>CM054379.1:10297500-11497500 GCA_028858755.1 Ara ararauna
CATGCCAAATATTATTATTTTTCACACTATGAACCACCTCCCTGTTTCGCAGAAATACTTCCAGCACTAGTTATAGAGAAAACTCTGACAGTAGTCATGACAATCTATTCCTACACAGAAATAGAAATGCCTCACTTATTTATTTCCCTTCTCCAAGAAGCTGCGGTTTAGCACTTGACAGGGCTCCTTAGCGATGATAGTGATGTTTTTTAAACTCACTGTACAAAGGCCGCTGTAAACACGAATGAATTCCACGTCACTTTCTACATGGAGATACTGTGTTCCCACCAATCATGGGCTCACAGAGAGAAACTAGAAGACTTGCTCCCCATTTCTGCAAATGAGCAATGCCCCTTGCAAAAGCCACCTGGCTCGCAGGTTAAAGCTGAGACCTGAGCTTGGCCAGAGCCAAACAACTTGTGATGAGCCAAGGGATCTCTGTGCCTCAGTTTCTACAGCAGGAACAACAAATAATCCTCAAAAGAAACAAAACGGGGGAAAAAAAAAGAAACAAAAAAGAGGGCTGCACTTATCTACAGCACGGATATTGTTGGGGGATTAAATTAATTAGCGACTGTAAAACAAGTTGAGTTCTTCCAAAGGGAGACTTTAGAGAAGTGCAAAGTAATATAAATTAATCACTCCATTACGTAGGCTGGCTCATTCCAGAGGAGGGTCTCAGCCACGTGATTGTGACATTACTGTATAAATAAGGATAATGGCCCATTATGACTTGGGCTTATATATTAGTCACTAGCCAAGAACAGGCACTGAGGTATGGACTGGGACTCACTGATGATCCTTTTTTTAGTAGCTTTAATCTTTCTCTTCCAAGCTTGCGCCGAAACTGAAAGTTTCAGCCCAAATCTTTGCAAAATCAAGAACACACGAACAAAACTGAGAATATGCCAGCAAAATCGAGAATACACAAGCAAAATCATTATGGGATTTTGAGGCTGGGCTGTAAGTTCCCATGATTTAAACTGGTTTTGCACCACTGCCTTTCTCATTGGTCAATAGTTTCTAGTGCCAAAACCATGGTCCAGCTAGTGACTGATTTGAGTCATGGTCGCATGACTGATTTAAAATAAAAGAGGATTCAGGTGTCCTAATGCTGTAGCACTTTAAGGGCAAAAGACCTTCTACAAGGGATGTTTTATCTTATCCCATGGCATTCAAAATACATTTCCTGACTTTTGTTTTGGTTCTGAAGCTTGTTGAGTACTCCAATACAAGCCAGGGGAAAAAAACAAAAAGTAAGAAGAAGAAAAAGGAAAGAAAGAAAGAAGGAAAGGAAGCAACAAAAATATCTGTGTATTTAAGTGATCCCAGAAGCACCAATTGCCTCCCATGACCATTACCAGGTGCTTCATCCACTTGGGGGATGTGCTGGGCTGAAAAGCACAATTCCTAGCAGGTACCAGTGCAACGGCCCCATCAAAGGGAGTACCACATTTGATGAGGCTTCTAGAGCAGTTATTGACTTGTGTCACAGTGAACATCAAGCCTTAATAAACAAAAAAGCTACAGACAAAATTATATGGTTAATGGCTAAATTGGAGAGTCAATATAAATAACATTACATACACTTATTACGGCAATCCAACAACAGCTGGGCTTTGAGTCGAGTTAACACTAATACACAGTGGGGGAAACCATTGCTTTCTGCTTATATTAGAGAATAAAATGGATTTTTTTGAGCACCAGGCATGTGGAAAGGCACAGAAAAGAGGTTCTGGTCAAGGAACAAAAGGCTTGACTATAAGTACATAAATAAAAGAAATCACTTTCTATTACAGGTGATAAAAATTGTACTCAGCATCTTTTGATATATATCTTCTCAAAAGTTTTGTGAGCACAGCCCTCTTGTGGGCTCATTTGTGTTTGTGTAACAACTGGAGACAGGGAACGGCTAATTCCTTTACCTGTTGGATGAACCTCCACTCCTCAGGCTATGAGAGAATTGGCTGCAGGTATAATCATTCATCCCCTTGCCCTGGAGGAACTAAGCTGCTGCCAGCAATTTGTCAACATAATTTGGGATTATTGTTTTCCTTCTGAAGTTTTATCTTATTTTCTTTTCCTAAATTAAATACTTATTCATTAGGAGAAAAAGTAATGTGCTACATTTGAAATGTTCTTCAGATTTTTCTCAACTCCTCCCTTTTAAAAACCTTCTCCCAAGCCTCTCAAGGATAGTGACCCACCATGCTAGGAAATACTTGTGCTCACTACGGGCAAGAACTTCAAGTGAAAACGGGGTTGTTTCATAAAGGCATTGCATCCGCCTCCTACAAACTTAACCCATCTATTCAGCAAGGATTTACTTTCTGCATAGTTCATCCCCCTGGTTGCTGGCTATACTGATGTCCCCAGCCTCGCTTGAGCAAAACATTCAATACGGCTGCTCAATACCTTAAGTACATAATCCATAGTACCGATGCTGAAGCTAGAGCTACATGATAGACAGACCTGCTTTTTGCAATCCACAAGCTCTATCCCACTTTACCTCTGGAGGGCATGGCTAGCAATAATCCACAGGTAGTCTGCTTCCCACCCAGCATAAAAGAAAGTTTTTAAATGCTTTCCTAATTAGGAAGAAAACCTTGAAAAATGCAAATTGGCAAGCAGGACTAAAAATATACTTTGATAATGTTAAAAATATAATGCCATGTATTTCCTAGATTCTACACACAAACGTCGTTTATTACAATCTCTGGCAAGTGCAGACTTTTGAGTACCATGAAATCCACAGTCGTGACTACCTTGATTTTCTGATAGGATCCACTCATGGCTTTGCCATCTGAACATCTCCTTGTAGGGCTAACCGATGCTGCCAGCCAGCAGCCAGTAATCCCACATCCCAGCATGCCAAAGCCAAGCAGGGACATCATGTGCATACAACCAAGACTAAGGGGATCAGAATAAATGATACGTGCAAGAACCTCAAAATACTGCAAAATAGTTGCTTTTTGGTGCAAATAACTCTTCCATGATCTGCCTCATGCAACATTGACTCAGAGGTGAATTATTTTTAATAGAACATTACCGAGGGCACAAATATCAGGTTTGGATGGGAAAGAGGTGCTCCAAGTCTACAGAAATAAGGTCACTGAAATGACAGGCAATAATTCCGCCTGCAACTAAGCAGCACAGCAAGGGTGACTTGTGCACAGATGGAAACCTTTGCAGCGTTAGAGGCAGCAGGGCCTGTTGGACCCAAAAGCAGAAGAAATTCTGCATGGAAGTCTCGTCTCTGACCTGAATTCCCTTCCTAGCCCCAGAAAAGTCATAAGCTTTCTATCTTTAGTTTCCCCTTATTTCAAATGAGGGCAAAACTCTTCTCTGACTCTTTGCAGCCACATAGGAAAAATAATACTTAAGCTGTCTTTGTGCACGCAACATAGGGACGTTTCTGAGACAAATAGATAAAAGGAGATAAGAGCGGGTACCAGTGCAAATACCACAGATGATGCAAAAGTGAAAATAAACAGAACTTCTACCACTTATTCTCGTAAGGCCAGGATTTCAGCTGAAGGGACCAGAGGCACAACTAACATTGCACAGTGCAAAGACCATCAAACCAACATCCATCAAAAAATGCTAGCTCTCCCCTGCTATTGCGATTCATTGCTGAACCTACCTAGGTTCAGAGAAGGAGCTAATATCTTTGTGCAGCACGAATGTATACCCACGTAGATATCTCTAACACAGCAAAGTTTTCCAATCCCCTCTGCGCCCTCAGAGCATGGAGGAGAAGAGGGTATGGCAGCGAAAGGAGAGGAAAGGGCCTGAAAGTCCTAAATTTCAGCTGAATGGAAAAAAAAACATGAGTGTAAAAGGACAGGGTGATAGCGCTTCCAAAGGAAAAAGAATAATTAGAAGCAGCAAGCATAAACCACAAAAAACAAAACGAGAATAAAACGGAGATCATCAGACTGGGTGGGACACATAGACGAAAAGGAAGGGGAAAAACCACAGCTCTTCTCTTCCAGGAGGCACCAAAGCCCCATCAGTTCTGCAGAGGAAACACTTTGGGAAAGAAACCCCACTTGTGTGTGTTTGCATGCACACAGGAGTGTGCATGGTCACTGCTATGCAGAAACAGCCTGAGCTGTGTTCTGCCAGAAGCACAGTCCTACCACTGTCGGCCTATGATGAAATCAAACCTGCTGAGCTTGGAGAACTATCTCCAAAGTCCCTCTACGGGAGACAGGGCTTAGAACCACCCCAAAACACCTTCGCAACAACAAAAGCCAAATTCATTTGCTCAGTTTCTCCTCTGGATTTACTTCTTGCATTGGTGGGTGCTGCATGGGGTAGCTGTGATGGACACCCATGAAGCCTGAGCAGCAACGGTCTCAGACACAGCATGGCTTATATTTGATTGACCTTACTCCATTCCTCAATTTTTATCTCAGCTCAACAGTAAACACTGCTTGCCCAGCCAGGTTAACTGAGCCAGCTGATGGTGATGCAGGGTTTTTGTCTCCCACACAACAAACACTGGTTAGTACTTTCTATTTAGAGCAACCCTGCATTGTAAACCTGTCTCCTCCCTTTGATAAGAGCCGTATCGTTAGATAGCATTAATCCCCATCCCTTTCTCAACACAAGGAAACACAGCTTTGCGGTCAGGGTAGATAAAATCACTGTTCCACGTAGATATTTTTTAAGCCAAATATCGTGCAGAAACACAGACAAAGTCAGCCCCAAATGACACCGCTACCTCCTGAAGGCTGGTGTGCAAGGCCTTGAGGTGTGTTAATCCTCCTTGGCTCCTACTGAATTTAATAGGAGTATTTTCCACATCTTTCTAGACCAGGAAAAAGGCCTTCAGAGACAAATAAGAGTTTCCTGTTCAATATTTCATGTAATGATTCCTCCAAAGGTGTAAACAGGAAAAATGCCTCACCACTTAGCCAGAAAATGAGCGTCTGCCGTCCCTTCCTTTTATTGCGTTTACGTGTTAAAAGTCATTTAGAAGAGGATCTGCCAGACACCCAGGTCCGACTGAGACACCACAGGCTGTCAGATGGCTGGCTGAGGTCCTGAACCTGACCCGGACAGGCAGATTTGGAGTGAGAGGGAGCCCTCAACTACTCCCACCTCTCTCCCTTCTCCTCTACCAGGGGCCCAGCAGGCAGCCTTGGCAGCAGTCGGTGTTTCAGAGAGATCTGCATTTCATCCTGAATATCTGAGCAGAGGCAAACAGCAAGTCTACTTACAGCAAACCCCAGATCTTTAAGTGTTTCCCTTACAGATTTTGGGGGTAGCATCTTTTGGGAAGACAAAATTAACCCTTTGGGGAATCTGCTTCAAATTTTTTTACACGCACTTCAATGCTGGCTCCAATTTCCAGCATCCCATCAGCCCAACCAGGGCTTCTTGGGGAGAGAAGACACAAGCACAGCCCTCACTCTGCCCCAGCCATACTTTATTTCAGCTCCATCACAAGTAAAAACACCCAGTGTATGTCACAACTATCAAATGGTCTTTTAAGCTAACTGACAACAGACGCCATTCAGAGTCAGCGTATTTTGATTACGGCACATTGTTAGCAGGATTCAAGAGCCAGCTCGCCTCGCAGTGTTGTTCAACACCAAAATTAAATTGCAGTATAATTAGCTAAGCTCCAGCTACACCTTTTCATCTGAATGGATGTGATATCTGCACAGGCCGCACTGGGCATAAAATATGTTCCTGATTATAAAATGTTTGCTTAATCTCAAGGGTGCCGCCTTGGTTTTTAAGGCTCTCTGCAAGTCACGCACTTTGGTACGTGCTGCCCGTTATCTCCAGAAGGCTTAAAACTGGAATCCCCGTGATTCACATTTTCCAACGTTCATGGCCAAACCCTTCCACAGATCAGCTCCTCCATGTTCTACCCTTTCACAACAAGCCCAATCTACAGCGAGGCAGATGCAGCCGAGTGGCCTGGCCCTGTGAGCCACATGCCAGCAAGCCAGCGGCCACAAAACACACCGAGCCTGGGCTGCGGGAGCCAGAGAACAGCAAGCTCCGGGGGTGGTTCACCAGGCTGAGGTGGCCGTGGCTCCCCAACGCCTCCACCCACTCATTGAGGAATGCTCAGAAGCACGGCTGGCCGCCAGCGTCACCCGAAGAAGTTGGACTGTGAGGTCTGCGTGGCCTCGCTGGGCCTCCCAGGTTGGTCTCAGAGTGCCCAGTGAGGCTTGTAGCAGTGTAGGGCTCACGGCATGGCATGGCCCCACATGGACCCGTGCCTTGAGATGGGTAGACCTTGGAACAGACAGACCAGCCACCACCCCACAAATGCTTCTAGTCAACCCCACAGCTCTGCTGCTTCTGCGGAAGTTACTGCTGGCACTGCCACTTATTCCATCCAGTGTTTAAGTTTATCCCCTCCCTCCTTTAAATACATTTTTAAAGTGGTAATTACTCAGAAAACAGCGGAAGGGGCTAAAACCAAAGCAGAAAGCCCCCAGAAGCAACCTTCAGCCTTTTGATTCAGGATAGCTCTTCCACAACAAACACTTTGCTTTCCTTATACTATTTCTTTAAATTATCCATGGAGTGAAATAATTAATTACTTTAACATATCACTTTTTATACTTATCAATCTCTTATACTCTGCTATCACTATATGACATATAAATTAGGGCATTAACCCTAGGTATCAACCCCACCCGATTATATGGGAGAAGTAGAAAATCCCAGCTCCTGAGCAACTAATCGTCTCACCCCAAAATCTCAGCAGCAGACCTGGGAAGAGCATCTGCATCTCCCCTCCAGTCTTGTGCCACCAGCAGAGTGGCATTCCCCACCCTTGCCCCTCCAGCATCGCTGTATCAGTTCTCACCCAAAGGATCTCTCAAACACTTACTGCGGACCAAACCCCAGCTCAATGCACACACTTTCATTTAAGGACAAAATGAATCCTCTCTGCACATACTAGTCACATGCCTACCGTCATTCTGGCTTTAAGGAATAGTAATACAAAAAGAGATCCCTCACAGGGGTTATACAAATGTAGCAAGAGACATTTGTACATACCACACTCCTTCTACAAAGCCATGCCACGAAGCACTGCCACAGGCTTCAGGGACATGAGCAAAGCACGACGACGCTCACCTAGTAGGTGGAAGCCACGCTAGTAAAACTGGTTTGTGCAACAGGGAGGAGGACCAGGAGCCTCCTGGGGTAACACAGCTGCAAAATCCTCCAGACAGACAGGGGCAAAGGAGGGAATGAATGGCTCGAGCACAGCAGCCACACCATGTATGGGCTGCGAGCCCCAGGTATCTCTTTCCAAGCATGAACGCAAACACCAGACACCTCTTCCTAAATATCCCTGCAAAGAGCAGGCAGTGCAGGGAAGCTGCCTGCTGCCAATGCACCCGTGTGCTTGAAAGGCTTCTCTTCCCACCACTGTCATCCTCCTGCTTCAGTGATGCCCAGTGGTGTCACATAGCCAAGGAGCCACTGTCCATGTCAAGCACTGCCCAAAAAGCCTGCATGAACACAAGCGAGAGCCCCAAGTTATGACTTCAAACAACCTCATGGTGACACAGCTGTATCCATCACTGAAACACCGCTGTGTCCAGGATGAAGCAGAGCTACTCTCCCATAACACTGCACAACAGTGTGCAAGAGAAGGTTTACAAATTGCAAGCCACAGGGACACTCCCCTCATAAAAAAATCTGTCCAACTCTACCTACACGAGGTACCTCTGTGGCACAGGGGCAAGTGGAGGAGCTCAGGGGCCAAGCCTACCATGGCACAGTGCATCGCTGTGCCTGCAGTCCATGGAGCAGGCGGGTCCTCCGCACTGGCTCAAGCCTAAACCCAAAGTGCCACCTACTGAGTCTCCAGCATTCATGCCCTCCCAGGAGGGTCTCTAGCAAGGGGCTGGCCACGGTTAATCCTTAGCCTACTGAATGGAGCCAGGTCTCGGCGAGCACACAAGAGCTGCACCTCGGGTTGCTGCCAAGCATCAGCAAGCAGGTGATATCCCACCTGAGACTGGGGACATCTCTGCACACGCCAGCCCAACAGAAATGGTAGCATGCGGACAGCCAAGAGAGGGTTCAGGGCTTTCATGTCCACAGATAAATCACAGCTTGCGCTGATGAGACCAAACTCCTTGTGCACCAAGCTTCAGACATTCATTTCTACCATTTCTATTTGCGTAGACAGCTGTAGCCCTGCACCCTGGCAAACAGGACAGACAAAGCCGCGGAGTTTTTAATCTGCTCTTCTCATCCCCTCCCTAGAGCTAAACAGCCCTAAATGGAGCTATTTAAAGCCAGCGTTAAAAACACCAGCGATGATCTGACCTTCTTGATCACAACCAAACCAGACCAAAACCTTAAGACCAAATGAATGAAAAGAAAATTACAAAGTAAAGTTTGCCTGCCCTGACCAGGTGCCAGCTGCAAGAATCTTAGATTACATCGACGCAGCTTTCCAAATTTTAAATACAATAATTTTCTGTATTAGGGGCCCGGTAATTCTAATGGAGGCATAATTAGGTATTGATGCCATGCCCATATGAGAGAAGCTTGAAAAACTTAAATAAACAGTGAATGGCAGGATTAATACAGCAGCTTTTCATTTTGTACAGCTGTTTGAATACAGTACACTGCCTGTGATGGCATCAGCTGTAGCTTTACTCTTGGTCATGTATTTCTGAAGTTAAAACAGGCAGTTCTTTTAAGTAAATGAAGAATCGCCCCTCTTATTGTTGGATGGTTTATTCCAGCAAAGAGTGTCTGGATATATATTTGCTTTGTAATAAAAAAAAAAAAAAAGAAAAAAGAAAAAAGCCAAAGTTGCAAACAAAATTAGCCGGCCAAATTCAAATCCCAGTGATGCTAATAAGAGAATTTTAATTTACTGCAATGGCTCTTCAGAACAGAGGAGTAAGTAATGCAGTTTTGGAGATGATCTGCCCAAGTGGGAATATCATATAGATGCCTGGAGAGTCCTTGAGAAAATAGCTCACCTCGGCTCTGATTGAAGAGGAAAGACAATACTTCGGTGAAACAGAATTCTGTATTTCTAGGAAAGGCTCCAATAGCAAACTGCTTGCTAATGCAAGAAGCCTTGTAAATTTTACTACGAATGGAAGAAACACGGCGCAGCATTTGCACACACGGCTTATCCAGTGAAAAGCAAATAAATGGGTTACTTATAAGCTCTAGAAGACACCCAAAAATACCTCTAACAAAAACTCTATTTCAGCGAATGTCACGCAAGACTATAAAACAGCTTCCAAATATATCTTACAATGATTATTTTCGCCAGATAAATTAGTTCTCCTACAAGTTAGTTTTCGATCTTGGCTTTATGGTTGGAAATCTCAGCTGAAAAAAGTTAATCCAGTTTTCCTCACTGTCCTTAAAAGCTGGCTTATCAGCGGACGTGGAAGAAACTATCCATGCAGGGAGCGCGTCAGGACAGCAAACCACCATCGCAAAACAAAATGCTCAGGTTACTGAGAGGAGGACGGATACCAGGGGAAGCCTAATGCCATATTCACCTGGGAAATGCAACACGCAAACCGCAGCCTCCTCGGACAGGGTGCGGACAGCCTCACAGCCCAGCTGAGCCCTTGCCTGTGCCACCTCGGCAGAATCTATCTGCAGATTCCTGGCACTATAAAGCTTACAATTTTTTTCCCCAGGCAGTATTAAAAACAACAAACAGCTCTTGAGCTATGGGAGCAAGAGGAGGGTGCAGAGCCCCAGTCGGGGCAATGATGACTGCCAGCAGCTAAGTGCTGCTGTGGAGGTGAATACGCCTAATGAAAAGCTTACCTAAAGCTCGCTGGGAGCCAGCGGCCAGCCGGCCGGACCTCTCCACGGAGGCAGGCACGAGGCCGCCAGGACGCTGGGGAAAGACGAATTAACTAAAAGTTAATGTGGATGTTCTCATTCAAAAGAAAAGTGGCCTACTCCAAAGGGGATTAGGCTAAAGTGAACTAAGGCCACTTTACTTCTGAATGAGAGCATCCACACAATAGTGCAATGCACTTTAACTAATGCACTTTAATTTTACACCCAATCAATTTGTCTTACCTCTCCTGAGTGTCCTTGCGTGGACAAACCCAGAGATTCATTGAGTTTTTGAGGGCAGGCAGGAACCATTAGATCAGCCTATCTCACTCCCCGCATGTTATGGGCCATTGCCTTTCACAGTTATCCCTTTATTGATCCCCAAAACTCATGGATGATTAATGTATAACCTCCCAATGGGGGAAAAAAAAAAACACATTTATTCAGCGGGGCACCTGGCCTGGATTTGAAGACACATGTAAAAGAAGAAGCCACTTGCAAAACAAGAAGCCATGGTGACTTTCAGCAGCCTGTCCCGACACCGGCAAAAGAACGGCCAAATTTGGGCATAAATCCATTTCTTTCCATCCTACCTTCCTCATGCCCCACAAGTTAGCAAGGAAATGGCAGTCTCTGTATTATAACTTTAATTTTTATCAGCAGGCTCTTTGCTTTCAGGACAAACTCAGAGGGTTTTTAATTCACTTTGCCAATGTTTAGATTTTCAACATTTGCCCACACATCTACAATGAATCTCAAACCACCTTTATCCAAAATCCAATAATCCCCAGAAACCACTCACTGCCTGCGCTACCGCCTTCTTACATACAACCCATGTAAGCCTGAAATCTCCACGTCGCTCTTCACCTCTCAGATACATACATGAAAAATAAATACATGAAGCCACAATGGCAACAACCAACAAGGCAACTCAATGAGCAAGCAGAGGTGATGGGGATCCCTTGTGCCAGCACCCCCTTCCCTAACAGAGACCAGATCCCCATCACCACCACAGAGAGGCTGAAGCTTTCCAGGGATCCCCAGCAGTCCGGACGACACTGGCCTGCAGGGATTCTGCTCTCACCTATGCCCTGAGGATACATCTCTTTTTTTTTCCCTTTTCAAGGTAGTAAGAGGGGAAAAGACAATCACACTAAGCATGCAAAGAAGAGCTGAACCAACTGCCGGCAAATTGTTTTTATGTCATGTTACAGAATATTAGCAGTGAATTAGACATGGGGCCATTAATCAGGGACAGAAATACTCAAACAAGACAAAACACAAAACGTGCACTCTGGTAGAGATACCCTCTCAAAATATTGCTGTGATTGCAGGGAAAAAAAACCAAACATAAACACAGTTTTCCAAATTTGCCATGCGAGTCAAAGCCTGCTTGGAGCAACAGAGCGTCAGGAGAGGAAGGTAACACGCCGAGGACATGAGGTGATACTGCAGCGCACCCCAGCCTCTGCTTCTCCCATACAACCCCCACAAGCAAACAATTCCAGAAACCTTCAAAAATCCTCATGACCAGAAACAACCCTCCTCTTCATTTTCTTAAATTTGTTTAGATTACACAAGATAACTCCTAACTGCATGCTCACATGACCAAAAAACCCCAACACAGAAATGCGAAACAAAACAAAACAAAGATTCCCTAATTTAAAGAAGCTGTGCCAGATTTTTGCTGCTTTTTAAAGCAGTATTTATCAGCACGACCTATGCCTACTTATTTTCATTGAGCACAAGATAATCTGGGGGGTTTTAACTGCTAACATTGCCCATTCTGGGCTGCAGTAACCCTTTCACATGCAGAGCTGATCACCTTTATTGCTACCTGGACAAGCAGCCAGGGAAGACTCAAACCCTCAGCCATTGAGGTTAAGCTGAAGGTAAACCTCATTTTTCCACACCTTCCTTGCAAACCTCCAAGTTGTCCCAAAATAACAACCCGCGGTCCGTAACTCAAAGATGCCGTGAGCTCCCGCTTACAGGAACGCTTTGGGATACGCTCCCAAATGTTTAGGACGAGTTCCAGGGTTACCTGGGGTTTAAACTCAGCTCTGCTAGGTTAGAGATTGAAACAGATGCAAAATATTAGGGAATTAAACTATCCTTTACAACAAAACGTAACTTCCGCTTGAGAATCTTTACATGGAAGTTAGGCCTGAGCAGGCAGCTTAAGGAAGACAGCGAATATTACGCCCAGCTGTAAGGACGGCTGCATTCAGGCTGTTGAATGACTTAAATAAAAACAAAACCCGAAACAAACCAGCAGAGATTCTTGAACTGAAATTATAAATTAAAGCAAATCTATCTGATCTCATATCTATTTAACAAGCAATTTACTTGCTTAAAGAAATGGAGAGCAAAGAAAACCTTATATACCATTTCAGTCATAGTGAATGGGTCCAGAATATAAATTCACGTGTCCTATCTTAACATTAAATAGTCTGCCAGACTTGGGCATGGTAACAGCCCCTAAATATCACAGGAAAAAAAATCACCCGAAAACAAACTAAAACAGGATTCACTGGCTCAAGGTGGCATGAAGTCAGAGGAAGAAAATGAAAATTTGAGAGTCTTTTAAATGTTATTTTACTGGTCCTCCTAAGAGCCTGGCTTTGCTGTAACTCTTTTATTATGCAGAAATAAATTCTACCTTACACCCTCTGCACCACATGTATTATTTTGATTCCTGTTCCTCCATTATGGGAGTACATACACAGAGGGCATCAATATTCTTAGCTCCCCCCTTTAAAAACATACATAGCTTTACCATGCGAATAAGACCCCAAGTAAAACAGTATTTCCCAGTAATATTTTTCCCCCAAGGCATTACTTTTGTATTGGCTGCAAGTTATAGCTAATATATTTGAAGTATTTGGGAGAGTTAACCAGACATAGCAGGTCGATCCCCTGAACAACCCCTCCACCTTCAGATATGCCACATATTGCACTCCAGTTTATGATTCTTTCTTCATAAAGAACACATTTTAAGTAATTTTTTCCATTAATAAAAAAAAAGCTGCTATCTGCCTGCATTTTGTTCACAGAAACTCTGCAACTGCATGCATAAAAAAAAAAATCTATTGCAACATAAATAGAAGTGTTGCTTTATTATATACATATATATATATGATATACTATCACCCAAGAAGGGCCATCTAAAACGCCACAGTTGCAAACATTTAAGACTGTAACAAAAATAACTGAGACTCTAGTATCAGTTTACTATCCTTCAACAATTTCCCTGACAGCGGAGTCAAATAATGTTGAATTATGGACCTTCTTACAGGAAGTCTTATTTCATGTTCATTTTTTGATCATTTCCCTTCTAGTCCCTATAGGAATTTGGCTCTTTGCCGGTTTGCCTTTAAAAGTTTTTGCACATGTAATTGGCTTGTGCATTATTAAATTACAATTTTTGTCAAGTAATACTACCATGGATTTGCTCAAAGAGCTTATTTACTGTACGAAAATACTGGTTTGCCCATATAAAATCTATCTTATGCTGCTAATGTACTTTATTTGGATGTGGTGGCTACTTTATACTGTGTCTTCCTGAAAGGACTTTCTATAGGCTTTCTGTAGACACTCTCTCATAGGGAAATTTTTAGTTGGGACTAGAGCACCTGGGTGCCAAGGTGATGTGGCTTCAATAAAACAGCCCCATGGTAATAGTTTCGGGTTACCTAAGAAACTCAACTCCCACTGTCTGACTACAGACAGCCTTTGGGGTTCTCTTTATGGGATGCAGTTTTCCCAGTCGCATCACCCAACAGCTGTGTTTAAAATCTTTCCAGGCTCCGCCAAACATTTGCAAAATTAAACATGCAAATGCTTGCAAAGCTAATGATTAAAAAAGGTTTATTTTGAAACTTCTGAAGATGGGTGCAATCCTTCAGCTAGGGGCTTTTAAAAGTCCTGGGGCCTGCTTGATCTTGAGTTCAATTATCCCCAGCAAACCCCCCTCCCCAAACTCCTCCTTGTACTTCTGGAGCCTTAGTGGTAAACAACAACTCTGCAGGTCCCACCCTGGCAGGCCGCGGGGTCGTGCCCGTGGGAGAAGGATGCTATTTTAGTGACCTATTGCCACTGAGCTAGTTAAATCACAGAACAATGGTTAGTGTTATGGGGCTTTACTTTGCAAAATCTAGCATTAGTGTCATTGCTTTCCATTAACCGGGGGACTTAAAGGCACTGGCATTGAGGGGCCTATAAGGGAAATGATAAATAAGGGGAAACCAATAAATAACACCCTCCCCCCCAAACTGTTAACTGTAACATTTACTGCCACAATATAAGAAAATGCAATTAAACCCATAATAAAAGCTTTTACATACTTACTCTTTCCCTACTCTCAGGTGCTACAGAGGGGCAACCCACCCTGTCACTCTCCTGCCGCCCGGCCCTGCGCGCCCGCGCTTCCATAAACGCGCACCGCGGAGCGACATCCTCATTAGCCTCCCCACCGACAAGCACTCAACACCTTATTATTTAACCATTAGGACCCAGATACTGCCGGCCTCGCCGGGGACGGGCTTGGCACCGGATTTTACCGGGGTGCGGGCGGCCGCGCAGCCCCCGGTATAACTCCCCTTCCTCTACGCACAACCTCCGCGGCCCCCCTTGCTCCGTCCGCCCTCCCTGCGCCGCCTCATCGACCAGGAGGGTGCGGGGAGCGGAAGGGGAGAGGAGCATTTTTTGCGCCTTTTCCCTCCGACGGGGAATGCAACGCCTCGCTCCCCGCGCAGCAACGTGGATGCGGATGGATAGCGGCGGCGGGGCTGCGCATCGCGCTGCCCGGCGAGGAGCAGGGGCACCCGGGGACGCCGCCGGTCCCCGCGGCTGGCGCAGCGCCCTCGCAAGCGTGCGGTGCTGGGGCTGAGTCCCGCGGCGGTGCGCGGCCGGACCCGCGCAGCGGGAGAGGGGCCGGCTCCCGGCGCGCAACCTCTGCGCTCCAGGAGAAAAGGGGGGGCGGGGAGGGGAACGACGATACAACACCCCCCACCCCCGACAACCCCAAAACTACAGCTTCATTTCTTTAGCTTTCGCTTTAATAAAATAATGATTCGTTGGGAAAATGGGGTATAAATCTTCATTTTGGAGGCAATTAAAGTGTTGATTTCATTCGTGCCCCTGAGCGATTCTTGTAATTTGCTCAAATAGCTTTATGTACCCAGCACTCCAGAGCTTTTAGAAACCCATTTTCTAGTTAGACTTGTTGGATTACAATTTTTATTCAACAGCAGCGAGCCGAGCGTCCCTCAGCTAGACCCCCGCTGCAGGGCTCCCCCTCGCTCTAAGGCGCTGCGCGGGGATGACGGCCTCCCGAGCATCTTCCGCGGCCCAGGAAGCATCTCCCGCAGCCCCGGCCGGCCGGGCACCTCCCTGCCGCGCCGCTCTCCGCAGCAAAATGAAGGGGGAGAAAACACCATAAACCCCCTTCCTATGTGCACATAACCCCCTTTGTAAAAGTTCATGCCTTTCCAAGCCTGCCTCCCCCTGTCACGACACTACCAGCAGCCCGATAGCCTTTGGCAGATAGGAGAAAATATTTAAGATAGTGCCCACGCTGCAAAGGCAACGCACCTTTCTGTTGGTAATCTCAGAAAATAACTCCTGGCTGACAGTGCTGGCGATAACGGCTGAGGAAACTCTTGTCTGCTTGGCTGCGCCTCGCTTGAACAAAAGGAAACCTCCAGAGTCGGGAGCTGATGACTCCTAAGACTCTATTTACGAAGCTGATCATCAAGAAGAAATAACTTGAGGGGGTTTTACTCGGGGATTTATCTTTTTTTCAGTGTGCGTTCAGGGTCCCCTCTCTCGCAGCCAAAGTGTTGCTACCCCTCGGTTGAGAGAAAGGAAAGCGACTGGGAAAACACTGCAGTTTTACTCAACTCGGGGGAAAAAAAAAAAGCCAAATCTCGGCCCCTTCCATCATGCAGGAGTTTAATTTAGCTCTGGGCACCTCCTGAATTAGCCCAAAACGCTGCCATTTAAAAGGCAAGAATCCCAGCCTAAGCCCAGTGAGGGGACAGACACAGGAGAAGCGGAGGGGGGACAGCCAGAGGTTCCCGAGCCATTCCCATTTCCCACATCAGCTACAGCCGGCATTAGAGGTTTGAACCATCCCAGGCAAAACCTGGACACCATCACAGCTACGCAAGGCTTTTCCTGGCTCAGTTTTGGGGTTAGAATATTTTAATTTTTTTAAAAGAGCAGGTGTGAAAACTTGACTGATCATGGGAAGGAATTTAAACCCTGGGTCCTGTTCGATTTTCTCCGGGTTTTGTTGGGTTTTTTAGGGTAGGTGTTGGGTTGGTTTTTTTTTTTTTTTCTATTAAGTAAAATAAAATGGGCGCGTTTGCAGCAGGCAGGCGTGCACAAAGCAATGTTCACTGAAGTCTAAAAGCGTTCGGCCAAGGAAAACTGACAAGACGGACTAATGAACCGTAGAGACGGGAAGAAAATAGCCAGTATTTGCTAGATTTCAAACCCTCTCTGTCTTCCCCAGACCACCTATCTCGGATTTTATTCTTATTTTGGGCAACGGCTCCAGCCCTTCCTCTCCTAAGCCACCAAGAAGCCAGCAATTCACAGACACCACTTCCATTATTGTAAAGGGTAAATAAAATAAAGACAAAAATTAAAAGCGACAAGAAACAGGTCGAGTTTGCAGGCGACGCTTTTACAAGCTCATCTCGCCAGGTCGAATCGGGGAGCAAGCCTTAATGAAGCAATAATAGCCACATTATTCAAAAATTTTCATTTCGATGGAAATTTATCTAAAAGGGACTTAATCATATGCAAATAATAAAAGGAGGCGTAGTGACCCAGCGAGCGATCTGCATACAAATTTCAGCGTGTGCGGCTTTGGCGAGATCATACCTGATCTGTTAGATTTGCTGATCTTGTTATGTCTTCACTGTCCGATTTTGATCCGCCCTCTCTATCGTCTATGACCAAATCGATAGGCATTTTTCCTTTCAAACAGCTAATATACCGGTGGCAGAAATTGTCACATAATTCGTGTACCTACATTATGACAAAGGTTAAAAAAAAGGGGGGGGGGGAAGGAGGAAAAAGAAAAAAAAAAGAAGGAAAAAAGGAAGAAAATATAATCAGGAATACATAAGTAAAATTGACAAGTGCAACCAGTCTCCCCCCTTCACCCCTGTGACATCAAAAGTCCTAAATAGGGGAAACACACTGCAATTATCCCCCTGAGACCTCTAGACGCATCCAGAATTAGGAATAACTTTCTTTTCTCGCAAAATAGAGATATCCCAGAAAATTGACAGTGACAAGATGATTCACAGGCTACAACATATTCAACACCCGTGTTAAATTCATCTGCTCCCGGAGCTGTGGCCATTAGAGAGGTGACCTGCATGGGTGACATTTAAGGTAAACTATTTAATTTCATCCAGTTATTTCATCATAAACCCTTTCCAAAGGGGTATGAGGACAGAAAAAAGGATTTAAAAAAAAAAAAAAAAAAAAAAGAAAAAATCTCGATGCACTGGGCTGAAATACATTAGAGGCATCCATGCCCTGAAATCCCCAGCCGCTCTGATAGAATTGTACCTGAGCCACCTCTATTAATGGGCAGATTTGAACACATTTCAGGTAGAGGGAGAGCAACCTGCCAGCTATGGTTAGATAAAGTGGCTGAGGCTCCCGAGAAACTTTTCAACTATTTAAAAACCTCACAAAATGTTTATTTTTAGGAGAAAGGGAATTCTCTTCTAGGCCAGCTATCAATGACACATAAAAAATCCTCAGGAAACCAGAGCACACTCCCAATTTAATGTGAGCTCGGATGACAACGCCTTCTTAGAAATTAGCATTCTCCCTCCTAAGATTTCTAAAATAGCCAGGAAAAAAAACCTTCTGCATTTAGGCTGCAATCTCTTTCTTCTGCTCGGAGGTGTACAATATTCCCAGGAACAAGAGACAGACACAACTATCAACTCTGCTTTGTCTCTGCAAAATGTTACAGGACAATCTGCGCCCTGAGCCTGACCTGCAGATGGCTCTTAAAAAAAAAGAAATCATAAATTGTCCATTCCAAGTGACTGCAACCAAAGCCTCTTCCCCACCACCACCAATTAAATAAAATCATTTTATTATTTTTTTAAAATCACAATTTCAGGGGCTTGGCTGAACCAACCATTTCGACTCTCATCTGCAGCACCACAGACCTGCAACTATTTATACAAAGCCAGTAAAGTATTACAATGAACACAAGGCCTGGGCGTTCGAGAGCCTGGTTTTAGAGGCTGAAATTGTAATTAAACTGCGAAGAGAAATAGACGCCAAGATTGGTCTTGACACTAATTACCAGAAAGAAAGACATTTATGCAAATTTACCAGAAGCCTGAACTTCAGCAGTAGTGAAACGGGGGAGGAAGAAAGAGAGAGAGAAAGACAAAAATTACCTTCTCTAATTCCAACAGATGAAACCTTAATACTTGTATGGCTTGAATCATCTGCAAAGATACAAACAACACGAGTATTTACCTCATTCCTGGATTTGGGGACATTCCCTACAGCCACCCCGCCGCACTTTGCAGCTTGACTTTTCTCTAGTAGTAAATAAAAAGTTGTTTTGATTTATGGCAATAACACTAAAACTTAATAGCGGTGGCTTTGTACACTGTTTAATGAGAAGCGATCTAGAGTTAACTCAAAAAAAGAGGAAAAAAACCCTATTTCAGTGAAGCAACTAAATTATACGGATCATAAACATTTCTTTAAAAAAAAACCCAACATCCTCTAAACACCATCTCTGGCTCCTCGCTCTGCTAAAGAGGGAGCAAGGCTCCTACAGTGGAGGCACGATATTTGTTTATCTTTAAGGGAAATAAAGAAAGAGAGAAAAGACCTCATTTTCGGCGAGTTAGCCAATGGTGCATCTCCAGCCACAGCCATCCTCTATGTTTCCCATCGAGCTGCCTAAAAGGTGGGTGCAGGGGCTGGCTACAGCGTGGATAAATCCACGCTCCTCTTGGGCAGGCAAGCCCACCATCAAGCCCGCAAGCTCCCCTTAGGATGGGGCTTTCTTTATCTAGATCCTTAAGGGTTTTTTTTTTTTACTTCCATGCAATTACTGCACCGTATTTACTTGTAATTATAAAGATCACCATCATCATCACAATTAAAGGAAAAATAAAGATCCACGTGAGAAATTGTCAATTTAGCACCACCAAAACCACCTCTCCAGATGACACAGAAGTTTAAAAAAAAAAATAAAAAATAAATGGGAAAGGAAGGGAGGGTGGTGGGGTGGGGGTGGGGAGAGGAAGAAGTAGTGTTAACTCTTACCAAGTTATCCAGTTCAGGATTAGAGGAAAAGAGGGGTTTCTCTGCTCGGATCTAAATATAAGAAAGGGGAGGAAAAGGGGGGGGGGAATAATAATAAAAAAGATTTGAAATATGGAAGCAGAGAAAGCAGACGTTATTATTTCTTGCTTCATTACACTGTCGGGTCCATTATGTAACCTTCCGTGCAAAGCCCTGACTGCTGGGTTTTTAGTACATCAGCCAAACACTCGAGCAAGTGAATCAAATACACCGAAAAAGGACCTCCGGAGCTTTCCCGGCCGAGCCCCGGCCCGGCGGAAGCCGCGCAGCAGAGCTCCCGGCCGGGCACTGCCCGCTCCCACCAGCTCGTTTCTTTAGGGAAGGGGTAAATGCCGTGATTTCCCGGTATTTTTTTGGTTTGCTTGGGTTGTTTTCTTTCTGCCTCTTGCAGTAAGAGAGGGGGGAGGGGGAAACGCGCATCTTTCTTTATCTCAACACAGACTTGTTTTTCTCGTTACGATTCCCCCTTTTTTTTTTTTCCCCCTCTTACACTGTTTCAACCCGGTTTTGCTGACCTGTTTGGCGAACACTGCTATGTCTTCATTGAAAGACTCAGAGGAGCAAACATCGCCTCCCGCTACCCCGGGCTCCCTGGGTGTGCATGTAGCTAATTCACATTTCTCAAAAATCAGTGCTAAAAGAGGGAACAGGGGGTGTCTGAAAGAAAATACAATAGTCACACACACAGAGGGGGGGACACAAAAAAAATAGATCATAACGAAACAAAAAATAAGACCAAAGACAACAATAGTTAGTCCCGCAGCAGTGTGCGTAGGGAGGGGGGCACCCACCGAAGGGGCTCCGCTCCCCCTCGCCGCCGCCTCCCGGCCCCTTCCCGCAGCCACCCGGCCGGGAGCCCCGCAGCTCCCCGGCCTGTCCGCGTTTCTCTGGCCGCAGATATTGTTAATAAAACCTTAGGACAAGCCAAGAATAAAACCCAAGCCGGTTTCAGCAGCCATTTTGAATTAACTTTCCTTGTCTTTAGGGGGAAAAAATAGTACAATAATAAATTTAAACCTCTGGACGTACAGTTCTGCCTTTCATGCTTTTAATTCCCATTTTCCTGCTGGAGGACTTGCTGGGAGTGAAGGGAGGGAAAAGACCCAGAAAACCAGAAAAAGAAACAACCCTCATCCAAATCAGAAAATAAATAAGCCCCTATAACCTATGCACCCACCCTACTAACACCTAGCTCCACAAAAGCCGACCCACCGGCAGGTGCTGGCCAGCCGGGCTGCCTGTCCCTCTGCCTGATGCCTGCCTGCCTGCCTGCTTGCTTGCCTGGCAGCCTGTCCCTCTGCCTTGCCGGCCCTGCTGCCTCCCGCGGGGAACCAGGTGCTTTTGGGCTCTCCCAGCTTTAAAAGCCTCCCCGGGAGAAAGGCTGCTTGTGCATCTGGTTCCCCGGGCCGTTTAATGATTTAAATAAATAAATAAGCGTGGGCACACACACACACATATATATGTATACTTATAACAGGGAGCTCAGTTTTTTGTCCCAGGGCTACATACTTGTTTTTTGGGGGGTACCGTTTTAACCAACCCTACAGATTTCTGATATAAACCGGTAAAGAAACTGAGCGATGTGATAATTTTTTCCCCTCCCCTTTCTGCTCACTGTTTTGAGAGCGATTTTAAAAGGCTCTTAAACTTCCCTTCAAACTCAAGACGGGCAGATTCATTTTCAAGGCATCTGCCGCCCAGTGTAACCCATCAGCTCCCATCGCAACGGCCTAGAAACCGCTTTGCAAGTTGCCGCATTGAAAAGTATTCAATGCTGTCGGGTGGAAAAAAAAAAAAAAAGATGTTTTAAAAAGAGAAAAATTAAAAGAAAAAAATTAAAAAGGCAAAAGTTTAGAGAAGCGTCTCTGGAGTTTTTTCGTTCATAGCACAAGGAGAGACAAACAAAGCGGAAAGTTGGGCGAAGTGCTCCAAACTCTCCCTACTCCCAAACTCCGTGCAGAGATTTAGCACCCGGCACAGGTTGTGCCGTGGGAATACTATTTTCCTCCTCTCCCTCCCCCCCGCGGTGAAGCTTGCTGCCCATCCAGAGAAATCCGGCTCCTATTTTAGGGATCCCCCCGCGGCTACCCATGCCAGGGGCACCCCAGCCTTTTCTCCCCTCTCTTAAATAATAATACTAATAAAGAATATGGGCCTTTTCAGAGCAGCGCTCCCTTCACCCTGCCTCCCTTCATCCCCATCATTCCCATCCCGCGCGGGGGCAGCCCGCCCCGCACCCCTCGTCCTCGTTCTCCCCGGCCCATCCCGCGCAGGTTGCGCGGAGCCTTGCGCGGCACCTACCCGTAGATGGCATCTTTATCTCTCTTGAGGGCGTCGTTGACTGAGGCGCCCATGGCGGGGGGCATGGCGTTGGCGTGCGCGGCGTGCGGGTACTGGTGCGAGTGGAGCGGCGGCCCGTGGTTGAGGTGGTGGACGGGCTGCATGGGGCGGGCGCCGTGGGGGTCCCCGTACATGGTGGTGGGGATGCCCACCCCCTCCATGCCGCCGTAGTGGGGCAGCTCGTCGTACTGCGGGGCACAGAGAGCGGACAGGCATCAGGGGGGGCGGGCAGCACCCCCGGCAGCAGAACCGGCCCCCATGTCCCCGTCCTCCTCCCCCCACAGGGAGAAGCCTCTTCCCCCCGGGGTGCGCCCGGGCTCCGCGCCGCCGGTCCTTCCTTCCCCCCGGCTCCACTGCCCCGTTCCCGGCGCAACCGCCGGCCCGGGGAGGGAAACGCCGCCCCGGGGAGCACCGGGGCAGGAGCAGTGCAACCCAGCACGGCCCAAGCTTCCCCGAGCCTGGGGCGGAGAAATAATCATAGTAAATAATAAATGACTTTTAAAAGGGCGGGGGGGGGGGGGGGGGGATTCCCCGTCCCCAAACTTCCCAAACCCTCCTCGTGAATAGAAACGGCTCACGGAGCCCGAGCTTCCCTCCGCTAAACTTTTCCCTCTGATAAGAAGTCAGGTACCTAACCCGGCGAGGATGCGGAAAGATCAGCAGCAGTTAAAAAAAAAAAAAAAAAAAAAAAAGGGGGGGGGGGGAGGGAATTAAAATAATAATTAAAAATAAAAAAGTAGCTTTTTTTTTTTTTTGCCAGCAATTCCACGCGAAGGCACTTTTGAAGCCGAAAGGCTGGAAACGTTTGCCAGGGCTCTCGGGATTTTGGGAATGCCTCCTCTTTTTTTTTTTTTTTTTTTTTTTTTTTTAAAAAAAAAGAGATTTCTTTGTTAAAGATTAAGGAGCGAAAGCGAACGCGGTTCCCCGGCAGCGGGGGAAACGGCCACTTTTCATCTATTAAAAGCGAAGGTGTGAATAAACACTTTTAAAGATCCCTGACACTTGCTTGGACCGAGAGAGTAAAAGGCAAGTTGTCATCAGAGGAACTTTCTTTCCCAGCCAGCACAAGGAGGGGTGGCAGGCAAACGAGGCAAGAAAACTTCTTTGTGGAGCTTTTCCCCTTCCCCAGATCCGCGCTCACCCGGCTCCGGCTCGTTTATTTTTCACACAAAACTTCAATTTAGGAGGTTGTTGGAAGCAAAAACCAGGAGATCGCACTCAAAATAGAAACAACAATACACAGGGCAGTGCATGCTGCTAACCTCTAATTCAAATTAAAGTGACTTTCTTTTTAAAAAGAGCTTTTTCCTTTGCCCATTGCATTTCACCTTTTGTGACTGAATGTAAAAAAAAAGGGGGGGGGGAAGGGTAGAATAAAAGAGGAAAAAAAAAAAGAGAAAAAAAGTTGTGCTTACTCCTAGCTAGAAGTTCTGCTCCGAAAGCGCAGCGGTATTATCATCACCAACACAGCAAAATGCTCAGAGACATGCACACATTCAAATATTTCAAGCACTGGTGACTTTAAAAAAGACATTGGTAGGACTAGAGCTACAAAACCAACAAAAACAGAGGCTCGGACATATTCACTTACATGCCTGCATGTCATTAATGTATAGAAAAGCTTGCCTTTTCCCAGAGAGATCCGGGGTGGGGAGTAAAAGAATCAAGAAAATATCAATATATACAGGTTTTAAGCCTACAAGTACAACTGATAAATCCTCCCGCTCCAGGACACCGCTTTGTGCCCCTGCTCCAGAGAGGAGTTGGGGGGGGGGGGGGGGGGGAAGGAAAAAAAGAAGAAGAAATTAAGAAAAAAAGGAAAATAAAAGAAACTTTTCTCGCAGCGTCTCTGTCAGCCACGTTTCAATATTATTTCACATTTGAAATCCATTTTTTTTGTTAATACGTACCCTTTGCGCCATCGGCCTGCTTGCTCCCTTCCTACTTCAACTTCTAATATATCCTCTTAAAGGCCAGTGTGAAAAGAAAGAAACGCGAAGTTCCCCCCCCTCACCCCCCCAAAAAATGCAAAAATCCCTTAGCGTCGCCAGCAATGGAAGCAATCGAGTAAAATCTTCGGCTTGCTGGATCTCAGCGAAGCGATACGGTAACTCAGCATTAAAAAAGGAGGCAAAAAAAAAAAAAAAAAATAGAAGAAGGAAAAAAAAAAATCAACTCTCCCTCCTTCCTTCCTTCTTTTTTCTTTCTTTCTTTCCTCTCTCCCTGTCTCTCCCTCTTACTCTCCCTCTCGTTTCCAAGACAGCAGCGGGGCGAAAGCAAATATCCTTTCCCCAAATCAGTTTTTTTTTTTTTTCCTCTCTCTTTCCTTTTTTTTTTTTTTTTTTTTTTTTTAAAGTGCCCCTCAAACCCAACTACCAAGTCTCATGGCTTTTTGCCACTCCGGCTGTCAATCACAGGCGAGGTTGTCAAGGTGGTGAATGACTGATGATGATCCGCTGCGTGTGCTCCCACCGCGCAGGACACCTCAAATGTTAAATTTTCGAGCGCGCTCACCCAAAAGGAAAAAGAAAAAAAATATATATATAAAAAAAGAAAAATTTATAAAAAATAAAAAAAAGATTAAAAATCGAGGAGGGAGGAAGAGAAGGAGGAAGAGGAGGGGGAAAAATTAAAAATTAAAAAGGCTCGCTAAACGCGCCGGCTCTCCTTTTATTATGGTTATTATGATGATGATGATGATGATGGGGTTTTTTTTTTTCGCTCCTCCTCGGTTCGCTCCTAATTCCTCGCCGGCGCCGGCTCGCTCTGCCCCTGCGCGGCCGCCGGGCGCGGCTGGCGGAGGCGGGCCGGGTGCGGGCGCGGGTGCCGGGCGGAGCGGAGCGCCGCGCCGTGCCGTGCCGTACCGTGCGGGGCGGGCGCGGGAGGAAGGGCAGCGGGGAGAGGAGGGGGAAAGGGGGGGGAAAAGGGGGGAAGCGGGGAGGCGCGGCGCTGCCGCCGCGGGCCGCGCGCTGCCGGGCGTCCGCCGCCGCCGCCGCCGCCACCGCCGCGGCGAAGCGCAGCGCAGCGCCGGGCTGGAGCAGACTGCGGGAACCCGGAAGTAGTGGTGGCCATAACAGGTCGCGTCTTACACAATGCGCTGGGCGGCAGCAACTCCGCCACCGGCGCAGGGGGGCGCGCCGCCCGCCCCGCGCCCGCGCAGCCACGCGCCCCCGCCCCGACGGCGAAAGGGGGGGGTGGTGGTGGTGGAGGATACACCGCCCCCTCCCGGCCCTGCCCTCCTCGCCCCCCCCCCCAGCCGGTGCGTGCACCCCCCGCACGGGTGGGTGTGGGGGCTCTCCCGGCCCCTTTGTCTGACGGCGCCGCCGCCCCGCTCCGCGCCCGCGCAGCGCCCCGGAGCCGCGCCGCTGCCCGCCCCTCCCTCCCCCTCCTGCCTTCTCCCTCCTCCCCCCCCCCTCCCCGGCGGCTCCCCCCGCGGCCGCCGGCCGAGTGAGCTCACCCGGCCCCCGGCCGCCACCGCCGCGCAGCCGCCGACCAATCAGCGCCGCGCCGCCCCGCGCCGCGCCCCCATTGGTCCGGGCGGGAAGCGGGGCTCGGACCGGCGCGCCGCGGGGAGGGCGAGGAGGGGGTGCCCCGGCTCGATCCAACCCCCCCATCCCCAACGCGCGTCCCCACCGGCTCCGCGGCAGCGCTGCCCTACGCGGGGAGCGCCCCCACCCCCCGGCGCCCTCCGTTCGCGTAAGCCGCTGTCCACTCCCGTCCGAAAGCACAGCCATCCCTCCCCGCCGTCCCGGAGCGGAGAGCTCGCCGTGTCCCTTCTTCCCTCTCTCCCTTCCCGTACCTGCGCGGAGCTCCGGCCGGGCGCTGAAGGGGAGCGCTGCCCTGGCCCCATCGCACCCCCTTCCCCGGGAGAGGAGGTGGGGAACAGGGGTAAACCGCGCTGCCCGATAGCTTGGTGCAGCGGTCCCCGAGTGAGCTCCTAGGGATGGGGGGGGGAGTGGCAGGGGGGGTGGTCCGGTCAAATCCCAAAGGCAGGGGAAGCAGCTCCGCTGCCGGGGCGCCAGGGGTGGCGGGCAGCGGCTTGGCCCCCGCCGCCACGTCTCAAACTTCAGGGAAACCCGTTTTGATGCCCCCGTACCTCCCTACCGCCCCCCTTTCCGCTAGGACTGGCCTTTTTTCCCGGCGAGAGAAATAAAGACCTCTCAGGTAAGAGCCGATTTAACCCACTACCTCTCACCCGGCCCGCGCGTCCGTGGCGGGAGCCGAGCCACTGCCGTGGGGCTGATTTCTGCACTGATACACCCGGGGACCAGCGCTCGGTCCCGGCCCCCATCTCACAGGTCCCTTGCGGGGACTCTGAGCTCCCGAAGACGCGCTGCGCTCCTCATCCCCTTCTCCCTTCTCCCATCCCCTTCTCCTTTCCCCCCTAAGAAAAAAATATCCAGCAAAACTCCTTAAAAATAAAAAATCAACCCCTTTCCCAGCGTCTCCACCAGGCCTTTATAAGATTCATTCCGCACAACACAGCCTAAAACACTTTTACAATGTAATTACAGGCGTACAAATTGTTTGCCCAAACCTCATTCTGGATAAGGGTTTTACAATTAGCAAACAGTTATTGCTCTCGGGGCTGGCTGCGAGGAACCGCGCTGCGCGCCTCTCCGCTTGCGAGGTGCCGGCCATAAAGGAGAAAAAAAAAAGGAAAAAAGGGGGGGAAATAGCCTAATTCGAGCAGCAATTAATCACCTATTAAGGGGGGGGGGGAAGTAAACGGACAGTTCCGCGCTGTCTCGGCAAGCTCCTGCGGCGGCGACAGCACCCGCGCAGCATCTCGCCCAGCTGCCGCGTCTTTATTTCTCTCAATTTTTTGGCCAAAACTTGCTGTTTTGCAGGGATCTATTGACGCTTCCCGCTGGAAAGGGAGAGGGAGGGAAAAAGCAAATTAGGGATAAGGGAAAAATCAAAAAGTCAAGAGCGAGGGGGGTTGGTGGTGCCCGGGCCGGGCAGCGGCCTCACTGCGGAGCGCTGCGCAGTGATGCGCGGGCCCGGCTGTCCCCCCCCTCTCCCCGACCCCCCGGGCCTTTTGCTAAGGGGTGCACTGAACTGAGGTAAAAAAAAAAGGCGTCTGGAGAGCACGGGAGCCTCCTCCGCGAGGTGGAATCTGGGTCCATTTGCTTATCGGATAATAAATGAGGCTTTTAATCAGGCTGAATTTCTCAGCTTAAGGAAAGAATTAGTCATACCTAGGAACAATCAAATGTTTTCTAGCTGGCTTCCCTGCCGCCTTCCTAGCAGGGATTTGTGGTGAGGGGGGTGTGTGTGTGTATGTGTGTGCGTGTGTAATTAGCATCCAAGTGTGCTCTTTCACCATTAATATTGAAATTTGAAAATTGAAGTAGGAACAACCAGAAGAGACAAACAAACAAGAAACCGCAGAAGAAAGCGTTTGAAAGGCGGCCGAGAGATAATCCAGGAATGCTTCAGATAAGGGGGAAAGGGGAGGCGATACGTGCGGAGATACCCGAAAAGTCAGAACCTGATGAAAAGCTTGGAAGAGGAATGGGGAAGAAAAGAAAGAAAACAAACCCCAATCCTGTTTAAAGACCTATAAAATGACAGACCCAAGGGGGGGGGGGGGAATGATAGTAAAAGGAGGGGAACTGCTGGGGATTTAGGGGAGCAGATGAAACGCAGCACCCGGACTGCTGATCCGCTCCGGCTCCAGACGACCGGGCCGAGCTGGGGATGCGGCCCGGGGTCACCCACCGCCTACAGCCAGCGCCGCTCGGTCCCGAAGGCCGCCGGCAGCCCGGAGCGGGCGATCCAGGACTGGCGGAGCGGCCCGCGAAGGAGAGGGGGGGCTCCTCGCTCCCCCTTACCTCCCCACTACCGGCCCTGGCGTTTGCAGAAGTTATGGGGGTCTTTGATTAATTAAATGGAGGGCTTCATAAAATATTCCCAATAAAATTTACGGTTGTCTTAAAACTTTCTAAACACCGCTATAAATTTCTTTAATAAAATTAACTGGGAAATGAGTTACTGGCCGGGATTTTTGTCACTTCGACTTCTCCGGCGGCGGTGCCGGCGACGGGAGGGAAGGCTCCCGCACACAAAAGGAGCCTTTCAGGGACAGCACCGCCGGCGGCTGCTGGGATGCCCCCGCGGTGGCACCTCGGGGGTAGCCCGGGCTAGGCAGCTCAGAGCCGGCCCCAGCCCCTGTCTGCCGGCGCCTTCCCATTCTCCGCTATAGTTTGACCATTTCAGCCTAAACTCCCCGAACAACCCTCGAGCCCGGAAGCACGATAGTGATGGTGTGGGGTTTTTTGTATTTAACTTTTGTACCCCACGATCTAAATTCATTCTGATTAATTTGGAAGTGCTGCTCCGCTTCGGTGTTCGCTGCGGTACCTGCCCTTACCACAGTTGCCCGCCGCATTCCTTTACTCCTTGCCTACGCCATGTCCTCTCCCTCTGCTATCGATATGACTAGACTTCTCGTTGAATGAAATGATAATAATACTAAAATTGCGGGGTAAAACTCTGCCTGATTAATTAAAAGGAAGAAAAAAAGCTACTCGGCTGTTTTGCACCCGAAGGATTGAGCTGTTGTGCCGTCTACTGGGGGACGGAGAAACTACATGCAGAAACACCTTCAAACTTTTTAGGGGAGAAAATCACAGTTTTAGGCAATTTGGAGGGGCCGGATGCGCCAAATTTTTCTGCAGAAGGGAAAAATAAAGGGACCCCGGACAGAAAAGCCCTATAGAAGCAACTATTATTTCCTTCGGCTACACCTGTATAGTTGTATCAAGCCTCCACTTTTAAGTGCTCGGGGATTACTGAGTGCAGAGCGCGACGCAATCAGCCGCGTTACGGGGGGACATGGTAAAGATGATTTGAATTCACCCGTGGAAGGCAGTTGGACATCAGCTAAATATGTAGGAGATGGGAAAAATGAAAAGGAGGGCAAATATTTACGAATGGCTTAAAACTTCTCCCCGGCACTACCCGGCTGCAGCCCGCGGGGCAGGGGGACACCCCAGCCTGGGTAGACACCACCGAGGATGCTCCCTATGCACCGCTCGCCTTGGGGCCTCTGTGGCAGCCGCCCTTCGGAAGGGGCTGCAGGAGCCGGGGTTACACCAGCACGGCGTTAGTCTCGGCTTAGACGAAGCCCGCACGTCGCCGTTTTAAGTTCCAGAGCCTCTGCCCGTGCCCGAGCCGCGGATGCGCCCGGGCAGACGCAGCCAGGCTTGGTGATTCCCCTCTCTCCTTTTCCCTTTATCTTCTGCCTTCTTCTCTCTCCCCTTTCCTCGATCTCTTCTCTCCTCTTTCTTCTCTCCTCTCTCCTCTCCCTCTCCCCAGTCTCTCCTTCCTTCTCCCCTCTCCCTTTTTCCCTTTCCGTGCCCATTTGGCTCTGCGCTCTGTGGCTCCTGGGATGCACTCCTCAGAAAAACTTCAGGAAAAGACCCCCCAAAAAAAAGTTTTTTGGTTGTTTGGTTGTTTTTTTGTTAAAAAAACCCCGA
The DNA here is from genome assembly GCA_028858755.1 of Ara ararauna. Taxonomy (NCBI): domain Eukaryota; kingdom Metazoa; phylum Chordata; class Aves; order Psittaciformes; family Psittacidae; genus Ara; species Ara ararauna. The sequence continues at coordinate 10,326,516 of CM054379.1, forward strand.
CCTTTAAAAAACGCCCCTTGACTTTTGCGAGGCGAGAGGCGCAGAGGGGCTGTGAAATGCAAAGCCCTCGTCGTTATTTACAGAGAGTGTCACCAGCCGGCAGAACATGTAGATAAAAATCTAGTAGTCTGCTTGAGCTCAAAGGGTTTTTTAAAGCCAAGATCTCTAAATGCCTATTCTCAATCCACACATATGCCCGCACGTAGCCTAAAAAGCCGGAGACACCCACGTAGCTGAACAACGGGGGGTTTAAAACACGTTAAATGAAGGTATAAGCAAACCCTTCTGCCACTTGTAGCAGACCCACTCCGACAGCTCTCTGCCTTCAGAGCCACTTGCTAGAGTTCAACAGAGGGTGACATTAGCCTAAAACATTCGATACCTTTCTTTTTCTGGAGATTTTCACTACTTTTACTGGTCTAAGTTCAGCTCCGAGTTCGTCTCAGAGGGTAAAATCGCTGTCTTTGAAGGAAAACAACAACCTGTCTGATTATTTTTTATAGCAGTGAGGGATTACGGGCACTTCCCTCAGAGTACATAAAGCACAAATGAAATGATGCCGCGCTCCCGGTGTAAAAAGTTGAGTGATCCTCTTCTGAAAAGTTGAACAAAGTATCTTACACCCTTTCAATGAGTTTGAAAGTACTTGCCACATAGTACGAGAAACAAATTACCGAGTAACAAAATAACCCCCCATTTTCAAGCCACGGGGAATTGAGCGCTGGTATCTGACAGAATCCCGCTGAACTCGACCAGAGCGGAGTTTTGTCAGAGCCTTCCCATTTCACTTTTTTCCCCAAAACCAATTTTCAGTCTTGCTCCATCCGTATTACCTAACCTTGGCTAATGAGCCCATCACCGCACTATTTCGGCTTGCCTCCGGTGCCGACAGCGGAGGATGGGGCTTCAGAGCGCGGCGGGTCGGGGGTACCGGGGGCCGAGATGGGTCTCGGCAAACGACACCATCCAGGGAAATAGGGCTGTAAATCGCCAGTGAGTTATAAATTAATAACATGAAGGAGAATGAGGAGCAAAGCTCTGTGCCCGCCGGTGCGGGACGAGCGCCCTCGGGACCCGCAGCCCCACCGTGGCCGCTCCGAGCCCAGCCCTTCCGGACCCTCGGCACCAGGCACCGGGATGTGCCTGGGCATGAGAGGGGCCGGGAAAGCAGGAGAGCATGTGAGGGTCCCCGCTCCAAGAGTCACCGGCTCCCCCCAGCACAGCACAAGCCGCTGCACCCGTGGGTGCGTTATCACAGACTTGTGCATAATTGCATATTTACTTTACTAAATGGATCTGCGGAGCTATTTAAACACCCCTCTCCTCCACCCGCAAACAATTCTCTGGGCAAGGAAGAGAAAAATAACCAAACCAAAACAAAAAGGGCTGCAAAAGAGCTTCAAGTTGCCTTTGCTCTTTCACTTTGAAGCCTTTATTAGGGCACAAGTGGCTCATCTCTAAGCAGTTTGAACTCGACTTGGTCCGTGTGAGTGCAGGCAAGCAGAGGGGACCTGCAGTAGCGCGTGTGACAGCCGGGATGGGCGGCTGTCATTCACCTCGGGGTCTCATAGGTGAGCACATGGACGTACGTGTCTATTTCTGAGCTCCCTTGGATAATTTCTGGCCAGATATGATGGCCGTGAGAAAAGCGGCTGTGGATGGGTGTGGATGTGTGCACACGAAGGACTGCTCTAAGGACAACTTAGGAAAAAACCCTCCTTTTCCTTGTTAAGCATTTTGAAAACCTCCCTTGGACAGAGGCACTCTTACACCACGTCCCTCTTTTCCCTACGCCTCCCCAGTTAACAGCAGTGCCACGCAAGCCACGTCAGCCCCAAACCACAGAGCTGAGCTTTGCCTCCAAGGCCAGCCGTGCTCATCCTCTGCCTGTACTGACTCCCCCCTTTGCCGTCCCCTCTCCATCCTCCCTGCTTGTGGGTTGGAGCAGAGGCGCTGCCCTCGCCCTTGAGCCTTGCAGGGTAAGGCAGCCTCCTCCTGCACCAAGGCCGGCTCCCCAGGGCAGCAGCTGTGAGAAGCAGACAGGGAGGGGAATAAAGGCAAAGGAGAGAAGGAGGGGTATCGGGGAGGGAGGCGGTGAAAGCTGCACTTTCCTCCAAGCAGAACCGAGCGTCCCCTCGGAGGGCCCCCAGCCCCAGGAGCTGCCTCCGGAGCCCTGGGCCTCCCACATGGCAGCAGCAGCATCGCCTTCTCTGCAGCCCCGCAGCCACAGCGAGAGCAGCCCCACATTGTGGCTCAGCCCCCGGCTGCTCCATGCCAGTATCACGGGTCTGCGATGAGGGGCTGGTGAGATGCTCAGGGACAGAGTCAGGCCCACGCGCTGATTTCAGACGGGAAACTGCACCAGCCTGGGGGTTTGGAGCATCCTGCATGACAACATGACACTAACGGTCATTTTCTGTGGCTTGTTTAAAGGGTTCATTGAAAGACCTGCAGGGAACTACGGTGGTCAAAGGGAAACCTCAGTCAGAAGAACACATCAAGATCCATCAAGAGCATTGGCGTCCAGCTTGTCCCACTGAGCATTTTTTTTTACCTAGAGGATGTTAGATTTGTTTGAGAAGCTGTGACTGCGCTTGAAAGAAAATGCTCTCCTGATCTTATCCTCAACTTAGTCGTGGGAACAAGACGAGAAATCAGGCAGACACTCGAACTCTGGAAAGGGAGCATTTTTCATGTGCAACCAGAGAAACATCTCACAGAGCAATCAGCTCAGCTCTCCTCAACAGCAAAACTATTTCCTTGCACTTAGCAGACTTATTAGATCAAATACTCTGTATTTTAGCTCAGAGGGCTCTCAGCACACTTTGAGGATGACTATCCCACCATGCAACCTTTCAGTTTAAATTTCCAAAGATATTTTGCTGCTTCTCTCAACACTGCAGTGACCACAGTCCACACAAAATTTGGCACTTAATTCCTGACAGAGATATAAACCACCTTTAGCAAATGTGGGCAGTAAGCCACACTTCAGGAGTTCCCTACCAGCCCATGACTTGTTGAAAGTCACCAGGATTAAAGGCCTAAGTCATCTTTTGAAAAGGGCTGTACCCTTCTGAAGGTGGATATGCATCATAGCGCACGCAGATACAACCAAAGTAGCTTTGAACTTCTGCGTTGTGGAGCCAACAAATGCATGTCAGCAGGCTCTACCCACCCAAGCACTTCCCAATGTATTTTGGGGACACCGAATTTTGTGCCTCAGTCCTCTTCTTCTCTCAAAATGCCACTTTTATGCCTCTCTGGATGCAAACAGGAGCAGAATGGAATCAAATTTTCCAAAATGCATTTACCTCGTCAGATAAAGGTGACCCATGGAGATGCACTATCCTGCCTATCTCTTTGATCCCCCCCTCCATTTCTACCATCTCTTTTAATTTGATCTTCCTCAAGTACATACCCTGAAATAGGACTGCTCACCCAAATGGTGTGTGAGGGTTTAAAGCATCATGGGTGCCACCGTACCAGCTGAACATCTTACAATGTATGTGAGACAGGAAATCCTCATTCCATCACCACAGCACTTGAAGAACAGAAGGTTTTCAAGAAACTGTGTGGTGGCACAAAGAACAGAGGCAAGATACTTTGCCTCTCGGGCCTCTGCTTGAAGACAAGCTGTTCCCTCCCCTCTCTTCATTAACTCATAAACAGCAACTCTGGACCTTGCCCAGATCTCTCCTCCCCAAATAGCTTGCTTTGAATTATTTTTCCCTTATCATCCAAAGTCATATATCTCTTTTATGTTTCCAAGTTGAAGTTTATTATAGTTTATTATAGTCATTTGCATTGCTGATCATTTGTAACCCTTTCTGTTATTTTCCTGCCCTTGATAGTACTTGAAATGCTTCTTACTTTGGTCCTCTTTTCAAATTTTATTACTGCGCTGCTCACCTCATTTTTCTACCAGGCCCATTCTGCTTTGCTTTTATTCCTGAGGCTGCTGCTGCTCCTTCTCCTTTGCTGTACAGCACCACCAGATTAATTTTTTTCCCCAGTCTTTTCCATGCACACTATGCCCCTCCGCTGATGAAAGACCCTCACTGGGTTTCACCAGTGCCAGCCCCGTTGTCTTTGCCATTAGTGTTACATTTCTAGTTATTCTTGCTTCTTCCCAAAGCCTTTGAAGTCGTGTAGAGACAATTTGATTCATTAGTACATTCAGTCTCGCAGTAACTCTAGCTTCTGCTTTCCTTTCTGTATTAGAAGCACATGTTGGGTCTATAAGTTAGGGGAAAGCTCCACCATCTGACTTCCCTACACAGTTCAAATTCTGCTTTAAAAACCTTTGCCTTGCTGAACTTGAGTGGCTGGTGGCTTTCTGCCCTGGGTTTCCATACCTGGGAATGCCATCTCCTCCTCCCTTCCTCCCTCCCTACTAGGATGACAAACACTTTCTAGACTAGACTTCTATGACAGTTGCATGTGTTTGCAGTTCTCTTCACAGTTTTCCAAGAAAGCTGCAGATATCCTGAATATTTCCTTACTGAGATGTCACTTAGCTTCATGTAGGCTGAGATCCATCAGCACCCGCCTTTGCTAGATGACCCTACAGCACCTTTGTTGGTCTGGTTGGGTAACCGCCTCATCTCTTCTTCTGGCCATCAGGGTGTTCTGGCCATCAGGTTCTTCCATGAGGGGACCACCTAAAAGGATTTCTTGCCATCTTGACTGAGATGGCTCCTCCCAAAACTCTGTGCCATCTACTGTTCCCAAAAAGTGACACTGTGGGCATCAAAGATATAAAATGTGGCTTGACACAGAGTCCTTGCTTAGTCTTTCTATGGTGTATTTCTGCTATGCTTTGTCTCCACAGAGTGTGCCTCCTGGGTCTTCACCCCCTTTGATTGCTTCTTCACTGCCCAGTGGGGGTTTGTGTGTTCCTCCAAACACATGATGAGACCATCATGAACAGCCACTAACCCCTAGAGGAACTTTACCTCATGAGGGTATTAAAACCCACAGTGTTTTGAGTAAGAGACCTCCTAAGAAAACTCCACCGCGGGACCACTTGTTGCTCTGGGTGTGTAGTTTATTCCATTCCCTCTTTCCACTTTCCAGTGCTTTTTCTAAAGCTCTTCTTACCTGCCTGTTTCTTAATACAGATTTTGTTTAGGAAGCCAAGCCTGCACGCCTCATGTTTTCCCTTGGATCTGTTCCCTGCTCCTAGCCAAGGTTGCCTACGGATCCTGCTTTGAAGTTCTTCAGTGACACATTGGCTGCACTCGGTGACTCTTCCCTCGGCTGACGTCACCTTGGGGGTCCCTCTCCAGCAGGCTGAGAGTCACATCGCCTCCACTTGCTTTGATCAAAATGAAATCCATTTACAAGCGCCCGACGAGTCGGCACAAACAGGCCCACAGGTTTCAAGCCAAAAAACTACCCAATGTAAAAGTATCCCGGCTTCAACTTCAGTTCAGTCCTTAAACTAGCTGAGGCAAAGCCCAGAACTAAAACCATTTCATTTCAGTTTACAAGCGCTTTCTGTTTGTTTAGCTTCAATGAATCCCTCATCATCAATTAAGCAAAATCGAGGTAAGATTGGTTTAAATCAAAGTAAGTGTCCATACAGGGTTCTACCTCTCTATTTTAAAAAGTTAATTAAAAATTACACTTCAAATCACTTTCCTGGTTGGAAAAGGCTGCTTCTCAAGACCAGCTGGGCCCTCAGATCCAGCGGGTTTGGGTAAAAATGGTAGAAGCAGATGGATCTCAGTGATGCTGGAAATCAGTCTCAATCCCAGCACTTACATCAATTCAGCTTGCACATCCTTCAAACCCCAGTAAAACCTGGATTTCAATTGTTGTTCCAATTAAGCTGAAGCAGGTGGTCTCTGTGTTAGGAAAGTTCACTTTTCTTTGTGGTGATATTGTGAGACTCTGCTTGTGTTTGCTAAGTCGTTTTCTTGAACTCAATAAGCACAGCAATCTAGGAGTAAAAATAAGGGTTTCAGCCCAGAAGATTGTCATCCGCTTTACTGACTTTTCCACTTTCAAGTATTTATAACTATTGAGGGCTACATTTTGGCAAATCCTCTTCAAAGTAAGGAAGGAGGAGGGTGTTTGCAGCCAGGCAACTTTGCATAATCCATCTCTTCTTTAAAACTTCAAGACCTACCACAGGGAGGACAGGTCCGACTTCGGGCTGGCTGTAGAAAACACAGGTCTAAAAAAAATACGTTTGAAGCGTTAGGGAAGTACCTTGTCTATGTACTCTGCTCTTCACTTCCCACTCATTTCCCAAACACTTTTTGCTCCAGCATCCCAAATCCATGCATATGCCAGATGTGTGCTGGCCCTCACACACAGGGACCAGCTGTGCCCCAGCATACACCCTCTTCCTTACATAAAGCCACCCATCACCCCACCAGCTTCTCACCTGCAGGAATGGGGTAACATAAATTTGTTTAAATAATTTCTTTTTTTTTTGTTAATTTTTCTTCTTTGCTGTTGAGCCTGTAATTGGGTTTTGCTGCCACAAAGGGTTAACTCCATAGTGGGAAGCCATGAAACACTCCCTGAAGGTATTTGGTTGTGTTGCTGCAGCCTCTGGTTTTGACATCCAGGTTTCCCCCCTCCTCACAAGGCTGACAGAAACGATGGGTTATCAAACACCTCTGGGATTACTGCCAGAACTGTTATCTTGCCAAAAAGGGGGAACAGGTTTTCATGATGGGAAGAAAGGTCTGGAATAGAAAGAATTTGAGCTCAGACATCACAAGGCATCAGATAACCAACCTGGTCCCTTCACTTTTGCACCCAGTGGGATCTTATTCCCAGGCTTGGTTTTATGTCAGCACGGGGACACAGAGGCAGAATTTATGTCCACTGGTGTGCATTAACTCTTGTCCTGACCAGTACTAATTACCGCTAATTATGTGGGACAGTGTTAATTCTTCTAGCAGCGCTACCGCTGGCCTTACACTTCTGAAAGTGCTTTTGGGTGAAGTAGCTTACTTTGAAAAGATATTTATGTGAGGAATAAATACAGAGTAGCTAATACACCGTAAATTTAGACCACTGGATAGCAGGCTTTAAAGTCTTTAAAGCACGGAGGTCTCAGCGCATGAAGACAGACAAACTCTTGAGTAAGAACTACTCAATAGAAAGGGTGGCAGGATCACCCTGCATGATCTTGAGAAAGTAATTTTGATCTGGCATTTCTCTTCTGTAAAATTGGAAAAATAAAATGTCCCTAACCCTCTCAGGGGTATAATATTTATTTTCTCTGCCTTGCCAATCATTCTCTTTGCTTTTAAAAAATATTCTCCAAACCCTAATTGGTTTTATGTGTTTGCAGTATAAGACATAAAAGACATAAAACCATCATATTTTTCTATACTGTATTTTCCCCATTGTGTTGTACTGTTACCACAAGCACTTTGCTGTGCAGAGGCTCGGCTATTTGCTGAGAGAATGAATTAAGACATCTAAAGTGCTTCAGCATCTTGGCTGAGTGGCGTTGCAGAGCTGGAAGGTATCATCAGGCCAAATGGCTCTTTTCTGCAGGAGTGAGAAGCCCGTATTTCTCAATGGATTAAAGAAAACCAGTTCACACTCCTCTGTGTCCCCCCCATATAGCAAATATAGGGCAGGAGGCCATAGCTGGCATTAGCATCTCTGCAGTTCAACTCGGTATTTCTTCTTCCAGTCTGTGTATTCATTGTCAGGGCTCAGCAACACAGTCCTGGATGGTTTCATTGATGTCACTGTCTCCTTCAGCAAGAACACTGTAAGTTGGGAGGCTTTGCTGTTAGACCCACTCATGTCTGGTCCCTTTAACACCTGGCAAGGGGCTGGTGTCCACCAGTCTATTAGATCCATGGAGAAGGGCCAAATACATATTGCAGAGGATCTGACTCATTCATCATTAAACGGTTAAGTGGATCCATGAGGATTCCCAGCTCTTGGAAGTTTTTCTTAGTGGCCATGTCAGGGGTGTGTCAGTGCTGACAGATGAGTGATGTTTCAAAATCTGCCGATGAAAGGCTGACTTGGTACCCTGCCAGGCAGCACGAGCTGCAACTCCTCTGCGTAACTGGTGCATGCACCGAGCCAGGCTGTCTCTGCCTCCAAGGGTTTCCCATCTTTGGATTGGACCTTTGCCCACGGGTCCCTCCTTCAGTCTCATCTGCAGTTGGTGATGTTTTGTCTGCTTCTTCCATTGCTGGCAGTTTGTTGCTGCTGGCTTTCCCAGGTTACTGAGTGTATGGTCCAGGTAGACGTGGCAGTGTAGTGCTGAGAGCCTGCTCCTGCAGCACGGGTGCACTGGTCATCTCTGGGGCTTCTGAAGACGCCCCAGAGATGATCTCCATATCCATAGCTCCTAAAGAAAAGCCAAAGAGACGCTTCCCACCTTCCCTTCCAGAAGTAGTAGGTTGGGACACCCTTTTTTCTGGCATCACTCGAACTAGAAACACTTATTCCAGCCTTTCTTGCTGCTCTCACAGCAATGCCCATGTCAGGCTTGGGGGTCTCCAATCTCTGACATGGTGCCTGTTCCCCAGGCTCCTTTCTCCAGGGCCTCTGTACTATATTTGGGTTTGTTTTCATCCTTTCCCTGACCATTTGGCTATTTGGAAGCACTTTTTCTGAGCATTTCTCTCAACAATATGTCCAGTAAGCTAGAATCAGATGTACCACAAATGTTTTTTTAAGTCATCTTTTATATCTGCAGATGGATGCCAAGGTGCTTGACTCTGCATAAAGCAGTTATCCATCTGCTTTTTGGCTTTTAGGTGAAAGAACAGGAGTCTTGTTTGTCCAAATACAGTAGTGCGTAAGCATGCATCAGTGCTTTCAGTGGCCTGCGCATTTGGCTGTTGCCTCTGCTGCTCTCCCCTCCTACTTTTACAAGCAAGAGGCAACATTTGGGCTTTGTATTCAAATTGAACTGTTGCACTTATTTCTCTCTCAATTCCTAAAATTTTAGGCTTAAAAAACCCCCCAAAAAACCCTAAATAAAAAGGAGGGAGTCTGCATTTTCAGCAAGTTATTTTCCTTTTTCACTTTGCCCTATCTGACCATGACACTTTCCCACAGCAGCTCCCTGCAAACCAGCACCTGCAAAGGCTCAGGTGAGGTGAATGAGACGGCTTATTCCCCCACTTCTCTTGGTTTTAACTCACAATTGTACTGACTTCAGCAGAACTGCACTTATTTATAGGGCTGTAAGTGGTGGGACTGCTGTCTATCCTTTCCTACTCCCTGCCAGAGAGCTGGGGACAGACAAGCAGCTTCTGAGAGACTTGCTGGTTTGTGTTCATTAACAGCAGCTGTCAGGCAGCTCTTGCTGAAGCTCCACATCCTCTCAAAACCATCTCAGCTTTTTCCTTCACATCGAAATATGCAGCAGTTTCATTTGTACAAAACCTGCATGAATAAAAATTTAATCTAAGGCTATTGCTGTTCTAACCGCAATAATTCCTCTTAAAGGCTGAATACAAAGAATACTAAATACTGTCTATAAATAAGACTGTATTTAATAGGGGAGAGAAGTGATTTAATAAGCTTACTGGTAAAATCTTCCCTGCTGTTTTCAATCCCAAGTATAGGTCTTTTTTTTCCTGAGCAAAACTGGCTTGCTACAAGGAGAACTTGGGCTCCAGTAAACCTGTGATTTTTAAGGTGAAGTCATACAACTCAAGCTTTCCTGTCCAAAAGGAAGAGGAAAAATATCTACTTAAAGGAAATATTAGTTAATCAGAGGACATCCATTTCATAATAGAAGCTACTAGGGGATTTAAAAGCTCATTGTAATTATAATAGTTCCCTAATTATCTGTCTAACATCTCATTTTTCTGTCTAATACCACTCTTAATTATATAGTACCTTTTTTTGCCCGTCACGCAACTGAAGTACTCTATTTTACTGAAAATAAATCCTTTTAACTGGCGATGTCAGAGAAGAAATATTGTTGCTGCCCCCTGGAACGTGCGCGCTGTCTGGTAGGGAAATGCCTTGCCAGTGGTTTTGGATAAAGCGCCTGGATGTGTCCTTTAGAAACAGTCTCATTTAAAGCCATGCAGGTTTTCTCAAGCAAGAGAAAACGCTCTAAACCACACGGCGCTCTGCAAGTGTGTCTGGCTGCAAAAAGTTTTCAAGTACTGGGCTTTGTTTTCCAACCTCCTGCAGCTTGGTTCCCCTTCCACTGATCTTCAATGGGATCCCCACCACCGGCTGATGGCAGAATAGGATTTGGCCTTTGAACCAAGCCAGCATGCAATTTGCAGAGAGGAAGCAATATTTGAGCTATGTTATCTATGAGCATCTGGTCATCAAGATCTTGCTTAGCGATTAGCAAGCCAAGAGGAAACCCTATGGAGGGGGGAGAGGAAATCCCGCATGCGGGGTTCCCATTTCCAGCACCGCTACGGGTTTCCTGCCCTATCCTCGAGCAAATCCCAGCTCTCGGCTTCCTGAGAGTAAGAAAAAAAGAAAAGAATTACCCTTCAGGGATGTTGTCAGGCTTAATGGATGTTTATAAATCGCTCGAACAAAAGGTGCTATGTCAGTGAAAAGTACTCTTCCCGATGATTATTCAAATGCTCATTAAAATGCATTTTGCTCCATCCTTCCCCTTGGCGTGTGTGGGAGGCAATCGAAAGATTTAGTCTTTGTGGGAAAGCGGGAGAGCACGAGCACTTTCTTTTGGGTGTGGGAGCAGCAAGTTTAGAGGGTTAAGGACCTTTGGCATGCAGGTAGGGTTTCATCCGAGGCCTTTCGGCTCCCAGCCAGGCTGCAAGCTCCAACAGACCTGGTTCCCTCCAGGAAGACAAGCCAGGGATTAATGGTACCAACCCCTGCTCAAATTTGCATGTATCATTTCCTTAGCTTTGCTCCTGATGGAATTAGGGATCATCCTTTAGTGAAAATTATTCTTAATGTGTATTTAAGCATTAAAAATGAATATGCGCGTGTGATAAAACTTAGGGAATAATTTATAAACAGCTAATATAACGCGAGATATGGAATATTTGGCTGCCCTGCAAAACCTGCATAACTCTGGGATGCTTCTTTCTTCAGGGATGTTTCACTGTATCTTGCTGACCTCTTCATGTTGGCTTGGTCTGCCAGGGTCTGCTGAAGGTATTAAAAGCTGAAGAAGACACGGTGTATCTTCATACTTTTCACTGCATCAGACAGCAGCTTGGCATCTGAGCTGGCAGTCTAGATGCAACATTTTTCACTCTCCACAGCTACCTAAAGCCACATGTACGACTGCTTATCCTCAAACAGCACCCACAATAACAACAATCTTTTTCTGCCAGCTTCTGAATCAGCAGCATTAGCTGTGGATATGAAAAATATGAATTTCCTGGTAAAGAGTTTCTATCAAAAATGCAAAGAATTTTATGCTTCTTGGGAAAAAAAAAAAAGCTGCAAGTAATAATTAATACCATTTCTCATTAAAGTGCACTTACTTGCTCCGATTTGTGTTTTTGAAGGATGGGATATGCTGCTGCAGGGCATGATAAGTGCTCCCAAATACAGTCCTCTCTGCTCACCCTTGCAGTTGTCACGTAGTGCATCAATAATGACCCCTCCACTACCATTTTGGCTCCTACTTTTTCCCTCACCTGGGGGGTACTTCTTCTGTCCTGTCCTTCCTTTACCTCATGCAAATCCTCTCTGGCACTGCAGAGAGCTGCTGGGATGAACTCAGCCTCCTCTAGAGCGTTACCCAACCATGCGGACTGGCACTTCTTGCATCTCCTTTGCAAGGGCTGAACAGACTGTGCAAAACATGAACCAGTGGTGAGTCAGGCTCCCTGAATTTTTCTGTGAAGTTTTCTCCTCCATGCAAGCCCAGTCAGAGCCAGCCTTTGCTCCATGCACATTGGCAGATGAGAACCAGGCTTGGTATCACTCTGTGCTCTAAGCTCAGCCAACAGAACTGCCAGGTTTCAATCTTTCTCTATTTATTTATTTTTCTTTTAAGTTTTGTAGTTCATGCCTTTTTCCCTCTAGTACTTTTGTGCCTTCTTTGCATCGCTCATGTGCTGTCTGATGTGTGTTCCTGCAGCTCTTGAGGTGGCCTTCAGTGTCTGCCCCTCTCTCATGCTGGACCTGGATGTGATGCACACCAAAGAGCTGGAAGAAGGTGCAGCACTGTGTCCATTAGAGCATACATTTCCTCCTCTTCTTCTTTCTGACTTGTCTTCATCCACTGACCGCTGTGTCATGCACTGACTCTACCTTCTCCCAGCACTTGGAATGGGGTGCTTTCACTCAAGTATTGCCTGGCCCGATCTTCTTCAAGAATTATTTCATTTTCCATCACTTAATTTCTTAGCTAATTCAAATAACCTCTGCTTGACACACCAGTGGTGAGACTGGCTGCTCTGTTAACACATTTAATTGATTTAGTCAATGGTACTGCAAGGCAAACGTTTTCAACATGCTAAACTATACTGTGCTGATGCTCAACAAGACAGCAGGCTCATCTGCTGCTAAATGCATTAGAAATCAGCTCCCATCTAGCACTTAGAAGCCTCTGTCCTACCAAGACTGAGACCAAACAGCATGGTCCCACAGCTGCCACTTGTCTGGAGCAAGGCTCAGATCATGCTCTTCACAGCTCAGAAGCTGAGCCTTAGCCAAACTGAAGATGCAAAAAAGCCTTATACGGACCAGTAGCTTCTGCTTAAAGATCAAAGATACACACAGCTCTGCTGGGGTGTGGTGGGACACAAAGGCAGGTTCAGCAGACCCTATAGCAGTAGGTGCTACAAAATCAGCAAGGGCAGGAGCTAAAAGGGAAAACCACTGGGGTTTTTTATGCTGAAACTGCCCTGTCTACCCCCATAGCTTTCATCCCAAAACAACAGTGGAGGAGGGAGCCCCTGGTCCTGCTCGAGAAGGACTCCTTTTTCCCTGCATCCTCTCGACCCTTCTCTGCTAAGTCTCTTGAGGCAGTTTGAGGTCAATTCCCCATCTGAAAAATTACTGTTGGAGACCAATCCCTCAATTTGTTCCAGGATTTGAGGAGCGAGATGGATTCTTTCCTTGCCAAAAAGATATTCAAGCAGAAACTCTCTTGGCAGAAATGTATGGGTTTACTGGCCCTATCTCTGCATTTGGATACATTCTGTTACACAGGATGATGCAATCCTTGTCTATCTCAACAGCAGCATGTATTAAGATATTCCTTCCTTTTTCTAATGGTCAGACATGCTTTTCTCAAACATTGCAACTTATTCTACATGTTTGCTGTTATGACTATTTACATTCTGTTAGGAAAAAACACCTAAATAATTTATTAATAAGGAGAAATAAATGCCATTATTTCTGTTCTTTGACAAATAAACACCATTAATTCCTTCTTATTATCAGTCCTACAAGTTTTCCAGCGTGGAAGTTGAAGTCCACTTTCTTGCAGAAATCATGGTGAGATAGCCCTTCAACAAATCTCTCAAACTAATAATGTATAGTATCATCTGGAAGTTTCACAGCACAAACTAGACTCATCCACATGTTTTTTCCCACTATAATCAAAAGTTTGTCAAATGCCTTGAGAACTCACATCGAACCTGGTGGCTGTTGGTCACTCTGCAGCTTTTAAAGCAACCACTTACCCTACAAGTCTCAAGTTCAGACCAATGCATTTTCTACATGGACTGAATTTACAGATGGCTTGGTAACACTTCTACGCACAGTCATTTCTTCTTTGCTAAATTATTTAGAAGCTATTCTTCATAAAACAGATGCTTTTGCAAATAGTAAAAAGTTGCTAGCACTTTCAAGATGGTCTCCAAAACTAACCGCACAGTAGAAGGCAACAATCTGATCCTCAAAATACTTCACGTTTTGCAGAAAACACTGTCTTGATCCCTGTTCAGTACAAATCACTAGTCATGTTTATCCTAGCCGCCCTCAGATCCCATGACCAACTCCTGCGCCCTCTGTCTGTGGATGGACAAAAGTACACAGGAACACATGTAAACCATTTCCCACCATCCCCCAAAATTCTCCTCACTTTGCTAAAATCAACATTGTTTCTTAAAACCAAATGAAACTAGTCCCACCCTGAAGACTGAATTTCAAGGGTGACTTTCACACTGGAAAAGGTACGAAAGAAAACAACCCGTCCCTCATTACCTACTGCAAGAAGAAGGTGATGGACAGACAAACAGGATTTCCCTGATAATCTTTTTCCAAGGGTGGGAGTACTAGGAGACACTCTAGAGGCAGCTCTCCAAAGCACAGACCATTTTCCACCCCCAAAAGACCCCACACCAACCAACCCTCTCCACAAAAAACCTTACAGACTTCAGGCATTTATGCAAAGGGGTACCCATAGGAATATTTTAGAACGAGTCACAACTAATGCATTAAATAATTGCTATTAAAGATTAGTTTTTCCTTCTGCAGCGCTTTTCACCCAAGGATATATCAAAGGACTTCTCAAATGTTAGTTAAGCATCACGAAGTCTCTCCCACTGTTGGTAACTGGCAGGGCTGGAGCAGTTTGAGAGATCTGGAACTTGGCATCTGGGATAAGGCAGTGACTTGCCGAAGATATTAAACTCCGCAATCAGTGCCAGGAGCAGGAGCCAAACAAAGCCTGCACTGGAATCAATTTTCAGGCTTTTTTGGGATGGTTCTGTTTCAGTTATTTTTTAAAATAAATATGTATTTGAGGAGCTGAGCTCATTATGGTGGTTTACTTACAGGAGGCAGAGTCTGTCCATGGGTAATTATATGTGGGTCTCCCATAGGAGCCTCTGCTACGTGCAGACTTCACCCGTGGAACATTAAAATACAAACACTGGAACAAGGTCTTTTTCTGAGATCCTGTTTATTTTTTGAGAAATGCTCCTGATTGAGATGGAAAATGATCTCCCATCACCCCAAAGGCCAAAGTCCCTTCTTTTTCATGCTGGCACCTATTACAGCCCCACTCAGTAACTCAACTAACGCACCTATTTCTCATAATGCATCCAGCTGCCTTACAAAAAGCCAATGAATTATTCTTGGTTTTAGTGCAACCACTGAAAATATTTCAAAGTGAAAAGGAATTGACCTAATCTACTGTGCACATTATTTATTCAGAGGTAGTACAAAAACGAGTCCCTGATGTTACTAAAACAAATCCTAATAAGTACAGAGAGCATCAATTACAGGCTTCCCTTTATAGTCCTATATATCTCTTTCCTTTTCTAGAGATAGTATCACATGCAAAGGGGCACTGTGTTGGCTTTCAAATCTATTGAGCTTTCATAATTATAACCTCCATTTTAACCTCTTTTATAGGACATACTATACTGCTTCACGTTATGTACCTTGAATCCCAACCAACCCTATGAGAAAGTCCTTAAAGCTCGCTTCTTATAAATGCATAAAATGGGAAATATTAAGCATTCATAACCTTGAGCATACATTACATCAGGGTGCCAAGCACAAGGAAGAGCAAAGCAAAATATATCTCATGAACCTCAATTGGACTCTTGCTTTAAGCTCGGTAAATATTCAGCATGCACATATCCTGACATAATGAAACCAGGGAAATATTAACTGCAGAGGAATAGCTGGATGTATTCTGATTTTTTTGTTGTTGTTGTTGTTGTTGTTCCAGCCTGGAATGTCCTTCTATTTAATCAAAAAGCTTGTAATGATTCCTAATCTATCATAAAATTTTTTAAGGCAGTGTGCACTCACAGCCCAGAAAGCCAACCAGATACTGGGCCGCATTAAAAGAAGTGTGACCAGCAGGTTGAAGGAGGTGATTCTGGATCCTGCCCCTCTACTTGGAGTATTGTGTGCAGTTCTGGTGTCCTCTACACAAGAAGGACACGGAGCTGTTGAAGAAAGTCCAGAGGAGGCCACGAGGATGATCAGGGGACTGGAGCACCTCCTGTATGAAGACAGGATGACAAAGTTGGGGCTGTTCAGCCTGGAGAAGAGAAGGCTGCGTGGAGACCTCATAGCAGCCTTCCAGTATCTGAAGGGGGCCTATAGGGATGCTGGGGAGGGACTCTTCATCAGGGACTATAGCAATAGGACAAGGGGTGATGGGTTTAAACTTAAATAGGGGAAGTTTAGATTGGATATAAGGAAGAAGTTCTTCACTGTAAGGGTGATGAGGCACTGGAATGGGTTGCCCAGGGAAGTTGCGAATGCTCCATCCCTGGCAGTGTTCAAGACCAGGTTGGACAGGGCCTTGGGTGGCATGGTTTAGTGTGAGTTGTCCCTGCCCCTGGCAGGGGGGTTGGAACTTGATCTTAAGGCCCTTTCGAACCCTCACCATTCTATGATTCTATGATTCTATTAATTCCATTGTTTAAATTCTGTTTTATTGCTCTAAGAAACTCTCATAAACGATCCCACACCTTTCTCTGTGATAATTTCCTTCTAAAGTAATATACTAATTAATTTCAATTAAATATATGTAAAAGAAGATATATTTTGAAAAATGCTTCTCCCTTGCCATTTGTTAATATACTGAAAAAGTGTAAACCTTGGAACATTTAGCAAATAAATATTAATTTTTGGTAATTTCTCAAGGGGGTAATTTGTTAAATGAAAGGCTTTTAACATTAGCTAAAAGCAGCCCTGTAAATCATGGGTGTCATCAAACTGCTTCATCACTTCATTAATTTAAAAGATTATTATATGCGTAACTGACATAATTTTGAACAATGTTACATGGTTAATTTATTAATGTAGAAAAGCAGAAATGACACGCTGAATTGATTTATTATTATAATTGTGTAATTTTAGGACTTTTCTCTGTGACTTTCACCAACAGAGCAAATGAGTCAGGGTGAAACTGTGCCATTGATTTTACTTTACTTTTGTTTTCAAGACAGGACTACTCATGATGTCTGCAAGGACTTCAGAAGAGATGGTCCAGCACAGCTCCTCTATATTTCAGTAGGAGCTGTTGAAAGGCCTCCTTTACAACCCAGAGTCACCTTCTGGTCTGATGAATTTTAAAGCACTTTTTTCACCTTTCAGTAGTCAAAAAGATTTAAAAGTTACTGTAGTTACGTTAAAAACCTGATTCTGAGTAAGCATGTTTAAATGTGCATATCCCCTAAGCTCTTCCCATACACAGAGAGAGCATTTTGGGTGGTGGAGCTTGCCCAGCTCCACTGAAGAACCCAGAGCCTCCCACAGACCAGCCCACAGTATTTTCAGTCATAATTACATTAGCGAGCAGTTCGTGCTGGCTTCGTGCCCAAGCTGAAAATGTAATGCAGCATCACTTCTTTTCTGGGTGCTGCGTGGAAAGTACAGTTCAAGTTGTCTTCAATAATAGAATACCAGGTTTGGGATTTATTTTTAGATTGAAATGAAGCGTGACTCTGAAACCCTGCAAAGCTGATGGATCGTTCCTTGTTTCAGCCCAAAGGTGCACGTGCGAGGGGAAGCAGACCCCAATATACCAATCGTTCCTCAAAAACCTGCGAGGGAATTAGGATTTAACGGAATGGGGCCCCAGTTCAGCTTGGGCACATGCTCACCTTCAGTGATGTGCTACTGTGCTTTCCTTTAGCAGAGCCTGAAAGAGCTCAGCAATCTTCCAAGCACCCCTGAGCTCTGTGTCCCACTCCTGCAGCCTGGCTTTTTGAAGCTGAACTGTCACCAAAAGAGCTAAATTTCTTTGTCCACAATTTGGGTGAATTTCCCGGCTTTGGAGTCATGCTGCACTGCTACGACTGTGCTTGGAATGGAGCTGTGTGGGTGCCTGAGCGATTGTGCAACACTCTTACAGCACGCTTACACCATGTGAAGAAACAAAATGCCTACAGCAACACAGCTGGCTGGCTGTCCTAAGAGATGATCCTGGTGATCTTATAGTGCTAATTATAGTCTGGTTCCAGAAACACCTCATTTTCCAACACAAGCCTTGGTACAGGAAAGCTTTTAGAGGAAGACTACAGGTACATCCTGACACAGCACTTATGTTGCATGGGGAACTGTTGGCAGGTACAAAAAAAACATGACAAGAGTCAAGTAAGTAAGTCCAGCCTGAGTTATCATCAGTGCTCTGGTTAGACCTCCAGTGCCCACTCACACAGGACACAGGTCCCAGCGGGTCCAGTGCCATATAACTGGTATGGATGTCCCTGAAACCTTAGGACACCTCCAGCCTTGCTTAAGGCTAATGTTGTATGGAAATGTTCAAAACCTTGGGTTACCTCCAGCCTCACTTGAGGCTAATGTTGGTATGAATGCACCTGAAACCTTGGGTCACGTCCAGCTTTGCTTTAATGCTAATGCTAAGCAGCCAAACCAAGCATTAGGTCTTTGATTACAACCTGAGAGGACTGGAACAGATACACTAACAGCACAGCCTAATGCCCAGGAGCCAAATTGTTTTGTTAAAACCCAGCTCATCGGCCGCACTGACTGCTGCGAGTGCTTGAGCTGTGGTCACTGGTACCAGGCCAGGGGCATAGGGCTGGGAGTGGGGAAACGCAGGCTGCAAGCTGAGTGATGCTCACGCAGGGTATGAAAGCCTGGGCATGCCCCCAGATTCCTCTTTTTTTTGTACATTTTGTGTATTAGCTACCTTTAGATGACAAAAAACATTGCTCTGGTCTCTAGAAGGGTCATCTGAGATGCTAATAATAAGGATACCAGAAGTCAAAGAATTTCACAGTGGATGAAATTTAAAATGCAAATTAAAAGCTAGACCATTTCAGAGCAGTAGTTAAGGATCCTGCATCATCAAATGGTGTCACAAGAGCATTCTGGGCAATTACTGACAATTTTTAAGAGTATTTTTCTTCCCCTGTAATCTTACATAATGCCTTTCATATGTAATACCGTGAGCATATGCAGTATGCAAAACACTCTACCAACTGTATACAGACAGAAATCATTTCACCATTAAAAGCAGCCATGGCCAGGGTGCAGAATGGTGACCAGATGGTCTGAGCACAGCGCAAGCTACAAGACTAAAAAGCAGGGGAAAATTTTAGCCGAGACTGTCGGGGCAATCCCAGGCTCTTATGAAAAGCACCATGTGGTTTTTAATGTGCACAGAGTGAAGACAGGACCTCTGATTTTAAGATACTACCCCCCAAGATGTAAATTATCCAGAAAGGCATCCTTCATGCTATGAAGTTTCAGCCCATCACTCACGTATATTATTTCAATGCTCGCAAGTTAGATAGGGCGTATTATAAATCTCCAATTATCTCAGGCATGTGCACAGTTGACTTTTATTTTTAATGATGATAATTTTTTTCTTACTAAGGGTGTCACTAAGGACATGGGGAAACAATTTAGGAGATTTGAAAAAAAAGGGAAAGATTTGAGCCAAATGCTTTCTTACAGGAAACATTTATTTGCACTTGAGTGTCTCATCTAACAAAGTTCTACCATATTTTCCCACAACAGACAGGAACTTGTCTGGATTAGCATTTTAAGAAATGAATCCTAAAGAGCAGCAAGTGTCAATACGATGTCACAAATGGGATTGATGGCTCTTAACAGAGCTCTTCTCACATGAGTGCAAATGACTCTCTTTTAGTTCATCACAGGCATTTTGGTCAACACAAACCTTCTTATTCTCACATGG
Organism: Ara ararauna; assembly: GCA_028858755.1. Classification (NCBI taxonomy): domain Eukaryota; kingdom Metazoa; phylum Chordata; class Aves; order Psittaciformes; family Psittacidae; genus Ara; species Ara ararauna. The sequence continues at coordinate 10,346,065 of CM054379.1, forward strand.
CCTTTAAAATCCTTAGGAAAGCAAACCAGAGGGGCTGATCCTGTCCTACTGTAATCATTGGCAAAACTCCTGTTTGCCTGATGGAAAGCAAAATCAGAACCCAAGTACAAGGAAATGGAATATTATCATTTTCTGCAAACTGATCTTGCAGATCACATCACAAATATAGACCCTAAAAGGTGAGAGAGAAACAAATTGTAGAGAATAAACTGTTTTAAAACCGAAACACACGTTCTACATGATCTGGAGGGGATATGTCCCGGCCAAAAAAGAGCTGGTTTTGATCTGGCTTTTGTTTTATATTTAGTGCTGCAAACATCTGCTAGCCTTATTACAAATTGCACTTTGGTAGTCATAATTAGTAACCACATGATGCTGTTCTACATGTGACATTCACAAAATCAGAAAAATATGGGACAATGGAAGCACTCTATTAATGTAATTTCTGGATGTTATATACAACCACTGTGTGACTCTCTCAGCTTCCCCATCTTCTCCCAATGTAGAAGGATCCCTTTTCCTTTTTGTTTTCAAGAAGCATATTTTAACCAAAGCGACAGCTTAGTTACGGATTTGCTCTTGGTGAAGGTTGTCACCGGTGATGTCTAGCAGCTTGCAAATGAGGACTGCTGCCTCATGATGACTGAAGAAAATCGGAAAACCTCTCCCACTCTCAAGCTTAAGTGGACAAATCCGGACACGCAACAAAGACAACAAACAAAGTTCAACTAAAATCATAAAGCTCAAGCTGCTTCAATGTAACACTGGCCACGCTTGGCTGTGGAACAGAAGTCTCCAGGATTATAGTTGCAGACGGTAATATAATTTAGATAATTAAACATCCATAAAACTCCCAACAAGAATGAGTGCAAAGTCAATGGCAGGGTTCAGGGGTACTAGGGGAGAAAAGGAGCGTAAAGAAAAAAGAGATGGTTTGGGACCCATGCCCCTCTGCTGCATCCCTCATAGCAAATCACTGACCATGAAAAACAGTTTTTCACCCATCAGAAATTTTTTGGTTTCAAGTATGTTCCTGTCAGGACACGTTAAGAACAGGAATGCCAGGCATCATTTGTGAAAAACAAATGAAGTAACCCATTAGAACTGTCTCACAACACTCCCCCCTGCAACCAAATTTAATAAATCAGTCTTTTCAGATCAAAAATACCACAAACCCAAAGAAATCACTGACAGCAATTTTGTTTTAGATGCCCCTTCTCCCAAGACATCAGCTCCTCTCCAGCTAAACTAGCCATGAACACAGAAGTTCACAAGACATCAGTACATCAGTTTTTCAATAGAAGCCTGGCTGCAGTGGACCTCCACCATTTCCCCACTGTTTTGATTTCTCTGGGTGACATCTTCATCAGCACTGGAGCCCTTCTGGCATCAGTGCTGAGATCCATCACCTCCTTATCACCTCCAGTGGAGCAGCCTGCCCTCGATCCCTCCATTACCAGGGGAAGGATTGGGTCCCTGGGGCAAGCAGAGGACTGGCAATGAAAGGAGGTTCTTTGCTATCCAGATGTTTCCCTTTGTGGCTAGCAAATAAGTTAATGTTGTGTGGCCGTCATCTGATTTAGCTCCCAAATGTGCCATCTAAGCTGTGGAGAGCAACAATGTCACAGCCAGTGGATTTAGCATAAAGCCAGAGTTACCAGATGATTTGGTTTGGACTTAAGTCATTGATGTCACAACTAACGCTACCACGCTACCATCTGCTTCTCTAATTTCCTTCATGTCAAGGCACCCATGTCCTTTCCTCTTCTCATTCATTTCCTGCTTTCCCGTCACACCTTCCTCTTTTGTCTTATGCTCCACTCCTTCTCCCTTGGCCCAATTTGTGGGTTTATTTTTATTTTTTCTCCAGTTACCATGACCTCTTTCTTTTTCCTGAGTCAAACATATTAACGTGAAAATAACTACTAGAAACAAACCAACCAGGTGAGCTGCTTGCACTGACCTTACAAAGACAACATCTCTGGCCAGAGAAGCCAAGTCACAAAAGTTTCAGGGTAGGAGTTAATTTGGGGGAAGTATCCCTCTATGCCCCTCTTTCTCTTATTCTCCTTCCAGCTGCTGTGGGTCCCTATAGCAGATGAGACACTGAGTTAGATCTTCAGTTTTGAACCACTACGGTTTTTCTTACATTCTTTTTTGAACCCAGGAACCAGGTATCAGCCTCTCCATAGTGAGAAAGCTTTCTCTGGTCAACCATAAGAAACTGAGGTGAGTGCTGTCCCTGAGGAGTCATCCACACCATTTGCTGGAGACAGGATTATGTTTCCTTAGACCCAACCTTTACAGATGTGTCTCCTGCAGTGGTGATTCCACACAGTTACAGAATTGTCTGCTCCAGCATTTAACTGGTTTTGGTATGAGGAAGTTCCTTAATATCCCATCTAAATCTTCTTTACTGCATATTAAGCTGGATATTTCTATTCCTTACCTTAACAGAGAAAGATTAAAATCTCATTGCCCTCTGCTTTCTACTAAACTTGTAGATAGCGTAAGACTGTCACCACTCTATTGATAGCTTAAAGAATTGCATCCTATCAACTTTTCCAGTCATTTCATCCCAATATTATAGAAAACTTAAATCCTCAACTCTCCAGAGCAAGCTATGCTCTGTCTGCAAGAGGCAATAGGGCAGGCTCTGAATTGTCTGAGAGAAAATGGCAGAGTCCATAAAGCAGGAAGGGCTCCCAAAGAAGATTAATGGCAGAGGCACTCAAGAGCTGTGTTGTCTGAGTGTTTCTCTTGGAAAGCTCTGCTTGTGCAGATGCAGCCAGCCCTTACCCCTGTCCTGCTGGCAGCAGGGCTGTGGTATCGCTGCTGCTTCTCCATCAGGGGGGAGGCAGGGGTATATATGGGCAATCAGCATTTTTCAAGAGTTGTGCTGGAGACTGCTAGAAGGAGAAGGGAAAACAAACATAAAATGAAACCCAGGCAAGAAGTTAATATTTCCATCACCAAAGCTAACACTGCACTGCGAGTCCTTTGAGCAATAGAAACTTGATGTGCAAACCCTGTTGAAAGGGAAATCTTTGTATGAGCTTTTCTCATAGGATAATTTTAGATTTCGGCACTTCTTTTCACAGGGACAACTTTAAATATGGAATAATTCACAGACATCCAAGGCCATTAGGTCACGGAATATGACTTCTTCTGAAACAGAGGCCAATGAATTTCACCTACATACCTCTATAAACATTTCTGCAGGAAGAAGTTTGTTCACCAGTGGGAGTTTTAATAGGGAAAACTATGCTTGGGAGGACAGGCAGGACCTCCACCAGGAAAATCAGCTCCTTGAATTGCTGGACTTCGACATCAATAGAAAGGTGCTCAGAAAACTAAGTGTCCTTCCCTCCCCACCTCTGGGAGGATGTGTACCAACCTCCCAGACAAAGGCACCAGTCCTCACTCCTCCAACTAGACTTGGGCAGGCCACTCTGAGGCCTTCCAACAATCAGGAAGTGTTCACACTTACTGTCTATTGTTGCTGGATGGGCACTGTGGCCGTTTGGGTTTGGCTGGAGGCAGGAAGGATTTTGCTACAATAGGAGAGATGACAAGAATGGAGGGCGATGAAGGATGTGGAAAAACTAACACCTCATTTTGATAAACTTATTAAGAATCTCTACTTCCCCCTTCTTCTGAAGAAGCACTATCAAATCTTGGGTTTGTTTCCCATGCAAATTCTCACCAAAATGTTAATTCTGTGAGAAAACAGACTGAGAGAAGGAAACAGAAGATCCTGAATGTATTTTGAGTGCTCCAGCATATTTGGATTTTAATAGTTTTCTCTCCTCATTACAATAAAACTACCTATCTCATGACTTTTCTGCTTAGCCTCACAAGGAAAAATCCTAGGGATGCCCATAGCTCTAGTGCTGCTGCTCAGGAAGGAGATGTGGATTGAAGAGGTGTTTTTCTTTTATTAAATTTGTTTTCTGAGGGTATTTCTTGCCCAAGGCTCCCCAAGCTTTGGAACTGCTGATGAGGCAGGGAATGGTGCCATCAGAGAGGCAGGTTATCAAAGCTTAATCACAGGAATGTTAGAAAGCTGTTCATCATTCCTAGGCAGTTCTGTATCTTCCCACTGCTCTCCAGAGTTTCCCTGTTTCTGGTGACAGAAGTCTTTCCCAGCCTTCCTCCTTCACCAGTCTGTTCTCTGTCTCCCTTTCTCTCTCCACACTCAACTCTATCACTCATCTGAAGCTCTCTTTGGAGTACATCACTTTTGTGGCTAATTCATGAGATGCTTTAATTTTGACCATCAATAGCACTGCCTGGGAAGCTAAAGGGGAGCTGGGGGGGATAGGCAGTCAGAAAGAGGGCCTGATGTACCTTTGCAGACCATCCAGAGGGTACTGGATTGGTCTCTGTTGTGCTGAGTTGACATTATCATTCAAATTCATCACTGAAATCTTTCACCAAAGATCACTACTTGGTATCAAAGTGAAACCTCTTGCCACATCTCAAAGAAACTTGTTGGCCAAAGCAACACACTCAAGTATTTTCATGCTTGAAAAGTGATGCTTCTGGAGAGGTAAATAAATGTTCAAGCGTAATCGCAGTTCACACATGTGTTGATGAAAAAAATGTCACGGAATTCAAAACAAACCACCAGAAAAATAAAAACAACAATAAAACTCAGAAAACCCTTAATTCTGCCTCTCTCCCCCTCAAGGTTAACAAAACCTCTTCAAATCAAGACAGACCGCACCAGCGACAACTCTGGGAGGCTTTACATTGACATTTTCTTTCTTTGAAAAGGCTTTAAATGCTTTTCTCATGTTTTTACAAAAGCTTTTACATTTTCCAGGGGTTGTCTTTCTGTCTGAATGCCACCGCTAGCAAAGGAAAGGAAATTCTTCATGTTCTTTTGTTGGAACTACAGCAAGGGCTCCATGAGAAAATTTCATGTGCATGGAGCCCCTCATGGGCTCTTATAGATGGCAGGGAGGAAAACTCAACCCCAGCCAAGGAAAAAACCAGATGTTTCATTCACGGCTGTATCAACAAACCAATATCAATCAATAATAAGATCTGTTTGTTACCCTCCAGAGCAGATCACCTGACTGCATTTTCCAAGGCTTGGGTGGGCTGAAATCCAAGGGGATTCGGCCTCTTGTGCAAATGGGCATGAAAGCTCGTCCCAAAATGGCAGCCATGTAAGCCAAGCATGCTCTCTACTACCCTACGCTGAGGACTGGCATCCAGCCTTGACCTAGACATCCGTAACTGGTTAAAGATAAGTTTATTACTCTTAGCATCATCCCATTTAAGAGAAAGCTACATCACCATTAACCAGTACTACTTGTTTTGATGCCAGTCCCTGTATGCTTTCTCAAGGATTATCAAATCATTACGGCCAAGCCCTGCAGAAAACATGGCCCAGAAGTTGCGTGGACCCATCCAACGCTCCTCTTCTGAGCTGCAGTTGGTGAAAGCAGAGAGAGAAGGCGAGTGGAAAAAAAGCCAGTAGTTGGGAAATGGAAAGGAAGGGAAGGATTAAATGAAAAGCTCTGCCAGGATGTAGCCATGGGGAGCTAATTCACCATGGGCAGATCAACTTGAGGGAGGACTGAGTTTAAAGGGTCAGAGTCGAGCAGACAGCTGGTACTCAGCTGGTGATGCTGCTGGTGTGTGCTGCTCCAGCACAGCTTATAAATGACACCAGGATAAGTTCTGGATTTCTTTTTTATTTTATTTTGTTTTTAAGTGACTTGTACAGGAAACTTTTCCTCATCACATGTAAAAGCTGTTCCACTTCCCCAAAGAAAGAGACTTGGCAAGTCAATTACAAGGAAAGTAGAAGTGCTGAAGCATATGAACAAATTTTAACAACATGCAAGCATAACTTTTATTGCCAACAGTAGATGCACACTGGAATTTGAGGGGGGGGGGAGGGAAGAAACCCTGATGAAGTGGCAAAATGCAGTTGTTTTTCTTTATCTACAGAGAACGCTGTGGTTTCATTTGCAGATGAATCACTTTGTTTTGATTTATTCAGTTTGTAAATGGATCTGATTTGTTTTCCCAGTGGATTTGAGAGATTTTGTAGCACAGCAAGTTATCGAGCCAGCTTACAATGACAGGCAACATAACTGCACCAAAATGTTTGAAGATCAAGTTAGGGTATCACCTGTCGGGACATTTTGGCAACAAAACAGAACTAAATCCAAGAATATAAGAATGTAAACAAAAAAGCAAACAAGCCACTATAAAAAAAAGAGAGAAAACTAGTATCTAGACAAACCAAACACAGACCCACCAGTTGTTAAAAGACCCTTTAAAGGAAAATCATCTTTTGGAGTGCTCTGTTCCAGGGTAATGTAATATCAACTTTGCCAGAGCAATTAAATTGTTTAATAATCAAACCTGGATCTCATTTATGCGGCATATGAACACAGTAAAATAGAGTGTATGGAAAGTGTGCTGTACAATGAGATGTGATTTATTTCATATCACAAGTTTGCTGGTAATTAGATAGTTCATATCACAGGAAAGAATGTTAACACCTATCAAATATAATATATACAGCCAGCAGATTTGACATCTTCAATAGTCTTTCTATACTAAGTCTTTATTTTTTTTCAACTTCACGTCCAACTGAGAACATGGAAGTTGAAGATTCAATCCAAATCTCCAGACTTAGTGGAAAGATGCTCCAGCTAGCTCAGGGACTCTTGTATCTGGCCGCAGAAGAAAGCTTCCAAAAGTAAAAGTAAATGGTTCTACTTAAACTTACATACAGAGTCTATTATTCTGGCAACAGATTTAGACTAGAGGTGGGTCTCCTCCAGGCATAAGCAACTTTTTTCAGAGTTTCTACATGAAGAGCATTTTGCGTCCCTTCTTACACATGTGGCAAATGAACTGAATGCAGATGGTTTTCACCATCACTATCATAAGAAAGAATATGAAGTTTTGCTATTTATACTCTGGCTAGAAAGTGTTCTCTTCAATGCATCTGCCACGCTACACAAAACCTGTGCAACCAAATACAACTCTACAAACCATCTCCCATCATCGTAAACGCTTTTGTTATGAAGAAGCTTTTATTTTCAGCACAGAGGAATGGATCAGTGCTTGACTTACTGCCACAGAAGAATTGATTTGGATAACGTGGCCAAATCTCTTGGCAGGAGAGGACTCAAAGTTTATTTTAGCAGCAAGTGGAACACCTCCCACTTAGAAAGCTTGCGTTCCTGTGGCAGGTTGGAAAGAGCTTACAATAGGCTTTGATGCTTTTGCTCAGCCACATTTCCTCTTCCAGGATTTGTTGGGAAGAGGGGGAGGGAGAAAAGGGAATAGGTCCCAAACCCTTTACTATCTCTTCTGAGCTTGTTGTCTTTTGTAAGCCACAAAGAACAGATTTGCTTTTGTAAATCCTTAGTAATTAAACGAGTACTTCACTGGCTATATTCTTCAATGGTCTTGTTTCCTAGGTTTTGCCTTTGACAGTCATATTTTGCAAAGGCTGCTAAGATGACTAGGCACCTTACCCTACTTAACACTAAACCAATTGATGCCCCTACACACTGCATGAAGGAGGAAAAGTTTCATTAATGGCACTTCATTAAAGGACTGAGCTGGAAAGCCCTAAATGTGACCAAACCAACCAAAATCCAGAGCGAGCTGTCTATTAGGAAAGCAACAAAGACAGTTTCGGAAACTGAACTCTGGCTCCACTGCAGCGGATTAGGAAGAGTGATGGGATTAGTGTTTAATGACTTGGGGCAAGAGACAAAGGGAATTTCGACAAAGAGGCTTAGATATGGAAGAATTAACACTCTCTATCCCAGCCATGCCTCTGATGACTTCCAGCATTCTTTCCTGGCTCTGCTGAAGTCTGGGGAGAGTGGGGGGAAACAAAACAAAAAAAGACTAGCAGGGCTTTAACGCCTCCTTAGCCTTTTCTTATCACAGCTCTTTCTTTTTTAAAAGAAAGAAAAGATCTTTTAATTTTTCTTAATCAATGCAATAAGCAAAGTTGCTAAGGGCTCGTGCTTCAGCACACTGCAGATGATCGCATTCCTAACCACGCATTCATCAGCGATACTTGCTGATGTGACAGACCTCTCTCCTACTATATATATTTATACATATATATATTTCTATATATATACACATGTGTATATTTTTATATATATATTTATACAGCTAAAGCACATACTTTTAAAATGACTTAACAAGGAGTGGAATTTGCTTGAGATTGCACGAACTTGAGAAATCCTCCTTGATTTGGGGTTGTCTTACCTAATGGAGAGCAGGGTGAAACAGGCAGGCATTTGCTCATAGAGTTAACCACAGGCTTTCTCAGAGTGACACAATTCAGGGCAGAACGTGTATTAACAATCAGTAGAGCTCATGAGCCTGACTGTGCATACAGAAGGTGTAACTCCATTGGAGTAACTCACAATTAACCTCAGTATAAGGGACAGAGAGAAGGAAGACATTATTTAGCAGAGAATTAGTCATAATAAAGTAATTATTTTGGAGAGAAAACCTCTTGAAGCTAAAACCAATTAAATAAATTATTAAAAAATGCCCAGTAAGGAAGCTGATCCCCTCTCAACTACGATATGGAGACATTAACACATTTCAGCTCTAATCAGCACTCCAGTCTGACCCTTTGGGCACTAATGTCAAGGAAACACTGCTTAAATAAATACACTGCAAGCACCAAACACCTGTGAGGAATGAGCTTAGGGGAACCTCTTCCAAGAAATGCTGCGTACCTATGCTGCTCCAGGAGCCTTCACAGCCTGCTGAGCTAAGTGAATCACCGGCACAGCCCTGAATCAGGGCCTTTTGTAGCTGCTGATCCATATTTCACAGAGGTAGAAACAGTGCAAAATTTTCCGGCACTGTAAAACCAACTCAACACATAGCTGTTTTTTGATTTCATGTTTTTAAACCAACCCCAAGTGCTCACAGAAAAGCCAGGTATTCATTTCACATGTTAGCCAATATGAAATGCTCTCAGAGCAGCTTTAGACTCCAAAGTATTATTTAACCAGTGTGGTTCAGGAGGACAATGGCAGCCCCCTGCCGTAATCCATTCAGGGGCAATACCATCAGTCAGTGTGAAATTAAATACATTACAGGGTAAGAGCTTAATGCGTTTTATAGACAGTTGTTCATCCACATCAAACTTTAGCTTTTAAAATCCTAACATTTGATCCCACAACAGGAACCATGCCTCAAGAATGAGATTGGCACATTTGCACTGCCAGCAGGGCAGAAAAAGCAGAGCGCAGCCTTTAGCAGGAAATGCAATTGCCTGAGAGGGAGAAATACTCTCATCATGAGAGCTCTGTAGAGGAACAGCCACTGGTAATATGTAAGCAGGACTGGTAAATATAAACGCAGGGCTGGCTGGCTACGGGTTATTAGAATCAGCATTTCTTACCATAGGTTTCACTTACACACCTCTACATATTCTAACAATAAAAACAACAGCTTTTATTTTAATTCATCCATACAAGTTCTGGTTCTGTAAACTGCTATAAGCGCAATCCTTATATCCCATAAAGTTTGACGGACTTCTTGCATAAGCAGGTGGTATCCCCATACTAGAGTTCACAGGCTCATGCCTTTATGCTAGACAAGTGCTCCTCCTTGACCCAGCTGCAAGATCTTGCACAGGGGTTGTGCCCATCCGCCCTCTAAAACTCAAATGGTCTGGCTTCCCTTCACCACAGAAACAGCCTGAGCTGCAAAAATAGTTCATAAAAGAGATGTACATAAAATACCAAGCCTGTTAGATTCTGCTCTCAGTTACACTTGCTTAATGCAGGAGTAAATTCCATTTGCTTCAGCCGAGTTACTCCGGATATAAATAGGTGTGAGATCAGAACCAGGTCCTTAAAGAGCCTTCTGCCTTCTGTGATGCTGCTTCTTAAAATGAAGCACTGATAAGTCCCAGTGGTTAAAAAAAAATATTATTTAAAGTATCTTCAGAGCTATCTGTTGCCCAAAATGGCTTTTAACTGTTGAAAGAACATCAAACATTTAAAAATGCATAATCTGCTCTCAGCACCGGCACACAGTGCCAGGAATATTCGTCAGCCTGATGTTTTTGGATCATATGTCACAGTGGATTATCTGACACTCCATGAACATTGACTGCTTCCTCCAGTTGCAGCTACAAAACTTGTTCTCAGGCATGTCACTGGATGCTACAAGCACCATGAAGTGGACCCTGCCTTTACAGTGAGGGTATTGTATCTCCCTAGCCTACGAGCAAAACTACGCCTTATATCCTGATAATGCCTTCCCCTTTTGAACAGAAAGAGCCAAAAGCAACTTTGATGATTTTCTTTAGCGACGAACATTTGGATAACTCTTAAAAATATTCCAGGGCTCCAGATGCTATTTATCCAGTGGTGAGAGTTGAGAGCTGTATGCCCCACACCTAAAGAAAGGCTTTATTGCCTGGGGTGAGTGGGTGGGAAACTCTTTAGGCTCAAATGGGGTCAGTGAAGCTACAGGCGAGCGCTGCAGCTGACTCCGAATACAAAGGGGGAAGGGCACAAAAAAAAAGGATGCAGGGAAATCAAAGGGAAAATTGAATTTATTTGCAGGCTTGTGTTGTCTAATTAAATGGGGACAAGAAGAGGGAGTCCAGGATCCTCCTTTGCAAAACATTTCAGCTAGCCATGAATATTTTGATTCACAAAAAAAGTTCTTTTTACTTTCATTCTCCCCTCCCAAAAGCAAGATTAGTTCTTTAAAGATACTCCTTTGGCCTCTACCTTCTCTGTTTTCAACTGTGCTTTTCTCAGAAAAATGGGAATCACGTCGAAGAGACAAGAGGAAGAAAACCTCTCTGCCACACATGAGAGGCCCTCTCATAGCCTCTTACACTACTCCTCCTCTCTTTCCGCCCTTTCCTGCTCTTTACTCTGCTCAGCAGGGCTCAGTCCCGTCTCCACACTGGAGCTCTGGAGGCACTGGAAATTCCTACATCCCATATACTCTTCCAGAAGATGCCCCACTTCTCTGATGCCCATGTGCAACTCCTGCACATGCACTGCACTCCCTGTTAATGCACTGCACAGCCTAGATTCAACAGTTTCAGATCTCCTTCCTTTCTTCCTATCTCTTTTCCTTCACTGGAAGATTGCTAGGTTAAGTCTGCCATTAAATTCCACCAATTTCTCTTGATTACATCCCCTCCCAACTGCATGTTCTCAAAGATGATGCCACGTAACACAGTGGCATTGCAGCCCTTCACCCAGCAGTTCATGACAAGCTCTTCGAAAGATGGTTGTGCACCAAGGAGAGCATGGAAAGCACTATTGCAAGAGAACCCTCCCAACCCTGTGAATCACCACCACCACATGGCCAAGGACCACTTACACTGCTGCCAACAAAAGCCAAAGGGTACGGCTCACAGTTAAAAAGGTCCAGTTATTCTTTTGGGTGCTCTGCTCAACAGCAGACCAGAGTGACCCAGAGACACAATATGAGCAACGCCAGCCACCACAGCAAGTTTGGCTCTCCCAGCAGCTCCTGGGCAAGCCCAGCCTCAGCCTTGTGTTTCACAAGAGCCTAGGAACCCTTGACCAACCTTACATCACTGCACGGCAGGGATGAAGCCACATCCTGATCCTGTATGTCTGTCTTTTAGGATGGAGGAATAAAGTCTCAATTTTTTTCCCCTTACACTACATTTTGTCAACCACCAAGGAGTCCAGTTTTGGTAGCTGGACTCCTAACAGGATTGATCAGCCGTGGCCATGGGTCACCAGCAGCACCAGAGGCTCAGATGCGCTCACTAGTGGTCAAGAACCCAGAAAAGCAGTTTGTTTGCATTTTTTCAATGAAAAATGTTAATTAAAAATTAAACCCAAAATAAATCAGAAAGAAAACCCAACAGATTCTAAATAAACATCTGACTTTTTTTTTTCTTTCCCCCTCCACAAGAAGTAGAAAAAAGCTCTCCCAAACCAATAACAAAAACTTCAATCATGGAACACATCTACTGGAAAAAAAACACCCTTCACCACAAATTCACTGTCACTTTTATCCTCTGCTCCACCACACTTTTCTTTCTAATATCAGAATATCCCAATCATCCAGTAAAATTTCTAATGGAAGGGAACTCCACAAGTGCTGGTGGGAATCATGTTTTTCTCAGCTGCGGGCTTGAGCACTGAGGAATTCATGTGAGGTCAGCAGCAGCCTCAGGCTCATGACAATTCTCCTGCCTCCCCCCACCCCAAATTGCCACCTCGCACTTAACCTTGCCCCCTCAGCATTTCTGGGTGGGTCCTGAAAACATGCACATATTTCTTTGCCACTCCTTGTCCCAGCTGAAACCCGTTCCCATCTACCATTACCTCACCCCGGCACACAGGTGCACCTCGGAGCTTTTTGGGAAAACCTATATTTCTCACAGAACAGGTGTCTGCTGAAGGGTAAGTGGAAACGTACCATGGGGTGATCGGGGTTTTCCAGACCCAGCACCATTTAGCTTACTTCATTTGCTCTCCATGTTTTTGCCAGTCGATACCCTGACAGCATCTTTGTAATGGATAGGAATACTCAGAGCTCTTCAGTGACTGCTTTCCAGTTGCCCCCATCAGAGGACAATTCCTCTCCCAGTCCCAAGACGCTGAGCCTGGTCCTTTCAGAAAATGAAGGCCATGGTCAGGGCGTACTCCCAGACACATAATGATAATATTGAGTTCAATGTAGCTTTCACCAGCAGTCCTGTGAGGCTGCTCTGAAGTGGGAAAGATGCTCAGAGACCCATATCCTCACTGCATCGCCTGCTCCTGATGCTTTATCACAAACTTTGAGATATTCACTATTTTCATTAGAATTTCAGGCTTCACTTCATCCCACCCCTCATCCCCAATAAGTTTCATTCCCTTTCGGTTTTGGACGCAAGCCTCAAACAATAACCAAGAGAGTCAGAAATGGGAAGGCAAATAAAACAAACACATTTTTATGACACTGAGGCTGGGGAAATGTGGCTCCTGATTTTAGGCCCTGACTCATAATATACCTTACATACATTTTATCCCGGGACTGCGTCAGCAGCAATAGGTTTCTGCCTGACTTGCTGTAGAGGAGATCAGACTCATGTCTGCTAAGTAAAGAAAATACAAAATTATTCTGGCTTTCCTGTGGTGAAACAGAGAAGGTGATGTAGCCCTGAATTAAACCTGGCAAGAATCCCCAAAGCTTGCTTAAGTTCTGTCTGTAATTTTAATTCTCAGACATAGAGAACAGAGGAGGTGACACGATCCCATCTGTATGCCCTCCTCCTCCAAAAAATCCCAAACAAACCAAGAAATAGCAGAAAGGCGACATGCTTTCAAGATGTTTCTGGCCAATTTTTGGTATCCTCTCAAACCTGGATATCTCAGCTATGGGGCTTAGCTATCTGCCATCATCAAGAAAAAGCTGGATAACACAGTTTCTTCTGTTTTTCACTTGTCTCTAGTTAAACAATTACCTGATTTCACTAAACTGAAACAGAGTTCATAACCACTCTCCATGGCCGTCCTGTTTGGATATTTTCTTTACATGAGACTGATTTCAACAAATGGACACAGGCTAGCTAACACATTAGACTGTTAAAATAAATACCTTAAAAATACAGATTTTGTTTGTTTGTTTTTTTGTAAGAACCATAAAAATACAGAACTCTGTAAAACAAAAAGCTGAAATGATACAATACTGTTGACCAGCAAAGGCATCACTTCAGATGTGTAAATACCTCCAGCTCTCCTGCAGTCCCTGCAGAAGGAATAATGCCTGCTGGGGCAGGCAGCACCAAGGCCAAATAAATGATGCCAAAGCTTCCTGACAGCAGTTAAGCACTGGCTGTGCCTTGTGTGGCCCCTAGGAAGCTTTGCAATTTCAGAGGTTGGATTTAGCTGTGTTCAAGGATCTCCTTCTCCTTCTTCCCTCCACGTTTTCCCCCAATTATTTAAACTGATAGATGCTCAAAACCCCAGCAGGTGGCTGAAACCCCAGTGCAAGCCTCTCTCTTCCCAGAAATGCTTATCTGCAGAGAGTAAAGCAGCACCTTGCTGCTCACATTTAGTGATGCATTGAGATACTCTCTTAAGCAAGAAAGTCACCAAATACCAGTGGATCTCAGTTCAGGCATTACCGTCTATTACTGTACGTGTTTTTCCCACTGTAAAATACTTGCTGGCAAGAGTGAGGGCCTATGCTTGTATGTAAGGCAGACTGATACACCATGCAGAAGCATTGCGGTCCCCCCCCTTATGAATTGCTGTCTTTGATCCATTTTTCATATGTTTCAATGTGCAAGTGCACAAAGACAAATAATCATTGTAATATTTATGAATGTAGCCTGATAGTTACCATGATTTCAAATAAAACAGGAAAAACGGATACAAAACTGGATGCGCTTCACGTTATAGGTACGGCACATGCTATAAATTCTGTTCAAACTGACTCACTTCTTTCGATGAGGTAAGTGTTGACATTAGACAATTTGGTGGGGAGCATTTATTTCTGCATTTATTAAAATGTCAGTAACAGCAGGAGTAACACCTCCTAAAAGGCTTGCAGGTGCTTGTCTTCAAAAATCCAGCATTTGAAGAGGATAAAAAGGTACAAACTACATTTAAAATGATTCACTGGTGGCTGGAAGAGAATAGATACATTTGGGTGTTTATTTAATGCATGTGATGCATAATTGACACTGATCAAAACCAGGGGACTGCCCAAACTGCTACATTTCAGCAAGTTCAAAATGCTCTGCAGAATCAAAGCGGAAAAGAAGGGTTTGTACAGATTTCGACATGTTGCCAAAACAACACGCTTAATTTATTCAAGGGCCATGCTTTAGACGTACCCAAATGCAGGTGAGTGCTACCTCTGAAATGCAAAGTACTCAAGTGAAAGGAAGGGGATGAAAAATGTATTGGTAAAAATGCATTCAATATGTAAAAGTAGCTCTGCAGAGGTCAGGGCACTAAGCAGTGGAGGTAATGCCTACTGACTGCAGACGAAGCACCAGGCTGGTATGATAGAACAAGAATTTTTTTCATTCTCCCTCTCTAAAAACCTTTCAGGAGGCTTCTTGCATCCCCCTTTGCTCAGCTCTCCAAAGAAATTGGTAAGGCCTGAATAAGACGTCGTCTTGTTCACATCACAGGGAAATATAAACTGAGGTCAAGAAAGCCACAACATCTGGAACGTGAGAAAAGGATTTACTGTTAAGGGTTTAATGAACTCCGAAAATAAAGTTCTCAACTTTGCTAATTTGTTTGGGCTTCAAAGAGGAATAAAATACGAAGCTGGAATAGGGTTTTATGGCTCTCCTGAAGAAACAAGAACTACATCTGAGCTAAAATTAGCAAAGACCAATGACAGTAAGGAGAGTGTCACTATTATTTAGCCAATGTTAGAAGAAAATGCTAAATTGTAACTGCTAGCAATTTATGTGCAAATTATTGTGGGAAAAGAGGAATGATGAACTCTGGGCTCAGAGGGTGTTCCTGAGCTGATGGGGGATGGGGCTGGGTGGGAATGTGCAGGTTCTTGCAGGTAATAAGGATCTGGCTGATGTCATTCACCCAGGACCAGATGGGTGAAAGGATGCATCTGTCCTATCATTTTAGCTTGAATTAGGAATGCATATGACTATAGCACTTTGCTGCAAACTGTGAGCTGTTTTCATGGTGTGCAAAGCAGAGATCTGTTCAGATGAGACAAAAGCTGGAAGATGCACATTTAATGCACTCCAGGCACTATGTCCATGGGAACCAGACAAAAGCTGATCCAGGGAAAGCCCTTCCGCAGTGCATGCAGAGGGAAGGTGGCAGATCCTCAGCACTGAGTATTTTGTTCTACACATACACTCCAACTTTGCTGCCCTGTGTGCTAAAGTGAATTGTAGCAAAGCTTTGCCATTTGAGAAGTTGACTGCCTATATTTCTTAGCTTATTTCTGTGCAGCATCTCATACCTGCAGGCATCAGTTCTTTCCTTCATTCCTCATAAAGAATAGCATTACAAAAGCCCCCCGTTAGGCTGGAGACAAGAAGCTGAGGACACAGGTACAGACTGTTCACAGAACACATCACAGCTTTACTGCAGTGATGTGCCCAACAAACAAGAAATAAAAAATCCATTTGAGATTTTACAGCTTGCTCCCACAAGGTAGAATATGCTGGTCTTGCTGCTGTCAACCAGGAGAGCAAACACGTCTCTTGCAAAGATGCCACAGACTCGATTCCAGGTCTCACAATGCAAATCAGACCCAATTCCCAGGGAGTTTTGACTGTAAAGGGAGTGGAAAGGAGAGGAGCATGGGTCCCCAGGATCAGGATCTAGTTAGGATTGCCACTCACTTCCCTACTTTCAGCAAGGGGCCATCTACTGCCTGATAATAACTTCAGCGATCCAGGCCAGGAGGTTGGTGGAAGGAGAGCACACAGAGCAGCAACCGATTTCCCTGACACCATACTTTGACAAGATTTAGGTAGCATCTGTGACTCTCTTTTCCTTCAGCCATCACTATGGCTGAGTGAACAGCTGAGGTTCGTTCACCACGCAGAGCTGAAGGCTGCCAATTGTCTTATTTGGATGTAAAAGTGGGAGTCATAACACAACACAGTTCTCATCCTGCTCCTGCCTATGAGATCCTTGTCTTCCTGTAAGTAGCAAGTACCTTTGGGCTTGCGCTACTTTTGATCAAGCTGTGGGAGACAGGCCTGAGCAAGGAGAGAAGCAGCAATTGCTGTCCATACAGGAAAGAGCCTCCATGGGTTTTCATCAAAATTACAGTTCTTCAGACTGGAGTTAGCAACAGTGGGAGGATAACAGCGTTTGGAGCAGTTTTCTTCAGAAAACAGCTTCTTCCCTGCACATACACATCTCTGCATGTACATTTTCCCTGGTGTATGTATGTACATGTGCTCAGATTATGAAGATGCTGTGGGACAGAGAGCTCTGTTCTCTCTTCAGGAAATCACAGCAGGTATCAGCTTCATAAAGCAGAACCACAGGACATAGATTTTCCCACACCCTCAATTTTCTCCTGTCCTTCAAGTGCAACACACTAATCAACAGCCATTAACAGAAACCCCAGCACAGCATTTTAGTCCTTTTCTACACAAGGAAAACAAACATTTCCTTCTACGTCCACTGTATTTTGGGATTCCTCACTGCATGGAAAATACATAACAAAACAAGTGCACTAAAACCAATATAAATATTACATCTTTGTGGTGCTTTGTGGTGCTTTGGAGGTATCGTTTTGAGGTGCAGGTGTCCACACTATCACTTCACCACCACAGATGGCAGTAAATGCCCTTCACCTCCACACTTCTGCCTGAGAGGCACAATCTCATCAGTACCCTTATTTTCTCTTCTCCGAATCGCAAACCCAGTTACACATTATCTTTCCTGGAAGGATCTCTAAGGACATTACCAATACTGACAACTTAAGGCTCTGGGCACCTCCAGGCAAGAGGGTTACTTCTACTTTTTCAAGGACAAAACACCCCAATAATCTCATGTGCCCAGAACAGGCACCAGGAACCTACAGAAGGGCTAAGGAAAGAACATGAACCTCCAGGCAGCCAAGCTGTCCACAGCTATCCTTGTACTTGGGCTGATGCAAACAAGGACTTCATGTAACGAGCTCAACCAGCCAGCAGACAGCTGACCTGTCCAAATGCTGCTCACGCTATCAGTGGAACCATGAAACCATTACACCTGAACAGCCTGTTTCCATAACGGACCATGCTGAGCAATAATTTCACCTCAAAGAGATATATGGGGAATGAGTTTCACTTATTTCCTTCCTTGAGGCTTCCCCCATGGAAAAGACTCGGGGAACAGCTGTCAATGACACTGCTGCAGCTGGTAGGTGGTCTGTGGGATAGGGACCACAGGAGAGGCTGAGTAGCCAGGAAAGGACAAGAAATATCAAAAGCAAATGTCACTCAGAGCAATCCAGGGGGCTTCCTATAACACCAAGCAAACAGACAGGTCTCCTCCTGTTCTACGATCAATTGTCAAATCATTGATTTCCAAGAGAAAGAACATTAATTCTTCAAGTTAACAGTACTCTCACATCTGTTTGCAGTAAATACTTCAAGGTGACTATGGGAAGGAAGGAAAAAGCCCATCGCCCAACCTTACATGAGTTTAATACAACTATTTCCAAGCATATGCTCATAAAATATTATTCGGGGAAGATTAATTGAAGTGCTGATGAAAATATAGTGTTTGTTTGTGATGCCAAGAAGGTTACTCAAAGCATCCAAACTTGAAGTGATTCCCTCTTGCTCCTGTGCTGATGGGGCGTTTGGCTGAACAGCAGCAGGTTCCCCACCCTCCCCTCTCCTCCCTGCTTAGGAAAAAATGGCAAAAATTGACCATTAGCTGGGGATTAGCTCATACATTAAATAATGTTGTAAAATATTTTTATGGCGCTACTTCTAGTGGTTTTAAAGATTACTGTTCAGGACATCTAAAGCTCAGCGTAAAAGATATATATGCACCTTTCTTTGTGAAATGGGAGCGTTACCTTTAAACGCTACAGATTACAGCTGATTGCAAAAGGCAAAGCATCGACACTTACACTGAAATTTTCTTCTCTACCAAATAGAAAATTTCATAAGTATAATCACCTCATAATAATTACCTAACCCTTATTATTTTGCTTTTAGAGTATTTATTTAGGCTTGAGTTACTAAAATTTCAAATAGTATGGGGCCTGCTGTCATGGCTCTTTATCCAAATGACTCGTAGTCTCTTGTAAACAGTTCTGTGATCTGATTTCCACTGGGACACGAGTGTAAAAGGCCAGGGATTTGTGATGGATTTACACATATACTGTTTCAGTTAAGTTACCAAGGTCGACTTAACAGCCCTTTTCCTCAGTCTTAAATACATTTGCCACCCAGCCTCTTTATACCACGTTCAAGGAAAGGGGTGATATGATTGCAAAGGGTGCTTGAACTTCCCTGGAAACTCCAATTCACATTCTTTCAACCAGCAGTGGGATTTTTAAATTTATTTACTATTTTTTATTCAAACGAGCTTTGTGGAGTTGCTGGAAAACCAATTCTTGCTAATACACACATGGGCATGGCACGGGTTTCTTTGAGTTTTGAAAAGGTCGGTCAAGCTTCGAAAACAACAGAGAATAACACTCGCAACTCAATTGTATCGCAGATGTTAACCTAGCCTTGTTCTCTGAAGTCCAAGTCAGAAAAAAATGTATCAGATTACTGACCCACAATAATAGACCTTTTTTTTTTCTAAAGCAAATCTCATCCAGACTAAATACCAAACAAACAAACATTAACACCCTTTGATGGCTTTGCTACCTTCTTAGGAGAGTTCAAATAGTTTGACTTGTGGCGGCTGTGCAGAAAATGTACGGATAATAAAGGTAAATGAAATTCGTGGTTAATTCTCAGGTCTGAATTACTGGTCTGATTGTCTCGTTCACTTGGCAAACAGTTTCTTTTCAAAATGCTATTGCAGCCACAGACATAATTTCTCTAACACTGCAGAAAGAATCAGATTAAAATATGATACAGAAGCAGCACTTACCTAGGGCTGATTAATATGCTTAAGCTGTTACCATGCCACCATGCTTAAAAGCATAAAGATATGCTTTTCTACACTAGTCTATATATATTGATACCTCCCGTGTGCCAGGAAAACCTCTTTGATTAGTCACACTAAGCCATTGCTTAAGTGGTATGAATTTCTCAGGCCTGCACTTTCCATAATCAAGTAATAAATTCTGGGACTGATCATAAGCCATGATGTCTCTTCTAGGTGACATGCAAGGAGATTCATCTAGAGCTTCTTTAACCAGAGGAAAACCAAGATGTCTAAAGTAATTAAAACTTTATTCTACAACTCATAGCAAAATTCATTTCAGAGGTCACAAACATAGAAGGGAAGCCACACACCGCTTCATGGCAAGGACATGACTCTCTGGTTCGGGAGGGATTTTTGTTCTACCATGAACTCCTGCTCAGTCCTGGTTGGATCAGCCTCTGAAAGAAACCCAAAACGTTCAGCAGGCAAAACCAAAGTGCTATTGAAGTGAAGACAGTTGGGGTTTTATTCTTCGTCTTTCACAGACTGACAGCAACTGCTTGAGGAGGTGCGTACATGCTGATCTTCAGTCCAGAAGTTTTCCTCTACCTGTGTGCCATCTCTTGGAAATGTAACAATCACTTTTGAGCAAGAGGGACATCCGAACCGGGCTTCTGAACTTGAATACATGAAATATATGAATATATGAAACCCTAAGACCTACAGAGTATTCTTCACTCTGCTTTCCTAAATGACAACATTCTTTAAAACTGTGCATGAAATTGAATCTAATTCTTTTGTACTCGTGTTACCATACGCTTGGCTTAAACATTGCGTTTTTAAGCCAAAATGCAAAGTTAATCTATCATAATGCCCCTCCAGGTGAGATTTATTATAGATCACTTTCTAAAACCCGCATGTTCTGTGTGCATGTGCATACCATATTCATCTTATTATTATCCAGTTGAAAAATTCCCAGTGTGTGCAACGCCTCAGATATAATAGCAGGCATGCCAACAGAATATGACACTTATGCTAATCTGCACCCTGCTGTGGAAAAACATACACAAGGATTCCATTACCACATTCATTAGGCTGCAGTGCACTTCATCTTGAATAGGGATTATGAACTATAATAGAGTGAAAACAGTTGATTGAATCTACTTAGCCAAATCTCTATGACATTAGCCAAATATTTCAGTGTGAGGAAGAGCAGGAGTTGAACCTTCTCCTGGTGGGATGTGCTGCCTTTGCCCCATCTCTCCCCAGTACTTTGGTTTGGATGGGCAGTTTTGAGAAAGCCAAGGTCATGATGGCATTTTGTGCTGAGACAGTGTTTTAAATATTCAAAGTGCTGCCCAAGAACTAGTCAAGAGCAATGTGACACAGATGCTGTTGGGACTGGTGGGGACTTTCCAGACACATGCATTGTTTCTTGTTTTGCACAGGTTCTTCTAAACACGTTAACAAACTTTTCATGCACCTGTTACATGTTGTTTTGGCACTGATGGAGATTTCCAAGCTGACCATACGTGCAGCAAAACCTGCCAGTGACGACATTACGCCGCTAAAATAGTAATCACATTCAGATGAAAAAAGATGTTGTCCAGTTCTGCGTTCAGGTTTCCCAAGTATGCTTTGAGTGTATATTCAATTTTTGGTTCTACACAATACAGTTGCTGCCTGACAGCTTGCCTTTCTGGGCAAAAAATTCAACTCCAACTATTTAAAATATTGTCAGAAATAATAAAGACCGGAATATAAGTTACCACTCAAGAAATGTTTTGGAATTTAGTTGTGCCCAGGAAAAAAAGAAAAAAGATGGAATGAAGCCTTCCCCATGTACTACAGTCAGAAAGAGGTAATAAAAACCTTCTGTGGTTCATATTTAGTAATTTATGGGACTCTCTTGTTTATATACATCCCTTTAATGTAGCAGCTAAACAGGAAGTTCCTGTTAGCAGCAGCACAATGTAACTGAAAGGAGGACTGCTGAAACTCATGATAGAAACTCTACTGTGCTCTTCTCTTTCAGTTAAAAAGCAAAGGAAAAGAAAAATAATAGAAAAACATGGAAAGCATCATTGAGCAACCAAATATATTCAGCATGTCTAAACTTTGTTTTCCTTCCATGCATCTGACCCGCATTGCACGGTACTTACGCAGGAGCATTTGCTGAGCTCAATTATCCCCCAAGCGATTCCCGCTCCTGCTGCACAGTCACCTCTTTTTCCACCCAAGGTTTGGCAAAGCTGGTGGCAGCTCCAGCCGGGACAGACAAATCTAGCATCGGCCAACACCAGTCTGAAGAGGGAACATCCTTCCACCGCCTGCCAACCTCACAAGGAGAAGCTGGCATCGGACAGCCAACTCTTCCCTCCTAAAAACACAGGGGTGGGGAACTGGGGGGATAAAGAGCTCTTGCAGGTGCTCGTCTTTGCACCTTCTCCTGACTGACAGCGGTGAAGAAGCCAAGGAAGAACACAGGTAAAATTATGAGTATAACCCAAGCAATAGATGGAGTTGATGAGAAGGTTGGGTAAAAGTAGGATTTGGTTGCAGAACTCATGCAAAGAGAAAGGTGACAGAGATTTGATGGCACTTGGCAATGGGAAAGCTTGGAAAGACCAAACTAGTGTGTTGTGGGATGAAATGCTGAACCAATTTGGAGTTTGGCAAGAAAGAATGAATTTCTGGGCAAAAAGCAGTTTATACAAGGGTGAGACATCCACCATCACGTTAATCAATGTGCGCGGGAGATGAGGCAACTAACGCAGAGGCTGTGGGGGTTCAGGACTAAAACCATGTATCACAGCAGGGCTTTCTGCTGGTGTTATTACACTTCTGGTTTTTTATAAACTATCTCATGTATGGAATTTTGGAGCCTGTTGAGTTAGCAACACCATCAGTGGAAATGGCAACAGGATCCAGCCGGCTCCATAAATCCCGTTGGATTCTGGATTTGGCATTAACCTCTGCAGGTGAAATCTGTTTTGCTGGCATTACTCATCCAATTTTCAAAGTCTTGCCCAAAAATTAAGAACTTGGAGTCTGCACTCACATTTTATCTCAGGAAGAGGCTGAGTGCTATCTAAAAGAGTGATTTCAGTGGAAACTCAGGTCAGTATTTTGTAGCATCAGGTCTTTTGGAAAAAGACTTGGTCTTCATGGAAAAAGTTTTATTACTAACTTCATAGGGAAGAGCAATGTGGCCTGTATAAAATATCCACAGGAAGAACAATCACTCTATAAACTCCTGAAGGAAATGTGACTCCCAGGAACAGCAAGAGGAAAACAGAAGTTTCACTAAATTTATAAACCACTTTATTTACCAGAGAGAAGGAACATGCTCAGGGGGTGACTTTTTTTTTTCTTCAGTTGAGGTCCAGCTTCTATTTTTCAACTTTGAAACGTAAGTGGGAGCATCAAACAGGTTGAACAAGGCACTGTTTTCTTGCTACAGGAACATGGCCCTTTGCACTGAGATTGTAATACAATCCATCCTCTCTGGGACTGCAAATGCTGCAGTGCAAAACTGTGTTTGAAAACCTCTTTTATCATTCAGCGTCTCCAGACTGAAATCATTTTTGACAACCTCTGCAGAAAACAAGCAGCTTTCTGGCTACTGGCGAGCCGATTAAAGGGAGGAAACACATGTTCACTGTCAGACAGAGCCCCTGGAGAAAGCATTGACAACCTTTTAACCTCCTTTCCCAGTGAAAGTGCCCAAATGTTTCTCTGGAACAAAACCCCAGCATTGTTTTAAGCATCTTTTCATTTAATGCACTATATTTTTCAAGATATGTTAAGAGTCAGAGGAATTCCATTTTAACGTGGAGGTTTCACAACCAGTTCAATTCCCATGCAAATGGTCATATAAACAACTATTAAGGGGGAAGATCTTTTTATGAACTAACTTTTTTCTCCTCTTTCTTCTTTCTTCTTTTATTTTCCTTTTTTTATTTTCTTTTTTTTAATTTTCCCTTTTTTTTTTCACTGTCTGACCACAGTTTAAACACCAACACATTGAAAAGTTCACTAACCTCTACAGTGATTTCTCAAAACAAGCCAAAAAGCCGCAGGAGTGAAATTTTCTGAGCAGTAGGAAGGCTGACTAGCAGACATTATTAGCACTTTGAGCATTCAAATCTGGCCATGGAAACTTTTGTGAGTTACAAGATGCTGAGGCAGGAAGCACCACACATTACCAATGTATTTGTTATCAAGGGAACTAGTTTCCACTGTATTTAATCATCAGCAATAGGGGAAAAGAAATTCTCTTCTGAGAAGTAAAATGAGAATTTTTATTATTGTTTCTTTTTTTCTTTTTCTTTGTTTCTTTCTGTCTTTCAATTTTTCTTAAAAGAAAGTGCTTTCAGAGCAATTGGTCTGGCTTTCTTTGTAGTTATAAATGTCCACTCAGAGGTTGTTTAACATTTAACCTTGCTATTTTTACCTTAATATCAGCAGCTGGAATAGTTCTGTCTGTTTTGATAAAACGAGACTTTTTTCCATGTTGCATATTTGCTTTTACAGCTGAAAGGAACTGTTCCAGCTGAAGTAGGTAACTATAAAACTGCAGTGGTCTAAGTCGCCTGGGAGAGGAGTAGATTATTTGATTAAATGTTCCTGTAAGTAACTGCACAAGGCACTGACCAATAATACACAATATTTGCTAATGAAAGATAAAAGGCCACGAGCTCTGCAGGTACGAAGTCCCACAGGGATTTGCTATTCCTTCTCCAAAGACCTTGTTCTAGCCATGCTCAATAGCTCTGCTACCATTTAATTTGTCTCGGTTTTCACATGGATTACGACTTGGCTAATGATAGTTGTGGTGGGGAAAAAATTTCAGAGCTGGAGCTTGGCTTCTCCAATGTTGCTCCAAAAGGACTTACTCCTTTTTGGCTTTTTTAATTTCACTTTTCTTTCTTCAAAAACAGCCTCGCTCCACCAACAGAGTTCAAAACGTAGCCGCTGATGTTTAGATGGCAGCTTCACATGCTTTTTTGGGCACGGCAGCTGCTCGTGCGCAAGTCAGGTTTTTGCACTGCTCTTCACCACACAGGCGGTGTTTTGACTCCCTGGGACAAGTGGCACAGTAGATGTCCTGGCTGACATTATTTCTCCTGGGTCCCCACTTGGCTGAACCTACCTTAGGTAACTGGAGAAGGAGGATGTGAACCTAGCTCTACAGCAGTGTTTTGCACAAGACTGGAAGTTGGTGGGCCTTGTGCTTCTGAGTCATTTAAATGCCTTTGGAAAAAGGCCACCCACAGAGGGAAGGTATGCTTCAGCTGAGCACCTTGAATCAGGCAGTCAAATAATCACTGCTTTCTTCTGACCTGCTCCTGTCCTACCCTGGCAAACATTCCTATTTAATGCATCTCCCACAGTTACAGGAAGCAATCTCACTCTTATTTCAAGACAGACACCAGCTTTAAAGGAGGAAATTTCCCTGAGAATGGAGTTATAAAAGCAAAAGAAGCAATTCCTCAATGTTTCTCCTTTCCAGGAGATGCCAGTTGCACAACTTTGACTGTCCTCCCATATCCAAGAGTTTCACAGCAGGACCTGACCATTAAACAAGTCACATTTTTCACCTTCTCTGATCCAAAAGGGGGCCTTCCCCTCTTTTGAACTAGAAAATAAGAAAATCAGCTTCCATCCACAAACTTGTGAAATCCTTCAGAACAGAAGCCAGGAGCATTTGCCAAGAAACAGCTCTGAGAAAACTTGGTCAAAAATACAACACAACAATAAATAGTAATAGCCCTTAAAATTTTTAGCTGAAGATCATAACATGCTTCTTAAACGAGGTAAATATCGCTAAGCCAATTTTGTAAGTGGGAAAGCAGGGACGGAGAGCTGAAGAATAGCCTGAAGACAGCCAGTTGGTGGCAGGGCTGGAAATGGATCCCAGACCCTCCTCGTCTCTGTCCCACGCTCCACACCTCCCACAACACACTGCTTGCACGCAACAGCCCCATGCAATTTAACTTTGGAGGAAACACGACTTTATCCAGGCTGAACTGTTTATCACAGGCTATGAAATGCCACGGATGAAGTTACCCCTGTAGTAAACTCTGCTAATTGTGTTCAGCCAAAATCACATGCACGGCTACAGATAAATGTAGAAAACCCAGAGTTTACCCACTGCTAATTTAGGCATATATGGCTGACCCTTTTCTACACATAGAACTCCAAGCAGGTAAGTTTATTATTTACTCAGGTGAATCCTTTTATTTGCCCACTGTTCAAAGCCTATTTTCTAGAAAAGTCTTCTGCCTTGATTTGAAGAAGCAAAAAAAAAAAACCTACCCCTCACACTGGCAGTTTGCTTCAGCAGTTATTCCAGGAGTGCTGACATTTCCAATTTACATTTGTCTTATTTCAGCTTCCTGACATCGGTTTTGTTTTGCATCATTTATCCACCAAATCAAATAATTTTGTATTCCTTGGTACTTACTTCCCCTGAGAGCTTCTTCAAGTTAAGCCACCTCTCAATCTTCCTTTCTGCAAAGTTGAGCAGAGGAAGCTCTTTATCACCTTCAGGGTTTCCTACAGCTGC
Source organism: Ara ararauna (assembly GCA_028858755.1). Lineage (NCBI taxonomy): Eukaryota > Metazoa > Chordata > Aves > Psittaciformes > Psittacidae > Ara > Ara ararauna. The sequence continues at coordinate 10,372,213 of CM054379.1, forward strand.
ATACTGGACTCTACATATGAACATTCTTCTCAAAGGTAGGAACCCAAACTGTGTGTGCTGGTGTGAGTGTCAGCAATGCAAAGTACCAGTAAAAACACCTTCTGTATTTCATTCCCATTTATACATACAAGGACAGTGGCAGTGACTGCTGCTACACCACCGTGCTGGGGCTTTGCCTGAAGATTATAACCTCTGAATGCTTTTGTTTTTGAGTCTAAAAACTCCCCAAGGCAGCTCCGTTCTTTTGGCATCGAAATACATTTGCAAACATCTTCTAATTGGTGTGGACTAGCAAGAGACTGAGCCTACTTTAAATTATTTCTCCTCCTCGTCGTTATTTACTGGTGTAAATATAGAAATAATTCATTGTTATTACCTCATCATTATTTACCAACATAAGTGTATAAATAATTCAGTGATGTTCATATCATTATATATAATACCATGAATTATAGGAATAAAAAAAAATTACAGTGGTTACCATTAAAAAGTCAACATTAATCAACGTTTGCCTCAAAGTTCTGCAGGAGATAGCACAATCTGCTCTGCCCTCAGAATAGGAAATAAGTGTGGTACCTCAGATACCACAGTATGGTAACAGTTGGCAGATGTTGCTTCTAAAATGGTAACCACTGCAACTAGAAATTTAATTGGAAAACGCATTGTATCATGTTTGTTTAGGAAAATGGAAAGCCACAGCTATTTAGCACTTACCTAAACCATCAACCACAATGTCTTCAAACAAATCAGTCCAGAGAGACTGCTCAAAGTGTGACCAAACACTTCTGAAAACTTTCCACAGAGCTGATTGAAATACTTCTGTCAAAACCTTCTGCTTAGATGGTCAATTTTTGGGGAGGGAACAGACCAGCTTTCTTTTGTTGTTAGGCTTTATATTTCAAAGGCAGAGATATTAAAAAAAAAAAGAAAAGAAAAACCCAGGAATAAGTCCTAATTTCTATTTTGTGCAAAGATTAATCATTTTGCAAATAGCTGTCATGTTTTGTCCCAAAGCGTTTAGGCTGCTATTTTATTACCATGATTCTAGACAGCAAAGGTAAAACATTCCACTTCTTCACTGTCCAGTGTTTGACTAAGCTTGCTTATCTTGCGTGAGACACTGTCCCACAAGGCTGCTCTAAATTCAGGTCTAGCACTTTGGTCATATGATGCAATACTAAACATCAGTGACTAATTTTTCTCTTTTTAAAAGAAGCACTTCCACCAGTTGTTATGCTCAGACTACTCTGTCTCTCCTCAGGTTCTTGGGGAGCATCTTCCAAACTCCAGCTGTATTGGAGGTAGCTTGTATTTGACATAGATTCTGGTCATTCCTGACAAAATTGTACGATCCTAAGTCCATCACCACGGATCTTACTGCTATCACACCAGAAACTCAGGCTTACATACACACACACATATATCAGCTCTTGGGAAGAAGAGGTGAAAGACCAAATGTCACAGAGACACTGATAGTTAATGGATGATCAGAACCTTTGTAAGTTCTCAACCTTTTTATCTTTCCAAGCCATATTTTGATTTGAAATTCAAATTCTGTCAACAAGAAAAATCACCTTCCAAATGAATAGGTCATATATGGCATATATGAAGTCAGAGAATTACAAGTTATGCTTCCTCAAATATTGCAGGGTTTACCAAATCACTGTAACTCGTTTTCCTGTCAATTTATAGTAAGAACAGTAAGAGCTTAAATCTGCAGTACCACAAGATGACTTTGATTGAAAAGGAAAGAGTTGTTAAAATTTTCAGCAGGAAATTAGCTAGGATGCTTAAACTGTAGATTTAGTTCCCGTTAAGAGGGAAGGAAAAAAGAAATAAATCAGTATCCATCATTTCTTACTGGAAAAAAACCCCATCAGAAGCTGTCAATGGATAAAGGAGATGTTTCCACCGAGAGTGAAGACAAGTAGCAAATTAAGAAACAATTGAAAAAAGTGGTTTCACAAGATGTAGAAATGCCTCAGATGCTTTTCTACCAAGTTCTAGCATAAGAATAAACACTAGGAAAAAAACCCTTACATTAAAATAATAGAATATTCTATTCCCCAGGATGAAAAAAGAGGCATTATCCTTCTGCTCCACTGTTAATCTCCTGCAGTTCATCCCTGCTTTTCTCAACACAGAGTATATGTGCATACTAGTTCCCTTACAACTCACAAGGTTGATGTGAAATGATTCTTGCTTTGATAGACTACCTTCAGTCTGCAGGGACTACAACCCAAAGAGATAGGGTGATGAGGACCTCTTCCACTTCATGAAGGCCTTCCAAATTGATGAGAGATTATAAAACCTTTCATCAATATTCCATTCAGATCCAGCCAAAATGACCTCTTTTCCTCTGAAACGAAAAGCTTTGCAGCAAAAAGCATTCAGTGCTTTTGTCACTTGAAAATTTTTGTATGGTCATGCAATGGGTATTGAAAACAGTATTTATCACACCCTTTGCTGATCTTCATCATAGAAGATGCAAGAGTTCCACAAGGCACAGTATTATTTATCGGATGCATCAACTCTGTTTCCATAGGCAAATCTGACACTCACAGTTATTTAGAGCGACAGCTTTTAGGTATAAACAGCACAGCTCGAGGCAGGAATGATCTAACATATTGAGGGTTTGATTCAAAACACAAGCAGTGGCATTTATTTAACTGGGTTGGGATTAAGCCCTTTGAAATGGCACACGTTTATGTGGTTTTGTATAAACTTCATGCAGTGTAATTCTCATGTTCATTTGTTTGACACACTAAATCCAAAGTCAGGAGAGAAAAAGACATCTTGCTGAAATGGACACTTTGGGAGTTTTATGGTCTGCCTGGAGGTATCAAGCCACCTTGCAACTTCTCTTTGCATATAAATGAATATAAGAGAGTTGTTCAACACCTAAAAATACAGACTTAATTACTTTCACCCCAAAAGTTTCTCACAGTCTATACATGCAGCTTACTTGTTCCTCCCTAACTTAAAACTTGCAGAACAAGATAGAGAAGGAGAATTATTCCTCAGGCTCTTACCAAGCCTCGATACCAGTCACTTCTCCCACACCCCAGTAAAACATGTGTAAGTATAAAGTTTCATACAAATATGTATCCAAAAAGAAACCAAACACTGATTGAAGTTTGTCTGAAAAAACTGGCTATCAAAAGTCTCAGTAACAGTAACAAATATTTCTTGCTTTTACTGTATTTCAGCTGGATTACACTGACCTATTTAGTAAAACAAGAAATAAGAAAATGAATCAAAAGCCATCTTAAAGCTCAGAGAAACCTTTCAGCAGCTTGGAAAAAAAAATCAGTTGACACCTTCCTGTATTTACACAGATCCACACTTCTTGGTTTTCACTACCTTTTTTCTCTTGAGTGTCCATACAACACATACCCCAACAGTGTCTAATTCACAAGAAAGCAAAGTCTTCGATTCTACTCCCCGGTCTGAATGGGCGCATGAAGCACCAAAACCCACATGGGAAAGCCTGTCTGTGAGATTTCCAGAACTGTGCTGTGGGCACTAGAAATTCAGAGAGTTGGGAGAAGCCCCAGAAATTAAACTACCAAATTATTGGAGGTTCACCTCTCAGTAAATTAAAGCCCAACACACAACTTCATCATTAAACCTCAGAGTATGTTCTTCTGCGTCTCGCCTCAAATTCAATACATGCAGTAACTCATGGGTCATTAAAATGGAAAGGCTCCCTTTCGGTTTCAAGGGCAACTGGATCTGATTATATGTGCTGGTGTACCTCGGCACAATGGGATGAGTGAAATACTGACTGTTGGTCCTGTGTCTGAATTCGCTTTCTTGTAGCACGAGCCTTACCTGAAACGCAGTACTTCATGTGTTAATAATGTGTTTGTTACAGCTATCCCGTGGAATGCTTAATTAAAGTGGTATTTTGTTTTAGTTGAATAATCACTGTTTTATTGTCATTTGACATTAAATTGCAATTTGCCATGCCACAGACATTTCTGCACACATTGTCAATACGATCATAAAGGCGATGTTATTGACCAAGAACATAATACTTACTGAGCGCCTTGAGAAAACACTCCATTTTTAAAGTTCTACTTTCTCTTTTCCTTGCTGTTGCTAAACCTCAATTGCTTTGGTTTCTTTAAAGCTCTTTGCTGCCCAATAACTCCAAGTGCTAACAGAATTTAATAGTCAGTTGTCATGCACGTCTCAGCGCTTACTGCAGCACTCTGTGAAGTGTACTCAAGCTCAGGTCAGCTTTTCCCTTGCATATAGATATATATGTGTGTATGTATAATATATGAAGAAAAAAAAGGGAAAGAAAAATATACCATGGCTCAGGTCACCACTTGTGTGCCGGACATCAGAGGCGGTGCTGCTCCTCTCCGTACCTTCTCTGCTCCTTCCACAAGAGCCAGCAGAGGGAGAGCCTGGGACAGGGGCACCCACCACCATCGGCCCCCTGCTCTCCTCTCAGGGCTCACATATTGAATTTAGGCTCCCTCCTTCAGGCTACATGAATCATTTCTGCCATGAACTTGTGACCCTGGCTCCGTAACGCAGCACGCTGCTCTACCAGGACCATACGGCAGATAAGGCGCAGCTACTTCGGTCTGTACGAGACCTGACATTCGTAAAGCTGCACTGAATTATCACAAGACAGTGCATATCGCAGCGGAGTTCAGTGTGTGCTGGGAATAAAACACTTGGGTAGTATTTCCTAAATTTGGAGGAAAGAGCTAAATCCCATGCCCTCTCTTATTTCACTCTGATTGAAGAGGTAAATAAAATAAAATAGGCTTACATGAAAATGTTGTCTGTATTAGTGCCATGTTATTTCTGCTTTACCAGCAAGCTGAAAAAAAGTTGTTGTATATTTTCTTTGTATTTCTTGCCTTGGTCTTGGATATCTGGAATTGAGTTGGTGTGTTTTCTTTAACCAGAGTTTCAGAGTACTACGTTTAGTTTAGGTTAAGTTCAATTTCAGCTGTATTTCTCCAAGTTTACCCATCTTAAATACAATACTGCGTGAGAAGAGTTCCTGTAACAGGCTGAAAAAAATCTTACTAATTCAGAACTAGTAGGTTACAGTTGCCCAATCGTAAACCCAACCACAATGGCAAATAAGAACATCCCAACAATGTACAGGAAAACAGACCTGACCATGATGCTGCTTATATCAGTTACAGTAAAGGCATCATTAATTACTCCTTTAATGGCTCAGTCAATTAAATTCTGAGCTATTATTGTCTTGTAATTATGTGTATCAGTGGAACAAATACTCAAGTTCAATTAGGGATGTATCTTTTACTGCAAAGTTGCTGCATTGCCACAAGTGACTAATAACAAATATACTTTTTCTTTTGACAATGGCAAAATAAGTATTCTCATCCAAGTGGCTGGCATGTGTAATCTGACGAGTTCACTTAAATAGTTCGACTCTGGACCAGGAAAGCAAATTTTACTCACTCAAACAGTTTGACTGTGGATCAAAAAAGTAAATTATATTAGTGGATACCGCAAGGCAGAAACATGTGGACACAGCTGTAGTGTCATGTGTCACAGCTTCGCTCTGTGCCAGCTGGCATCGGCACAAAGGCAGGCCAAGCCAAACAATTCCTGTTATTCATAACAGCAAATGTGCATTCAAAACACACAGTGCAGGCTTTATAAAATAACTTGGTATTCAAACGGATCCACACTGTGGAATTGTTTTTTAATCACACATCGCTGTGCACCCGGCCGATATGCCAAATTGTCCTAGTGGTCCAGAAGCTCTTGTCTTTACCCAAAGCAGTGTAAATGCAGGTCTTGGCCCACATATCTATGGGCTATTTGTGCTCGGGGTTTGCAGCCTTCCTTGTACACTCAGTAAATAGATGCGCAACCTTAGCGCATTAAATATTCAGCCTTTCAATTAACAAGGGTGCACAACATGCACATTTATGCCTATATTATAATCAGAACTTCCCTAGCATAGAAAATCACGTCATTAAGAAGTCTAGTTAGCGAGAAAGCAAGCAGTTAGGATAGTTTCACAAAATCCTTCTAGCCTACATTTATATTTAGAACTTAAATATGAAATGCCAGAGGTATTCACCGTACTCCTCTATAAGGGGACCTCTTCCAAGTATGCAAATAAGCTCAGCGTATCTAACCTCAATAGGGACTTCATGAAATATGCCCCTACTGATGGAAAAGAAAAAAAAAGGAAGGCGGAGTTCAGTTCAGCTCTTTTCACTGCTATCGAGACAACTCTCAGTTGAAAAGTCTTCTCTGCCTCCCCCAGACACTTTCTCCTTCCCAGTGATCCAAATGAATCTTTTCCTATTGCAGGTTCCAGCCTTACTTTAGCATATCTGAAGTTTTGTCACACCAAGTGAATGAAAGCTGACCATGGGTTATGGCAGAAGTCATGCAAAAATGGGAATTTTTAATAACATAAAGCCCAGCTCCTCAGAAGCTGTATGTCAACATCGCCACTCTTGAAGTCGCTGGCAACCTGCTAACATACACCAGGTAACAACCTGAGAAGATTCTGAGAGTTTAAATATAGCCAAACTTAAAATAATATTGTTTCACTTCCGAATTTCCCCTCCTTTAAGGAAAAAAAAAGACCTTGACCCCATGTTCTCCTGCAGGCAAACCCCTTGGTTCTTCTAGGAGACTCATCAAGTGCTTCTTCTCATCAGTGCCAGAAAACAGCGGGTGGAGGCTGGGAGCAAGCCTTTCCCTTCGACAAAGCCAGGGTAGCTGCATTCCAAGGAAAGGGAATATTTGGATCCCTGACCACACCACACAGCCTTCTCCTGATTATGGCTTACTGCTGGCTGCAGGAGCTTTGTGTGTGTGCTCAAGGACATCTCTCCAAGTCTGATTAGTTTGGCTAGAAAGGGGATCATGAGCTTTCCAAGTAAACAAAACAGATGTAAAAGACTCAGCAGTAACACCCCCTTTTTTGTCTTCTCCACCCTTGTCATACATAACTGGGCACAACTTCTGCTGGGCTCAGTTGAACTCCATCCAGGGAGGTCTACGGGACTACACCACTCTCCACCTTCATGAGGATCTGGTCCTTTGGCTTTTTCAAAACCAGACTTTTACCCACTCCAAGAGCAAGAGACCCCTTTTCCTGGGAAACATAAATAACTTGTGTATGGAGGTGATGGGGAGGGATGACTGAGCTTCTATTACCTTGTTTACAGTAGCTACTCTTTAATGTCTGAGGCCTAAGATTTGACAAGTAGCATTCCAGTTTTTCCCCCTTTGGAAACAGAGATGAAGAAAATTACACTAATACATTTTTTTCTGTGCATCCTTCATAGCCTGCATTCTTGAAAAGTAGCCTTTTTCTCATCTTCAGAGTGTAACTGGTATAGGGGTTAATAGATACCAGACATCTCCTATCAGGCAACATGGTTTAAATAGGCACATCATTAACATGGATTACTTAGGCCATGTCTCCTATTGAATTAGTGGTCTGCAGGCCAGCTCCATGGAAGGGTCTGGGGGTCTGTATACCAGGTACTGAAACATCTAAACTTTGGTGTGAAATGCCTTGGGAAAAAAATGCCACTCATAGACTTTAGATGACTTTAAAAGCAGAACTCTTGCAAACATCCAGAGGACTATTCCACCCCAAGCTGCAACAGCAACAGGATGAACTCAAGTGGAAGGCTTTAAAAGGACTTTCGGACTTCAGTTTAACACTTGCCCAGCCAATACTTCTGTCAGCGTTATTACCGTTGACTTCAGCAGGAGGCAAGAGAGGTAAGCATCCGCTCCTTTGGAAACTCTATTCCCATTTTGAGAATGCAAATCTTTCACAGGGTGCTCTGAAAAATGGATCTGAAATGTCTAATGAAAGATGAGACCAGACAGACAGACTGGGTACGTCTACCAGATGTCTGCAGGTGGTCCTGAAGCCTTTAGCGGTGAGCAGCACAAGTTCGTATGGGTGTGCAGGCAAAACTGGGTGACCAGTTCTCCTCCTTTCTGTGGGAGAAGGGAAAGGACATAGTACCAGGTGGGAGGGGTAGTCAGCCTAAAACAAAGATAATCCTCCTTTTTCCAATGTTAATGACTTTAGATATCAATAAAAGAGGGAGGGGTATTCATTTGCTGTTCTCTTTAAATGTAGGGTTTTTTCATAAAATCTCTCAAATTTGCATTACGCTTAATAATGAAACTGAGCTCCAAGAAAACCAATAGATGTTTTAGAAACAAGGGTTTGGGGTTTTTTTTCAGCTCACATGCAATTGTTCACAGATGTTACCTGCCATATTCAAGTGATTCTGATGGACCTGCTGTTTTGTACATAAAGTTAGTGATGAGCAAGTTAAAAGGCAGAATATAAAGCAAGGAACATGTAGTTGCTATCATCTGATCTGTCAGAGCCACAAAAGCTGGGGCCATCGTCCCATGTAAGGAAACCAGAAGTAGACATTTCAAGCATATTACTGCACATCAAACCCTGGTTGAAACTCCTGTTGAGCCTGTTTATGACAGCATAATCCTCTCCAAAAACAGCTAATATAAAATGCTATTTTTTTATTTGGCTGTGATATGGTAATCTGATAGCAAAATCATATTGACTGCACTGATAGGAATACCTACTTAACAGGAGAGGGGGCACACATAAAAAAAAGGCAATAAAATCTTGAAAATGCCCTGCTATTCCTTTTTCTCCATATTCAACTGTAATAGCTTTACTGAGCTGTGAAAAAAAATCTCTGGAATAAAGACATACTGTTGCAGCCCCTGAACTGGCAAACAAATGCTTGTACAGCGTGCTTAACATGATGTAAAGTGATGCGAGGGCTGCAGCCACAGTTCTGAGCTGGATCTACATTGTTACAAGGCTCGTTCAGCATCATAGCCTATGGACCAGGCTGCATCAAGCCCAAGTCTACTGTCCTGCCTCAGTCATCAAAACCCTATGTGGATATCTCTCATGTTGCAGGGTGTGTGTAACACTGAGAAAGGAGAGAGAAGAAGCTTTGATTCCTTCCCTCCACTAAAAGAAAGGCGCACGGGGTATTTCCCCATGCTCCCATTGCCTATATGAACGACAATGTGAATGGATGTTGATGGTCTCCTCTAGGAGAGTGTAAATTTAAACTCAGATCGGCATCAGTCATGACACCAGCTTCATGTTTCCTCTAAGAAGGGAGGATATTTTATTTCTGATTAAAAAAAAAGATAAAAATTTGGAAGTTTTCTGATTATTTCTTGTTGCTTATTTTCTGATTCTATCAATAACATTCTATTCTTAAAATACTCCTGGATAAAACAGGCTCACCCAAGGACTGCATTACACAGGTAAGGCAAAACAGAAAGTCAAGTGAGGTACATTTTGCTGGCCTCAAATGCCTGCAAAGATACAAAGTGCCTGAATAGGGCATCCCAAAGGATGTTGTATGCAGTTTGGATTTAGACCCTGTAGCTCTACATATTTAGGGAACTAAGCTACGAGAGGCCTTAAGGAATACAATTGTTTCTAATTGCATAATATTCTAGAGGCTTCAACAACCTCTTGGGGTTTTGGATTGGTTTCAGCGGAAATGATGTGCAGCTAGCATGGAGCATTTCTGCACAACACAGATGTGTCAGGCACAGGGATCCAGCTGTGATGACCACAAAAGAAGGCAAGACAATCAAAGTATGTACCACCTATGTTTGCTCATGTATTTCCTTTAATTCTACAGCATTTGAAGCCAGGCTGGGGATGCAGCCATCAGTAATAGCTGTAAGAGTGATGGGACCTTCAGCAGTCCCCACTCTTAGGTGCTTTCCTACCAAGCAGCTTGACAGCTCCAATCAGCTTGTATCTAACTGACCAAACCCCCATCCTTTCTTGCAAAATCACCTTCCCCTCTGTCTAGCTCCCATAACCTGAGAGAGTTTAAAGAGTATCACCAAAACATAAAAAAAATCCTCAATCAGTACAATTAACTTCATGCTTGCAGCCACGGTCCTGATATAGTGAACCCTTTCTCCTGTTATTCTTACTAGTTTTGATTGAAAACTGGAGGTGGTCTACAAGTCTATACTTGCAGACTGCTTCAGATCACACAAATTTGTCTACAGTGTTCTGCTAAGCAGTAATACAATACAAGATAAATCTAGTCTATATCCTCATAAAGCTATCTCCTGTTGCAGTTTGTTCTGTTTTCCTTAGTTGCAAAATATTCTCTCTTATGCTCAAAATTCTTCTAGGAGGAGGCTGAGCTTTTTCTCATAACTCAAAAATGTGTTTTAATAAGACTTAAAAAACCCGCAAGAAACTGGCCAGCATTTTCTGCAGCAGCTAATGATTTAGGGTGTCCAAAACTATCCATGTGTTGATTTTAACGAAGACTGATGCCCTGGCATTTTAGGTAAAAATTTCACCCGAAGCTGAGTACCAAAAACCATTAGCCAACACTCAGCAGTGAGAACAGGACTTTGTTTTGCAAACACAGTCTCAGAAAAGCACTTGAGATTGAGGTGGAAGAAACATTGGTGAGAATCACTCAGTAAGTAACTGAAAGATTTCTGCACATTGAGTTTAGAACCAGGATAACCAAAGCTCTCAAACCCCCTCGTTGCCAGGTCTGATACGAATCAACTCCACAGCTCCTGCTGGTACAGACATGGATTCCCTCTAAGCTATCTGGGTTTGCTCACTCCCTACTGAAGCGGTGCTGGGCGGGCATCCCATGCAGTGCACTTCTTCCCTAGGAGTAACTCAAGGCCTGACAGCCAGTGAGGTCACCCCCAGTCTAGCCAAAGCCTGTATGCCATTACAATGAAGTAATAATGTATTTATAACACACCTAACCACTGATGGCTTCTATTCCTGGTGGGGCTTTTTTTTTTTTCCACCCCCCCCTGCATTTGCACAGATGTTTTTTGAGAACTGGTCTCCAGAAAGAGCTCTGCAGAAAACAAGCTCTGTCTGTTGATTCTGGCTGGCTTCTATAACGATAGTTGTTAGCACGCAGGATTTATGTTTCAAATATCATTTTAATTTCTCGGGCTGCATTTTTAACCACAAAATGTTAATTCAATGGTGTACTATAAATGCTGCAGCTCCTTTATAAAAATGTAGGACAAGCTGTTTCTAAGGAAATATTCCGAGAGTCTGATTCATAGAAATACAACTCTCATATATTTTCCATGGAATTTGCTCTGAAATATGTGGAATACATTCTACGATAAATTATGTACTTTTGTGATTCATTAAATCCTCTCCCTGCTCACGAGTAGCAAGCTCTTCATTAGACACAAAAAAAATGCAATCAGCCAAAACCAGCGACATTTTCTTTCTTATCATATTCAGTGGATGCTCTCATTTTTGATCTTCAAAAAGAGGAAAAAACCCAAAACCTATAAAAGCATTTAGGGAAAGCACATAAGTTAAGCTGGCATCCAGCTTTCATTTACAAGAAGGCAAATTAAGGATATCTACACATGTAATTACTTCCATGTTCAACTGAAGGAGTTAGAGCTCAGAATGACTCTCATAAAAATCACAGTGATTATTAGGAATGGATGACTACTGAAAAAGACATTTCTAGGATATTCACTCTGCTGTTATTTTTCTTTTTATCACTTTGTCCCAGCAATGCTAACACTCCTTTTGTGCTTCCTACCAGCACACATTTACCTGTGATGTGGGTTCACTGGCATGCATCTTCATGAAAAGAGTTTTAAGGTGTCAATTCTGATATTATTCTTGTGCCATTTCAGCTGGCACGTGTTCACATTAGAAGCATGTACCTGACAGCCAATTAGGGAGCAGAAAAATATACATTGTGTGCCTTATTTGGCTGATGACATTTAAACAACTCTTAACTAACTAGCTTGGCTAACAAAACCCCACATACCAACCTGCTTGCAATCCCTTCAACGGCATGAATGATCACCTTCGTCCCTGCTAGGATTACAGATATGCTGAAAACAGATATTTCTGCACTCAGGCAGACTTCAATGCTCATCTGTCCTGCACCACTTTCCCAATAAAACAATTTCTCCTCAATGTCAGTACCACCAAAGCTTAGTTCAACCCATTTTTCCTCTTGCTGGAAGTAACACCTCTGAAGTATCCCTTGTCTGCCTTTCCACACCCTGCTGCCATTCATCTCCGTGAATGCCAAAGACAGCAGCCCTATCATGGCTTGCAAATGGGGAGGCACCCGGTAGTGCTGCCTTTTAGTACTGGCCTGGGGCAGCTCAGAATCCGGCCCTCAGACTCTACTGGGTGTTTTGTGCACAGCCTGCAACTGTAAAACAAAAGGGAAAGAGGGAGGAATGGGCAAAGTGGCTTCTATTTTGAAGGCAAGACCCAGACTGGAAGTACCCTACAATCACACACTTTGTACTGAGAGCCAAGATGCATTCTCTCTGCACAAAGGAAAATAAGAAATATAATTTCACCATTCTTTTTAAATGTCATGTCCCAGCATATCAGACTCATTTCATCTTCAGATCATCCCAACATGCTCCATTAGCTACCAGAAGATGTGAGCCAACGTTACCACCACAACAAACTCCCAGTACAACCATATAATTTCAATTCTTCACACATTTTCTTCCCGTGCACACAATGCCTTTGGTAGCTCAGTAAAAGTCTCCTCTCTCCAGTCCACTGCCACGGGCTACCAGGCTGAAACAAAGCTCAGTTTCAAAGCTGAAGCATAATGACAAAGCGGGAGCGAAAGCATAAAAGAAATAATCGGCAATAGCTGTGCCTGTGTCTCCAGAGGTTCTCCTGGGTGAGGACTCAACCCAGGGTGGGCCATCAGCTCTGCTGCCCGTCCTCCCCATCCTTCTGGGACATGCGGCATTGAAATGCCACCTCTTAAAGAGCCACATAGTGAAGCAGGGCAGGCTGCCAGCCCAAAAAACGTCAACATGTGAAAACCTCAAGGCTCCTGCAGTGGAGTTTTCTTTTGTCCCATTTTTGCCTCTGCTAATATAGGCTAGGAAATGTGCTGGTTGAATGGATGATATTTGGGGCAAGAATCATGTTTTGTTGTTGTTTCAGACTGTACTCAATGCATTGGGATCATGATGCCCAAGGCAAGAGCCTTTACGGAAAAATATACAGGACTCATAAGACCAGCAAGAGGCATAAACCAGAAGATTTCTGACTGAGGAAGAAGGAAGGGACTAGCAGTATCCCTGCCAAATAATCTCTATCAGGCAAAAAAGAAGCAGGTAGCTAGTTCCCTGGATGGGATGGAGAAATAATGGCTGGATGCAGATGTGGTTCAAAAGTCAGATTGTAAAATTATCTGTAAAGAGCTCTAACAGAAAGAAAAGGGCAGAAGGAGAAAGAGAGGACAGCAAGAGGAAAAGAGAAGGAACACTCTTCCCCTCTGGAGAGAATTTCAATTCAAATGATGTTTCAGTTTCCCTTCTCCCTGGTGAACCCAGCCCTGACTTTTCACTCTCTGCACCTTCTCTAGTCAGTCACAGTCGTACAAAGCCAAGCCACAGAGAAATAAAAATGTTCTCAAATTTGGCAGCATTTTACACCTCTGTGGTTAATGCAAAACAGAGCTGCAAGGCTGACCACTTTTTTTTTTTCTCTCATGAGAAAAACACACACATCTTACCAGTGTAACCATCTGTTGTGTATATCACTTGGAAAAAAAGGATGGCTACTGAGGAATGTCACTACTCTGAAATAACACTTATAGGTGGAAAAACGGTCTCCAAGAACATCAGGTTGAAGACAAGAGGGTGCTACCAGTGTGGGAGAGGTGTCTGTAGGATTTCTCCACTTCTCCCTCCATCCTGTTCCAAGACACCACTCTGGGAGGTCAGACTTTGAAGAGCATCCCCAACAGCCGGTTTTAAGTGCTATTAGCCTCTAAACAGGTTTCAAGACATGAAGGTGTGCACTGTGCCCTGCTAGGGTGCCTTAGGTGTTGTTTGGTTTGGGCTTTGTTTTTTAGCCCTCTCTCTTCTCATTGATTAGGCAGATGCTAATCAGTAGCCCTGGGCAGTCATAGCAATGGGGTAATGACTGTGTGTACTCCCCAAAGGAACTGCTGTCCTGAAACCACCCCTCAAATTTAGGTTGAACAAACTTCAAAAGAAAGCAGGTTCTGGACATTTGAATACTGCCTATGGATATCATGCAGAGTCTGTGTGAGAAGACACAGCTTCCTACTCCCTCAGACTCAGGCATCTGTTAAATGGAGCTTATCTCTGAAAACTTGAAAAAATAGGATGAGCTCCTTTTTAAAAGCACCTGAAAACAAACTGAGATGTAACAAAGCTAAAACTCTTTTTTTTTTTTACAATGCTAAATTGAAGAGACTGGTTTGAATTTTTGCATTTCCTGAGTACTTACAGGCACCTGCAGAAGAGCATAAGGATTGACAGAACATAGAACACATTGCCCTGAAGTAAATGCATCACAATAAAACATATTTTGCTATTGTAGCTTTCAAAAGGAACATCGCAAAGTGCTTTAAAAGGAGAAGTAAGTAAAGTTTAAGGGCAAGGACGGTTTGAGGGCAAAGTTTTAAGAGAATGAGAGACTCAATTCCTGAAAAATTAAAATTTGGGGAGGGAGGGGGAAAAGAAAGGGAAAAAAATCTCTATCCACTTGATCCAGACTTAAGCGTTTCTTTCTTTCAAAAGCAAACCAAACACACAGAAATTTATTTAGCTTGAAAATGAAATGTTCCATTAGACCTGAACCAAAACATTTTGTTATAGACACTTGTAAGAAAAAGCAAATTACCTAGAATACTTGATTTTTCACACCACTGCTGCTGTTTTATTCTGTAGTTCAATGAGTAGAGTGATGATGCTTAACCTTCCTGTGATCCAAGGTCCAAGCAACCTTTCAAATAAAACCAAATTGGAACTAGATGATCTTAAGGTCCTTTCCAACCCTAACTATTCTATGATCCTATGAAAGAGAAATCTTCTCCCCCTCATTTTTTTTTCTCATTTGCCATCTCTTTGCAGTTTTAGATGGGCAGGAACGCACATGCATGGCTTTTAAAAATACATTTACAACAGTTTCATGGAGCGCAGCAGGTTTCCTATGCTCTCCAAACCCACAGTTGAAGAGCACTGCCTTGAAGAGCTCACTGAGATCTCTGAGACCTTGCCCGCCTACTTCTTTAAGGCACCTCTAAACAGCAGCACATTCACATACAGCTGGGGAGTATTCTTTATTTTTTATTATCTTTATTTTTTAAAGAAGTGAGACAAAGCCACAGAAGGGATCAATGTTGGCTTCTCTCTCAAAACGAAACAGCCTGGGGATTTAAGCCACTCACCCAGGGTCAAACCACACATTCAAACCATACTATGGCTCTGCTAGAGCAGGATTTTGATCTCAATGTCTCTCCCACATCCTTGCAAAAATATCTTAACACACTAAGCTTTAGGCAGGGTTGCCATAAATTTCTTTTGCTGGGGTTGTCCCTTTGTCACCCATAATTAAATGTTCATGAAGAAAGGAAGAGACATGTTTATGGGTGAGGTCATTCATGTGCATTCATATCCCTTCAACAAGTCTGAGGAAAGTACTGTAAGCAGCAGCCAACCCTTCATTTTCTGGCAATTTTACGAAAAATATCAAGGCCAAATTTTGTTTGTTTCCTAGACAGTTTGGAATGAAATTTGTAAGTATTTTCAGAGCAATAGAAATGTCACTAATTAGCCTTCAATGTTTAAAAGCAATTCAGTTAAGTCTGGTTACACAGTGATGTGCTTGTCCATTAGGACAAACAAGCAACTCAACACATCCTCACTGGCCCAGGCGAAACTGAAGGAGTGCTAAGAAGAAAAAAAGAAGGAAAAAGTGGAAGAGGTAAGTTTTGGGTGAATACAAATTAGAGAGACAAGAAGACAGAAAACTCTGCAGCAAGCCAGCTTGAGTTGGATAGAGGAGCCAGGGAGAGCAGAGCAAAAATCTGCATGGGGCCATTGCAAGGCCAGGGAACCTGCAGCAAAACCAAACCCAATGTGAGAGTAATTGATGGACCTGTTAGTGGTTCCAAATGGGCTGCCCTTGGTCTCATGCAGAAAAATAGGAGCAAACCTGACATTTTTCTCCTATTAGGTACCTGGCTCCTTAAAACAGCAAAAGCTGCCAAATGTTTATGGGAAGGGGCAAGACTTCCCCAAGACATGGGTTAGGAAATGTGCCAGGGACCAGGCATGAGAGTGGTTGCACCTCCTCTGAAGATGTTGTGCTTAGTGAGTCCCCCGAGACACACAGGGAACTCCTTGAACTCTCCCCAGATAACGCATTTTCACAATGCCCTTTGGCTGCATGCCATGATGGAGGCTTCTGTGATGACAGGAGAAGCAAGGGTCCCACAGTGTTTGGAGGGAGAAGGCCACAGCCCCATCAGCTCTGCCATTAAACCATCCCTGAGCAACAGTGACAAGGGCCGTGAGTGACATAAAAATCCCATTTGCTGGATGCATCAGTAAGTGTACTTCATCACGTCCACAGGACGCTTAGGCACAGCTGCCTTTTCCTATCCTGTTGAAAGGTTCTCCCTAAAGCCTGGAAATTCCCTTAAAACACACACACAAACAAAACATCCACAGGAAGGTGTGATGGGCAGCAGACTAAGTTTTAGGTAAGCTGACTGATGAAACAAGCAGCAGAGAGCAATACCACAGTCTATAAAGGGCCAGAGCTCTCTTCCATGGGCACAAACTTCACAAAACCTATCATCCAACTAAAAACCACAGATGAGAAAGACACAGATCCCGCTGCCTCGTGACAGCACGCACGAGCCAGGAACTTCCAAGAAACTTGGATTTTTAGTGGACAGATAACCTCATGAAGGCAGTCAAATGACAGATTACCACAAAACACCAGCACAGCCTGAAAACTATTATCAGTCAAACAAATTTTAAAAAGAGAAGGGAAAACTGTAGTGCATGATGAGAAAAAGGAAACGGCAATTCTGCCAGATGCAATGAGAAATCAGTTTGGCTTTACCAAGCGTTTTAATCTCCTGACACAAACAGGGAATTGAGTAGTTCCATGCTGATCTTGTGGATGTACGATATGTTGAACACCCCTGGAAAGAGAATTTTCTCATGTGATGTTGAGCTGGGCTTTGGCAAACATGAATTTAGTGGGAAAAGGATGTTGTGCTGTCAAAGGATTTCACAGTCTAGACCTTACTGGGTAATTAACTGAGAGGCTCTGTATGCTTCTACTTGAATATTATCCTTCCCAATTCTGTAATTCTTCCTTGCTTTAGCTAGATCTTTTCCTTTCCAATACTGAAAACCCAAGAGCAGCCAAATAAATGTATACAAGTAACAAGGTACTTTCCACTGAATCACTACATCGTTGTATCATCTCCTGTGTTAACTAGAGGGGAAAAGACTGATGAATGATAATAAGAAAATATCAGTTTCTTGTGCAACACCAAACTTAGTTATAAGACTAAAACGCAAACAAGCGAGGAACCTCCAGGTTGTGCAGCTCTACTGCTCCTCTTTTAAGTTTACAGTCAATAGCCATCACTGCAAAACTCACCATGATTTTCTTCATATTCTTCGGCAAAACAACAGAATGAATATACTATGAAGTGTATGGGATTAAATTTTAAGTATTTGGCTTAATTAATTTACGCAACTACCGCTGATGTGTGTACATGCAGAAGTGACTGCAAGCAGTTGAGACATACCATAAGCCTAACAGTGAGAAAAAAAATTAAACCTGTACAATCAGGACAGCAGCTTTGAAATAAACCCAAAAGGTTAAAATAAGTCTGCTCTTAAGAGAAAACAATTGCCCCCTTTAAAGAAACAGTAATGAAAGAAAAAAATGTAGTAATAAAGAGTCAAGAGTGAACATCTTTCCAAAGTTGTTTCCAAAGAAAGAAAAATCCCATGTTATTTGTTTCCACATATCTTTGCCTGCTGCTACTTGTGCTATGCCACTACTTTGCAGTAAAAATGCAAGAGGGTTGCAACATCTCAACCTGAGGACCACCACCACAGCTCGATGCAGAGGACTGTCGCTCTACTGACGCAGGCAGCGTATAGTTGCACATGCACAGCTCAGGTGTGACAATAATCTAGCGCGATGGCTTGTAATGATCCACATCTACTGGGTGTTCAAATTAAAAGGCAATTAATTTGCACGTATCTCATTTCTTGAATCTGAAAGCTCAAAGAGCAGGAGGCAGCGTATCAGAACTGATGAAATCAAAGAACAAACTGGTTTTTTTAACCCATGTCACACAACACCACTTCAATAATTCAGAAAAAGAAGTTTGGCAAACTTTTCTTTATTCTTGCCTGTTGGTTTGCTTTGTGATTTCTGTGAAGGGCTTTGGCTAGGCATGGGAGATGGCCAGACCTGCGGTATTTCTTTGCCCAGCTCATAAATAATAACAAAATAACAGAATATCACCAGACACATCTTTTGTTTAAATCCAGCCTGGTTTCCAGGGCTGGGAGGACACCCTGGGTACAAACTCAGACTACGGGGAAAGCTCCTTAATTGGACCACCCAGTATTCCTTCAGTCTGAGTATACAAGTGCTGTGGATCCAGGGGGGGCCATACGGCATAAGAACAGAGCTGGGTGACAGTAGCTACACCAGGAACTGAGTGATGTTAGATGTATTTGACTTCTTTGGATTAGTCCAAAGCCCACTGACGAACTGCAGACATTAGTCAGTATATACCTGGGGGTGAAATCAGGTAAAGCTAAACTTATCTCTGCCTCATGTCATGCTTGTCAAGAAGAGAGCCTGGTCTGGTTTCCACAGAGAGATTCCTCACTACTGGCTGATCTGCAATGGATTGCAGATTTCAATCCCATCTTGGGAGTCTAGGCACTAACAGGTGTCTAGACACCACTCCTTTCCCATCATATGGAGAAATTCATCGTTATGCTACTTCTAACAGACATTCAGTGAAAGCACAACATACCCAAGCCAGGGAACTATAGGGGTCTGCTTGCAGATATTATCACAAAGATTCCTTAATTTCTACAGGGTGATTTTTCATGACAGCATACACTTCATTTATCTATCTAGTTTTAGATTCAGTACTTATCACACTAGTAATACTGTCAGAAATAAGCTATAAAGTGAATGTGAGCTGCATGATTGCAGAGGACTGGCTACAATAGTAAACACTTAAGTGCTGATTCTTCACCTGGAAGAAATCGGCAGGGTCTTCTCAAGCTGTACCAAATTCCCAACATGGGATCAGGCCCCTGTGTTTCAAAGCAAGAGTTTTTTGAATACTAATATTAAACTAGAAAAGTATTACCTGAAAAAATTAAAGCCTTTGTGTTAGTTTTTAGAGTTTACTTCTATTGCATAGAGTTCCCTACCAGTATTTTTGAGCTTAAAGGAACCAAACAGTATTTAAACATGAAATGCTATTAGCCTTATTTGGGGTGAGAAAGGTAATACTGCCTATAGCTCAATACTTGGTAAATGTATTTTCTATGTCTATAGGTTTTGCTTAACTACCATTACTTCTATCTCAAGTAGTCATAAGTAACATTTATTAATTAATGGGGTATTTGCTGAAGTTCATTTCCTTTCTTCTTTTCTTTTACTGAAAAAAGGCACAAGGGGACAAGCAGAGAAGAGCTGAAGATATGCGTATTCCATTTGAAATCCATGATTAAAAAGCTTAAAAATTCAAATCAACGTAAAAAACTGTTTTATTTTAATACTGTGGAAGGTTTCAGTGAACTCCATTATTTTCACTCACTATTTGCTTGAATAATTTAGGCAAGAAAGCTAAATTATACATAAAGTGTACAGTTAGAAGAAAAAGTTCATGCACAGCCTCGGGCTATAGCCATCCCCTAATGATGTCTGTAGTCAGTGGAAAAAGAACTCGTTAGACTGAGAGTAATTTCTCAGGGTTTAATTTTTTTTTCTTAAAGCAATAATGTTCTTATAAAAATATCTGACAAATACACTAAACCAAAAGCCACAAAAGAAAGACCATTCCTAAACCCACAGCCTTATAACCTTTCATTTCTTCACTGGAAATCTGGCTTTTCACACCCTATATATTCTTGTTGGCTGTCTTCAGTGATCTGATTAAGTTGGGGAAACACACATCTCGATATCATTGAGCTCCTACTTTGTTTAATTAGAGACTTAAAGTTTGCAGGGAGTTAAAGTAAATGCTATATAGCCCTTCAAGTTAAACCAAAATCTGCTGTTAAAGAAGGTTACTTTACACCCAGTACACAATCATTTTTGCTAGTGGTTGCAACTTGCTCCATTATTGTATTTAAGGAGCAACTCATACCATTAAACATTTACAGCCTGCTTCACTCAACTTTTACATGTCCTTTAAACTTATCTAGGAAAATGCGCACGCCAAAATGGACCAGGTTACCAATACTCCATAAATTGCTTCACCTCTGATCTCGCATCTCTTCTTTCTGTACCACAAGATCAGACACTGCAGAGTGGAGCGCTTGACAGCAGTGAACTTGGTTTGAGCTATGTCATAAGCAGGAGTAAGAACAAGAAGTCATTGTATGGAAATCAGCTAATATAAAGTTTGTTGATCAGACTTATCATCATTTGATCAATGTAGCTCAACTAGATCAGAGAAAGAGATGAGGAATTTTATTCAAATTACTCCTTATAATCCTTTGCATAAAATGAGTAACTTTCTATAATATTAATGGTTTTACATCACTTTATACTTGTATTATTCTGTCACATTAGTTTAACATTACTACCATGTACAATGGTTTAGCATTAATGTGATCAGAAGAGAAATTACACGTGTAGGTTCATATTGTTATACTGAAATCAAGGTCTTCTATGACACTAATATGAAGCAAACCTCAATAAAATATAGACTTTCTAATATAAAGACATTTTTCATATCATGTTGAAGCAAGAACACTTATTATTTCTTCTCAAAATCACTTGCAGCACGGCAACCAAGCAAGGCTGGTGGAACGGTGCTGTGCCAACCCCAGGTAGAAATCAGTGCAGCTCTTCCTGATCCATAAAGGGATCCTACTCTGCAGGAGACCCACCTCCCAGGCTCTGTGGGTTATGCACTGTCCCCAAAAACCACACTTTACAGAGCAGGGTGATGAAAACCAGGTCCCTTGAGGCAGATGAATTACTACTTCAGCAGTAGTGTGGGCCACTGAACAGTCACTGAGTTTCCATGGCTCTCTAGCAACCCTTTCCCAGTTGATAGCAGGCCTGGACCAGAAAGACTGAAAGGTCCTCTATGATCTGCCTCTCCTCTATGCCATGTTGTACAGCTCAGAAGCAGCAAGCTTTGGAGTAACATATGAAGAAAGGGCTTTTGGTCCTCTTGGGACATCTCCAGCAGCTTCAGGACAGAAAAGCCAGGGCACCTGGACTGCAAGACTAAAGTGGCAGCACCAGTGTGAAAGGAAGCATGGCTGGAGGACAAGGGCATAGAGATGGCACAGGGAAGGATCAGAGTATGAAGTACCTTGCTAATGGGTGGGTGGAAAACAGAAACTAGCACGTGCAGATGTAGCTGGGACAGAGTCAGATAGAACACAGGCTTCATGGCAAGTGCCGAGATGACCCTGATCTCTCCTGCACCCAAAAGCAGCTAGATGCAAGAGAGAGCAAGTACCCAGGAAGTCCCCATTTGAATTAAGTTCTTTGGGATGTCTTACAGTACAAGTAGAAAACTTCAGTGCTCAAACCAATCCTCTCGGCTTATTTTATTTACCTTCCTGGAGGATGAGTATATTACAGACAAATGCACTATAGCGCAGATGAGTTCATGAAAAACAAAACAAGAAAAACAGATCAGGTCACTTCCAAGTCCCAGACAGAATATAGAAACATAGAATGGTTTGGTTTGGAAGGGACCTTAAAGCTCATCTGGTTCCAGCTCCCCCACTATGGACAGGGACACCTTCCACTAGACCGGGTTGCTCAAAGCCCCTGGCCTTGAGCACCTCCAGGGATGGGGCATCCAAGAGCTCCCCAGGGCAACCTGTTCTAGTGTCTCACCATCCTCAAAGCAAAGAATTTTCCTAATACCTAATCTAAATTTACCCTTTTTCAGCTTGAAGCAATTACCCCTTGTCCTGTCACTACTTGTCCTTGTAAAAAGTCTTCTAGATGACTTCCAAGCCCCAGATAGACAACTTGCCTTCCCACTGACCATAGAGGTATGTCCTCACTAGCATGCAATTGTAAAGAACTCTCTTCAAAGACACATTGCCTAAGAATGATTGTAACTCCATGCTACAAAGACAGACAATGCACACCAAAAGCACCTCATGACTCAGGCGGAGAGCTCATCCCACAAAGTGTCTCTGTGTGAGGATAATCAGTGCTGGATCCCCAAACCCACCATTTAGCATACTAACAACCTCCTCCTCCCCAGAAGCTGCTGTATTAGATAGGTGCTGACTTCAACTTCACCACATAGCTGAGACAAGCAACAGTTATCCCTCCTTCAACCTTAATCCCATAATGCTATCCTAAACCCAAGATCTCATTGGGATACTTTTTCCTCTGGTAAAATAGAAAAGAAACCCTTATTACAGCTATCACTATATGTATTTCCTTTATTTGCTATGTTTCATCATATCTTAAAAACACCACCACCTCTCCAGAATTTCTCCGGCAGGAATCCTTGCAGAACTAAAAGCAATGGAACTGGGATCTGTCAATCTTAAGCAAGAGAATAGTTTTATTCCTGGAAGCCAGCAACCAACAGATAATGTTTCTACAGAAAGCAGTAGAAAAAACACATAGAATTAAAAAAATAATGGTTTATTTTTAAACTATAGCAGTCCCCTCCTCCCAAAGTCCAGTTAATCCATGTCAAAACGGTTCACCATTGCCATTAAAAAAGTCCCTCTGCTCACCTTCAAAGGCAGTCATCAGCTCTACATACTAATGGCTTTCTGCCTTCACATTCCCTTCTGAGAGTTTTCCTCCTGGCTCTTTGCCATGCCATCATCATCGGGAGATCCCTGCAGAGCAATGCTGCTCAGCAGCTCCAGGCTTTGCATATATTTTTGCCACTGAAGGTTTCCAGGCAATGGCAGGGTAGGGAAGTATTTCTTTAAAGCACAAAGCCACATTTACAGCTGCTGGTTTGCTCACTCATGTAACCACTGACCACTGAAAATCCCATAGACTGTCTCAGCTAGTAGCAGCAGAACTGCCTGACCATAGGAAGCCATCCTAGCTGGGGCAGGCTAAGCACACACTGAGGTGAAACACAAACATCATAGAACACTTGAACAGCCTCAGGCCCATTCCTGTAGTCCTTTTCTCTGTGCCTGTAGCTAAAACAGGTTCTCTGTTTGGGCTGATTTGATGTTCTGCGTTTGCCTGCATGTGCCTCTTTCTCTCAAGTGCTTTCAGGTCAAGCTCTCCATCAGCACCTGAGCAGCATTGCCACAACGCTTGAATTGTGTCTCTGGTCGTGCAGTGACACCACCTCTGCCTGCTGAACATCAAAGGATGTAACATGAGGACTTCACTGCTTAATTCTACCTCCCACATCAGGAGAGATCATAGCAAGACAAAAGGAGACACAAGGAGGAACCCCACTTTAGACCCACCTAAGTATACAGAGACTGATCAGACTTGATTCCTAACTATGCCCATCACAATCAATTGCTGTCATCCAGGAAAGCTCCCTTTCCTTTTCCTCCTAACTGTTCCTAAAGCAAAACTCTTCATCTAGAAGCACAAACACTTGCTCATGAAGCTGGATTTTTCTCTCACTAATGCCAGAATTTGTAGAAAATAAAATACACTGATTTAAGGAAAACTGTAAAGCTGAGCTCTACAATGACAGTGACAAGAGAATAGCCTTAGCCAGAAGGCTTCTAATTCTCCCAAAAATATAATCTCGGGATCCTGATTACTTACTAAATACCAGATAGCAGTGCTACAGTATGAGGTGTTAGTGGACAACAGCTTACTGTGAGTGACCTAAAAGTAACACTCCAGCAATCAAATAGCTAGATGTTGGTCAAGTTAGGCAGATCAACGTATCAACCATTGAAAGCTGGAAGATGCATCTGACATATGTGAAAGTATTTCTGCATCCACTCGGCAGCACTGCAGCTTCTTCTGCCCTCATATCCTTCACCCGCTCCCATCACAGCAGGAAACAGATTTTGCAATCCTGGTGTGTTCAACCCTTTCAAATAGGTAGGACAAGCAGGGGAATGGGCAGAGCCTTTGATATTCCAGCTGTGAAGCTGCAGGGGACATGTGCCACACCAAAACACCACATATTACTGCCTCTGCTCTCTCCACTGAGGCTGTGGTGATACAATGAGCCAGGATAAACGACTACAGTTTGTCAGGGATAAGTCTGAAATTAGCCTCAAGATAGAGGGTTTTTTCTGGAAACAGTGTTTATTCCAAGTAGCACATTGAGTACATGCATGGGAAGGGCATTTTATTCAAAACGGAATGTGAATTTATTGTTTTTAAACCCCCTAAGGTTCCATTTTGGTATGTAAAACTGTGACCAGATTTTCTGAGTGATGGAAAGTCTTGCTGCTGAGGATGCTTTGGAAGTCTGACTGCTGCCATTTAAGAGCCTTTACAACTTCCTCCTCAGCTATGGCTGCTGAACACAGAGGAAAAAATTCTTCTGAAATCTTTAAAAAACATGCTCTTAATTATGTGTCTTTCGATTGCTCTTCTCTGTTATAAAATTAACGGCTCATTTTGAAAAGAGACTAAAAAAATGGTTTCATCTTTATTTAGATGCTGACGCAAATGACAGGCAAACTGTTAAGCACATTCAGGCTGGGCCTCAGTAAGCAAGCACCAGACCACAAAGCCATCGATTATGAAGCCATGAGGGACCAACATGCTCAGCAGGCCACAGCGCTCTGAGAGCCAGTTCCTGGGAAAGATCTCTCACAAAACCTTGAAATCTGTTTAACTCCCTTCATAATGAATAACGTGCTGCCTTTCCCTCAGACCTTGGGAGGTTCATGATCTTCACCCTGCCATGTTTTGAGTCTGAACTGATCTAGCTCCCCCAAACACAAATGGGCATGAGGGGACAAAGCGGTGATGGAGTTGCCCTGTGGTAGGGCTGGAGGACAGGCTTGAAGTCTCTCACAACCCCTACTTGGGACTGCACTGGGATCTGGCAGATTTAATATGATCCTTGTGTTTCCCACACGTCATCCCAGAAGTCTCCCGCAACTTTCAAGCTAACTAGACTGCGTTTCCTAAGCTTTTCATAGTAAATCAGGTTTTTCAATCCTTTAGTAATTTTTGTGGGTTCTCTGCTGCTCACTCTTCTGTGTTCTTGAAGCCCATACACCAAAATTGCTGAAAACCTGACAGTTGCTCATCCTAAGTCAAGGAGCTCTGGCATTCACACATTACTCAGACATCATCTCCATCAGCCTTTATTACTTCTGGACTCTTGCACACAAAAACATCCCCAGTTAGCATACAAGTAGATTCATTCAGCAATCAGCATAGGAAAAGACCTGCAAGGCAGATAACATTACATGCAGGTAATCAAACCCTACCATGGAGTATTTTACTCAGGACTGTGTTTCTCAGTAAAGTCTTTGCAGTGACATTGCACAGCACTACTTGCTTAGAGGGGTGGGAAGTGTCCATGCTCCAGCAGCCACAGACTGAAAAACATGAGGTGGCTGATGTTGTAGAACCAACACCATAAGCAACCCTGTAAGTCCTGTGACACTGCAGACAACCACCTCAAAATCTCAGCCTCTCAAATAAATAAACAGAAAGCTAGATTGTATTTATTTAGTTTTAAATTCCAACTATTCCTACTGCACCAGTTTCATCCTTCGGATGGTTAAACACCCTTACCCAACTCCAACCTGAATGCATTCATGGCCAACATAAAGCCATTTGTTCTCATTTATAGCCATTTGTCCCTGTTCCGATGCAGTGTTACAGGGTAGCATTTGCCTGTCACAAAGGATGCCGAGGACATTGGGATTCTCGCTATTGACTCCCAAGGCTCTGGAATAGGTCACTGGGGGGGGGGGGACGGGGGGACGACACACACGAGATGACACAAAAGGGATAATTTTCCTCTAGAATACAGAAATATGAAAATAATCATACTCAAGAAGCTACTTTAGTCTGATTTGTTTGTACATTATCCGAGCATTTTATTTTATTATGCATTTTAATAATGCAAGGGCTTAAAAGCTGGAAATGAACATATTCCATAAGCTCAATATATTTCAGTTTGTACATCATCAATTGTTTTTCCTTGTGATTATGCAGTTTCACTTTATCATCCCTTTGATAACAATTCCTGCATAAAATCTGACTTTATATTTCATTTCCCCCGTCTGTTATCTTAGCAAAATACATCCAAAACACCCTTTGTACTGCTGTACTAATGTAAGAGATCAGGAGAAGCTGTGGCATAAGAAATCAAAACCATAATAATGTCTTTGGGTTTTGCATTTTAAATACTGCATTCATTGTTGCACTGAGGTTTGAGATCCCTTTTCAGACATTACTGAGATTACCTTTGGTAATGCCTATTTCATTGTACTTTGATATAAAATAATGTACATCATAAATCATCTAAGTGACTGTCATTAGAGTGAAAAGCACCTACTTATGATATGTAACAATTTGCTTTTCTAATTTGAAGAGGATTGAGGTATTTTAATTATATAAGGTCTGAAGCCCTTGTGGATGAAATTACAATTCGATGTAAAATCACTTTCTGCACAGAGCGGTAAGTTAGGAAATGATAACAGCTACACTCATCAATTTGTACTTTTTGGCTGGACTAAATACAGGAACACATTGAAACATTTTTAATGGTCGAAGATCCATAATTTCACTAACTAAAAACCTGAGAAAACTCCTCTTGTTTTTAACTTATTTTAACACAATAGACAAAAAGAGACACTGAAAGTTTGAATTTTAAGAACTGCATGAAAGTATAGGCAGGTTTGGACAGAGAAAGCTATTTAAAATTATTGGTGTGCTTCACATTTTCAAGATTACTTCCATTTGGAAGTGAAATGGGGGTTCAGAGCCTTTTGTGTGCAGAACTATTCAAAATTATTGGAGCCCTTCACTTTGAAGGTGATCAAGGCTCTAAACATGTACATTGTAGAGAGATTTAAAATTATGAGAGCTCTTCAAATTGTTTAAAACATTGATTTTTTTATAAAATTGATTTTTCAACGTTTTATTTCTTCAGTGGCTGGGTAATTACAGTAGACCAGAAGCTTGAGGTACTTGTGTCTGAAACCAGGACTTGCTTTCACAGCTTTCCCTTCTCATTCTCTCCCTTCTCTCCCCCTCCCTTCTCTCTTAATAAGTTTTCTGGTTTTCCTCGCTGCTGGGACAGACACATCATGCTTTGTTCTTGCTCATAAATCTCTTTCTGACCAAGGAACCAGGAAGTTATTAGGGGTGAGGAGAAGGTCAGGTTGAAAATTCAGTTTGATCAGACCTGTTCTGACAAAATAGCACTATACCCACATTGGAAAGCAAAGCCAAACACAACTGGGATCGCACTTTTAATCAGCATTTCATCCTGAAGCACCCTCCAACATGTCTCACGATGGAGCTTACAGGGACTCCAAGGGACTAAGGAGTAACTGTGAGTTGGGATTTAGTTATACACACTTAGACACGCATGCACAGCTTTCCCCCAAATCCCTTTTTCTCTTTCTAAACATGAGAAACACCACAGAAAACTCCGTCAATTCATTAAGCAGATTTAGGTGTGCAGTTTTTAAGAGAGAAACGTAGTTTTCCGCCCAAAGATTTGGGCTCGACTGGGTGCAGGGTGGATGAATACAACATTTGCATTCTTTCTCATATGTATGGATTGAGTTAAGCTTTGGTTGGTTTATTTCATCTTCAAAAAACATAGAAATACAAGTACTAAGCCTTGAGACTAAAGAGGGCTTCTAATACAGACTATATTTGGGATGCCATCCATGTGTTGGGGCAGAAGAGGCCTATATCAACTGTATCTTAGCTCATGTAAAGCAGCAAGCTCAGTGGGGACCAGTGGAACTAGGAGATTTCACTCTGCTCAAGGTTCCTCTATACGCACCAGTTTAAGGCAAAGTATGACTGTTTGACTGGCAATAATGAGTAATTACTCAGACAGGTAAGACTAAAGATCTATATAACTTAACGGTCTGAAATTTGTCTTAGTGCTACGATTCTCAGGAAAAAAAAACCCACAGAAACTATACAGCTCCTCCAGAAAGTACATCAGTGCATCTCAAAAGAGAAGAGGTGAAGCATTGATTTAAAGTAATAAGCAATAACGTTTGAGGAAACAATTTAATGGGTATATTTTTATATAAACATACACATACGCAGACATATGTAAGTTGATGGGTAATTTCACCAAGGCCACAAGATCCTCCATTTGCCTGTTTTTAAAATAAAACTATTTTTGCCAGAGTTTGAAGCAGAGCTTTATGTATTTTGTAAAAGACCATATCAAAGTAAAATGAACATATTACTGAATTTTTATCAGCTTGAAATAACACCTGCCACACACAAGGTCTTTAGCCTTTCATGCACATCATAACTTCAGTCTAAATTTAAAGGAACAGGGAAAGCAATAGAGCAAAGCTACCCAGATGTTGTACGGTCTGTGCAATTGTAAATTTAAGAGTACCAGCTTTCCATCCAGATTTTAATGCACCAGAAACAATATGAAAATTCCAAGCCACACCAGATTATTGAAATGTCTGGCCATTTTGAAATGAATTTTGGAACAGATGTACAGAGGTAGGCAATAAAGCTGTGATAATAAGGAACATTTCTACATCATCTCACAAAACTACTGATCTATAATGAGGACCAAAACTATTCATGAGAGAGGGTGTTTTTCATTATGTTTTTCCCAGCTCCAGATCGAGTATTTCAGTTCCTTTACTCAGTTGTTAGATTTTGTTATTGTAAAGTATTTGGTAGCTATCTGACATCACTTCTAACCCACAAGACAGGCAAGTAACTAAGTAACTTCATTTCTTCTTCATTGAAGGTAAACAGCATAGGAGAACAGCTTAACTAATTTATTGTGCTTTATCTTATTACAATTAACTTCAAAATCTGTGTTTTTTGTCAATGATTACTAACTTTAGACATCTTCTTTGGGGTACTCATTCAGACATCATTAGAGGCTTAGATTTTAAGTCAATGCAGAACATCTGCGCCACAGAACAAATGACCAACAAAACAAAGCTGGGTGCCCTGAAACCTAAACACCACAAAACCCAGCTGGTTTGAAATTTTTGCTGTTATTTGTTTTGGGATGTTATTCTGTGTTATTACACTCTTGGGTGGATAAGATGGCGTCTAGACATCAGGTAGACAAAGCAGAGTAAAACCTTCATTATATCAAGCAGAAAGGAGTGGCAAGAGAGGGCAAGCTTTAAGCTCCAAACTGCTTCTGCAAGTCAGCTGAAGGCACAGTTGATGCCTTCTTTTAAGCTTTCAGGTGTCCTGCAGAAGGGCTTATGTGCCTGAAAGCTTGTCTTATGTTACTAATAGATGGCCAACTAAATTACTTTGTCTACTAAAAGATATCATCACTTCCAACAAACCCCATCATGCTGACATAAAGCAGATTAGTCAGGCAAGTTGGGTGCTGTGCCAGATTAGACTGCATACCAAAGGCTTGAGTTTACACATATTACTCACTAAATTTTTCAGTCTATCTGTTCAGTTCATCCTGTTCTGAAAAAAAGCACAGACATTAATCTGGGACACTCTTAATTTCAAGGTCTCTAGATTTAAGCCACTTTTTTTCATAAGAGACATGGCAATTTGGGCTGGGTCTGAACATCTACAAGCTGTGCAGAGCCACCTCACTTTTTCACAGCACAAAGAAGGAGCAAGAGATTGAGGGAGGAGGGAAGAACATCTAGTTCCAATGAAAAGAGCAATGATATCTTTATTTAGGCGAGTTATCCCCAGGAATTTGGCCAGCTCTCTGAAGCATTAACCTGAATGCAGGTGACTGACAGCACTGGCCTGACAGTCAACAGATACTCAGCTTTTAAATCTCTGCCAAAAGCTGGTAATCAGGCAGCTAGAGAGCAACTACTGGGCTGCTTTGGGGAAAGCCACTGATTTCTCAACCACCATTCCCCACTCTTCTCCTTTTTCCTTGGGAGTTTCTTATCCAAAATCATGGTTAACGCTTATGAAACAGGACAGGAACACAAGCTAGGATAATTTTGCTTTGGTATGCACCTGCACATCCACTCCAACCTCACCCAACGACTGCAGAGTTTTAGATGTTTTACAGCTTTGTTTTTGCTTCAGGTGTATGTGTAACACTCCCTGTGCCCTGCGCAGGTCACCGGAGGATGAGAGAATGTCACAGAACGAGTTTGCTGTTTTCTTAACCTGAAGAAAAGCTTTACTTAGTGCACGCTTTCACACCCACGTATGTTTCTGAGATAGCACATATTTCTCCTTGAAGAAGTTCATATGGTTGAAAGTATGGGAGGAGGGAGGAAAAAAATTGCTGAACAGAAATTTTCATCTGACCTGCGCAGTTTAATGGGCTGGGGGAAGCGAGAGTGGGAAAGAGGAGAGCAGCAAAGAGGAGGTGTCCAAGAATGTTAGAAGCTGTGCTGATATCACAGCCATGCTGGCTGCAGCTCCAGCTTCCCACGATGGCACTTCTCTAATAGCACAGCTGGCCTCCGCGCCTCAAGCCAAGGATCCTGAGCGATAACCATGGCTGTAGTCACACCAAGCACTGCAGCGACAAGTGTGAGATACATCACAAAGGTGCAGGAAGGCAGCAGTGTGGCACTTCTTGACGCGACACCTAATGGGTCAGCCTGATGCAAGACCGCTCTGTATCCATTTGGCCACATCTCCCTACCTTTGGTGTGAAATCATCATTTTCTAGTTGGTCACACTAGTGTTCCGGCTCTGTGTTCCAGCAGAGCGAAGAAAGGTTTAATTTAGTGGCAAAATAGTTAAAGGTCTAAGTGCTAGGATTACGTGTAAGACAACAACTTGGAAAGTTAACAACAGCCTTGTAATTAGGGATCCAAGTGAGACATCACAAAGTTCAGGCTTGAATCCATGTTCTGCCACAGTTTTCCTGTATTATTTTTGGACAGCCTTAGTTCTGTATGATTCAGTTCCCCATCTGTAAAATAAATGCTCCTTTCCTTTTTTCCCATCTTGAATTACATGCATTTACTGTACTGAAATCCATGGAGCCCAGATCTTGTCCAGGACTTTGAAGAATTGTATGAAGAAATGAGTATGATTACTTAGACACACAGAGGCATGTGCATGCACAATGAACCATTCAAACGACTACTCCAAACTCACTCACTGCTTCCAAAATACAGAAGAAAGAACGCTCTCCTCTTCCTAAAAGCTGTCCCAAGCTTTGCTTGTCCACACTTTATACATAAAAGCCAAGACAACATTTGAGTATGTAAAGAAAACAGAGTATTGTGAAGGACGTGGAAAGTTTGGATGATTTACAAGTTTTTAGATGTTTTAACATGCTAAACTAAGGAACATAAATTAGTATTTACTTTAGAACTGTGAACTGTCCCCCAAGCTTTCTCTTTCAAAACACTATGTTGCACTTCCTGGGTGTATGCTGATGAAGCAAATTCTAATTTTAGCCTCATTTCAGAGGGGGAAAAGCTAACTGTGGGGCTCTCCATCCCACCTGCCTGTCCTACATAGCCTTTTAGTTTTACGTAGAAGTAACAGCTGTAGAAGGGAAGTGGTAAAAGGGTAAAAGAACAAGAGGGTCTAACACAGTGCTCTAAATGTGTTTAATACAGAAAAAAATGTATGTTCTGAAATTGTCTTTTTTTCATAAATCATTAAAATGAAAGATTCCTGCAGACACCACAAAAACATCGACCCCTCAAACTCATGGAGCATTGGCTAGTATACATAGCCCATGGCACACAGATCCACATCTCCAACTTCTTGACTCAAAGCACAATTACATCTAAGGCTGGGAGTATGCCTAAACCACACAGCACAAGGAGAACTCGCTCATTTGTGAATAGGAATGGGTTATTTGTCAACCCATCACAGAAAATTGGAACACTTGGCTCAACAAGAACCAAAACTAAGCTTTTTGAATGAAACTATTTACCAAATTCAACATAAATTTGACAGGAAAAAGTATTGCCAAGTTCTAGTCTGAGCTCCTCTTTGGAACTCAATTAATAGGGATGGGAACTAAGCTGTCTGGAAAACAGTGCTGCATTCGGAAAGCAGGTATCCATGCGTACACACCTGAGCTGCCCTCAGAGCAGCCTGATCCTGACCTATCTACTCCTAGAAAGTCTAGAAATAATAAAACTGATTACCTGCAAATATTGGAACAGTAGCATAAATATCTAACTGAGTAACTGCTGCCTCTGGATACTGTTCTGAGCACTATACTGATTGCTGTTAAACCACAAGACTGAAAAAGACATCAAGAAGTCCTCTAACGCACCCAAACTCAGTCTTCCTGCAAGACACGGGTGACTGTATCAATATCATTGCTGATCAATGTTTTTCTAACCTGTTCCTAGTGACCATCAATAAAGAAATGTCATGACTTCACCAGGCAATCTAGTCCATAACTACCATTATTTCTGGAGCAGTTTTCCTAGCATTTAATCTGGAACTCTCCTGCTGTAATTTTGGCCCAAACACAAACTAGTAACCCAGGTAATTCATTACTTTTTATTTTTCCAAAAGCCCTTTATATACTGAAAAATATCTTTGTCTAACTGCAGATAATGACTCCGAGAAGACAAGAGAACTTCAGTTTCTCCAATTCCACAATCCATCTTTCCCAAACTTTTGATTACTCTCAGTGTTATCCTCTGGACTGTTTCCAACTCTCCCATGTTCTTTGAAGAATAGTAGCAAACCTATTTGAGACCTTTACAATGCTGGCTGTCTTTAGGGTAGACGCTTAGTAAGTTCCTAGTACCAGGGCTCCCTTTGTTCACAATCTTATGAGTTAGATCATTTGTTTTGTTCTTGCTTGTTTGGTTTTAATTTGCATGCAGCTTGTGATCTGGCCATAATTCACTAAAACTTATCTCAAGTGTTGTCACCTGCCCAGTAGTTATGCATCCCACATTCTTGCACTTTATTACTTCTGAGGCTAGTCCCCATTGGAACTTTACTCCTTGTTTTGGACCAGTTCCTCAATTTGTATATGCCTTTCTAAATCCTAATCCTGTCCTCCAGTATACTTGCAGGCCCTTATAGCTTCATGTTGTCTGCAGATTTAATAAGCATACCCTCTACTGGACTGTGCAAGTCATTAATGAGAACACTGAACAGACCTGGAAGCAGGACAGATAGCTGTGGAATATTACACATCACATTCTTCCAATTGGATAGGGGAATGCTGATAACGATACTCTGGATACAATTACCAACTTGTTTTGCACTCAGAGGAGTCTCATCTGGTTTAATATCTTTTCCTTTCTCCATTAAACTATATGCATTCCATCTACCCTTTTCCAGTCCATTCTCAGTGGATTCTCAAAACCAAAAAAGCTCAGGAACAGCTTCAAAAGCTACAAGTCATCAAACCCTACACAAGCAGGGAAGATCCATTCTGTCTAGGTACTTCTTCCTCTCCTGATCTAGGCTGAGATCTAACATCTTCATTGATGCTATATCCAATTCATTTATTAATTACAATCTTTTGATTTTGAAAGCATGTGAACTTTCAAAGATGTCAGAGAATTCAGCTGTGCATCCAGCACTTAAGCCTGGCAATTTAAAAAGAAACTTGAGACCTTACCTACACCTCGTGGCTTGACTTGAAATTAGAGCCCAAATTATTCAAGCAAAAGGTCAGATGTACCTGAAATACAAGTCCTGGCTCCAGTAATGACTTTGGAAGTGAAGTGCACAGACTGAATGGGTGATGTTTAGATGAGATAATACTCCCAAGTTCTTTGTTTCCCAAGATCCCAAAACCTAGGCTCAAAAGATGGGATGTTACAGAAGTACTGTTTCACACATAGTGTCCCCCAGAATTCAACAGCATTAGTTGCCATGAAAGCTAAGCACTTCTGTCTCTGGGGACAGCCAAGGGAAGTAATCTGAATTAATTTAAAAGCAGGATTAGTTAAGTCAGCTAATTAGCTAATTATATCTCAGCAAGGAAACACTTACTAAGGCATAGGATGGACTAAATCCATTTTCAAAGCCAAGCCAACTTCAGGCTGCTTTGATTCTGTGCAAAGGTGTCTACACAGCTCATACGCTACAAATTCACACCTAATTCAAATGAACTTCCTGAGCATCCCTTTGGGGCAAAGGAGCGAGCATCATGGATTTAAAACAACCCAACACACACAACATAAAAACCAACCACTTCTTTTAAATTAATAGCTCGATGATTCAGACTTGGCCCGAAATCTATTTCCTATGTGTTACGTAATCAGACAGTTTCATTTGAGCAAGCAAGGAGCCAAAACGAGAGCTCTGTAAGAGCTCCGAGCAGCAGCAGAATAGAACTCCATCCCTTCTTCCCTGGCTGTCCTGTCATCTCATGGCTTAGGATGGCTGTGGAGCAGCTGATGATGTCTATGAGGTTTCAAGGCAGAGTGGTGCTAGTAGCAAAATCTGATTAAAGTATGGTTTTGCACTGAGATCAGGTATCAAAAAAGGAGAGAAAGAAACCAAGCTAGTTTCATGGCATTTGCACAGCAGAGCAGAGGAAAAGTGCTTGGTTTTTGAATATATTTGCTATTAAAAATGCAAAGGACAACTAATTTCCAATTCTTTCCCACCCCCTGAAGTGTTTTGTATACCTGAAGCAGCAGCATTTTCCACTGACCTTTTGGAAGTAGTAAAGAGGAAGACATTTTTGAACCTATACCTAAAAGTAGATTCAATAAAGCCAGACAAAGAAGGGACAGCCTTACCCACCAAGCTAGAGAGCTACTCTCTTGCAACCAAAAAAGGAATTTTTGATGGTTTTGTGGCTTTCAGTGCAATGTAAAAGTTTGTACCAAATTCTCTGGCATCTGGTTGCATGTCAAGGAAAGGATCATTTATAACTGACACTCTTTTCACACCATTTTCAGACAAGCCCAAATTTTATAGGAGAGCACGTAGGCAACTTTTAAGCAGAACCAGAAGACTACCTGTCAATCCTCCTGGCTGATCAAAGGTCCCAGCACCTTCCATAGGCAGCATAAGACCAACCTCATGGCAGAAATTTTCCTATTATCCTAGTAGTGTGGCCTGGCTTCATGGCACAAAATAACAACTGTTCCTGCAATTAGCCTGCATTGCCATGGCCTGGCTCACTCTTAGGGAAGGCAATGAAACACTGTGCTCTGGAAAAACTCTAAGGGCTTCACATCCCTTTGACCCTCCTCCACCTCCACAAGGACTTTAGCCCCAATACAGGACTGTCCAAGGCTTACTGACAGACTCCTTTAGCATCTCCTTGATCACACACTGCTGAACCAGATCAACTCTTGGTTTGGTTTGTTTTCTTCACAGTAAATTTCAAGAGCAGCAGGCAGCATTGGAAACATTTAACACCTTCCTTATTTTAACACAGTGTGACTTCAAGCACATCAGAAGGAGCCCCAAGTCAGCCAGAACTGAGCCTGCTCCTTAAACAGCCACTAACGCATCAGCAACTCCAAAAGCACTCATTAGCTCTATCATTAGATGCTATCGGAACAGAAACTGGACTAACTGACTTTTAAAAACAGCTAAAAATCAGTGAGACAAGCAGAGAATAAAGAAGGGCTTTGTAAATTGATCATCCCATCCTAGCAGAACAGGTCCTTTCCTGCACGGCTGCTCTCACCCAGCCACCTTTCATTAGGTGCCTGAGCTGCAGCAAGCTCTGGGGTACCGAGGGAAGTCTCCTTTCCTGCACGCCCCGAGGCCAGCCTGCACTCACACTGCTGAATTCCTGCTACCTGAACCTCTCATCCTTCTTCTTCCCACAGTGAGAACTGCTCTAGGAAACCCCTTAAGACAAACATGTTCAGTGCTCCCCCAGAATGACCAATGATACTCTCCAGGCAAACCTGACCCAGGAAGGCAAGCAGACAGCTTTGCTCTCTGCTGCGCCTACCCAGTCCACTCAACATTAGTGTAAGCACGCAAACAGGGGCTGCCACAAAGCAACTTCAGCCTCGCTGTGTTCCTGCTTGACAAACAGACCCAAAAGTCACTTCCTCACCTTGCAGAGGTTGAAGTTCATCTAACACTATTACCAGTCAAATGAAAAACATTCTGCAAGGTCGTGAGTACCACTATTGCTCATGGACCTTACTGTAACTTGAGGATGTGCAGACAATTTCTGGTATTTTGCAGAATCAAGTACTGCTTGAACTGAAATTTAGAGAGCATCCCAACCAAACACCAGATAGGAAAGCTGCTGAGTGAACAGGCTACTGGCAAAGCAGATCTTGAGAAAGAAGCCTCTTTGGCATTTCAAAATGCTTCAACCTTTAGAATGGGGAGTTTGGGCATCCAACTTCATTTTTCTGTATTAGTCCCAACAGTGAAAATGATCTGCCAAGCAGACAAAATATTTTTTACTTCTGCAATTCCTTAAACGAATGCACATGTCTTGTCAGAGTTACTTTTCCCAGGCATTTAGAAATACTCCTTTTTCTCTCCTTGGGAAGATACTAGAGCAAAATGGGAAGTGTTATACATGTGTATACAAGGAGGTGGTTACAGAGCCGAGGAAAATACTGGCTCTTTACTCCACTGTCTGGGTATTTACCTTTTGATCAAACTACTGAGACATCAGTAATTGCATCTTTATGACAAGGACACATTTCTGCTGGAAGCAGCAAGGAGTGATTATCTTGTGACACAGTTCTATTACACAGTCCTCCCACTGAATTGGTTTCCTTAGTGTTACTGAAGCACTTGAATGGTTTTGCTTTCTCATGTCTCAGTACAGCAGAACTGTGTGAATAACTTGAGAGTGAAGAGTGCTATTTATCCAAATGAGTCCTCTGGTGCCTTCTTGCACCTAGGCTGTGCTATTTCATTCAGCTTGATTCATAAAAATACAAGTAAGTGAGAATTTATTCCTTTGCCAACAATTAAAGGAGCTACTTACAAATAAAACATGCCTTCATTTGAGAGACCCTTCCATGCAGAAACTCCTTAGAAGTGAATGCATTTGCAGAGTGCATGGGTAAATTCCTTTCCATTTAGGAGTCTCTCTGAACCCATCCCCTCGGCAATCACAGCCAAAATAATAGGGCATGGACACAGGCGAGGTCATTGCTTTACCTGCAGGTAATTCCAAACCACTCTCTATGTGGAGCTGAAGGAACAACATGGCTGTTTCCTGGGATATGAGACCTCTCCCACACAGATGATGGCTCAATCCCCATCTGCCACAGCGAGGGGCTCAGCATCGAGCCCTTGGTGACATATATCACACAAGCAGCAAGTTATTATCTTTACTATCAGCTTCAGTGGCCAGTCTGACTAGAGTCTGACACTGCCATTATCCAATTTGAGGTGTCAGAAACAGAAATGACAGGAGCAAGTCCCAAAAGAAATGCTTCCAGAAGGTCAGCTGGTCAGAAACCAGGGAGAAGCCACCTGGAATGACAATGGCCCAGTGCTCAGCTGGGGACCCATGTACCCAAAGAGCAAGCTCATCCCCACAGTAAAGCAGACCACCACAGTCCTTGTCATCACTACAATCCTGAGCTGATCCAAGGGCTCTTCTGACACAGATATTTAAGTCACTGAGCACTATCAGGTGTGGAGCCCTCAGTGCTGGTGAAGTGATGAAATGCAGTGGCTTATAAAGGAATGCCACAGGGCTGAGATGCACACTGAGCAGCATTGCACTGTTCCCACCTTAGCTCTCCTCCAGCACACCAATGACACTGCCTGACTTTCATCCAGGCCTTTATGCTTTGGATCAGAGGGAAATCCTACCTGTGGCACAAAACATTTTGGCAATAACTATGTAGAGTCACACATGTGCTGAGCCTTGCAGGAGAATCCTCTAGCCAGGTTTCAACAACAGATGTAAGTCCTGCCTCTGATTAAGGCATGGGAAGGTGCTTTATTCATCAGTGACACTGGCTGCCATTAAAAGCATTAGAGACTTTTGCCAGCTGTCACCACTGCCTTTCGAGTGTTAAACGTAGGTAAAAGCTCTAGCCCTGGAATTAAATGCAGCTGCTTGGTGCACTTCAGATCACCAATATGGGTTTCAATTCCCTGCCATCCCAACTCTGCATGGGCTTCAGTTCCCTCTCATCCCAGCTCTGCTTCCCTCCCAGGCTTTGCAGGCATTAACCTCTGTGAATGTCTTGGGACAAAGTTGGTAGCTCTGAAGTTTCTAACACATTCCTAGGAAAACCAAGAGAGCCCCAGATTCCTTTTACAGCATAAGCCCACCCATTTCACAAACTGAAGGAAAATAAACCCCCCCACAAAAGGAAAAGTTTCACCAAATCTGAATCCTGCTCATCAGTGTGAGTATACTTTTGCCATCCATCCAGCTCACCAGATACAACATGAAACAACAACAGGGCATCTGAATGTGGCAAAACCCAGCTGAAAAGAGAAAAGGCTAACGGAGGAATCAGTGACTCCATGGAGCCAACACAGACACAGCCTCCCAATACCATCTGAATGTGTCAGAGCGCCTGCGGTTATTCTGTCCTTAACAATGTTCATTTATCCAGGACTAAATATGAGATTTCTAAGCTGGATTTGTGAATTCCTGCAGCGGCTTTGATTTAGTTCCTGACATGCTGCAGGGAGGCATAACTGGAGTCAAGAATTACATGCCATGCTCGCTTAATCTCCTCTAAAATGCTACAGAAAAAAAAACAGGGAGATCCCCTTAAAAAATACATGCAAAAAGGAATGAACAACAGCAAAACCACCTTTTCACATATGTGGGAGCCTTGCTAGGGCTGGTGGAAGACACTGTTTCTGCCACACAGCTAATTACTTTGGGTCTTCTTATCAAACAAATGGACTGGGATGATATGCCAATAACAGGAGGAAGGATCTAATTGAGGGATACCAGGGGGTAACACAGATCTTCTTGTTAAACTGAATTTGTTAATCTAGTGTATATGAGAAAAGGGCAAATGGGAGGGAGAATTCCTCCTTGTTAAACATTTACCAAATGTTGGGTTATTTGAGCCCTGGGGAGAAGTAAATGTATTCACTACTTAAAGGCTGGAGCATTTGGTCTTCTCAGCTGGAATTTATCCCCGATTTGAAAGGAACATTTTTTCCCACTTGGAAAGGTTAGCAGCCTTTGTCTGTGCGAGTGATTTAATATAATGGACCATGATTATTGTTGGATTATTATAATGGCACATTGGCACAGTTATAGTTAAAGTTTTGGCAGAGTTTGTCTCATAAACTGCTACTTTACAACTCAGCTGTAAAAGTTTACTTCGGTCTGAAACTTGAGATACAAGATCTCAGTCCAGGAGGAGTCCTTTTTACTTTTTTAAGCCAAATTAAAAGAAAAAAAAAAAAAAGCTTAAAAATTCTCCTGGCTAATGTTTAAGTTATGCAAGTATTAAATACAAATTGAAATCTACTGGCTGAAGACACTTGACAGCATTTGCTTGCTCCCGAATGCCTTTGAGTTAAACCAAAATATTTCAACCTCTTTTATGTAGAAACATGGATTTCCCACTTACAGTATTTTGAAGAAAAATGTGCAATAGTAAACCAGCTAGGGTATTAAACAGAAAAATGAAGTGTGTCACAAGCACTCTCTTCAATAGGATTAAAGCATGTATTTGTTACTAAGAATGCAACTGGTATTTCATTCCGCAATATGAAAATACACAATCATTTGTTTTTAAATCAAGGCTTGCAAAGGGTTTTTTTGCAATATACTCATATATTGAGGAAAAATTCATCTTGTTTTAAAAGCCCCTCTGGCCACTATAGTGTAATACTATAGGACAAACGAAGTCTAACACTATCATCTGCACAAAGCCACTGAGTTTTCTCCTGATTTCTTGATTCTTAAGGACATGGTAGCTAAACACAGACCACACCAGCTCTCATTTCTCCTCCCACACAGAACTGTAAAGGAACTCAAATACCAGTCTATGAAAGTACCACTTACTGATACTGTAACTCTACCATTTACAATTTACTACCATTACTCTACCTTGGGCAACACGGTCTAGTGTGAGGTGTCTCTGCCCATGGCAGCGGGGTTGGAACCAGATGATCCTAGCGTCCTTTCCAACCCTAACTATTCTATGACTCTATGATTTAGATCCACCTGGTGCCAAAGACCTTGCAGATGGCAAATATACCATCAAATCTAGAAAAAACAAAAGTTTGCAGGAAATGCAGGGCAGTATAAAGCTATGGAAACAACAATAAAGAACAGAATTTTTCAAGGTAAGGCTAAACATGATAAGCAGGGGAAGAGCCAACGTAACTTTAATAGAAGAAAGTCATGCCTTGCAATTCTGTTAGAGTCCTCTGAAAGAGCCAGTCAGTGCGGATAAAAGTGATAGAAGCAATATAGCATACCTTGGATTTTCTAGATGCTCTCAACAAAGTTCTTTTACAGTAGTACGACAAGAGGTTTCAATAAATGCATAAAAGACTAAAAATAAAACAGCAATAAGTAGTAATTTCTCACAGTGGAAGGAACGTTTCAAAAGAAATCTCTAATACTTATTGCTATTTGATATATTAATAGCCTGAGAAAGTGGGCAAATCACTACTTCAGTAGTTTTGTATCAGCAGCAAAACTAAAGGTAACCACAAAGAGCTGCAAAAGGACTCTTTGCACTCAGTAATAAAATGACAAATGAAATTCTGTGACAATAAACAATAAGTAATGCACTTGAGAAAAATAACTGGAGCCATAAATACACAAGGATAGGCTTCAAGTTACATACTACCATGCAGGAGGTGTCTGGGGGGTCTAAGTCCACAGAAAGGAGAGCTCAGAGGAGGTTAAAAAGGAAAACAAGGATTAGGCATTTTTAGGAAAGGAATGGGGATCAAAAGGAAAACCTGATCATTACCTAAACCTGCTGCTTAAGTAGGATATAGTTCTGCTTACTCATCTCAAAAAGTATATGCAAGAACATGAAGACATATAAAGAAGGCCAAGGAGGGTATGTGGAATGGCTTTCAAGATGAGCCTATATGGGTAAGGATCCTTCAGCTTGGGGTAGATAATCAAGCAGACATTACACGTATTGGTCTGCAAAACCATAAACAGCATACAGAAAGGGGATATTAAAAATAAGGAAGAAGCTCAAGTACCATTCTTTGTAATTAAGCAGCAGAGTGCGGTACCCCATGAGCAAGAAGCACAGGCAGTTTCTAAAAGAGATTAAGAAGTTCACAAAGGAAATTTGATGAGCAGGATGGATCTTCTGATTCACCTCTGCTTCCCAAAGGGCTTTGGCCCAGGACAGCCAGAATCAGGAATCTTGGAGCACATTTGGGGATCTGTGGGATCATTTCCCCTCCTACTGTACAGTGGGTCTTGGAAAATGCTGACTGCTCACTGGTGAGACTTCCCCATCCGGGTTTCTTGATACCATAAAAATAAATAAAATAAAAATAAAGCCTTCTTTATCATAAAATGTTATCATTTATCATGAAAATAAAACCTTTCCCCATGAAATTTCTTTATGGAGAAGTTTTAGCATCTGATCCCTGCGGTTCACGCTCTTGCTGCACAGAAGCGCACTTGAAGTTCTCTGCCCTGCTTAATCTCACCCATTCTGCGCTACACTTCATAAATACATGCATAAGAGGAGCAGCAAACAGCAACAGACTGTTGTGCTATTTCAAACATTCCTACCAGCACATCCTGCGTACTGCACAAGGTGATGACCAACCTTCATGCTGACCCCGTCTGTTTGGATGCGACCTCTCTCCACACACACACACACACACAAACACACACACTGGGGCTAGTCTAAGAGTACAGAAAGTCAAGACAAACTCACAATTAAAGCTAAGCTGCTATCTGCTTAATGACATTAACATTTCTCATGGGCTAAAAAGCATTAAAGGCAGCCTATAGCTTCTAATATTAAGTTAAATTAATTTTTTAATCCCACTTGTAGCGCTGTTTGTAACATTCCAAGTCATATTTATCTTTCATGTATTAAAACACGATGCCATTCTATAAATAGCTATAGGTTTCTTGGCAATGTTGGTGTGACGGCGGATTAATTAAACTGGAAAGCAGAGAGTGTGGGGACTAGATTTATTTAATGAAAACAATATATCTGCTAACACCGGAGAAGTGCTGACACTGTAATAACGCTGATATTAATATTTGGTGCGGAACATCTTAGAGCGCATTAATAAGATGGCTACATCTGGTGGGCTGAGAAATGACCAGAACACAGAAATTACCAGAAGAAAATAAAACTGTTACGTTACTATTAATATTATGAATCTTGCTCCTATTCAGAAAGATTAACCAGCATCTTGTATTTTAATACTTGGTGCCTGCAAAGAGCAGTTCAATGACTTCCCATACGAGCTTCACAGCAGTCATAAGAGTATTTGGAGGTTTGCTGGATTGTGTCCCTAGACAACATCACACCAATACGGAGTTAAGTGTTGACTAGAGAAATCAATGAGAAAAAAGCCATAATAATTTAAAATCTATCCCCTCTTTCTGTACAGCAGTTTGTTAAACAGCCAACCTGGTATATAGTTTTATGTTAACATAGCACTGTTGACTCCAAAAACAACTCTGTTACAAGCATGGAGGATGAACACTGAAGCATCAAAACATGTTTGAACTTAAAAACACTTTCCAGGATTTAACGGAAAGTCACAAGAATAAAATTATATTTGAAGTTTACAAAAAACAAAGCCAAGGGAAAAGCAGAAAATACACAAAGAAGCTAATTAGAAGAAAAATCCCCCTTAAATACAAGATGCCCCAGGGCATTTAAATATTCAAGAATGTTAAAACTCATTCAAACTTCACCCCACTATACTCAGAAAACAAAAGGCACCTACTAATTCCCACTTGATACTTCTGCCATCCAACTTCCAGCTCGTCCCAGGGTGTTGCGTATGATGGAATCAAGTAGTAAAACTAAGTTATTTATTAAAATTACAGAATAAAGACTCAGAGCAAAGATATATATACACATGTCAGTGGTCCAAATAAATTAGGGTCATTTTTATCAGTAGATTACGACAATTTTTACATTCATTATAATATTTTCCACATAACTATTCTATCTGGTGACATTTCTGCACATATATTAAATATATGTGACAGTATATAAAGTATAGCTAGATATTTGACCATTGCTAAATGCTGCCGTAGTTTGAATACATTTACAGACTGTCAAATATTTTAGATTTTCAAGTGATGCATTTTAAAACACAGTAAAATGAAGATAATTTACAGAGGAAAAGAAAGATTCTGCTCTTGGCTACTCATAAGTAACCTCAGCCTCCTGACAGGTCTGAGAGTACCAGACCACATCTTTATTATCTTTAAAGGCATAAGCCATGTTAGGAAATAACAGAGGTGGGAAGATGCTTATAGTACCAGGCTATCTGTATAAATCAGTGCAGAGCTACTGATAAAGTTATATTAATTCTCGCCAGCTGAAAACCTGGCCAAATATCCTAAATCCCACTTCCTGTAGACTATGCGCCAACATGGGAAGAGGAACATGATCAAAACAAAAGCAGTTATGTTTGAATTTTTAGGGCAACCTTCATCCTGGCGCTTGGCATTTTTTTTTAACTGAACACATTTAACCTGGAATTAGCAGGGAGAAAGTTTATAGTGAGAGAATAACACAAGGTAGTCCCTGTGCAGTTTCACCTACAGCAACCCAACTCTTGTCTCCCCTTCTCCCCTCCAGCTAGCTGTCACCTCTTCAAACCATGTCCCTTAATTCATAATCCTGCCCTATAAACTCCAGGCTCATCTTCTGACCTCATTCCCTTATTCCCCATCTTTCTGGCCAGAGACCAGTGCCGTGGCTCTTGCCAAGCCCTCTCCAGGTCTCATCATCTCTCCACTCCTTCTCTTCCACCTTCCCAGTTCTTCACCTTTTCAACCAAACCCCAGGCTTCTGTTCTCACCTTGCCTGTCCTGCCATTCTTCTCATCTACATCCAAATTGGATACCCCTCAAGACTGCTTAGGAAAGAATAAATTGACACAGAGGTGTAGGCTTCCTAGCATAAGTATTTGCCATCCTTTGATAGCCCTGAAGAAAGGGGCAGCGCGAGGAAAGCACATCTTCACCTTCCATCACACAGTGCTCCTGCCCTGAGGCAGACTTGGAGAGGCTCTGCGCTCTTTGGGCATAGAGTCTGAAAATCCAACTCCTTGCTGCTGAATATGCATGAACTAAGTTTGTTAAAAGTCTGACAGCTTTTGCCAAATTTGAGTGGATTTTGACAGAAACCACAAAAGGCATATCCTTGAAACAAAAGCCAGTTCACTGCCAGCTTTCATGCCTCTGCTCCAAAGCATGGGTGTGCCATGCAGTTTTAAAGAAAAGATCACCAGAATTGCTTTTTTTTGCCTTTTATTCCCTCCCTACTATTGCAAAACACTGTTGTTCCAGCCCCCCACCCCTGCCTTGCTCCACCTCCCAGCCCTATTGTTTTTGGGTTTCCTTCGTCTGAAATTTCTCAGTCTGGAGTAGATAGCTGGAGTGGAAAGCACTTAGCAAAGACACATGCACCTGAAAACAGGATCTCCTAAAGGTCCCTCGACTGTGAAGTGCTCTTCAGTCCTAGTTTCTCAAAGCTGAGACCATACAACATAGAATCGTAGAATCATAGAATAGTTAGGGTTGGAAAGGACCTTAAGATCATCTAGTTCCAACCCCCCTGCCATGGGTAGGGACACCTCCCACTAAACCATGCCACCCAAGGCTCTGTCCAGCCTGGCCTTGAATACCACCAGCGATGGAGCATTCACAACTTCCCTGGGCAACCCATTCCAGTGCCTCACCACACTTATGGTAAAGAATTTCTTCCTC
The DNA here is from genome assembly GCA_028858755.1 of Ara ararauna. Lineage (NCBI taxonomy): Eukaryota > Metazoa > Chordata > Aves > Psittaciformes > Psittacidae > Ara > Ara ararauna. The sequence continues at coordinate 10,417,203 of CM054379.1, forward strand.
ATATCCAATCTATTACATATTTTCTCACAGCCAGATACACACCCCACTGCAAGGTCACTTCCAACAACCTCAGGATGGAGCACATTGGGGAGGTGCAGGTTTCTGCTGGTGCAGCAAGGTGCTTAGTTTTTGTGGGGAAAAGGACTTTTAATTAGAAATCAGTTTCAGGAAAAGGGATGAACTGAAACATGAAAGTGGCACATCTACTATTTGTTAATGGCTTGCTTTAAAAATTTGTGAGGTGCTTTAAGTCCAGGATAGGTTCCAGACACACTGAAAAAAGAATAAATAAATACAGTATCCCACCCTGCCCCAAATGGGATATAAGGCAACGACTGACAAGCTGCCTACAGAGCCTAAGGAAGGAAACAGATGTAGAAACTTTTATAGGCAATTCCTCAGATTCTCTAGGAACACTGGTTAAGCATTAAAGAAAGAGCCAAACACAAACAGTCATTTATGCATGCCTAAAGCACCTGTTTCAAGCCAAGAGCCAAGCCAGCCTCCAAGCTACTGGAGATATCATCCTGATCCTCACCTTCTCCAGGGGAACACTGGCCAGGCGGCACCTGTCCGAGGGCTATGCTGTATCCCAAAAGGCAGCACAGCACACCACAGTCTGTGCTTCTCATCTATTTATTATAAGTGTTGGAAGCTCCAGCTTCTGTCAGTGGTAGCCACTAGTGGATTTGACAAAACTTTGCTCTTCTGCTTCTTGCAGCTGACAGGGAAGCCAGGAGCTGACAAGCCACAGCCACCCTTTCCTTTCTCCTTCCTCCATGCACTGCAAGGCACAGTATGCAGTAGACAATCATTAAAATCCAACCCAACTGGCTTCCATTCGTACTGCTAAATGCACCCAGAATATATTTAAGAAACCCTCCAGTTTGGCTTTCTACCTCTGCACTGCAACTTCAATCTATTCCAGCAGTCAATGCTTCTCAACCAATGCCATGATGTACAGCATGGTTCAGGAAGACAGAAACATGGCATTACAAAGCAGCTCAGATGGAAAACTACACAAATGGTTCTCTTTATGGTATACTGCTGAAAGCTCTGCAAGCAGATATTGCATATGGCCAAGCCGGAAGCTTTATGTCCATCAATGACTACCTGGAGGAGGACACACAAGAGACATGGATTTCACCAAAACACTTGGCTCCAGTTTTGGAGGTTCTGGGCTCTACTTCAAATTCCCCAGTCAGCACCTACCCCACTGGTCTGAAACAAAATATTCATGCTCCTAAAAACCTGGAGGAACACTTCAGTCCCCAGCTTCTGTACTGAGACAAGGGCTGGGTTAGATGATACTCAACGAGTGCTGGAGTGCACATCTGTTCCCACATCCCAACAAAATCCTTCTCTGGAGAGTTAATGCTGACTCAGGGCAGGCACTTACTCTGCCAGAACTTCCCTGCCACTTATTTCCCTCTGTCAAAGCCTTTGCAGGGCACACACATTAATTAAATTCCTTCTCTTGGGAAATGGTTTAGATTAGGATGCTCAAAAATCAAGGCTTTCATACAGGCTCAGCCCTGCCAGATGCTTAACGCCTCTTCCTTGCTTGATGACCGCCAAGCAATAGCCCGGAAAGCCAAAATCCCATCACTACCTTGCAGCAAGATGAAAATTAACAGGAAGCCTAGATTCACCAGTCATATTTCATTTACAAACCCTTACAGGTCAGTCTAGTTTCACTTGCAGGAAAACTGTATCAAAACAGTTTCTTCCATCCATAGGACACAACCCTGTTATTCAAGAATCAATAGATCAGCATCTTTTTCTTTTTAGGTTACTGACTCGGTGTTACTGAATAAAAGCTTCCTTTAAGCTTGTCGACTTGAATTCCTCTGCTGACAAACATATGCACTCCCCCCTGTTTCCCTACTAGTAAGAGGTATGGTAATTATTTCCCCAGAGAACAATAATTTTGCAATAAATCTCAGAAGCAGCATGATTTGGCAAATTAAGCCGAGAGCCAGGGATACCAAATGCAGTTTGCTTCTTTGAAGCTAGTGGTATCAAAAATTATTTCCAATATCCCTTTAAATGCTTAAATGCTTTCATTTTGAGAGGATGAAAACAGAAATCTTGACAAAAGTACCGCTGGTCGGTGTTTTTAAAGGAGCAAGACTCTAAAACTGACTCTAGAGAAGCTTCTTTCCAATTGAGAAATGCAGATGTGATTTACCTTCCTGGCACTTTTTAGAATTTTCTACAGTTATCAATTGATGAGACTGTAATAGAAACAGTATCAATAGCAGTATCCCATTCAAAGCAGCAGCATTTTGACTTTCATTATTCAGACTTCTTTTTTTTTTTTCCACATATTAATGACATTTTTCACATATTCCTCTTATTTGGCACTGAGATCTTTGTTATTTTATAATTACCTTATGAAAGACACCAAGCTGTTGAGAAAAGGCTAAACCCCCCAGTTTTCCTTAGCAAAACAGCAGCAGCATCCTGCCAATATACAGCCTGGCTATTACAACTGTTAAAGGATTTCTGTGCAGCTGGGGACTTTTGCTCAAGTGTCTTGTTTTTTTCTGCGACCTTGGGAGGAATGTATTAAACTCCTAAAAGGATCCTTCCCGCTGTAAATTGTTCCTTCTCCCTTTGCTATGATAAATGCCATCTCAGAGACGGTGATACACAAACTTTGAGGATTTATAGCACATTTCCAATACTAATATTAAACATATCTTTTAAACTTTAGTTTGGAAGGCTTCCGATCCTCCTCACCCCCCTTTAGAATCATTTAACAGCTGTTAAGTCACCTTCAAAGAATTTGCAAGTCCTTTGAAGTGCAGTACAAAAAATAGACTCCAACATCTTCCCAGCAGTTGCAGGTAACGTGTAATAATTTCTGAAAGCAGACAGAAATATAGCTGTCTAATGCCAAGTTACCACCTCCCACCCCGAAAACACACTTTTGTGAAGCCCCCTTATGGTACAGTGGCATTGGGTATGAATGATAAGGATTTTTCTTTGTCTTTTTGGATAACTTACAAAAGTTTCTTTTTTAGAGAGGAGATTCTTCTATGATTCCTTTGCAGCAGGGCTTTGGTTTGCAATAACATCTTATGGCTATCTTCACTACCTAATTGCTTACTTACAGATCCAATTTGGTGGAGCAGCTGCATAGGGAGGCCTCTGCCTACCTGTCATAGATATTTCCATTTTGTGACAATGTGGCAATGGATTGTCAATAATAAGCCTTTAAGAACAAAGCATTCCGGAGCAGAGTAAATCACTCCCTTTTAGTCAATTACCAAAAATCTTTAAAAACATCTCTTAAAAGATCTCAAGTTTAACTCACTCCAAACTCCCTTAACGTGCATGTGGCAGTGATGCTCTTGCCCAATCACCTGAAAACAAAGATCTCTCGTGTAGGAAAAAAATAATTATGTGTCTTTTAAGAGTTCAGAGTGCAGAAGTTTTGCACAATTAAAACATTTTGTGAATCTTGCTAGTGGCCCAAAGGTTAAATACTTTTCTTTGCTCGTACAGACCACATAACCGAGAGGAAGCAAATGAGTTTATTCTTTGAAAGGCCATGAAAAAAAAAAAAAAAAAAAAACCAGAAGTTTATTTGTGCTTGCAAATCCTTTCAGGTCTAAAGAACCAGCAAGATAATAAATTGGTTTTGCTGAAAACAGGAAGTTTGGCAGAGATGCAAAAGGACAGCTGAACTTTGGCTAGACAGCCCAAAGCACGGCGCTTGACTTTGAAAATATTTTCAACAAAAAAAGCCAAAAGAACAAAATGAGAAGAGTGAAGTGCCTCGAATCCATAGAAAGGCTTAAGGCACAGCAAAGGCATCTGGCAGTGGTAAACTGTTGCCAAACTTGTGGTTGCATTTTGCTGGCTTACAGGCTGGTTTGCCAGTTTACAGTAACTGGCACCAAGTGCAGCTGAAACCCACATTTATAAAGCCTCAAATGCTGTCAAAGCTAGAAAAGTTTTGAGTCTTTCTTCTTTTCATCTGACCAAGACTAAAAGAATAAATAAATAAGCACCACTCATAATGGTCTGCTGTATTAAAGGGAGACAATACAATTTTGAGTGTCAAGACTAAATCCCTACCAGGTTTGACAGAGCCAAGGCCAAACTATGCCCACCCAATGGGGCAATGCAACAACTCTGGCTCATGACATGTCTTTGCCACTCCTACCTCAGCATCCAGGCTGCTACTGGGACTCTGGCAGGAGAAGACATCATTCAGCAAGCAATGCAACTTGAATGCAACAGCTCATAGGACATCTGAGTGATATCATGTTTCCTTAAAAAGAACATATGTACACAATACATCTGTCCCGGACACCTCTGGAAACTAAGACACGCTCCAGCCTTTTAGAGGGATTTCAAATGGGTTATAGAACATGACCACCTGCTATGGCCCTGGAGCTAAGCCAGTGATTAGTCTTATGGCAGGCTCCAGCACTGTCCTCTTCTTGTTGATATAGTGGCACAGTTCTGGCCTGTGTGGATTTGTTCCCTCCTTGCCAACTGGCAAGCAGTGTTCAAGGGTTGCCACAGGCCAAGGATTGCTCCTAGGAAGCTATTCAAACACTGCTGACTTCTTTTAGGTATGAAAGGTTTTAGACCACATGAATACAAGCTGTACCATGACATCTGCCCAAAGGGATGGAGAACAAATCCTTAACCACTTCAGTAACTCAAATCTAGCATGATGCAAAGAGTCCTTTCCAGTACCATACTCATATGAACACAGTTTTTAAGTAAGGAAATATTAAATACATGAACTTAGGCATTTGGGAACTTTATCTCAAAACATGCATTTTGGGATAAAACTGGACATGATCAACCTGAAACCTCCCCCCAACCCATGCTGTTTGGAGTTCCCCCCCCTTCTTTTTTTCTTTTTTCTTTCCTCCCTCTGCACTCATATTTATTGTGAAAACGTGGATCTTCGAAACATTTATCACGAAGGACTACTGGATCCTTTGGGCCTACCAACACATAAATATTATCAACACCATACATATTATCTTCCGAAACATGCAATGACCATAGACTGATCTTTTTTTATAAGATCCATTACTTCTGTTATACAGTCTTAAAACCCAATTTTACCAGCAGAGATGATTTTGACTATATCTGCTTCTTTTCATCCCAAAACAAGGCCTCATCATGAAGTCCTGTAACAGTATAAGACTGTGAGCTCAAATCCGTTTTTCATTTTATTTCCTTACTACATTTACTTGCCAAATTTAACTGCAGGACCACTCATTTACACCTGCAGGAGCACAGGCAAGGCAAACACAATGGTATACAACGAAGATATAATACGCAAGAAGCTGGATCACAAAGGTCCTGAGAGGTTTTAATGATTAGCAAGGATACCAATAAGGAGAAGAAAACAACCCTACCTTTGTAAAAACTTAGAGGTCAAGCTTTTAGAGGGACTTGAGTCAGGACCCTGATATTCTCAGCCCCTCTGAAAACCTAGAACAGGTATTCCGTACGTAGCACCATCACCATGTGCTCTTTAAGAATAACAACAATGATAACAACACCTGCACCTTACAACATAGCACTTTTCATCTGTCAAAACAAAATACTTCACAAAGGAGACAAAACATTATCCTGCCTTGTTTAGAAAATGAGAAAATCAAGTCTGGAGAAATGAAATCACTTACCCAAGACCATTCAGCTGAAGCAGCAACAAAATCTGGAGAAGAAGCCAGAGTGTCTGTGCAGATCTCCAGTGTAAGCCTTTAATACTCAGCGCTGCACTTTGAACTTCAGTAGAGAAAGTAATACTATGCTTGCATCTCTCACAGATCTGGGCTGAGCTTTAGTTATAACCTGGAAGCCCTTCAAAAAAGCTGTGGATTAAAAAGCACTATATAAATGAAAAGTGTGATTATTATTCAACAGATACTGGAAAAATTACTGCAGTTTGTATTTGTTTTTCTGTATTTGTGGGATTTATGTTGCTTCAACACTTGAACAGCTTTTGATAATGACACCATCTGTTAATTCTCACCCCTCACTAAATTAGAACAAGTGGTGGAATTGTTAGACTGCAGTTTTAAAGATCCCAGCTTAGCAAACAAATCTGAACTCAGGGTCAGCAACAGACATTACCAGCAGTGAGAGGCAGCAACTGGTCAGGCACAACTTCAAGCCCAAGCAGAAGAGAAAGGATAGGGCTATCAGGAACAACACAACTCTCGGCATATCTGCTATAATAGCTCTTTGTGCTCCATTTCCTGACCATACCAGGTGAACATCATTCACTCAGAGGCTACTCAGAGTAGTGGGGTAGCAGTGGGTGGGGTATTTCAGTTCTGATTTGAGATCACACAGACACCTGGGTACAAGTCCAAGGCTCTTGAACTGCAACAAGCTTCAGGTGGCTGAAGGCTCTGACTTCAAGGCTCTGACTGAGCTACTGCTTCCCTAGCCAGAGCCTTGTTAAATTAACTTTGCAGATTAGGGGCCAAAGATGATACAAATTACTATAATTTCATTTACAGAACACGTGAACACATGCATTGTCTGCAAAAAACACCAAATATGGTGCAGGAGGCGGGCCATAGGCATGTACTGGTAATAGGTTTTCAAAGTGAAATAAAAATTCATAGTCAGCCTGTTGGTTATCCTCCCCTCACCCCCTTTTCCTTAAATACTGATATTCTCTCTCTGCTCTAAGAGGTGCTCTTTCTCTGTCTTTGAGGAACTGATTTAATATATTTGTACCTGCAAAAGGGTCTGATTATGTCACGTGTAGATTACGCAGTGAAAACGCAGAGCTCCTGGTCTCTAGACTACTTTCTGCATACGCCTTTAAACATGCCTTAGTCTTCCTAAGTACCTTTCTGAATTTATCTTCTGAATTTCAATCTTTTCTCAGATAGTGAACCAAATCCCAAACAGTGGAAACCTCTTTCACGGATTCTTTTCATCTAAAGGACAGACTTCTACTACAAATGCAAGCTGCGATACCTACCTCACAAGGCAACCGGGAGTTTGTTCATGTTATTTATGAATGTTTAGGATGCATCTATGAAAACCTCAGCACTCCATATTCTTGATTATGCAGGAGTCACACAACGCTGCAGTTACACTTATCAAGCAATACCCATGGCAGAGCTTCTTGTATTAAGCTGTTTGGTATTCATCATCACTGTAACACTGAATTACCTCATGTTCCCCACCTGCCATTAGCACAATTTCCCATAGCCTTTAGTGGGCTTCTAAGAAGGTTTGCATAAAGCAGGCAATTAGCTTCCTCTTCCCTTTACAAACAGAGACCTGAAGATACGTTCATGGCACAGTAGCATGATATAATACTGTGAAAACACTACATTGGGTAATGGAAAAAGCACAGCCATCTCAGCATGATGCTTTGCCTGATCTAACAAGTCAAGTATTTCAAGTTACATTTACATCAAGGATATCAGATACTAAGGTACAGAGAGAATGTGCCTGTCCTAAAGCTGCACAAAACATCAGTGGCAAGCTTAGGTGGAAGTCAAGATTCTCAAAACTCTACTTCTATGTCTCAACAGGAAGGAAAACCCAGCATGAGCTCTCCTCTCCATCCTTCAGACTGGACTATGGTAGTGAGAGTGAGCTTTACAAAGAGAATCTACTCTCCCAGCTGGTTGTACTGGGTGTCATCATGGTGGATCACAGCCATTTCCCATGGACTCATGTTTAAGAGGAGATACAGAACTGGCAGAGACATCAGGCTGCTGCATGTGGTACCTGCAGCTAACCAGAAAGAATTTAGTTGTGCTCTAAGAACAAGGGAGTGATTATTTTTTTGCTGCAAAAAAGCTATTTCCTCATTTATCAGCAATACATGAGACTGCACTGGAAAATGAACCTTCTGGTAGCCCTAGGAAAGGCGGGTAAAGAACTTCAACCCAAGAGCTGAGTGTGTGCTGCTGTGATGGGGTGAAAAAGGCGGGCAACATGCAAAAGCTGCCTGACAAAACCTCCTAGGCCTTGCTCCTCAGTCCCATTGTGACTGTTCGAAGCATATTATAGTCAGCTCACAGTGCACCTCAAGTGACCCAAATTCACTTGTTGCTGTTATTGAAGGGCGATTATTCCTAAAAAAGAAAAAGAATGAGAGATTTACTGAGCATTATAGGTACATGGTTGATATCACTGTGAGCCAGTCAGGACCCCGAATTCCAACCAGCTTTCTAAAGCCCTTTATGTCACCGTTTCACAAAAGGTATTTCATACCATTGCTGCCTTCTTAGATGTGATCTCATCCTTGACCCCGAGTGGCACTTTCAGGAATAGCTCCCTCAGGTTTACTTTTATCAGATCATAAAGCACATCATATTCCCTTGCCTATGAGATGTGCTAAAACTCATATCATTTGTAACTGGAAATCCTATAAAGCTGCCTGACATCTTTTGTCCACAAAAAATTGAAGTCAAAGTTGGAATGGATGAGAAAGAAGCTTCCAAAATTAAAAATGTGTGTGTTTGCTGGAAGAAACTATAATCTGGAGCACCTTTCCCTAAATACAGTAAGGGCTAAGGTTTTTTTGGTAATAACAGCAGGGCTGTATTTCTTCTTGGAGTAATAAACACATGGTCCCTGATTGGTCTCACAATGTTACAAATATATGTTATGCCCTGTATTAAATATGGCCAGTTTTTCCCAGCTCTGCCTTAGGTGAACTCACTTTAAAACTTTCTGTTAAACTGTTGAAAGGAAATATTTTAAAATGCAGGTAAAGTGAGATTATGATACAAGTGCATGGAAAATACCCCTCACCACCCTTCAAAACAAGTAAAACTTTGAAATATAAGCACTTTAACACCCAGCGTAAAGACTTAAATGACTTCCCAAGTCAGATTTTCACAGCTGAAGATCAGTACGACACTAGCAAGCAGTGTGAATCCAAACAAGCAGACAGGTTGGAGGATGTCAAAAAAAGGGGCCAGGAAGACTTGAGTCACAGCTGGCACGGGTCAGCATGTAAGTTGAGGGGGCAGAGAATAAGCTGAAGCTAAATATACTCCAACTCCTTGTAGACTCCACACTGGCAGTAGGCCAGACTGCAGCAGTAATGGCTAGGGTAAGTTTAAGTGCTCTCCACTGACAGCTAGTCAGCCCTGCCTTAAATTAACCCAGCTGACTTTAGACTGAAACAGATGATGGGTCCTCATAAACCAAATTACACCAGTTCAGCCATGAGCAGGGAAGGCTCTAGATGAAGTGTGGTGTCTTACAAATATCTTGAATCTCCACTGTCTTCCCTGCAGTGACTGTTGACAGTGACCTAAATTCTTAAATCCACCTGAAAGACAAAGCTTCTGGTTAACCTAAGCAACATCATTTTTGGGGCCTTTGCCTAAGATTGCTGGATAGATGAAGAAAGGAAGCTTTCTGAGACCATCACTCCACTGGATGTCAACATGCAGCAATGAATTCACACAAGATGTTCTTGTGGGTCTCGTTCCTGTTCGGGTCATCCATTTCTCTGGACTCCTTTTATTACACTCTCTGATCTTTCCAACTGCAAGAAACCACAATTTTGCTTTACTGGAGAATTGTGTAAGTCCTCATAGAAAATAATGTTCATATATACTGTTAACAATTCCACTACAATCCAACCATTTATTATTAGATTAGTTTAGATAAAATAAAACCCCTGGGTCTGTAAAAGTATGTGCATGTGCATGGATATAAATATAATTCAACTGCTAAATTTACATGCTGAGCCTACATTTTCTGCAATAAAATATTAAAGTGGTTTCAACTCCACAGTGAGATTTAAAAGAAAAAGAAAATCTAAGATAAAAAAAGACATCAGCACAGGACACTATTGACTGGACACAAACACCTGGATGAGTACTAAGATAAGTATCTTCACTGTGGGCTGACAATGGCCAATATAGATTTTCCCAAAGAGAAATAACCTCAATAATACCACCTCATGCAAGCATAAACTAAGACCAAGCTTCCATTTTAAGCTGCATTTCTACTGACTAGCTCTGAAATATCAGAAAAGTCTGATAAAGAATTGCCCGAGGCTCAGACAAAGCAGAGGAAAACACAGGACTGTAGTCTGCCCCCATAACACAGCTGAAGCTGGTGGAGGCTTTGGAGAGCAGTTAATTAGTTCTGTATAAACTAGTAAGAACTAAATACTTTGTCTGTCTTTCTATCTCATTTTTTTCTATGCTTCTTCAGAAATCAGGCTTTCTTGAAAAGTCACCTTTGAAACTGGTTTGTCATAGCCAGGGCTGGACTGGTGGCAGGTCTTGCTTGAGCTGAGTCCTGGTAGTTCAAGTAGAAGCTCTCCCACTTGTCATCACAGAATATATGACCTTATTACTCCTCCCTTGGTTCTGGCACTGATTGTTAACGCTGTTTGCAGCCAGTGACGTTTCCTCAGTGCTCTCTGCTGCCGTCTCTCCCAGCTCCTTCTGCTTTTGTTTTCCAATTGCAGCAAAAAATATGCGAATCCAATTTTCTGCCAACACCGAGATGAACAAACTCCACACAATAATGTGCAAGAGAGCAAAGCAGGCAGATTTGTGCGAGGGTTGCACTTCTAGCTAAGGATACATTGAAAGTTACAGGAATTTATCTGTATATCAGTGAGACGATGCCACTTGCTACTGTAGGATCTGGACAAATTAGCTAACAAATATGGCCCTCAACAGCTCAGATTTATCTCAGATTTTACTGGCGGGGAGAACAGAGTGTCGGAGAAGCCACAGAATGAGCCCATGATAGTGAAGAAAGCCAGCAGCAGACCTAGATCTGCTGGCTAGCCGCCCTGGGCATTTAGCTTTCCACAAGCTTCCTGCGGTGAGGGGTATTGCGGAGAGCTGGAGAATTGGGCCATTTTGGGCAAAGTAGCCCATTTTCCACCATCAGGAAGACAATTGCCAGGCAGGGCTGGAGAGATGGCAGGGCTGCAGCAGCCTCCTCTCTGGCTCGGAGCAGTCCCTCTGTCAGAGCGTCAGCTCCCCTTGCTCTCACTCAGCCCTATCCAAAAGGCATTATCTGGAAGCAATTAGAGATTATTTTTTTTCTCCCCTTTTTTTTCCATCGTTGCCTGACAACTTCAGCAGACGCACACGCAGTCGCCCCCCTCTGCTTCTAAGGAACTTTGCTTACTGTTAACTATTTAAATGTTGAAACTATTAAAGCTAAGTGAACTCGCAGCTCCGAGAACTACGTCTGAGGCCAACTGTCGTATATGGTAACACTGTTTGGGAAAAAGGACTTTGGGGTAGTTTAGAAAGCTTTAGGAAAGTGCTCATGCCTGTCCACATACTTGTCAGTCCCACTTGTCATTACAGATGTTTTGGGTTGTTTTTTTTTACGTTGGACAAACAGATGGAGCTGCTTTGAGGAACTCCTCAAGGAACATCTGGATGAACCAACTCTGGAGTTAGTGCTGAAGGTGGTGACACGAGATGTTACTCAACTGGCCAGATTTTAAGCACCCTGCTTCAGGTACTTAACCTGGGACAGTCTTTATGGTCCAGGGACAGGTAAGAGGGAAAAGAGATGGGGATGGAGGGGACAGTAAACAAAAATTAGCTGCGTCCATAGAGCATTCAGATTCATATTTAAATGCTGTAATTGCTTTCCAGAGAGACTGAGTGTCTCCTTGTCAACTTTACGGGAAACCTAGAGAAATTATCCTCTAAACCTAGATACTGTGAATATCCTCTCACAATGTCACACTGAGGAGTCTCAGATGGTAAATGAGAAAAGCTCTTTTCAAGTCAAAGGTGCTATTGCTTACTTACACCTTGCTGAGGATTCAGACCAGTATTTTTAAAATGCTTATGCTCCGTGGCCCACAGGGAACAAACTTCTTCTGATTGCCATGGGGTTTTTTTTCTCTGGGAGGAAATAGGAAAGGAAGAAGTAGTTGGTGGTTGTTCATAATAGAGCAGCAGTAGAGGAATTCTCCTTAGAGTGATGCTTGTCTGCTGTAAATTCAAAGCAAGTGACACCACATCAGGACCAGACCTGTAGAGAAAAGATGTACACAAGACTGTGAGAGCATGCCCCACATGCACAAATAGACTGTCTTCCATACCACCCAGCTGGTGACCTTGGGGGTACAAGGTCTATTATTCCTACCTGCAAAAGCCACCTGCTAGAAATAAATGGCAGATATTGTTGATTTTATAGAGAAGTGAGTTATCTTTAGGATGTGCTGAGGAATGTGAGCATCCCACATATCCAGACTTTGCAATCAAAGACTGAAAAGAAAAAGAGAAAAGAGAGCATGGCAAGAAAGGCTCATGCTAGGCCTCTGCTAGGTATAAGACCAGTAGTAGGCACTTCCATTTTATATGAGGAAAGGAAGTCTGTTGGAAGCATGATTCTTGAAGATTTTAAGGAGACGGGCTGCTGTTGGAGAGGCTATCATGAGACCAGAGGCAGCCAAGCTCTAAAGAAGATTGTGGTTATGGTATGTCCAGGCTGTCTTTCATTAATCATCTAGCCAATCTTCTGAGAGATGTCAGGAAACCTTCAGATGGCAAAGGCCATGCCTAGACGTCTGTGACTATGGCCTTGCAAAGGCTTTGCAAAGAACATTTCAGCTTCCACCATGCTTTGAACTGCAGGCAAGAGGCTTAGTTCTCCAGCAGCACAGAGAGTGGTCATGAATAACTCAGTCTTACTGGGTTATCAGCCAAACTTCATAACCCGTACAAAACAATGAATTACTATCAAAGAGATATGAACAGTCCAAAGCAGCTGCAGGGCTCTTCTGGGGTAAAGCAAGGGTCTTGCATTTGTCTTCCACTTATATCAGAATGGGAGTAATCTGATGACCTAAGAAGTGGAGTCATTTTTAATACCTGCACCTCTCTCCCAGTACCTGGAGGGGTAGAGTCCTGCATGCCTCGTCTCACTGGTTATCATTATTATGTCATCCAGATCAATCATTTCAAGCTCATTGGGTTGTAAATGCAGCTTTGATCATTCGTTACACTTTGTTAGTATTTATCAGAGCCAGGACTCTGTTAATCTGAAACAGCAGCACTCAAAAAGCAAGGAAACCTGGGCTCCAAGAGCACTTACTGCAAGTTGGAGGGGTGATGTTATTTGGTTTTATTTGCTTTCTAAATTATTGACTTCTAAAAATTGCCAAACTGCTGTAGGACGCAGCAGGCAAGAGGAAATTTGTACTCTCTCAAGACAGGCACTGTGAGAGTGAAACACAAAGCTCCTGCCAGTTGCTGGAAGCCCATCACTGCTCCAGTGGATTGGAAATAGGCACAGGAGAGGGAGTCCTCCACCGGCAAAACCTCTTTTATGTCAAAATATGTGTAAGGGTCCTGGGGCTGATCCACACCACACTGGAGTCATTGAAACCAATAGGCCTAACTTATACAGTGCTCTGGAGTAGGTCTTTCACTGGTTTTAACTCCTTCTATGCACTGACTGCAGTTTATATTGCATTTAGGAGAAAGCAAAAGCGCTGCTTTTTAATTCCAAGCCCAGGAACTGAAAGGAGGACTGCACTCCAACTGTTCTCCTTTAGCGATGACAAGCAAAAATTCTTTAGCACCATCTAGCTAACATCGAAGGTAACCCACATTGACACTTCCGACAAATCTGCTCTGCCACTGACACTCCCTGGCTTGAGCACGCAGACTTCAAAAGCCGAAGAGATAGGCGCTGCATGCTGATGAGGAGAAGGAGAGGACGGGTTTAGCAAAGCAAAGCACCCAAGACGCCTATGCATTTCACACAGGCACTGTTTACTGGCCATGGGAAGTACAAGTGCAAATTTCATACAACAATTTACATAGCACCCCATCCAACAACCTGAGAAAACACAACAGCAGGACATGTGGAGGGACAACAATGCCTGTTTTTGTTGAAATGTCAGAGAGAAGATGGATGACAAAAATGCCTGTGGAAGCAAAATTTAATGCAGGAAGCTTTGGTAAAGCTGAATAAAGGGCTGCAAAGTTAATGGGAGGTGCCTAGAAAAACTTAGAATAGAAAGAAGCAGTCAATCAAAATCCTTCACAAGTTAATGCAATATTTGCTGAAATGGTCCTGTAGAAAAAAAACCATGCAGTAGGGTGAACAGTTCAAAACAGTTCAGTATTTTGGAATGAAAAAGCTGGAATTTCCCTTTTTAAAATTAATATATTTCTTGAGATTTTATTACACTGTATTATTATATAAATGCAGAAACATGTCCTAAGAAAACTGAGTTAGCAATCTACATTGAAATTATTCTAAAAGGAACATTTCAGAGTCCTCTTTATAAACCCATTTGTTGGAAAAATTTGAAACTTATGGATAATGCATTTCAGAATGAAGCCAAATATTAAAAACACAAGGAAAGGACTTCCCCCCTAAAAGTTTCATGAAAAATTTTCAAAACTTGTTATTTTTAGTTCCTTAAAGTTCCCATGAGAAATCAGTTAAGCTGATATTGGAACTGCCTGCAGGATAACGCACAATCCTCTATAAAGAGCTGTTTGACTTGGGAACCTCCCTTTTCTAAGGAATTACTAGTAAAGTATGAATTTGCTTAAATTATTGTTTTACATAGGACTGAATCATTGTCAGAAAAGAGAACGTCTTCACCCTTCATGTCTTTGCCAAGGAAAAAGAATTAAAATATATGAGAATAGGCCATTTTGATTCAGCACTGGCCCAATTACCTGCTTACATTTGGGCCTTCAGAAAAATCCAACTGAATTTCACTTCCACAACCAGCTTAAACCATGTTGTAAATTTTGATCTCTATCTTTTGACCTAGGCTATTTTAAAACACTTACTTGGCATTCTTGACCCTCCTCCCACAAAGTGTTTGTCTTTGTTTGATTGTTTGTTCCAGAAATGACCAAACCAATCACATACCACTTTTCCACCAGTAAGGACCATGGGCAAATTGATGCCTTTTTATTTAAGCACTTGCACCCGAATGTTTAGACTAGAAAGACCCAGTTTCAAGCTTTGTGGGTCAATATTAAAAGCAGTTTTTGTGTTCAGCCTTCCACACCTACCTGTGCTCCAAACTAGTTGTAGAGGCAGAGATATCTCTGGGCTTAGTGACCAATCTGAAAGCTTTGCGTGCCCCAGCCAGAACAGGCTGATAGCTCCTAAGTCTAGATAAAATAGATATCATCCTACAACACTCTGAAGAAAAAAGGCTCAAAAGAGGTCCAAATTTTGAGGATGGGGGTTGGGAGGTGAAAACTGTAGGGGAGCACAGCCCCTTCCACAGCAGTGCAGCAAACCTCTGCCAAGCCAAGTTACGCTCAGTGTCACACCATGTAACATGGTCAAAAATCAGAAGGAAATTGCAGACAGTGACAAAAATCAATACCTACAGAGCACTGTGGTGGAGATGCTGAGCTATGTGGTGCCAAAGAAACAGGAGCCAACACTCCCACTGGGCCTCCTGGGTACCCAACACAAGGCCACCTCCTGCTGCACTGCCCTCCAGCTAGTGTGGCAATGCTCTCACAGCTTTGGAAACGGAGTATGTTTGGTTGGATTTGCTTACTTAAGGAGGGAATCGTGGGATGAGTTTTTGTTTGCTTTCCTGTTTTACTTGCCTGTTTGGGGTACTTGCTTCTGTTATAATTTGTCTTGTACAAAATACTCTGTCAAAAATGCATGCGATGGAATTGCCTCTGAGATTCCGAGCATACAGTATTCCCACACCCTCTCACACCCTGTAATAAGCTTTTTATTCTACTGTAATAAACACTCAGGAATCAGTCCCTGTTTCCTTAAAATCACAAGCAGCCCCACACTTAGTATTTTTCTGCTGCTTTTGCTTTACTCGCTAATAACCCTTTTCCCTCCCTGAATTGCTTTCCTATACTCACTGTCTTTCCAGCCACTACATGCTGAATTTGGACTCCCTGGTTGCTTAATTAATTTTTTTTTTACCTAAATACTGTATATTACCTAAATACTGTATATTTTTACCTAAATACTGTATATTTCATACTGAAAGAGTCTATACTCATGAAATCAAGGGCATACTTCAAACCAGACATACATTTTTGGGGAGCTGGACCACTGGGGTAAATACAGACCTTCAGTCATATTTATGAGATGTTCACTGAATGTATTGCTGGTCCTTTTATTAAATACTTCCAAATTTCAGAGTAAGATTTTGACACACAATGCCAGCGCATACAGTTTTATTCCTGTAGAAGAGAGATGGTTCCCAGTGGTCCCAAATAAAGAGGGCACTTATATCTCTACTTACATAACTCATACAGGCAATTAGGAGTCTCAGATTCATTGAAAAACTAATGAAAATAAGCTAAATTTGGGAATTTTAAGTAATGTAGACCATTTACAGTGTTTTACAGTTTATCTTAAAATAAAGGTTGCACATAAGACACCTCAGCTTGAATTTTTAGCAACATACACCTCCCCCCTGCAAAAAAAGAAGTTCTTCAATTGCAGTGATTGAGGAGAACTCACCATTAGTAATTTTAAAGAATAAAAAATGTAGCAATCACACAAGAATAGGATCCAAAGCCTTCTGCAGGCGGTGGGCTTTCCATTTATTATGACAGGCATTAGATCAGGCTGATTATATCGACTGATGGGGGGGATGACAGAAACCGACTCTTTTGGCTTCATAAAAGCAAATGTCTTTTTATCTGAATAATTATTATTATCGTTAAAACAAAATGTATATTTTCTCAGCTTCTTATTTACAATATAAAGTGCTTTCCACAGTAAATCAACAAATATGAGTATTCATGTCACCAAGTGCTGATGATTAAAAATAATTACTTTAATGGTAGCTGGCCTGATGCCAAACATGATTAGCTTTCTCATTTCAAGCATGATAGTAGATAATTTACATCTCCTTTCACACCAATACCAAACTACTCCTAATGGATTCTATTTTAGTTTTTATGAATTAATAGAAATTTAGTGTCCAATTCACTATATTATAACCACCATTTGCTTTCAAAACCAAAGAATTGTTTCAAAAAAGGGCAGAAAGTATCCAAATCACAGGATCCATAGCCAATAAACTCAGCTTCCCTGCTGACAGCGTCCTTGCCTGTGCCCTTAGAGCTGTCATAGAGAGAGAGTGAGAGGAAAACTTTCTCAAACAGGCCACAAAACCCTGTTAAGGGGTAAACTGCTGTGGAAATACTCAAAGCTTCTCCTACCAGGATATGTGCAAGATGAAGCCCCAGTCTCCGTAAAAGCAAGGCAAATTTCCCACCTGCTCAAATGGACAGGATTTTATTCCAGGGAGAGTGAAAGAAATTGGTCATTTGCCTTTTAAAAACATCACAAGCTGTTCAAGGACCTAGCGGGTAAAAACAGGAAATATATTCACATTCTTTTAAAGTAGCTTTAAAACCAGTTGCCTTTTACCTACCCATTAGGTCTGAATACAGAGCCCAGAGCTCATCCTGTGGGGATAAACACTGGTTACACATGTACGATTTCATGTGCCTGCCTCAGTTCAGTCTCAGGGTCTCAAAAGCATCTGCACACTATTTGCGGGAGGAAAGGGAAGAACAAACGGATTCTCCTCCATCTGGTTTGGAAGATTCTGCCCATAGGAAATGTGGAAATTCAAAATACAGTAAGAAGACACAAACAGTGGGTTCATGGGCAAGTGTGAAGGTCAGAAGGACAAACTTAGTTTTAAAATATGTGATGAATACAGTCAGGATCACTGCTTCTTAGCTAGAAAGGAGCAAACAGTAAGAACGAGGCAAAAAATACCAGGGACATTAATGGACTCACTTGACATGTGAAGCAAGACTGAAAAGCAAGATAATGCCTCCCAGCCAGCAGGTTGGAAGAAGACAAGGGAAGCTACCGTGAAGCTCCCACAAGAGCAAACCCTGGTGATTTCATTTCCCCTTCATTGCAAGATTTCTGTTTCCAACCAGATAGGGCCAGCAAGGCTCTAAGGTGTGCCCAACTGCTGTCAGGACCAGGACCCTGGTTGGAAAGGTTTAACTGCTTTTGGTGGCTACAGGAAGGTGGAACTTGTGTTTTCAAGGCACAAATTTGGGAACAGTGTCCAAATAAAGCAGAACTAAAAAGAAGAAGAAGCACCCTCCCTCCCCAGCCTATCTGATGTTCCTCAGTGCTACAGGAGATGATTTCCTAATGTCTTAAGACTGTTTCATGGCTTCAATAATGAACCCAACCCAAGTGAATGGGTTTCACAGGACCTGTAAATATCCATTTTCTTTTGCTGGTCAGCGATTAAAAGCAAATGTATTTGTCAAGTTTAAGCCTTCACCTTTCAGCCTACTGCTGACGTGGAATATAAACACTTCTTGCAAAACCCTTCCAATTTACATTTCAATGGACCACAACCCTCATCTATACTGACATTACAACTTCCAGCACTGACAGCCTCACAAGCACAGAGCAAGTGGACGTGGTGCTGGTTCCCGATGCTGCTTCCCACGTTTCATTCTTGACCTTCTATAGGCTCCTATAGGGGCTGATGGGAAACCAGACCTTAACATCACATCGATGCTTGGCTGGTGGAGAAAAGTCTCAACCACAGCAGTAATTGATGCTGCTTGTGATGCTGGTTTTTAATTGGGTGTACATCTGGTGCAGTTTTTCTACAAAGGTTACACACAACACTTCCCAGAGTCTGTAGAGTAAGTATTTGGAGGAGGGAAGGTGGGGGGAAGAGCAGACAGAGCTGGTGGGCTCTACGATTTGGAGCAAGTTTGGAATTGCTTACTTAGAGATAAAATTCAGTATCACAACAGGAAATCCCAAGCCCTGTCCCTGTCACCTAGTCTAATTGCTGTTGGTCTGGCAGTACACCCCTGTCGCTGAACCATTCTTTCTTGCTAGAAGGAGCTCCCAACACCATCCCCCCCTTCTATTTTGGCAGAAATCCGAGCATATCCTCTGCATTCCGATTTAAAGTAAACCGCCGTGTCATCGCCCTAGCACAAAAACACACAAATACCCTCCCACCTTTGTAAAGAAGCAAAACATTAAGCTTTATGGGTACAACAACTAATATAAAAAAAGCCCAACTATTTAATGCAATGTTGTGGTTGAGAATTTAACCACACAAAAGGCAGAAAATTCAAACGTACAATTCCCACAGAAACCATAACTTGGCCACGTTTCACATACTCACGTCAAGGCAGAAACTTTAGCAGTGCATTCCCCCATGTGAATTATTGCATTTGCAGAAGAGGTACAGCTCTCCTCCTCCTCCCTTTGCTTTCTTTGCCTCATTCATTTCTCATATACGAAGCCCCAGTGGCAACGTTTATGAAAAATTAGGTGAGGGGATGCCAGGGGGAAGGGAGAGGGGAGGACGGCTTTGGGTAAACACGCATGCACTGGAGAGGGTTCAAAAGCAGAGCTTAGCCTCCAAATTGCTTCCAACTTCAGCTGTTTTGTGTCCAGGCCCCCAGGCCCAAGTCATTCTCTGGGGCAAACACTTCAGTCTGCACCATAGTTTAGTGTGATCACACAGCACCCAGCCCTAGTCAGACCCTCCCAAGACCTAACCCTGGAGGCTACTGCCCAAGGGACAGCCCACAAACTCTCACTTCCTTACATGCTTTTTCAGTGTAGATATGAATTTTGCCAAAGGTCTACATGGGCCAGCATTTGCCTGTTTCCTGAATCAATGCTATGCAAGGAAATGAGGTGGTTTGCAGCCTGGTTAACTCATCCCTTAGTGTGAATGACCCATTACTCTTTACAGGCCAGGCTGAGTGAGGTCACCCTTGGTGCTAATCTGGATTGAGGACATAAATCATGCAGCTGAATCTACAGCAGGTTACCTTCACCCCTCCACCACTACACACTCACCAACTCTAAGCTTCTCTGCTCAGCTTTTAGTGCAGTGACTCATGGTGCTGTATATGCAGGCAGCTAAACCTTCCTCCATCCACCAACCTTGCTGCTTAATCCATTCCTATCCACTCCAGGGAAGGAGGCAAAGCAAGCAATAAGCTTTTTTCTTCCTGAATTTCTAGGCCCAAGGTTGGAGTCGGCTTTGCTTGAGTATCTTTATTCATATAACCAAATGGGCATTTGAAACCACAGGGAAGCAGTGGATCCAGCCACTGATTCGGGCTGCATGCTCACTTGGCCCTGGGCAGACACAGCGGCCAGTATGGAATGTATTATACTTAATGTGCTGCACTGAGTCTTTGCTGGCTCTGAGCAGTCTGTCCTGAGTAGCCTGAGCAGTCGGAAATCTTGATTTCTTGGCAGTAGTGAATCTCAGCCTGTAGAGCGGAGAAAAACGAGGTAACTTCTCCATTCATTTTACAAAAATTAAGAACATCAAAATAGATGAGACATTGAGTCACCAATGGCCCATCCAACCCAGTATCTCATCTTCCCTAGTGGACAGCAGTGGGTGCTTCAGAGGCAAATATAAGCAGCATGGCAATTACAGTGATCCCTCCTCTGGTATAACCTCTCAGATTCCAATAATCAGCAGTTTTGGGACTTCCTGAGCCAGAGGTTGCATCTGGACCATCGTGTTTAATAGCTCCCAGTAGACTTCTCCTCCATGAATTTGTCTAATCCCTTCTTGAACCCATTTATACTGTTGGCTTCTACAACATCCTGTGACAAGCAGTTTCACACTACAGTTGTGCACTGTGGGTGTTGGGCAAGCAGGGGAGGGAGAAAAACTTCCTTTTCACTGATTCAAACTCTCTGCCTAACTATTTCAGAGAGCACCCTCCAGATCTAGTGGTATGAACAGCAGTAAAAAGTCATTGCTTGGAACCTGCTCCCCACCATTCAGACCATTATCAGGTTCACCTGAGCTTCACTTTTATAAGCAAATCAGTATCTCACAGAGTCTGTTTACTATCTCTCATATCAAAGTCATTCCATATATTCACCTTTCTCTATGCTTTTCTGTTTCCACTGTAACCCTTCCGATACAGGCAATTTTTCTTTGGCAATGGATGGTTCTGATAACTAACCAGAATGTATTTACCAGAAAAGTTTTGAAACCAAATTATTTACCCTGAAAATCCAGGCGTAGTTACAGAAAAAGAAAAGAGTGCATTTTGCACTTTGATGGCTTTACTGACTTCAGTTGAACAACTGAGCTTCAATTAGATGTATGTCTGATCTTCACTCAGCCATCCAAGCTATCTCCTGAGCTCTTACATACACCTATAAATAATAATACAATGGTATTATCGTATAATGAGATATGATTAGTTTTTCAATAATTACTGTAATTCAGTTATGTAATAATTCATAATTATATACTAAAATACTGTTACGATATAAGCATAATATACACATATATATACATATAACCTTGTTATACATATACGTACATGCATGTTATACATAACACATAAACAATACAAGTTATAACTATACATAACTTCCTTTCAGTAATTATCCCATTTCACCCAAATCAGTGTGTCACAACACAGTGATAACTCACTCACTAAAAAAACAGGGCAGACAGCACATTGCAGGGTAAGGTGAATCTAGGATACTGGGTTTGGAGACAGCAGATAAAAGACCTGTAGTTTCAAGATTAGCACGGGTGCAGAGAACAAGCCCAGAAAAACTCAGCAGAGCATGGAAACTGTGCTGGATATAAATTTGGACAAATTCAGGCACAGCAAAGCATGCAGGAATATGCACACTGGCATGATGGAGCTCTTAGTGCACACATATTTTTAAGGAACTATTAAGCATTCCCCTAAGCTCATCATGCAGACAGTTTCATTCTTCATCCCACCTCTTCTGCAGTCATTTTAGGAGGGTCTAAGCCCTCATGTCCCGTGGGATGCAGGAGAAGTGAGAAAGGTCCTATTCAATGCCAGCTGATGTGAGACCCCTGCAATTCCATAACGTCCGTTCCTGCGCAGGGTGTCATGGGTCAGGGGTCCAGATGCTCTGATGGAACCAAAGCCTAACTGCCAATTACATCCCATTTTAGTCATAACACCCACAAAATTTTCAAGAGAATACGTCCCAATTTGGTGAAGTATACTGAAATATGTCTCTTCCAGGGACAGCATGCAGGTCAGAGTGGAAAGTGGGCAATGCATTGGAAGAGGGCAGGAAGATCAGAAATCAGGAGTAAGGGCATAATAAAAGAGTGAGTTGACATGCCTTTCTCTTATTCACCTCAGTTTGCCCATCACCACCATCTTCATTGGCCTGACAGTGATCATTTGGATCATGACCCAACCAACGAAGACAGCAGGACCCTGGCAATGGTCCACTCTTATCAGCTTAGCTGAAATCTTGTGACACCGGCAAACGACACCAGCCTTGCATTGATGCAGCTCAGATTGCTCTCTCTTGCCCTCCTCGCTCTACTTCTGCTCTTCTTCAATCTGACTTCTGCTGTCCTTTTAATAAGGAAAGATTTCACCATGCCAAGCAAGACTCTTATCTTTCACAAGGCTTCTGTGACCACAGACAAAACACGGACTAAGAAACAACACCTTAAACTATCCAGCAGAGCTGAGTTTGTCAAGTCTCAGGGCAGCTGGCAGAGCTATAGCAGCCAGCGAGCAGCAGAAAACAGCTTCTGTCTCTGGTGCTGACTATTCTCTGGTCTTTTATTTCCTCTTCCCTGCGTGCTTGCTTTGTTATCAGAGAAATGGCTTGAACTTTAGCTGCAAGAACTGAACTAGCAACTCCTGCCTATCTCAACTAACTGTGTTTCTTTTCTCCCTCCAAGAACATTCATCCTATTTAAAGTCATTTTAAGAGACTTTCAAGCTAAAACGGGGTTTATAAAAATTCAATACAGTGAAAAAGAAAGAAAATCATATTAAAGTAAAAGCAGTACCTTATATTGACTACATCTAGTGCTTTAACTAATTTTCCTTCTTTCGCCTATCCATATTTTTAACACAAAGTTTAACAAAACCAGGTTGTAGTGATGGCTGCTGCCATGGAATGAGCCAGGTTGAAACCTGCATTCAGCCCCCTGAAATGCTTTACTGTTCATCACAAATATTCTGATTTCTTTGACTCAGGGTCCACGTTTTCTATCAGAGTGATGACAACAGACAAGAATGGGGGTTTCTGGCAGAGGCTGTCAGCAAGTTGTGTGTGCTGGACCCTGTTCTCCTGCATGCTCCTGGCAGCACTGTGAGGTTTGCTGGAGGAAGGAGATGATGTTAAATGTACAGGGCTCTGGACCAAGGTTTTACAAGAGGAGATAAATGAAAGGATGCCATGAAGCCAAAATCATATGTCTCTTTATTTGGTAAAGAAAACAAGGAGTAATAGTTCAATATTGGCCAACAGAAGTTCTGAGAACCAGTTACTACCTGCCAGCAATTAAAAAGTTTGAAGATAATAAGATCTACCTAACCAAATACCACACCAAATGACAACACCATACACCCATGTTGCCATGGATGTATCTACATGAAAGTGTGCAAATAAACATTTAAGAGCAATTAAATCTTAGTCAGATGCCTAGAAAGAATGAAATGTGATTTGCTTTGTTCTCATGGACAGCGTCTGACCGAAAGTTATGGAGCCTGATGCCAAACTTTAGGGCTTCTCTTCAACTTTTCATTGTCTTGGTTTGCTGCTTCTTTCCCTGGGACAAATACGTACACATGCACCTCTCTAAATATATTTATGTGTATGTATGTGGACTAAATATCCATTTTCCCTGAAAGAATTTTATGAGGGCAACTTAATATGTGCAAATCATAAAGAAATCTGAAAGGCACTCTGTACATGCACTGTATCACTCTTATTGCACCTAACAGCCACTTACACAGTATCAAGCAAGGGAGACGTGAAAATGTGAACCCTCCAAACACTCAGTGTAAAATAAGGCACCAAGGCACAATCTGGGCCAGGCAGCTGAGGCCCTGGTTCTTTGCTTGCCCACAGCTCACATTCAGCCCCAGGCAGGTGGCAGACAATCAAACCCAGCTCACAGCCCAACCATTAATGCAAAGTCAATTTGTCCTTCTGTATGAGGCTGCAAGAGCTGGTGGTCCATGTGCAGAAAGGAAGTCCTTCCTACTGCTTAACACCATCTTTTTTCTTAGGGTGGCGATGGAGGGGAGAAAGAAGAGCAGTCTACCCAGTCCTCATTAGCAGATACATTCTTCTATGTCTTCTCGGTTGATCTTGTCTACTAAGGCATACTGAGAGCTAATAATAATAACAATAATTAGCACTTATATAGCACTTAATCCTCAAAGCATTTTACAAACATTAGCTAATTAACTAAAAGGCAGATTATATATGTGTCTGTACATATAAATAAATATAAAAGATCTGGGAAGTCTGCCACATTCATTCTTGCAGAAGTCAGGTTTTGCAAAGTGCCTGCACTACACAAATCTCACTGCTTTCAGTAACATGTCATGCCAGCTTGTTTCAAAGCCCATAGTTTAGCTTATGAGTGTGTACTCTGCCATCCATGTAGACCTGCAGAGTAGGAAAATTTCTTTAGGACAGCCCTGAGATGGTATTAATTAAGCAGTCTGACTTAATTTAATATTCAATAGGCTTATTTTCCAACATGATGAGTTGCTAATGACTGTAAATACTTGCATTATTGTTGCTAGCCACTTTAGATAATTGCTAGATACCAATTAAACTTGCGGAATAAGAAACAAGGTCAGGGAAATGGCAGCATTTTCAATCTCCCACCATCTTACACAAACCCTATGTATTTTGTTTTATTTTCCTTTCAACTCAAATACCACACAATTTCATGGACAAATTCATTTTGGGAATGATTTCTCCTTAAACTGAGCTACCTCACACAACAAGCTAGGGGCTACTTCTGTCACATCCTTGAAAATTGTGACAGTGGGCCCTGGCCCATCCCTGAAAACAGTGCTGGAGGTCGGGGCAAAGGGGAGGTCAAGACCTGCACAAAGATGTTGAGCTGCATGGGCTGACACAGGGACAGGGAGGCTGGGCATACAGCCTGAAGGGCAGACTGTATGGAACACCATGTTCTGTATCTCCTCATGTTATTACCTACTTACCAGCGTCCCTACACTTTGACATGTTGCAGAGACATGAAGCTCAGCAGCAGTGGCCAGAGCTCTCTTTGCAGGCAGTTTCGGCTGCTCCCATCCATCTCATGGGTGGCCTTTTGTCCTTGCTCTTACCTTTCCCTTCACCTCTCCCTCTTTTGTATCTTATGACTGAGCTCAAGATTCAGACCTATTCCAGACTAGTGGCCTGTGGCAGAGAACTCAGGCAATAAGACTCCTCCAAGATAAAAAAAGACTTAGGAAAATAAAGAATGAAAATGCATGAAATGACCTGTGGGCAAGGTGGTTGTGATGCAGTGAAATAAGATTTAAGCTTCGTGAACCTCCCTAAGAAAAAAACCCAAACCAACAAACCCCAGGAAAAATCCTCTATAAAAATCAAATTAAAAATGCTGTTCTCCTAGCACTTTGTGTAGGTGAGATGTGGCTTGGCTGTGAAATCCCTCCCTGGTATCAGCTTTTCCCTTCCACTGGCACATGTACACACATGCAATTGCAGCAGACACAAGATGCTACACATAGCAACATCCATGTCAAAGCAAGGAGATTTAAACCTCTGTGAAAGCAAAGCAAAGACTTCTACCTCTTCTGATGTCCTCTCCAGATCCTCTTGTGGAGCGGTATGGGCCAGGTCCAGTTTTCCTATAGAAAGGTCTTAAGAGTCACTGCAACGTCTGTTTCAACACTGTGAATCCCTACCTCAGACAGATTTCTGCCATGCAACGCAGTTCTTACAGTGAATTCTCTTTAAAGCTGCAAAAAAAAAAAAAAAAAGGGCATGTAAAAAAGTGACAGTCAAAAGCTGAACATGTACCTATTTTCAAGTGTACTTCAGCTCCTCCTACAACAGGGTATTATACATGGTTGTACCACTGCAAATCCATACTGTCGCCCCCAGATCTGTATCATGACACCTGACAGCAGTAATAGGACTCATTAGATTGCAAGGGGGAGCAAGAACCTACTACCAATTGCACAGATGTAACACCCACAGAAGGCAATGGGAATTGTATCAGGCAGCTGAGAAGAGAATTTAAAGCTTTATATTTTAATTTATTCTCTTTTAAGAAAGGAATCAGACTTGAATATGAGCCTGAGATGTGCTTGACGAACACCTTAAATATTCCTACCACCAAAGCAAAAGCAGCACTTGTGTCATGTTTTATTTTACTGCATTCATTTTTCCTAGCTGCTGTGGAGTCCCTCCCCCTCTGGATACAGCTGGACCATCTCTGCCAGAGGACATCCCTGGGGCTCAGAAAAACACTTCTAAAGAGGTTTTTTTTATTTTTTTGCATTTGGAATACAGTACATTATATCAAGTGTCAGATATTTTCAAAACATTTCCCAAGGGACACTACTCCTATAAATTCTTCGCACATCCGCTGCTTCACTTTCCACACGCCAAGTGCCGTGCTGTCCACGGACCTGCTGGTGTTAGCGCAGGAATCAGTATACAGATTTGCATGAAGTGCATTTGCTGCTCTCAGTGCCCTTCAGGACTATGCACAAGAAGTATGCAGTATTTAAATACATGAATCCATAGGATACCATCTTAAAATTTCTGTGAATTCACAAGTTAAAGGACTCTTATAGTTGTTGAAATTACTAATTTAAAGATTGACAGATCTTTCCAAAAACAAGGAAAAACAATTACTTTCCTTTTGGCTTGGTGTTCACATAATACAATTTTGATATGTGCATATTTCCTCAGAACTAACACACTCAACAGATGCCCTGACAGAAAAGAAATATTTTTGTTCACAAACAAGCACTCTTTACAAATGGTGTACCGACATTAGAAAACTAAATCCACCTACATGTACTCAAGCTTATTATGGTGTATACACATATTTGAAAACATCTGTGCATAAGTTTAAGTGCATTACATAAAACCCCAGAGAAGTCATGTGGTATGTCCCCAAGGTCTTCAGGTGCATTGTTTGCTATCCAGAGAGCCCATGAAATGAAATCTGCAGGCCTTGCTAAGCAGTATTTTCAACCTCTGAAGTGGCTCCATGAAGCAGGATGAGTAGAGCTGGAAGTGGAAGTGCTCAGAGCACACCTTTGAAGTTTTATCTTGTTTTGGCTTCAGTAGGAGGGCGTGATCTGATTTTGTGCGTGCTCAGAGTCACCACAGTCTCCATTAATCTAAAAATGAGGTGAAGTGACAGTAGTAAGGAGAGTAAAGGAAAGACCCATGTATTTGAAGACAATCTATGCCAACATCACATTCCTTACTTCTGTCATTCTTGGAGGGGTGGCTGTGAGTAGGGAGCAGCCCTCCCTTGCCCTGGGGCAGTGCATGAAAAGGAACGGATTCAGACCCAGGGGAGAGCACACAATAGAGGGAGTCGCTTCCCCAGCCATGCAAGACCTTTGCCTCGGTAAGAGGAGGACTTACCATCGCCTGAAACTCCTGCTTTGCGTGTTCCCACAAGCCAGAGGAACACCCCTCTGCTGCCCCTGGCAGGGAGATGATGCGTTCTGAGATAAATACTCACCCTGCCCACAGGCCTGCGAACACCCATAGGCTCCCGGGCTCTGCCCACACCTAATCCTCCCTTTCTGTAATTCCCTTGAAATCGGGCATTAACTAACTTTCTTTCCACCTGTCACAATCCCCGGGAAATCCCAGGCTGAATCCACCCCACCCAGCCAGCCCTCGCATGGAAAGGTTGCGAGTATGCGGCAGCCTCATCAGAAGCAACTTTCAGAAAACACTTGAAAACAGAATTTAGCATCACACAGAAAGGCTGCTCCCCAAAGACACGAGTCCTCTCTTTACCGTGTGAACTACTCTGTGAAACCAATGTGCTATTTATGTATAAAAATGAAAGGCAGTAAGAAAAAAACCAGGCTGTTTTATGTTGCTCAGCAAGTGATAGCACTCCTACATAACCCGCTCTTTGGAGTAAGGGTCTTTGCACACCAGTCTAACGCTCCTTTGACTCCGACAAAGTGGAATAAAATCTATTTCAAATATATTATTTGATGAAAGCAGATGTCAGCAGATACTGCCTATGTAATTGATATTTGATTTATTCAAGATTTATGCATGCTGTGCCTTAGATTTATTAATGATAATCCCCTGCTCTTGTGTTTAATATAGTGGAACCAAAACATAATTTGCTGGGATCAGTCAGAAATGCATCAAAGTGATTAACTCTACATGCAAACCATTATCCAGTGACATCCCTACTGTGCATAGTGCAAAAGGAGGCAATAATACAGTAATTGGCTTCACTTAAGCAAGTCAGATATTTGCTGTGATTGCTGGTAAAATTTGGTCCCTTTAATCTCAATGGCACCACTTCCTCACATCCTTCATCTTCCCTTGATGCACTCTTGTTCTCAAAAGAAGCAGAAACTTAAAAATAATAATAATAAAAAAATATAAAATCGACACAACCAAAATCCCCTCCAACAACCTGGCAATTTTACATGAGGAACTCATCAGAACCACAGCAAAGGCAGCAAAGCAATGAAATACAGATCTGCTTCTGAAAGCAGCTAACAAGGTGTCTCCCCACTCTGTGAACACAGTATTTGCAGGTTGCTCATGGCATCCATCTCACTGCAGTGATGTAATGAGGCAGAGGGACTCTATAACCACCATGAGGCACTTTGTGTGCCCAAGGAGTGAGTAAGAGATTTAAGTCTTCGCTGTGGCCCCAGCACCCCATATCAGGAGGCAAAGGAAGCACACCTTGAAGAAAGGCCAGTGGGGAGCTGGGTAGAGAACAGCCCAGCAAGAATAGCCTGAAAAGAATTCAAAAGAGGGATTAAGTTCAATGGGGAGGATAGACTGTGACTCTACGAGTAGTCACTGAGGTTGGAAAGGCATCTCCTCCTCATTGCTGGGATCTAGTACTTTACCCAGGGAAAGAGCAGGAGTCCCTTAGTTCTTGAGGCTGGGGACAGAGGCTTGAATGAAGATGCAGAGAGCAAAAAAGGCACAAAAAGCCTCAGTCCACGCAGGCAGGAGGAAGAAAGATGTTCGAAAAGGCAGCCTGTTTCTGTGAATTTTCTCACTGGAGTCATGACAGCCAAAGACTCCATTTAGTCTAATTAATTTGTTCCACTCCCGAACAATACAATTTGGGTTACACATCTGTCCTGGGTTCAGCAGTAGCAGTCATTTTTCTCCTGCTTAGTAGCTTGTGCAGGGCTGTATTTTTGACTTCCGACCTGGACACAGCGCTGATAACACCGATGTTTTCAGTTGCTGCTCAGTAACGTTTACTCTGACTGAGCACTTTCTGAGCCTCATGCTCTGCCAGGGGGGAGGGGAAGCCAGGAGGAAGCAGGGACAGGACACCTGACCCAAACTGACCAAAGAGGTATTCCATACCACAGCACATCATGCCCAGTATGTAAACTGGGGGCAGTTACCCGGCAGGGTTTCATCACTGTTTGGTCAGGCTGGGTATCAGTCGGTGGGTGGTGAGCAGTTGTATTCTCTTCCCTTGTTGTTTCACTTGTCATTATTATTATTGGTGGTAACAGCAGTGGTTTGTGTTATACCTCAGTTATGGACTGTTCTTATCTCAACCTGTGGGAGTTTACATTCTTTGGATTCTCCTCCCCATCCCTCCGGGAGCTGGGAGGAAGAAGGGGGGGGGGGGGGGAGTGAGCGAGCGGCTGCGTGGTTCTGAGTTACGGCTGGGCTTAAACCAGGACAACATCTTACAAGTTGTTACATTTCTGGGCAGATTCATTGCCACCGCAAGAGCAGCCATGTGTTTCCGTGTTGCGGAACTAAACCTTTTAGCTCATGGACCAGTGGGTTAACTCTGCTCCTGATGACGTGTTGATCTACAGGACAGGATAGATTCCCTACTGCAAAACCCAGGAACCGCCTTTCCTCCTGAGTCACTGTAACAACAAACACTACCTGAAAGCAGCTCACAGAGGATAATTCTTACTATCTCAGGGGCTAATCCTGGGAGCAGGTCAAATAAGCAGATACTGAGTGAAGTTTTAATTTCTATACATGTTTTTCCACCCTTCCCAGCACAAAGCAACTTTACAATAGTCCAGCTGGATTGAAGCTTGCAGCTTCTTCTCATCCATGCCTGGATTTGCAATGGATGCAGCGCTCTTCAGAGGATGTGCTCGAATTAAAGCTTGGGCTGAACAGGATGGCCAGAGCAAGAAATGCAGCCCTCTAGATTCAGGGCGATCCAGTTCTTGCGAAAGAGCTCTAACATAATAAAAACCAACCCAACCAAAGCCCCCCTCCATAACAGCTGCTCCTGAAGCTGTCCTGCAGACAGTGCTGCCCTAACAAACAGTAAATGGGGTGGTCTGGCATTCAGTCTAATCAGAAAGCAGTTGTCTCAAGAGAAAACCATAACCAAGTAGAAGCTTTTAAATAGGATGTTTAAATGCTCCATCATTATCACTTAAAGAAACAATGTGCAATTGGCATGATTTTCTCTTTCCTCTCACCTGAAATGGCAAAACATTAAGATTAGTCTCCCCTCATTTCTCCTAGAGGCAACAGTGATGTGCTAAGACACAGATTTTCCTTACTTAAGAAACGTTTTATTTGGGCCAACGTCCTGGGCAGAGGGTGCTGGCTGAAGAACACGGGGCATGCAAGATGCAACAAATTCAACAGAAAATAAATTGCTGCAGCAGTGAGAACCGGGCACTGGGCCTGCCTTGCCTCAAAGAAGCTTTGTGACCTGCCAGCTAGAAAAGAAGGATCCCCTGCATGGCTTGTTAGAGCAGATACTGAGAGGAGGGACAAGCGGGAGCTGTGAAAGAAAGAGGAAACGCTCTTCTCTCATTTTCTCATCTCCTTGCCTTCCAAAAAGAGGACAGAGCCAGGAGGCACTGAAATCAAGCAAGTCCCAGCCAGAAGAAAGGAAAACAAGAAAAGAAAACAGTAAGAGATGGGTACTTCATTCAAAAAGAAATTCTAGATTTAGAATAATTACTATTGTTCTTTTTTCCTCCCCTCCTACTGAAACAAGCCAGCCCCCTTCCCAAGGCTTCCTCTCCTTTGATACCAGGTTAGAGGGGAGTCATCCAAGACACGCCTCAATACACCTGTATTCAAGGTTTTCCCTTTGCTCCAATCTTTCCTATACAGTACAAAAAGAGTCCTCATGGGCTGCATAATTCTCACAGTATAGAATTTATGCCCTAACCAACTTCAGCAAATCTTGCTCTTATCTACCTGGTTATTTAGAGAAAAAAGTTACCCTGTACATCAAAATGATGCAGATGACAAGCTGAGAAGATGACATCAATGTGGAGTGGTAGGAAGGGTCTACAATTCCCTCATGAATTTATCTTAGAACAAAATGGAGAAAAAAATGATAGCTTCAATTACGAAGAGAATTCATATCACATGCTATTAAAAAAAAGTATCTTCATTATTATACTTTTTCCAGATTGAAAATAATCACAGCCATCTGGAGATCAAATTAAAAAATGGAGACTTGTGCAGTAGGAAGGAAGCTTGTCACTCAAACCTTGTACAACTTTATCCTCTAAAAAGATTGCTCATGCTGATTTTATAATGCTCTGTTTCACCCTTCTTCTGGAGTGCTTTATGGTTTATTAAAGTTCTTCCAGAACACTCCTGGTGTGCCTGTGGAGCAACCAAGACAGCAGTAGCTCCTGATCATGTCATTTCAAGCCCAGTCATAGGCTGCCAAGGTACTAAGGGAAGCAAGTGAGGGAATTATCAGAAGTGGCACAAGATACAACAGAGGAAACGAGTGCACTGGGGGGAAAGGAATTACCAATACCAAGATGAGCCACCGTTTGCCTGCTCTTCCCTATGGATTCAGAAGTGCCAGAGACAGCTGCTGCCCTCCAAAGCCAGCAAGTTCCTGATGGAGTCCCACTCCCCCAAAAGGCTAAATCCAGAGAAGAAACCTCACACTGTAAACACTGCCAAGACAGAGGCTTCTGGACACATAGAAACATCCTCCAACTGAGATTAGCCTTCCCCTTCTCAAAGCTGTTTGATTGCAGCCTCTCTTTACCACCAGTTTATGTCTTCCCTTCTGCCCACTCTATTTTTTTCCCTTGCAGATGAATTGACCTCCTTTTAACAAAATCTATCTTCTTCCCCCAACCAGGAAATCAAGAGAGCCTCACCGTGTTCCATGAGGGCATCCTACCCACCCTAACTGTGCTCCCTCTTCTGTTTCCACTGGAAGCTCTGTGTTCACCTATGGCTCTGTTTTCATGTAGCGAAGGACATCTGTGTTGACCTCAAATGCCCTACAGTAAGAAACACAATTCAGTACAACTACCTCTCCCAAAGCTCAATGAAATAACCGCTTGCATTTCAATGACACTGATTAAGCACCCTGAGAACACAAAACCAGAAAGCTTCAAACCATTTTGTGCCTAACCCCATCAAAAATGATCAGAGCTTTAAGCTTCACTGTCTTTTGCTGGCCTGTGATAAAAAGTCCTGCCATGTACTCTGTAGACACTCCAGGGCTGCCCTTACACAATTTTTAATGTAGGACTTTGCCCAAGTAAAGAGGAAGAGCAGCTTCCTGGCCTCCATAGTCTCAGTTGGTGGCAAGCAAAGCAAACGAAGGCTGAGAGTCACCCATACCATTAGCAGTTCTCCTCAAGGCACTCACTCACACCCTATGGCTGCAGATACAGCACACATCTTCCGTGGGAGTCACATCCTCACCACTGGAAACAATCACATCCCTTGCCATTTGATGCACACCCTCAGGATCAAAGACCTGGCACAGCCCCTGCCCTGCTTTGAACTCATGATTTGAGTCAGTGTGAACAG
This sequence comes from Ara ararauna, assembly GCA_028858755.1. Taxonomy (NCBI): domain Eukaryota; kingdom Metazoa; phylum Chordata; class Aves; order Psittaciformes; family Psittacidae; genus Ara; species Ara ararauna. Next base: position 10,449,981 of record CM054379.1, read on the forward strand.
CAGAGGAACATAAGGAGTCATCCAGCTGAAACAGGTCCTCTCAGTCAACACTGAGTGCTTAACATTCCCCAATGGCAATCAAATTGGGTTGCAGGAATGGTAACTCTGGACCACACCACCGCTTCTGTCTCCAGCAGTAGCCATAAACAGGAATCTTCAGAAGAGTGTGAGAACACAAAAGCACATGTGATCACATCTGTAATACTGCCCTAAACTACAGCCTAAGCTCAGGACATAAATAAGTGACTGCTCTGGAAGCAGTGGAGTCACCCTGAGGCACTGCGTTCTCCCAGTGGAAGGAAAAGAGGATGATGGCTCCACAAGTCTAGCACCTTGCTCACAGTCATGAAGACAAACAGAGAGTGGTAAACTGTAAAGGCTGGATTTTATGCTTATGTCCAGGTGTCCTTAGTTCAGCAGTAGCAGTCATTTTTCTCCTGCTTAGTAGCTGGTGCAGTGCTGTGGTTTTGACTTTCAGCCTGGGAACAGCACTGATAACACCGATGTTTTCAGTTGCTGCTCAGTAATGTTTACTCTGACTGAGCACTTTCTGAGCCTCATGCTCTGCCAGGGAGGAGGGGAAGCCGGGAGGAAGCAGGGACAGGATACCTGACCCAAACTGACCAAAGAGGTATTCCATACCACAGCACGTCATGCCCAGTGTATAAACTGGGGGCAGTTACCCGGAAGGGTTAGATCACTGCTCAGGTCAGGCTGGGTATTAGTCAGTGGGTGGTGAGTGGTTGTATTCTCTTCCCTTGTTATTTCCCTGGTCATTATTATTATTGGTGGCAGCAGCAGTGGTTTGTGTTATACCTTAGTTACTGGACTGTTCTTATCTCAACCCGTGGGAGTTACATTCTTTGGATTCTCCTCCCCATCCCCCCGGGAGCTGGGGGGAGGAAGGGCAGGTAGTGGTGAGAGAGAGACTGAGGGGTTTTCTGAGTTACGGCTGGGCTTAAACCACAACACCGGGCAATTCAATGAAAACCTCCAGGCTCTGATCATGACACTAAATACACAGCCTCCCAGGGTGGGTTCTTTCCCCTGAAGAAAGAGGCTACTGTGAGCTACCCCCTACAAAGTGCCCTAAAATGTCAAATAAATCAAACAAGTTAAGATTAAACTTAAGGAAAAAGAATTGGGTACTGACTGAGTCCAAAAGGAAGTACCACATCTAAACTGAAAGATAAAAAATACCCCTAAGTTGTAGAAAAAAAGAATGTGTCCCCCAACACACACACACAAGAAACAAGGTTGTCAGTGTCTTGCATCTCAGAATCATAAGACAGTCATCCAGAAATCATGAGATAAGCTGAGAGAGAGTAATAGGCTAAAAATAATCTTTAAAACCTTTTTATATGCCTTCATGGAAATGACACTGTAATGGCCACATTTTCATGGTCTTTTCCACAGCCATGGGGACTAACTCTTTAAGGGACAACTGAGGATCTTCTTTTAATGCATGCCTCCAGGAACTGAGAGATCAAGAGAAATACAAAAGCAAATGCAAAACATCAAGCATCAGAAGATTCATGGTTAAAAAAGAAGGATAAGCTGATAACAAGGACAGAAGGTCAGATCATTAGGGAACTTCTGATACAAAATAGGAATAGAAATAGTAGGATTTTATTCTCAAGAAAGCCAGGAAAATAACAACTTAAATTAAAATAATTAATTAAATCACATATTAGTTTGGTGTTTAAAAGAGATGGCCGTATTTAATAAATGCTCAAAGTATATAAATGGTTAATCACACAGGCACCCTTCACAGATGAGCAGCATTAATTCCCTACTGCCACTTCTGCTCCATGACCAGTACTGTTAGCACATGGATAAGCATCGTCCCTGGCAAAACCCCTTTCCTTCACTACATACCACAAAGACTTGGACACACATAAGTACCTCTCATCTCTACAGCCATCTAGAACAAAGACCTTTTAAAAATGCACTGCAAAAACAGAACAAAAAATGGTTTAGCAGAATTTGCACCCCATAGGTGAGGCAGTTTTGTACCCATCAGCCAAAATGTCCATGCCCTTCAAGGCCTTTCGATGAGCTGATACAGGATGCTTGGCTAGTGGGAAAGGATGAAAAGTTGGTAAGTGCTAACCTGTTAAGTGCAACTGCTGAGCTCATTCCTGAGTTACACTTATAACCCCTGGAAAGTTGTCCCACATTCAAAATGGCTTCTAAGCACATTACCATGTATGCTACCCATCTCTCCAAACCTGTATCTGAAGACTGCACCTCTGAATAAGAACATTTTAGGGATACGAGCATGTTAACAGGATACAAAATTGATGATTTAAGACAGTTGAGTTTCTCCTTTGAGCTGTGCCCCTACCTTGGCAGAGAGATGACGGTGTGCTAGAAATATTAAACTAGCAAACTCCATGGAGATATGTAGGTACAAATAAGAACAGAATATCCCTGTCTTCAGGATAAGTCATCAAACAGATCCTCCTAAACAGCAGCCAAATATATATCCGCAACTACTGTTGTAGGTGTTAATGGAACAGCTCCCAAATATGAATGCTGAAATAACATCCCAATCTCCTGTAACCAGAGCTAAGAGGATTTGCCATTGATATACCAGCTCAGAGCTGGATTTACTTCAAAATTCTCAAAAGCCCCTGCAATGGCATAAAGCACGTTTTTGTGTCGAAGGAATCCAGATGAGCGCTCCACATGGGGCACTGGGCAATAACGTAATGAATTCCACATTCTGGTTTTGTCCCCGGAGAAGGCTCCCATAGATTCCACAATGGAACAACAGGTTTATTGAACAGGACAATGAGGAAGGAAATCTATTTTACAACTTTGAGTGAGCTTCTGTCTGCAGAGGATGAGCATAATTTGTTGCTGAAAACTAATATAAGCAAAACGGCCTAAATATAAAAGGAACAAAACTTCATCTTTTCTTCTTAAAAAATCTCCACATATTTCTTGTATGTGTGCACTCATCCCTACACACATATACATAAAGCATGTACATGCAGATAGTATGTATAAGCAGTCTCCAAACACAAAAGGAGCTAAAACCAACATAATCCTGTCTTCTGGAAGTTCTTGGTATGGAAACAGTAATTAGATCATTCTATTGAATGTAGTACAGTTAATCAGAGCTTTCCCAAGGGCATTTTAGAATTAGGAGGAACACTATTAAGGAATACAAATGTTTTATTTCCTAAACTGCCAATAAAAGGAGACGATCAACTTAAAAAAAAAAGCAGTGGAAATAGGTTGCTTAAGAAAAAACCAAACCCAGACCAATTCACTCCAAAGTCATGAACCTAAATAGGATGTCATTGTGCCAGGGAATTAATTGGATTGTAAATAAAAGTGAAACCGATCAGTAAGTTTTTATTGCTTGTGATGAGTGAAATGCAAGGAGTGTACAGTGAGCATAAATGATGAAAGTTGAATTTGTCCTAAAAAATTCTTTCAGTTTGAATAATCTGCAGGGTATTAATGGCACTGGTAAGAATTTTTATTATAAACATACGAGGACAGTGTGAATCAGGAATAATTCCATTTAAATCAATAGGACTGCACTGAGGGAACATTTTTGAGGGCTGCAGAATGGAAACTAACTGAGATCTACATACCCTTTTGGTGAGAGCAGAATCAGGCCCATGCTTTTATTTCTGTTTCTCCTCCTTGCTCTGTAGTTACTTATATGCTTTTATAGACAACTCTCTTTTCTCAAGCAGTGGGCTCTTAGATTTACATGTGGGTGATCACGTCTGACTGTGGTGACAACATCCCTTTCAACTAAAACAAACACAACTACCAACAAAGCCAGAGAACTTGCTAGAATGCAGGACCAAGGAAACCCAAAACTGTGCAATCCCCAAACGTTTAAAGAAGTGATGGGGTGAGACAGAGGCGTTCTGAGATGCAAGGGACTGGGGCCATTGACTCCTGAGGAAAGCACGTGAAGTCAAGAATCATAAAATAGAATCAGAGTGAGAAGCTATACATTCATTCTGTATTTTGACCAGGATCTTGTGCCTCCTTTTTCAAGTAGAAGAAAAAAGCAGATGCTCAGGAGGAGTATGTGAATGGCCTGCATGTTGGAGATCATACCTGATGAATGGAGGTGAAGGCCAAGCACTCACACTTTTCCTCAGCAGCCCATGCTACCAGTGAGAAGGAGTAAACCCTGCTAGTTTCAGATGCTAAAGAATGGACGGGGAAGCCCTAAGTTAGTCTCCTAACTCAACCACATCAGTTAGATGATATAAATACAGATTCTCCTCTCTTCTAGCATCTCCCTGTTATCTAGAGACTTAAAAGGGCTCATGCAACCCACATGTAGTATTATGAACACACAAGGCTGATCAATTTAAGTTAGCTTGAACAGCTACAGAACAACACGGCACAATAGAAGAGTCATGGCTATTTGAAACATAGTGGGATAAAAGACCAGGAAAAGAGAGTATCTCCTCATATTAACGGATAACAATGGTACAAAGCTGAGATTTTATTTAGGCTTGGAAAAAGCACCAAAGTTGTAACTAGCAGAGCACTTATATCTTGGGATAACCCTCTTAAGAGGAGCCACAGCAGTGCCTTACTGCCCAGTGTTTCTGAGAACTTCCTTGATGGGAAACAGCATTACTTGTCTCTCTTTCTTGCTGCAGACATGGGTTTCTAGATACCATGGAACAGCTGCACGTGGTTGGGTATAAGGCCTTCCTGTGCAGCAAGAAAAGGTTTTAGGAGATCTGTGATGGTGCTTTTCTGGAACTAAAACTTAATTTGTTTATCCCACCTCTTGGAGAGTGAAACAGCTCAAGGAAAAACAAAGGAGAGATACAGAAACAGAGATGGACTCCCATAGAATAATACAGCATACTAATTCATTCTGATACTGCTATTTAGTACCTGAAAAGTCTACCATTATGCATTATTAAATTCATGTATTATTGAATCACAATCCTTGTTGCCTGGTAAGAAATGTGGATGATTTCTTAGCTTAAATTAAAGCACTGCTTCCCTTATTTGAATAAAACCGCATTACTGGCTGCCTCGCATGGTAATCAGAAAACTGCATTAGGCAGGTCGTACTGTATGAATTAAAAAATAATGAAACAAGACTTTTCAGTCAGACATTGTTCCCTTGCCTGCTTTTCATGACAGCAGATTTCCTCCTTTGAGTTGATAAGACAACAGCAAATGAAGATAACAACATGAGAGCAAAATCATTCACTCTAATAGGCTCCACCTGTGCAGTCTTCAGCTCATTTACATGACTGCAGAAGAATTAGAAATCATGCAGCAATTAGTCTCTTCTAGATTATGCACTGTGTCAACTGATACCACTCTAGAGAGCACTAGTGCTGAAATGGTTTCAAAAGATAAATCTACTAGCCTGTGCAAACAGTTTTAATTACCTGGAAAACTGGATTGCCTGTTTAGAAATCTCTGCTGTGAACCAGGCTGCCCACACAGCACTGGAATCAAATGTCACCAGATTCAGATGCTTATATAACTGACTGTTATAATGTTTGATGGCTTGGTGAAACAGAACCGTGCATCTGCTTTTGCTGCTTTGCAGTTGAAGGGACACCTCTTTAGAGGGAGGCAATGCAACTGAGGCAAACTGAATTTTTCTTTCTCCTTTCTGTGTTAGCAGCTATCTATCCCCTTTAGTCTCAGACAGCATCATCCACTCTGGTCATCCACTGTAAAATGATGATCATTTATAGCACTAAGCAAACCCACCAGCAGCTATTTACAGGATGAAAACTGAGGGCTGCATTTTGAACCCTGTACTCTCACCAGCAAGGAGTTCTCCACTTAAGAGGCCCAGCGAAGTCCATTAAACTGCTTATGAGTAGCTGTTCATCCTTGTGAGTAAGCAGTTCACAATCTGGGCTTCAATTCCTTGCCAGGGTGAGCATATGTTGCAGTGGGAAGGCAAGCCTGCACTCCCAGCTGGTGCAAATCTGCAGCATTCCCAAACTCACAGAAGTTCTGCAGATTTGTTCTGAGTGCTGATTTGGGCCCCTCACTTTAAGCATGTGCTCACCACACCTTTGCCATTGCTCATGGGGTTTGAAAAGCGTCTATTGACATTTGAAAATGTGCTGCTTTGGGATATTTAACATTCTCATAAAGAAAAAAAGCTTTAGAATAATTGAAGAGAGCAATGAAGGCACCATAGAGACTTCAAGAGCTACAGAGTTCACTTCAGAGACACGTCCTTTCTCTTTATTTGACTAATTCTCTCAACTCCAAAACAAGGGAATACCTAACTGTGAGGCTGGCAACTTCTAGGACTGCTCTTGCGTTCATCTTCTCTATTTCCTCAGAACATAATAATGTGGACCCCACTGGAGTGAGTCCAGAGGGGGCCACGAAGATATCAGAGGGCTGGAGCACCTCTCCTATGCGACGGGCTGAGAAAGCTGGGCTTGTTCACCCTGGAGGACAGAAGGCTTTGGGGTAGGTAACCTTGGAGCAGTTTCCAGTGCCTAAAAGGGGCATCCAGGAAATCTGGAGAGGGACTTTTTACAAGTGCATGTAGTGACAGGACAAGGGGGAATGGCTTTAAGCTGGAAGAAGGTAGATTTAGATCAGACATTAGGAAGAAATTCTTTCATGTGAGGGTGCTGAGGCACTGGCACAGGGTACCCAGAGAAGCTGTGGCTACCCCATCTCTGGCAGTGTTCAAGGCCAGGATGGAAGGGGCTTGGAGCAACCTGGCCGAGTTAAAGGCGTCCCTGCCCATGGCAGAAGGTTGGAACTGGATGAGCTTTAAGGTCCCTTCCAACCCAAACCATTCTGTGCTTCTATGGTAATACATCTTTATAATCTGAACTGGATTAACTCATGAAGTGCTATGTTAATGGCACAGGCACAGCTTTGGTTATGTAAACTGTTCCTGCAGCCTGAGTTTAGATGCTGGATCTAACCGTTGAAGATTTTTAGTTTCCCTCCTGAAATGCTGCAAGTGTCTTTTCATGTCACACAGAATAAATACTCCTCCACAAGGTATTTACACAGCTCAGCTCTGATGCGCACCAGGTTTGATAGAATTAGTCTAAATTCAGGATCGCTGCACAATCCCTCTTTAGTCATCAAGACTTCTTGTTACAGCTTTGCAGTTTTGAAACTCTAGGTTGAATGTCTTCTGCATTTCCAGTCACAAATTTAAGAGCTTAACTTTGTTCTCAAAGGCAGCTCCTTTGAGTTGGACTACATCCCTTGGTCACACCATGGAGTACCAGCCCCCAGAAGCCCCAGTGATCCTCCAAAGCTGGCAAGTGCACCTGAGGTGGTGCACTGTGATGGGGCTTAGTTGAACCACGGAATGTCTTTGCTATAGGATGATTCAGATATTTTAGAGGTTTGTGTGCACCCAAAAACCATACTGGAGAGGATGCCAGGGCCGAGTACAGCTGTTCTGATGTATATCTGAAAAGATATCCCATTCTTCTGCTGAGCATCCTACAAGCTTTGTGGGGGACACCACTCTATTTTTGTATTTCTGCTTCCTTGCTTCAAAGACTAAACATTGTTTCTGTGCAACTGATGAGCAGTTGAGGGGTGAAAGGTAGCTTTGTCTGTTTGCCCTTCTATCCAATACAGAGCTCATACCGAGAAGGACCAAACACACATGCATTGGGCGATTCTGCTCTGTTCATCCTTTATTCAGGATTACAACTTTCACTGAGGAAATAGCCCATATAACTCTGGCACAAACCATGTGGAATGCATTTTCATCCCTGCAGCCTTTGCCCTGGTCTTTACACTGGACAGATTCCCACTGAGTACAGCCACTTTTACGTTCTAGTTTTGGGTAGCTCCTGTGTGCCAGAACATTGCTCATCCACGAAGAGTCATCATGCATAGCTTTGCTGCTGCTTTTTTATTTTATTGCAAATCCAATACAGTTTAACCATTTTGAGGCTAACTTGTACATGCTTTGGATAGAAGGATAATAAGCCATACAGCAGCACTGCACAGGTAAGTGATGGGAGGAGAGGGCCCTTCAGATGCTCAGGGAAAGCTGGAGAGACAGAAAGCAACAGCCCTCCTTGAGATGTGGCCAGAATGCACAAGATGGGCCCTGGAGGTTCTGCATGGAGACGTGCATACAGGCACCTACCCTACTGCAAACTAGCTCAACTGAACTTTAATAGGAAGGACTGGCAAAGAGAGCTTCCTAACAGCCTTAATTTATTCCTTGATGATGCCACAGTTGGTGGTACTGACTAGGATTCAAATATAAAATGGAATTTATGGAGAAATTTATGAGTTTAATGGAGAAATCTGTTAAGAGCATTGAAAGCCCTTATATAGCTAACGAGGTGTTTTAAGTCCCCTAGCAAATTCTACACTTGCCTGATGAGGTTCAAGTTTCATAGTATAATCATACAGCAAGGGGAAAGAATGACAGTATATGTGGCAGAGCCTTAACACTGACCACGGGCTGCTCAGTTTGAAACATCTTGGAAGATATGTTATGAGGCATGTTCATCTGTCGTTATTAATGACTAAAGTCAAAGGATTAACTGGTCAAGCCTGATCTAAGACTTGTGGACTTGGCTATGTGCATAGGACCTGAAAAATAACACATCGAATTTGCAACTAAACAGCATCTTAAAACCATCAAGGATAAACAGCAAGGGGGGGGGGGGGGGTGGGGGTGGGGGTGGTTCACGCTCACCTCACTTATTGGGATTGCCTTAAGGATACATGGGCAAACCGAACACTGTAGAATGCAGCAGTTGCCACAAGATGGGACATTCAGCTCACAAATATGAAAGTTGCTGGCAGAATACTGAACTTTACATCTAATGAGTAAAACTGTCTTGATAAACAGTCACTTAAATGAGTTAATCCTTTGCTCCCTTTGTGATCCACCTGAGATCAGGTTCCCAACAAAAACCCTCTCCTGTTCAACCCACAGGGAATTCTGACACTGGTGACAGAGTTACTGCTCAATTCCAGCTCATTTGTAAGGGACTGGTGAAAATTAAGGATCAGAAACACCATTCTCCAGAAGGTGTCCAAAACATCTGTTGTTTGTTTTCCTTTGATTACGTTAATGGAGACATGTCTCTGGCTGTAAAGTCAACTGGCCAAGTGGTGCTTCCCCTGGGGAAACCACTGCAGCTTCCTCCTTCAAATGAATTTTCTCTTCCTCCACAAATTAATATGTGTTTTCAAATGCCGCAGTGGCTAAGCTTTCCCAGCTATGACTCAGGCCACACAGTGAGCAAAGCAAGCAAGTAGGCAGAACAAAATGACTCTCTGCTGCAGACAGCACACATCTAGACTCCGTCACAGAGGGACAGCAAAAGTGAGCAATTCCCCGAGTACAGAAAGTAAACTTGTTTTTAGAAGTCAACATAATAACATTCAGATAATTGCTTTCCTCTCTGCTCTTTGGCCAGTTTTTCTAGTGGCAGTTGGAGTTCAGGTCCTAAAGGCAAGGCAAACTTCTTCTGGATGATGGATAGAAATGCAGCTTCTGTGATGTGTCTCACAATGAAGGGAAGGAAATGAGTTGAATAACTTGCCTAATGCACCATATGGAGATAGAGGTGAGGAAAGTGCGGCTGCTAGAAGTTAATGTAAAAAACACTAACCTCAAATCCAGCATAGGCCAGGCTCCAAAACGTAAGTGGAAGTGGCCTAGAAAACCCACACAAAGACAGTAATTTACAAGCAAAGGTTCTATGCTTCTGGAAAATAAGGGCAAGAATAAAAACTGGCTGTGTTAGTAATCTAGGATCTGGAGCAGAGTAACTAAATCTATTGGGCTTAGACTGCCTGAAGGCATAACATTAAACTGGGGAAAGACATTCAGTTTAATCTCCAGCATGACAGATGTCCTTAAGGGGATTCTATGTAAATATGCAGCGTATTGTTTTTGCCTTCTTAAAAAGCATGGGGAGTTGAACCACCTCTCTCCTATCAGATGGTATGGATATTTTGCTCTGCCTTGAAGGAGATGTGGTTAAGTTTAAGAGCCTCCTCATGATTCCAGTTCACCCCTTGCCCTGGGCCAATGCAAATCAGCTGCATTACAGGGATGTTGTAAGCAACCCTCAGTATGATGCGCTTGTTGCATACTGTCTATGGATATGCCTGCACCCCGGGAACACATGATGTGGTATTAAGAGCAGCATCTCTTGAGTTTTCAGTTGAATGTAGGGAAAAACAATTTAATGATGGATGATGAGAGGCAAAGAGGAAGGAGAGACAAGACAAAACACTTACTTGAAATCACATAACAAAGGGGCCGATATTGCATTCCCAGCACCAGCTTAATAAACTGAGGGTTTTGAGGCTGATCTTGGGAAGAATAATTCTCTTTTGGCAGAATTTAAACTGCAGCTTAATTAGACAACAGCATCTAAGGTCTCACAATATCCACATCCCTGTCTGATACTGCAGGATGGGACTGGAGAGTTAAACTTGAGAATATACTATGGGGCCAAATGGGTCTGCTAAGAATTCTTTTTAAAACCACTGCTTTCAAGATAAATAATGCAGAAAAACACTTAGGGAGAAGCCTGAGAATGCTCCAAAACAGCCACTGAAGCAGATGATCATAAAAATTCACCTGAAAGACAGGGAAGAAGTTTGTGTGCGCCAGCCTGCAACTTCCCCAACATGCGGTACATGCAACCTCCAGAGTGACTGAAATGCTGAAAGCCTCTCTAATCCAAAACTAAGCTGATTTTACACTACAACCACAATTATTTTCTTTTTAAAATCGAGCATGCCACTGCCAGATCCGTAGCAGGTGCAAATCAGCACAGGCTTCAGGGGAGCACTCTGATCTACAGCAGCTGAGGATCTGGTGTAAAATGAGATCATCTCCTGAAAAATTCAGAGGAAGACATTTCTGCTTGTCATCCCCTAGGTCTTGTAATTGCTCAGTAATTTCTATCTTGCCCCTCTAGAAATCCAAGTGATTGATTCACTGCTCTGGCTACTCGCCGCTTTCGACAAGCTCTGAGTATGAACACCTCCTAGCCAGGGATACTCACCCACAAGACACTAATTCCCAAAGGATTTTGGCTGGCTTTTCTTCCAGATAGAAGCCATCAGGCCATATCCTAGTCTTATACTCAAAAACTACCACATAGCCTGGACCATCAAATCCTAGATTAATACCGTCAAAGATACTCTCCATTTCTCTAGCAAGGATTACATCCTAAAAACCCAGCCAGAGGAGCAGATCTGACAGAAGCCCTTCCACCACAATGGAATGCTTCCCACAGCAGAAACTGTATTTCAGATGCAAAAGTGCCACTGCTGTGTAGATCACCTGGTGCTGTGACATCTACCCACACTCCAATAAAAGCTCAGAGTTAGTGCAGGAAGGAAACGGAGCACCGAGGCAACATCAACAACGGCATTAAAGACACCATGGAGGTTTAAACTGCTCTAACTGGGTGAATGCCCAGTGTGAGGGAGCTTTATGGATTAGTTAACGCTGGCATCTTTCTTCTGTAGAAAGAGGACTGGCATGAACCATCTGTGTCACGGTGTATGGAAGACTGCCATGTGACACAGAGCCCAGAGGGTTTACAGAGCATCTATTCTGAGCTCCTTTGTAAACCCTACGCTAGACAATCCCAAGAGCATAGCACAAACTAAATAGCATTAGTTTTTCCACCTCTAATGCATCCAAGTGTGCCAAAGGAAGAAAGCAGAATGGAACAAGGGAATCACGGAAACCCAGTTAGGGGAAAACATCTAGATGGACCTTGACAGTGGCACAAGAAGTTACGGAGAATATAAAAACATGGTTGCCATATTTTTAATGCCTTAATCTTGAGCTCATAAATAAGACATATCAAAGACCATTCATAGCTCAGTACATGCATTACATCTACTCATTTCCACCTTTGGTGAATTTCTGCTCCTTAGCAAGAGAAGAAACCCCTTAGGAGTCAAATCATATTTGTAGAAGAGACAAAGGAAAGTATTTCCTGGTTACTTCATTGCTGACAGTGCAAAATCCTGATACCAGCAGCATCATTCACCCCTGTTAATCTCCGCTCCTCAAAACTGCTTTCCACAACCCATCAATTTTAACTCCTACCTTGTTAACACTATTTCACAGTCAGAAGATAACCGGTTTCCACTACCAGCAGAAAAAGTCCTTGCCAAACCATCTAAAGCCCCTCATGTCTCCACAGGACTCACTGGGGCCAAATCTGACCTCCCACTTCCCAACAGAGACTTCAGCTGTTCACAGTTGCAAGTGGCAGCCCAGTCGCACTCAAAACCTGATTTTATAACCACCTTGTTAAAGCTCATGCAACTACTCCAGATTCTTAAAAGTGAACACAAGGTTTGGGAAACGGGTCCAGTTGGCAAAGACACCTTCTCTTCATTTGCATAATTATAGGCTGTGCTTTAACACTACTTATGGTTGAGGGTGCCTGACACTTTCCATTAAGAAGTGCTTTCATTTACTGAGGACATTGCCAAACTCTCTCTGCTTGGTTTTATATTTTCCTAGCCAATGTCTGTCTGTCTTGGGCTGAATTATTTGGTAAAGTTTCAGTTGAAACAGTTCAGCTCTTTCCCAGAATGAAGGGAGGGGGGAAAACAATTTGTCTGCAAAGGAAGAAAAAAAGAAAAGAAGTAATAACCATTTAATGGAGAAGTTCTCACAACCACATGCTCTGGAGCAGGAACTTAAAGCACTGCGGGAGGATTGCCCATATCAAGCTTGTTGCTGGCCCCCCACATATCCATTTGGCCAGTTTCTGCTTTTGGCCAACTTCTAACCCTGCAGAGGACTCTCACCTTAGGCATGTTCATTGGGCATTTACTACAGCTAAGTTCTCTCAAGGTAAGTCTGTTCCTAATAGGCTCCAGACTCTCACAGGCAGAGAAGAACTTTTCAGGAGCATCCCTGCCAGGCATCTGCCTACCCAGGCAGAACGGTCAACTTCCAGAAGTCCGATTTATTTGCTATCTTCATCTCTCAAACTGTACTAAAACCCAGGAGGTTGGAAGGCAGGCAAAGACATGAGTAGTCCATCCCTTTCCTTCTACATAGTTTTTCCAGTCTTTTCCTTGCCACTTTGGAGGCAGAGCATGCCTGCTGACGCGTGTGCTTTGTTTTGGGGTGGCAAGATGCTATCCTATTCCCATGGAGAGCAGAAACTGCTCTGCTTTTCTCCATAAGAATGCCCTAATCAGGGCTGCACAGTTATGCTGTCTGGTTCAGAAACCTCAAGGCCATCCATTAATTCATCGAAAGGAGCCATGTTAAGGGAGCTCTCTTCCAAAGGGCATTAACCGAGAAATGGATAACTCGGAAATAAAACACCCCTTCTCCAACAGCAATCAAAGACCCCCCAGAAAAGAACCCCAAATTCCACATATTCTGATTCATCACTAAAAATCATTTTCCCTCTGGAAGCATCATGTTTGCTCTCCATATGAATAAACACAGCATACAGCATATTGAGAAGAAGAAATGCTGCCTAGGAGTTAAACCACAAAGTCAAGAGATCCAAATTCTGTTCCTGGCAAATACCCAACACCAGCATTTGCAAACTCAATTGCCTGAAGCAAGGCACCAACATCCATATTCAGACACTTAAACATGAAGCCTTATATCCAGCAGCCTTGCAAGGCCAGTATCAGTTACCCATGCTTCAAAAATCTCTGCCTTAACTGTTTGATGTCTTGGAGTCTCCAAGTCACCAAACTCTAGTTAATAGTGTTCAACCTGTGGAAATATTTGGTGTGGAAAGAAAATAGACAAAAGCCAATGATCCTTCCTGTCTTCTTCCTACTGGCCAGAAGTTTCCTCCCCAGTTAACACCTGGCCACGGAAACAGCTGATTCCCTATTCAGCATCTCTGGTGGGGCAGAAACCTGCCGGTGCGCAGCACATGCCTGGGCTAAGAGCTCTCTATTATATATCTGGGCATAGCCACCAACGACTGAAGGAGGATACAGATGTTCCAGGTATTGTAACAGACTCAGGGAGTGATAGTTCCACTCAACTGGAAAGTGCCTCCCACTGTATGAGTCCCACCAATTGCAGCTGGATTACAAGTGGGAGAAACTGTTGTTCACCATGAGCTGGAATCACTGGCTGCTCTCTCAAGCATTGTCATTAAATGCCTTGCAGTTCCAGATTTGCAAAAGAAAAGACTTTATAAAGAATAACCAGCAATTATGCTTTTGTCCTAAATATTCAGAAAGATTTTTGGTTTTCTTTCTTTATGGCATCAGTGATTTTGCCTGAATTTAACAATGGATTTCAACTGCGAACATCTGTCTTGGGAGAAAAAACAAGAAGAAAAGTTCCCCGGTGGAGCTTCCTCTAAGTGCTACATGCACAGAACATTTCGATAGTATCAGATTTATTTCTTTCTAGAGTGCTATTCAATAAAGCCATCTTACCTGCTTGTAACAGAACACTGAATTCTGCCCTCAAATACCTCTGAAACAAACAGATGCTGAAGACAAGCAGTGCTATGCAATGAGCAGCCTGACACTCCTGCGTTGGAGCCTAACAGACAATACATTATTGCAATTCTTCCAGCAGATGCTGCTTCTCAAAGAGCAACTAAACTGTTCACAGCCTGCTCAGCACAGTGAACATGGGAGGCGAGGAAGGTGGGGATCTACTTTGTTCGACAAGATTTGGAAAAGCCATTACTTACCGAAATAGGCTGTGTCCTGACACCACCATCATCATCACAATGTATTACTTGTCAGTCCCAACCACTAGTGCTACCGAAGGCCAAGGCAATGAATCCCTGGTCATTAAATCCATCCTATCATCCCAGTCACAGCAGTAACCCAGCCCACCACACCAGAGGTTGAGTGCAAGGTACACACTCATGGTGTACGCACTCATGCCACAGGCAATGATGACTGAAGGTTCAGAGCTACCTTGAGGGTCATTTTTTTTTGGGATGGCTTTGAGGCAGATGGCAAAAGACAAGCCCTGCCTGTATGGAAATACAGCTTTAAATTTTGACTTCTTTCATACATGCTTGATCAGATTTGTTAGCTGGTCATTAGATGCAGCTACATTCCTTCGCATCTTATTAGAAAGCATTCCTTTTTTTTCCTGAAGAAATAAATAAAGTGAATGCATAGTAAATGCCTAACAGATGAAGCCATAACAAGCTGTTGCAAAGCATATAACACAGAGATATTGTTAAAACAATGTGTGTGCCTGTTAAATGCAGAAACAGTTAATGTTGTTATTAGGTATGCTATAAAATCGACCATAATTTATTAAATAATATTAAAGTATTTATATATGGACCTTTCTACGCTACGTAACTGGCTACTACTGTAACAAATGTGCAATGCCAAATCTATCATTTGGGCTTTTTAACTTTCCTGAAGTGTTTTTTCCCTCCTATGAAAAAGCAGATGTTCTAAAGCAACGGCAACTGTAAACCCCCAATATATGCTCAAAGGCCAAAATCTAATATTTAAAATGAGCTGTTTGAGTACAAAGTGTCTCCATGGTGACCCCTGGTAGCTGAGTGGGAACTAGATTTGGCAGGGAGTCCAAAAGCATGTAGCTCCTGTTGGTGGCACACAGTGACCAGGGATTCATTGCATCCGGGCTCCAAACCAGGCAAAGGTGTCAAGTATTGCTCCACGCACTCCCCAAAATGAAGTAAAGAGGGTTTTCAGCAAACTGCTTCCACCAGCAAAGAGATAACATGTCTGGTTTGCTGTGAATTAGTAATTTATGTAACAAGGTCAGGCTTTATAACGGGGTTTAACCCTAACAGTAATTCTGTTTGCGACCAGTAGTTACCAAAAGCCAGTTTTTCTAACAAACTACCCACGGAGTTAAGAATATGAAGTTCTGCGTTTCTAAATTGCTTAAATATCCATATGCCCATGTGCTGCTAAAATGAAATCAAAGGTTAGCTTTGCATTTTAAATTAGGGAGTTCAGATAATTCCAGCCTCAAAAAAGTGTGTTATAGTTCAGCAACTAAACACAGTACCAACAAAATATTCCATCATCACAGTCTATGTTAGAATCAGAAGAAAAGAATTCCTCTGATTTGTACAAAATAACCCCAAACCCTGGAATTCCCCCAAATCCTCCTATATTTTAGTTTCAACTGTAGAGGAACAAAAGCACTAAAAGAAAAATTCAGTTCTCCTTCTGAATCCAGAATGTGTCTTCTGAATAGAGCTGGATTTATGCGCCTGTAGCTGACAGTGGTCTTTGCCTCCTAATGGGGAACACCAGAGAATTATTGTTACTGAAAATTCAAAATGTTACATAATTTGGTTAAGATTTAAGAGTAAGTAATGGTTTCTCTAGTAACAGTTTTCATAATGGAGCCTTTCTCATATGCCATATTTTTCATACAAACAGGATAACATTATAGCTATTTTACAAGGGTATGTCATGACAGGACAAGCGCTAGTGGCTCTAAACTGACAGAGGGTAGATTTAGATTAGATATAAGGAAGTTCTTCCCTGTGAGGGTGGTGGGACACTGGCACAGGGTGCCCAGAGAAACTGTTGATGCCCCATCCCTGGCAGCATTCAATGCCAGGTTGGACGAGGCTTGGAACCTGGTCTAGTGGAAGATGCCCCTGCCCATGGCAGGGGGTTGGTACTGGATGAGCAATAAGGTCCCTTCCAAGCCAAAGCATTCAAGTTCCAGTCAACCTGAGGTGCTCAACACCTTCCAAGAGACAGTGCAGTCCCTCTATTGTATATAAGCTAGAAAGAAATCTGGGACTGAAATGAAATTCAGCAGAGCGGCTAGACTCTAAAGCTGAAGGAGCCTATTAAAGCCCACCCAGGGGGATGAAGCAGGTTTTATAAACCACATTCTTCACCTTCTGAAGGCCCGTAAGCCCAGGCAGTTTGAAGAAAGTCAACATAGTTTTAAAAGGAAATGTTTTCTTCTGGTTCCTGCACAG
The DNA here is from genome assembly GCA_028858755.1 of Ara ararauna. NCBI lineage: Eukaryota > Metazoa > Chordata > Aves > Psittaciformes > Psittacidae > Ara > Ara ararauna. Next base: position 10,466,906 of record CM054379.1, read on the forward strand.
ACCTCAGCAAATGTCCCCAGGGTGAGAAGCCATAAGAGCACTGTACTTGGCCATATATGACAGGCAAAATCTTCCCTGTGACCATCTGCAGCAATATATTGATTTCGGTTACAAGGAAATCTGTATTGTATTGTATCTGTACTAACCCTGTTGACTTCAGACGCTGGGTGTGACAGCTTCACCCCTAGCGATCAGACCCTGATCCTCCGGGAAAGGGAATCTTCTACTGTTGGAGTTTTATGTCTCTGCAGGATTTTCCCCTCTCATTCTTTCACAAAACACACACACAGCAAAAAGAATCCTGTTTCAAGGAAGGCACAACACAGTGACCTCATCATTAAGTTTCATCTCAGCAAAATGTTTCAATTTGTACTTATGAAAAACACGGTAATTTGGGAGCAGTTGAGCATTTTGGTCACCAAGGGCCCAGTCTGAGTAACACTGAGCACCTCCTTGTGAGGGATCCTCCCTGTAGTGTGTGGACTTGTGCAGAAGCTGGGGAATTTGGCACCACTGCTGGTCAAGATGTGCACATCTCACAATGCAGTCTGGACAGCAATGAATTTGGCTTAGGCAGACAAGCAGGCAGGTCCAAAGCAAAATTTGCCAACTAAAAGAGACATCCCAGGCTCAAGTTCCCTTCCCCACCATACACAAGTTTCTCTCTCCCAGCTCCCATCCCTATCATCACCTTAAAAAATAGATGGCTCAGATCCACAAACTAGTTCAGAACCAGCGGGGTGAGGGAATGCAGGAGCTGTGACTCTTGCTTGGAAAACCCCGAAAGAGAAATGAGGCAGCATCCTTGAAAGAAAAAGGCAAGTCCTGTTCCATTTATGGCTAAGATTATGAGTGAGAGAGAAAAAAGAAGAAATAAAGAATAAAATAAACTAAACCCTGCCCCAGAGCCAGAGATCAGCCAGCATAGGAGCTTTGCCTGCAAGCACTCGAGAGAGAGACCACGTCTAATAACAAGCAAACTGCCACATTCTGGACCAGATCCAGTTCCCAAGTGGATTGTAAGACACAGCCCTGTATTTATTTTTACAAAGATCAAGCATGTGTATATTCATATTGCTTGGTTAAAGAAGATTGACCAGAAATAAGCAAACAAAAACTGCCTTCCTATACTCTGCCTCTAACTCAGGTGGTGCCATCCACACCATGAACGCTCATCTGAAACTGCAGATACAGGGTGCCAGGTTGATGTCTGATGCCCATAAAACAGGCTGCTCATACCTGCCTGGGCAAAAGCTTCAGCTATCCCAGAGCTCTACTGGGTGATCCCAGTCTGTTCTTGCCTCTTTTTGCAGTAACTATGACCCAATGAAGCATGTACAGCAAAGGAAACGCTACAACTGAGAGACACAACCTCAGCACTACAGGCCTCTTAAGGTGGGCTTTCTCCAGGCAACCCAAAATGACTGTCTGCATCCTCAGTCCACATCAGGGAATAAGAAGCCACATACAGAGATGGCCACATTACACCATCTGGTACAGTTATGACACACAGAGAAGAGCGAGCTGCAAAAACAAAGTTCTGAGACAAAGCCAATATGTTTTAACAGATCAACAAGTACTGTGTAAGGTACACACATCCTTCTGCAGGTTATAGAAAAAACCTCTCTTGGCCACAGCCTAGAGACAAGTCAGTGCACTTGAAAGCTGAGAAGCTGATAAAGACATTAGTGCTACCTACAAACTTTTATTTTGTCATGGATGCAACAACATTTCCACTTCATGATACAGAAGAGGACTCTGGGCAGCATTTCAGTAGAAAGCTGGAGAACTGCTTAAACTTGCTCTTCCACTCCACCTACCTCTTGGTTGACTTTGCTTCTATGGATCTGCCCTTCCACCCTCTCAGTGCAGAGGCTATACATAGCAACGCCTTGCTGCTATGTAAATTATCCCAACATTTATGTCACCTCTCAGCCCGGCCAGTTCAATTTGCTGCATCTTAGGTTTCAAACTCTAGTGATGAACATTCCATGATTTCAGACTTCAGAAGGTTGCTAGAGCAGCAAGTCAGGACACAATATTTTTAGTGTAAAGATGCAGATCTACATTTGACTTTGCATAAAAAACATCCAAGAATGGATTCAATGCCAGAACGCACTCCTCTCTCCAAGCCATTCCTTCCTTCCATTAAGTATCATAGCAGTCACTGTTGGTTCATCTCTATCACGTTTGAATATGTTAAACTAGACCCTCAGTAATGAGCATGAAGAAAAAAACCAAAATGGTTTAATCCAGTTCAGAAAAGGGGCAAAGCAGGTCGATGGCGAGGGCTCTGAAACACAGTTCAGTTACAGCAGCTTAAAAACTTAGCCAAGCTCATTCACATGCATACACCATGTGATGAAATGCTATTTTACTTCAAACACTGGTGAAAGAGAAAAGCTTCACTATCAAGGGCTGCTGCAGGCAATATGGCAGGGAAGTTTTCTAGTCACATGCAGGCAGTGGAGCTTGGGCTTCTCAGTTAGACTGACTTGGAAATAAGGCAAGAAGAGAAGAAGCAATTAGTGCAAGTTAAGATACAACAGGTCCCTTATCAAAGCAACTGCACATCTGAGCACACTGACATCCTCACGGACTCCCACTGCTACGTGCCTGTCATCTCTGATATAGAGATGTAGGCTCCCAAGTTACCCGGAGGCTTTTGGAAATGTTACCCTACCACATCTCATCCCTACCACCACCAACAAACTGAGCAGCTGAACCACGAATTGTGTCAGACAAGGCTTGAAGAGCAAGAGTGCCAGTCTGTGGGTGACTCAGATGTGCAGATCTCGTGCATTCTAAGTGAAGAACTTAAAGACAAATAAATGAAAGCTGCATGAGCAGGGGCAGCAGCAGCTGGCCTGTGCTGGATGCACTGCTCAAGTAAAAAGGGCAGCACGCACACCGTACTGCTGGCTGTTGTTGGCTTCCACTGCCAACAAGTTGAATTGCATCACCCTGAAAGTGATGAATAGCGTTTCCATGTGTGAAGTTCTAACATGTGAAGTTTCCTGGCCCCTCTCTGGTCTCCTTCTCCTCCTTTAAGTTTTTTCTTATTTTTCTTTTTAAAGGCAAATAAATCCAGACAAATAGAGGAAAACAAATGCATAGAGTAGCTAAGGATATACCAAGACTCAGTACTACTCACATCTTTAAGGATGAGGTTCCTATGGTGTGTAATTACTCAACACAAAGACAGCAATACTTTGCGTATATAAAGTGGTAAGAGTACATTCCTCACTTCTGAATAACACTATCTGGAACTAGTGACAAAGATGTGCTACACATCAACTTTTAGAGTTGGTTAGGGTTATTTTCCCTGGTATGTATCAAAATCAGAGAGGAGTGAAAAGAAGGCAATACTGAAAAATCATCATTGGTTTTGACATGTAAACAAAAGATTAAAGCTATAGTATAGAATTTGGGATATGAAAAAATAGAGACTATTTCAGATTCAAAAGAAAGTGATGTTTCAGGAAAAAAGATGGAAATAAACTAAATTGTTATGTCGTTAACACAATAATAAGGACAAAAATAAAGTTCGGCTTATAATAATAGATAGGAATTGTAATTGCCAAATGCTGTAAATTTTGACAAAGTAACTTCAAAATGTATTAGAGCATGCAGAAAGTCTGAAGTGTATCAGTAATAATATCACCTTATATAGTATTCTCAAGTGATTTCTCTGTTCTTAGAGAAGCAGTTTCTCTACCACCTTTTCCCAAATTCTCTCTTCCCTCACATTTCAGGCCTCAAAACAACAGTACAAAATTAAAACAATAAGCAACCAAAATAAACGTCGTTGTTTCCCCACTTTGACCTGTTTCTGTTGCCTGACGCAATATCGGACTCAATAGAGAGAAAAGCTCTTGAAATCAGTGCAAATATCTTGTGTGGAATAAGGTAGTTATCAAGATAATCAAGGCCTCAATTTTTGCTATTCTGATTCATTTAAAGCTATTGTAGCTAAATTAAAGGGCACGACTGGGAGGCATGAAAGGAGTGAGTTTTGCTGCCTTATTCACATTCAGGGACTGCTGAGACTTTCATGTTAAACTGGATCCTCATAAGGGCAGGCTTTGGCCCAAAAATGCACTTCAAACCAATCCAAACAGATGGTAGCACTTAATATATCCATGAGAAGTGTTTCTCACTACCATGTAAGCTTTCTGAGTGCTCAGCAGGGCAGAATAGGGGAATCTCGCTTTCAAGTCATGTTTGTTTTATATATGAGCACATAGAGTTCTATAATTGGTGGAAAATTGGGATGATCTATTCAGTATCAGTCTGTAATAGGTCAAATTGAGGAGAGGAAGACAGTCATCGAAGACCCTGAGTGCATGTCCATGTGGCAGGGCTTTCCTAGAATGCAATTTTAACTGTGCAGTTCCCATTAAATTAAATCCCCATATTTTGCGCTAGCTACTTATTACATCATGAAACAAATGAGCTTTGTTCAGGGAATTTAATTCCCAATGATTAATATGAAATAGTCTTGTCAAGTGACTCTTTTCTTAAATCACAATTTGTTATCAAATGTTAAAATCCCTGCTTAGGCTTTATTCTCACTCGGGCTACACGTGTGATGAACTTCAAAGCGAGTATTCCATTAGTAAACAATTCTGAGGGAGGATTTTCAAAGGACTTTCTGTTTGTTTGTTTGAGGTCTCAAGCGAGCTGCTATCTTTCTTAAAGCACAAGACCCTGGATCCATGCAAGATTATGAGATTAACAGCAGTTATTATTTAATCTGAAAGACAGCATCTAGCTCAAATGGTCATGAAGAAAAAGTAGGAAAATAGGATTTAAAGGTAAAACAAGAACTGAAACAATCCCATCACTACTGAAGTTCAGTAGTAGTATGATGTCGAGGGCCTGACTCAAAGGTCACAGCCATTTGAAATTTTTGGGCTTTTACCTATAAACCCTACAAATAAGCCCACACTGAAGTCCATTTTTATGTAAAACACATTCTCAGCCTAAAACTTCTTTCCTGAGGAAAATGTTTTCCTTTGAAGCAAGAGACAGCTAAGGGACCCTTCAAAGCTTTAAGGAGATACTTGCCATTCTAAACCAACCAAAATTAAGTTTAAAGCAAACCACAAGTTAACACTTTCTTAAATGGTACCAAGATCTCATGTGCATGTAATTTGAAGAGGCAAGTGCATTAATACACTTTGCAGTTGCTATCTTTCTGGGTGCTCTGCCTCCCTTTGTAGCATGTAAATCTCACCCGATGCTGTGCCTAATTTCAGAAGATGGGCAGCTCATCATAATTCCAATGATTTTATCTGGATAAATAAGAGAAAGGTCAGCTCCTGCTGTGACACATTTCTAGCCTCCTGCCTGTCCCATTTTTCACAGATTAAGCTTCAAAAGTTACTTTAATTATTACCTTTCTTAAACCAAAACATTGCCTCTCAGGATGAAATCTCAGCTCCCCAAAGTCAGTGAGTTTTACCCCTAACTTAACCAACTTTTACCCCAACTTAACCATTTTAAACCAGATTTTACCAACTGCAACTCTTTTCTAGACCTTACACAAACAGCGAAATTGGTCAGAATCTCCTCTCTGACTTTTACATCAGCAATAGAAAATAGAATTATTCAAATCCATGCAAAGCTACTTGAATTTCTGTATTTATAATATATACCAATTAGATATAATCTTGGCCGTGTGTCTATCCTTTTCAGCTTTATTTCCAACGAGATCTTCCTTTAAGTCATGGCGTTAAAAGGTACTTTTGTCTGAACCAAAATTATGGTCTTTACTGTAAGAAAACCTTTAGAAGCCACATCTGAAGTTAATCTCTTGTCCTTGAGATAGCTCCTTCCCCAGCTTTTTAAAGGGGAGAATGAACCCACGGTCCCTCTAGGGTACAAGGATCACACACTGTTTTCTCACTGCCCAATGGGTTTTGGTCGGCTATTTTAATATTTCCAGTCCTTCATCTCCATATGCCACTAGACATAATGCCCCGAGCAGCCTGGGAACATGGCCATTTGTTACATCTTGCTGGCGTCAGCTACAAACTGTGCCAGCTTGAGCCTTAATTTTTATTCGAGTGTAACTATTAGCTCTACTGCTAATAAAAAGCCTTTGAAGAACCTCATCCTTTATTTGTATTCACTGCTGAATTGAACACCAACAGCAATGTGCACCTAAGAGTGCACCCAACCTCGCACCTGGTGGAGACAGTCAACAAACCTGGCTGTTGTGACACTTCTATTTAAGAGTTTGAACCATTTTTCTGCATTTCACTGTTGTAGAGAAAGCTTAGGATAAAAAACAAACAAACAAGCAGCTAAACTCACCTGCCTGGATGATATTAATATATATTAAGTTCATTAACTTCCGTTGCCTACATCAGATTTCGTATTGGATCACAATCCAATCTGAAAAGAATGCTTAGATCCAAAGGCCAAGTTTTAATCAGCTGCTTCTCCATGTAGGAGAAGAATATATCCCTTCAGCTGACTGCAGTCCTGAGCAAAACTAAATGGCTATTTTCACCTGTCCCCCTAGCACCTCCTTTTGGTTCAAGTGAGGTTTGGGATCTGTTTCAGTGTTCAGAGAGCCACAGTTACTAGATTATTTGGCTGATTGTGAGAGCCTGGCTCATTCCCTCCAGTAAGATCAGAGCATCGTGCCCAGGGCGCCAGGCACAGACGTGCAAACAGACAGACTTTCTAAACACAGAGTTAAAGCAACCATGTCATCTCATAACCACTCAAGTGGTTATTTACCCCTTCAAGTGTTCCTTGCTATACTACTAAGAATGATCTCAAAAGCAAGGAAAAGTCTAAACTGAATATAAAGATTTTACCTACCTATTTTGGGGCATAATCTAAACCACACAGATTTAATGGAAAGGCTCCAGCTGGCTTTGAATCAAATCCAGTATGGAGGTCCTTAAGTGTTACTGAGTTTTTGTACCATAAACTGTGGAACAATTATTACAGTACTCGTATCAGCTCCTCAAAATATGAGAGGGCCTTTTGTATTATTTATGTCTCGTGCTACGGGTTGGTAAAGTTTATTGTAGCAAGGATATTACTCACTGATTATAATCTTTGCCATTTGTGACAGTGCTTAGGGTTTCTTTATGTGGGTTGAAAGAACAATACGATGAATAAACACAAACATACAATAGAAGGGAGAAATGACAGAGTTCCCCTCCTTGCCCAAATATATAAGAGGTCAAATGAGCCCTCTACCCTGCCAAAACATATGTGGGAATAATAGCAAAATGTGTATGTTCAGGGTAGTTATCATGCGTGTATTTTGGACAAGCTGTATTTGTTTCTTGAGTGCTTTATCAGACAGCAGAGGAAACCAATGCCAACACTGCAAAAGCACACAGAAAAGCCTGAGGTAAGCCAGCCCCACTGCGCACTTTTGGTGCTAAATTAGGGATAAAATGTTGGAAATTGGCCCTGGCATTGCAAAAAATAAACAAACTATCCAATGATGGAGGAACTGCAACAGCTTGGTACAGAGATGGGGTCTCAACTTCTTCCCTGTCCAGGCCCCAAGAGCTCCTCTCAGTAAATAATGCTGGAAATTCTGAAAACATGGGAGGGCAAGGATACAAAAAGAGATTAATTTCCCTTTTCCAAAAGAGAAATTCCTCTTCAAGAATTCAGTACAAAATATGAATACCTTCTCTAGTGATTTGCTTATCAGCACTAAACACTGGTTTTTAAACATGGAAATAAATAGCCCATAGAAAGTACTACTGGATAGATAGATAGATGGATAGATATGAAACCAGAGAGTATAAATACTTTACTCTGGAATAATGACAAACACAAGAAGACGTGGAGAAATGCATTGTTATACACAAGGTCTTTTTCTTGCCAGCTGACACCTCTCTAAAATAGGAGGAAAATACAATGAAAAGAGAAAGCATCAATAATATTGACTTGTAAGCAAAAAAAGAGGAGTTTATAGTGTTAGGTTCCGAAATGCTGTGTAAACAGAGACACTGTTATGCAAATGCAGAAGAAACTCATTATTCTAAAGAAAATGCTTCAAAAAAATCAACCTGACATGCCTATATATTTTCAATACAGTGTAGTTAATAGAGAACAACATGAGGATCGATGTGCCTTTGGCATGTGGTACACAGGAACCGTAATTGCAGAATCCTGCAAGTTTGGTAATCTAACAAATTCCTTTGGAATACCTATGAGCTAAAGGCAGCATTGTGAAGGGCTGCAGCACAGCTGTAATGCTCTTAGCTTTAACACTGCTCTGAAAGTTATTTCATTGCTCAAACCCAAAATATTTCACACCATTTCTTTTTCCTCCAAAGCTTTCCCCTCTATTGTGGTGTTGTTGAATGTCTCCATGGTGTTCTAAACTCCTAATTTCTTCATCCAGACCCTCGTAGCCCTTGTTTAAAGAGGCAAGTTAAGAGTGACCTACTACCATTCCCCAAAATGAATCCTTGCAACATTCCTTCCTTAGATTTATCCACCAGGCTTCTTCATTACCTTTATCCCAGCTGAATTCCTCTTATTGTAAATACACAGGTACAAGCACTCTCAGGATCAGAGTACATTTTGATTTGGAAAATGGGCTTGGATCCATTTTAGCATATCCTATATGTTAATTTTATAATTCTACTCAAAATACTAAAGCTGTTATTACAACTATTTATACAAAAGTATAAATAATAGATGAGAGCAGCAGGATAATAACATTAAGAGTCACGCAGAAAGAAGAAAATATGTTTTCAAATGAGACTTCTATTGGGAAGGGGAGCGAAGGACAAGTAGAAGTACGTGAGAACTGTTTCAGATGGCAGGAATAACAGAGGAAAAGGCTTCTGTGTCAACTGTTGTGAGGAGATAGAGTTAAGGCCAATACTGGAAACACGGCAGAATCTTATCTCTGCTGCTTGGATGCAGTAAATTAATCAGTCTTACTCCAAATTTAAGTCTAGACAGCCCAGTATGTTAAAAATTGCAAGCAAATATTTTTCCATTCAGGAATTTTTCAGCCACAGTAGGACACTGCTGGCTAGAACTTGTCATAACTGAAAAGAAAATACATCCCCATCTAAGTAGCCAAACATGGAGCCAAATAGGACAAACATATTACATTCTCGGTAATTCAAATCTGATACACAGCAGAAATACTGAAAATGAAAACAGCAGAGACAAAAATCCCAAGGATGTAAATCCTGCTTCTTCCAAACAAAAATACTCTGTTTTTTCTATCATACTGAGTCAGAAACAAGTGGCAGAAAAACTAAAATTCAAACATCTTGGACCTTATAGGCTGCCTAAGGTGCAGGTAAGTAAAAAGGATTACTTGAAATACCTGATTTTGAGTGAGGAAATCAGGAATTACCTGTAGCCCTAGCCAGAGGGGTGTTAGCTGACATACAGACAGACAACTCTGCATGGAGCTCAGATGCTCACACTCCCTCTCCATTCCTCTTTCCCACCCTCCTCAGTCTGTCACTGGTACACCTGGGCAAATATTACATGGTTGACATGCTAAACTTGACAGTTGTGACATGTACAAAAATGGAATGTTACACCTTTGCTATAAAATATGTTCCTGGGCTAGAAAGGACTCGCAGGCAAAAGACCAAGGGAGGGGAGGACACACACACACAAAGCAAAGGCGTGTCCCCAGCTCGAAATGTCTGATGAGCCAATAGCTGGAGGATGACTGGGGAGAGGGGTGTAGGAAATCTGTTGTCCCAAAACTGAAATCTTTGCTGTTGTTGTTAATCAGACTGAATCGACCTATTTTAAACTTTACTGAGTATAAAACTTGATATGTATAGTTTCATTTGCTTTGATCATATCTGATCTCTCGATTCATTACAAATCCTGTCTTAATTCCAGCCCTAGATCTCACAGCTTTTTTCTTCACTTACATTAAAATTCAACGTAGGCTGATTGACATTTTTGTGCAAATCATACCAAAACAACCTCTATTAGCTTTTGGGATAAAACACCTTCACCTATCCCTTCACACAAAGAGGGATAGGTGAGAAATGGAGACACAGACCCATCTATCTCTCGTAGGAGGATGTGCTGGGTAGCTGCAGACATGTTCTTTTACACATGTAAGTACCATGAATTCCTGTATCTCTGCCAAAATCTGGACCCTAAGTACCACTTCGTCTTGTTTCAGAAAGACAGAGGACTACAACCACATGTGGTGTCACCAGCTACAAAGCGATCAACTTCAGATATCAGCTTCAGTTCTGACAAAACAGTTCGAACTTCCACCTGAATTCCAAAGAGATACTATAGAATTCATTCAGAGTTAATTCAAGCAAGTCTTTGTTTGCTGCACAGGAACCTAATTGGGTTTTATACCTTAAACAATCCCTATCCTAGGTTTATATGAAAAATTATTCCTTCTCATTAAATGAATTCTTTAGAATGGCTACCTCATTTTAGCAAAGTTTTGAATCCACACCTGTATGAGATGGACTGATCCCTATTAAATTCAATGGTGTTTTTGAAAAAGAGACAGGAAACAATTTATGCCACTTCTAGTTTGTCATCTCGTCACTGTATTTTGAAATGGCCTTCCTGCTGTCTACCTGACCCTGCCAATATCTTCTAAATCTGTTGCTCAGCTTCAACCAGATTTGCTAGAGGGCTATAAACTTCAAAGATTAGGGAGTTCCTATACATTTTATGAAAATCAGTTGGATTGATGAGAAAGGTCTGAACAAGCACCTGCCTCCTGAAAGAAAAGCAGGCTCAGCTGCTTGGGAGCAATCAGTCACCCAACCAGCAGTCATGCTTCCTTGATAGTCCGCATGAGCTCCAGATAGACCACAAACCCAACAGCAACCAGAGGTGAAGGTGCATAGGCTGGTGTCATTGCAGCGTAATGGTGTGCGAGATATGGACAACCAGAAAATCCAGTTCCATTAGTTCTGCCACTCATGGCACAAAGCATCTTCTTGAAGACCAAACCCAAGTCGGGCAGGTCATCCACAGTAAGAAAATCAGGCCAAAGTTTGTGTTTGCTTTGGGAGAATTTACTAATAAATAGATGAGAACAGAGATAGAAATTCTATTCTCCAGGTAGGGACCAGATATACTCTTTAGCAAACAGGAACCAGAAGCATCACTTCCCAGGCACTGAAGTTGAAAATCTCTGCTTCATTTAAGCCAGGGACACCACTCCCATTAATTTCAAATGGACTAAGAATTCACTCCAATCCTTTAGAGCTATTCAGCTTCAGCTGAATGTTTCCTCACAACTTGTGCTGTCAGTTCAGGAGAATTATAGCTCTACAATTCAGAATAAAAGGATGTTCAAAATGTCTTACCCTTCACTAAGAAATAACCAAGATCAGGTGTCCACGTGATTCCATTATTTATGTAATGCCTCAAAATGTCATTTGTCTTCTAATACGAGATGACAGGTTTCACATGTACAAGTTTTCTATAAGAGTAGCATGCTCATCTTGATCCACTCAATACACACATTGCTAATCTGAGATAAAAGATTTATCATGTAGATCCTGTAGTTAATTGGCTGCAGTAGCCCGCTTGTTTTTTCTTTTCCTATGTAGATTTATTTGGAATTTCTTTATACATGTGCCAATTTTAAAGACTGATATATTTGAGCCACAGGTTTCTTTTGGGAAGGCTTTTATTTTCACTTTGTATATGCTCAGCACCTCACTATGCGTTCCTGGTTCCTATCTGAGGCTCCCATGTGTTCCTGCATGCTCACACAAATGGAATAAAAGAGCTTTCAATACAATATTTATTGTTTGCTTTAAGGATCAATAAGAAAATTGACCTTTTTGGTTATCAAGGTGTACTTGATATACACAAAAACTGTGTTTGTGACTTGAGTGAATTACACTCCTGTATTGAAACCAACATTTAACTGATGTTTGAAGACAACAAAAGAGCATGATTTTTCCCCTTCATGATGCCTCTCTTCTACCATCTCAAGAAAGCAGTATCCATCTTTATTTGTCATTAGTGTCCAAGTACTAGACAGCAGCAGATAGTACACAGGAACTCTACTATGACTTAGAAAATACCACAGAAACTCAAAACAGCTGAGGTTGAAAGGCATAGAATCATAGAATAGTTAGGGTTGGAAAGGACCTTAAGATCATCTAGTTCCAACCCCCCTGCCATGGGCAGGGACACCTCCCACTAAACCATGCCACCCAAGGCTCTGTCCAACCTGCCTTGAACACCACCAGCGATGGAGCATTCACAACTTCCCTGGGCAACCCATTCCAGTGCCTCACCACCCTTACAGTAAAGAATTTCTTCCTCATATCCAGTCTAAACTTCCCCTGTTTAAGTTTGAACCCATTACCCCATGTCCTCTCACTACAGTCCCTAATGAAGAGTTCCTCTATATGTTCCACTATAGGCCCCCTTCAGATACTGGAAGGCTGCTCTGAGGTCTCCACGCAGCCTTCTCTTCTCCAGGCTGAACAGCCCCAACTTTCTCATCCTATCTTCATCTCAAGAGATCACCTAATCCAATGCCCCTGCTAAAAAAAAAAAAAAGGCAACTACAGCTGGTTGCCCAGGACTGTGTTCAGTTGCATTTTGAATACCTTCAAGGACAGAGATTTCACAACCTGTTCCAGTGTTCAGCCATCCCCACAGTTCCTTATGAGATTCTGGGGCAATATTTCATCATTCACCATTTCATATATTTGATCAACCTGGTCAACCAACCAACCCTCGCAATCTGGCAGGAGTCCCTTGTAGATATGCTCTGGGAGACCACAAGACACACTGACTCTAGAGCATCCAAAGCACTATGAGACAAAGGCAATTGGTGTGGTCTGGTTTGGCTAAACTGGTATTGAAATCATAGCTGAAACCCAAAGTAGCTGTTAAGAACTGAAGGTTCCATTTCCCTATTCCTGCTGCCTCCACTCCTGAGAGTAAAGTCCCTGCTGAGCTTCACAGGAGTTTGGTTTCCCTCTCCTCCCTCCAGCACCCATGTGCATTTGGAGATCCTCTCCCTTTGACGTGCTTTAGGAAGCAGGGTTTTTTTAGAATGGCAGCTTCCTCTTCTGGCCATGATTTCTAGAAGCCCAGCTCCCTCCTCAAACAATCAAAATGTGTCCTGTCTGCAAAGGTGCTGGGTAGAAGGTCAAGGATTTCATCTGAATGTAGTTTGTAAAAAGAGAAAGAGAAGATAAAATAAAAAGGCAACTCAAGAAATGTAAGAAATACGGTCAGCTTAAGCTGTTACAGACCCTTTTATCAATTCCTTCACCTCTGAAGTAAAAGAAATCAGGCACAAAGATTCCACATAACTACAATGCTGAACTGTTAGAGGTGTATAGAAGGAAATGTTGCCTAGGCAGAACTACATAAATTTTTGCTTAACTAAAATAAAACTTAGTACATAAAGAAGCATTGCAGATCACTGCCGGCTTTGCTTTCTGACCTCTGAACTCATTGTTATCCCTATCCAAACATAACACTTTGTTTCTATATTTATGACATAATCTTGCACCTAGTCTGCGAAGACACCATTTAAAAATGCGCCCTGAATAAGGACCCTCAAATAGCAAAGGCACACTGCAGTCCCGCACACTGGCCTCCCCTGACTGTACAACAACTGGTTTGTTTCCTTTGAGACCATTTGCTTCCTCTTGCCTTTCTCAGTGTCTTTCTCAACATATTCCTTGACCTCCTGTATTTGTCCCCACTCTCACAGCCCAAAGCAGAGCCACAACCTCATTTCAGACAGGGAATCCTTCCCTCTCCCACAAACCGAGGCTCGAGAAGGGTGGCTGATGTTTCATCTATCAGACTCCTTTAATTACATATGCTTTGAAGAAGCCCTAGTTGGGTTCAACAAGAACTTCTCATGTCAGGTTCGGAGAGCTTGATTTGGATATTTTTGGTGAAGGTAACCTAGCAGAGTCTATGCTTAGTGGGAAAATATTCTAATCTCAGTTACAGAATGGGTAAATCTGTAGCTATGCAGAGGAAAAATCCCACATTGACATGAACAGAATGTCAGAGGTGATCCGATAGAGGATCACTTTTCTAAGACCTGACACAAGATTTCAAAATTTGGCAACCAGGGTGAAGTGAACGTGGCCTTTCTGCAGAGGGGAAGAGACAAGCAAGAAAATTGAGTCCTGGAAAAGACACAGACTCCTAACACTATGATAAATACAAACCACCCTTCCTGGAAAAGAAACACTGAGGGGCCTGAGGCCAGCATTTGATCTGTGCTAAGAAACATTAGGATATTTTTATGTGCAGCAAGTTCATCAAGAATCTTGCTTAGAGGTTAAACCTCACAGAAAAGACAAAATAAGGTGACTAAGGGCTGTTCATGGGAGCAACGATGTACAGGAAGAGGCGCAGGCCAGTGTGTTGATCTTGCATTATGGAAATCAATTAAGCATTAATTATAAATGTTCCTGAAGGTTAAGTGAAGTGTGCATTGCTACAGAGCCTGATGGACCCCTAGGGCTTCCTGATGCAAACAGCTATGGGTTCCTCGGTCAGAGAGAAGTGATGAGCTCTACTCTCTGCGCCTCTGCAGCTGGGCACCTGTAGGCACGGCAGGGGTGTACATGTACAGCCAAGAGGATCTTGGAACAGCTCTGGGACCTGCACCAAGCACTAGAACAGCCCTGAATAGTTGGGAATAAAAGAGCAATCAGCAGTCCTCAACTCATTGCTTCAGTCCTAAATAGCCTTACTCCAAAGTATTACTAGACTAAATAGCAAGCCCCTCCAAGCTGCTCCCATCAGTGAAACTTTTGCCTTAGGAAGATCAGAGTGGCGAAATCAGGCTTTGAAACTTTACCTCCCATGGCACCATTCCCAGGAGGAAAGCTGCAAGAAAAAGCCCCAGAATAGCTTCTGTTTGCTAAGGATGTGGTACACATAATGCTGATCAAGCAGTTTCTCCCTCCCTGTCATGCATTTCTGGGGGAAAAAAAAGGGCTTCTCCTGTGCTGCTACATCTGTGGACTGAGGTGATTTGTCTCCAGTACTCTGATTATGTACAGATTAATTATCTACTGACTAATTGCACTGCCTTCTTAAATGTCTCCAGGTAACAGGAGTCCTGCTTTCTTTTTGCTCATCAGGCCATGAAGGCAACCAATTTGTCTCATCCTTTCTGGTACTTCCAGACAAAGGGCCTTTCAAAAGAAAAAAATCCTGAACAGAAAATCTTGGTAATCCCTCTTTGCACGCTCCAAATAAGACAAACATATGTGTGTGCATGTGTCCATCCTAGGGTCAGCTCTTAATGCAGCAACTTGAATGTACCACCCTGAGAGATTTACCTGTACCCAGAGGGAGGAACAGCCTACCCACAGTTACCTTTCAAGTGATTTATTACAAGGAATTTGCAGGAATGCAAGGTTAATCCCGAAGTGATACCTGCTCACAATTTGAAGCAGCAGCACAAATAAGGGTGTTCTCACTCACTGCACGCAAGTCAGAGTTCCTGCCTTGCACCCAGGAATTGCCAGCTCTCACCTGAGCTGAGCACTTGACTATTCCCTGTCAAAAGCAAAGCTCAGCAAAGTGGCTAACACTTAAACTAGATACAAAAGTCTGCTACAGCAAAACAGGGAGCACGCGGTCTGGTACTGCATTGACAAAAAGGAGCAGTAATGGGGGAGAGACCCTGGATGTGGTTCTGGGGCAACCTGATCTAGCTGAAGATGTCCCTGCTCATCGCAGGGGGATTGGACTGGATGAGCTTTGAAGGTCCCTTCCTACCCAAACTATTCTGTGATTCTATGAACCAGCTCTCCTGCACACCTGTGTGATCAGCTCTTACACTAGGACCAGAATACACCACTTGGGATATTCCCCTTTCAACACTATGGGAACCCGTGAAGAAACCCAAGTGTTTCCAAGCAGAAGTCCCTGAGCCAACAGAAGTGCAGGTCATGCAACGCAGCTGTCTCAGCTGCGTATCTCAGTTTGGCATGCTGGTGCACTTAAAACCATGTCTGGTCTCAGCAGACTCGGATGTTTCCATAGATACACTTCTTGAGTTGACCGCAGTTGGGAAGAGCTACAGTACAACAACAGACAGGAAAATACCTGTTCTGATGATCCAAATGATTCCTCCCAACAGAGATCGAAATCCTATTGAGAAGATCCTCAGGAAAAACAGACTGTATGTGGAAGTGTTGGTAAGTGAACAAGCAGATTGACACTCTTGCACATTGTCTATCACAGATACCTCTCAAAACCTGATACATAGGTTTTGCACTTTGTCTATCCAGCAAGCAACTTTCACAGACCAAGCCAACAGAAAAATAGAGGATCTGGGGGAGTGTCTTCCCCTTTTCAGACTATCAGCAGGTAACAGCCACCTGCAACAGCAAATATGCCTTCATGGAACTGACCCACAGGTTGAATGGCATGGTACAGGCCAGTCCTGAAAACAAAATTCTGACTAGCTAAGTGAGGCATCAAAGATTTATTCTTCCCCTTCCACAACTACTGCAGCTAAACATGGAGTTCTAAAATCAACCTAAAAGTCAGTGGTGTTTGTTCGTTCTCTGACTTGCCCAGTAGTTATCAAGGGTAATACAAAGTTTTTCTTCAACTGAAGCAACCCCTTAATTGTGCTCCTAAAAATCAAAAACCACTCTTCCAAATAAAGCGTGTTCCACAACCTTCCCTGCAGAGGCTCTGCTAAAATCCCTTTGGAAAAATTGATTCTGGAAGACACAAATTTGAGTAAATCTCCATAAAAAATACCTGAGCACAGTCCTGATCTGGAGACCTTGGGATGATGAGCTGGATATTGACTAAAGTGTCAACAGGGCTTCAGGGTTTATGGCAGCTATCAGCCTGATGCTCCCTGGAAATCAATATTTGCAATTTAAATTTTGTATTTTCTGGGATATCAGTTGAAGTTTAATGTCTGTTTCTCTTTCTTGTGTTGTTCCTTGAGGGAATTTTTTCCTCCCGAGTCGGCACAGTGATTGTACACAATGTCAAAACCTTCCTGCAGATAAGCTGGTGGAAGGGAACAGATTCAAGAGCCCACATTGTTCCACCCAACGCAGCAATAAACAGCTAAACATCAGTTTAGCGCCACAGCACGTGTGAGATTTCCCCTTCTGGATTTCACAGGACCAAATCTTTGTCAGGACCCATAAGAAAACAAACACCTCCTTGTGTGTGGGACAGCAATTAAAAAACAAGACAGCAAAGCAGAGCATCCATTCTGAGCCCTTCCTGGATTTCCTTGGGGAAGTTACTGTGCTGCGAGGTGGACACGTTTCCCCTCTGCCAAATGACAGCAATAGTAAGTATTTCCTGTTCTCACAGTGAGGTTGGCGAATTAATTCATTTAATCCCCTTGATTTCTCTCTCCTGGCATTCCTCATCATCCTCCCTTTGCCACAAGTCAAACACAATCTATTACTAATAAATGAAAAATACAAAGTCCTCTTTCTCCATTCTCACAACTGTATTAGCCCAAGAAGTACAAGCAAGCCTCCTTCAGACTTCGTTTCCCTCCTGACCACTCTCACCTCCTTTTAGGTGGTCTTCTCTTATATTACCCTAGGGCAGGGAGGTCAATCCCATTTAATACAAGTGAAGTCTCCTGAGCAGGAATTTAAAACAGGGCTTTTCCCTTTCTAAGGGAGGATTCAAACCTATAATGCAAGAAGGGGGCATTACTGCCTGTTTCTGGCCCTGTTTTAGACCAAAAAGCCTGCAATTGAGTTTTGTGTGGGGTCCAAACACAAGCCTGTGAACATTGCCTGGAGAACTCAAAGCCCAAACTAATGAGAGTTGAAGACCATCCGCCTTAAAATAGCAGCTGAGCAGAGACTTAAGAGCCACCATTCTGCTTGGAGAATAAAAGTTCCTCCATACATCTTCTGCTTCTAGGGCCCTAGGGAGTCCAACACCAAACTGGGGCACTAAACTCTTTTTTGTAAGGAGTCTACCCGCAACAACAAACTCAGAGAGGGAAGGCTTATGATTAGACAGAGTTTGCCAGGTAGTTTACTCCTCTGAGAGACTAAAATTAAGCCATAGCATCCCTCTGAGATTTATACTGCTAAAATAAAAACCACCTAATTGAGCAACAAATGCCTTATTTGTTCTCATGCCCGAAGCTGACTGAAGCTGCTCTCATGAAGGACCGCTGCTGCAGAAAATAGAAATTACCCAGGAAAAAATTACAACACACATGGAAGACAATGCCAGGAGGCTGAGAGAAATGGGTAAATAAAATAAATTATCAAATGCAGTATGAAAAGACAAGAGCTTCCTTTTATAACTCTGCTTTTGCACTAGTCTTATTTAGACACCTCATACACTGGCATTCAATGAAGTTAGATGACATGCTCAGCTGTTTACAGCAACTGGGCACTAATACTTCTTTCAGAAATAAAAAGGCCTTGTAATGCATTCGTAAGGCTGTACATGGCTAATTCTTGATGCTAATTATGCAAGAAGATGTTAAAGGGTTCCTTAGGAAATCAATACTTTATTATACAATAATTGCATCTGCAAGTTTAATGTTCTTCATAAGAGTTCGAAAGAATAGAGGAGGTTGGGAGGTCAGATGATGCAAATGGTGGCTGCCTGACCTGGAAAGTCATCAAGAATTCGAAGCCTAGTAAAATGCCTAGATGTCATTAAAGTATTTTCAAAGATCCACCACTTATTATAGAAGGCAAGCTGCTAGTACATGTACATCTGTACAGATGACACCCTGGCCCATATAAACCCAGGCACACTTATAATTGAAATGGCTGTTCTGTTATTCGTCTGAGAGCTTTGGTTATTCCTTTGCCTAAACGATTTGTTCATCTCAGACACAGCATTTCAGTTCTGTCTCCCCTCATCTTCCCCTGGCTCACTCCCCAGTCGTTCAGCTTTTGATACAGGAGTCGTTGAGGAGCTACCGTTAGGGTTATAAGCCCTGGAGTCAGGATATAGCTGAAAAATCGTTCTTCCAAGAATTTCTGGGTCACTGTCTAATTGATACTAGCATTAGCATGCTTCATATTCATGTTCCAGCTCTACGGGCAGTACTTACTCTGCACCCAGCCATGTGGGACTGCTCTAGGCGGTTGAGTGGGAACCCAAACCAACGCTACTACATCAGCCTAAGAAGGCATCAGCCTCGAGACTTTTACAATAGCAAAACAGAGGAAAAAAGAGCCTTTCTTGCACTGCAGTCATCAGTGCAGCAGTGCATTCCTCTGTTTTTTATTGCACACTTTTAAAAGAAATATTCCATGTTACTTACAGCTTATTAATTTGCAAAGAAACCACAAGTTATTTCCTTACATCATTATGGGGCTTTACATTTTTTTTTAATTCTTACAGGCTATAAAAACCCAGAGACTTCAAAGGAAATGAGTTTAAGACTCGGTATGTTATAAAAGGAGTCCAGACCACGTCCACAAATAAGATATCTTTCGCTAACAGGAAAGTATTTCACAGGTTGTATTGTAGCTAATACTTTGCTGAGAAAATGAATGAGAAGTGAGCAGTGATTCATAAAACAATCTGTACATTTAATGCACAATAAAATAAGATAGCATTGCACAGCTTTCTGGGAGAGCCAAAAGGCGGTGCCTTGTGATCAGCAAGCTAGTCAAATAAAAACACAGTAGGAGGGGGTGTAATGCTGAATTGCTGCAACCACTCCTCATGATTCATCTTTTCTCCAGCAACTCACCCAGTCAGCACATCCAAAATGCAATATGAAAATTTAATGCACACCCTGCAAAAGTGATGGAGAAAAGGCGATACATGTGTATATGTTCACATATGTGGTGTGCATGCAGTATTTCTATGTAAAAGGATGTTCACTTCTGTGCTACTGTGAGAATTTCTGTTTGTCTGCCTACAGACAGGTCAGAGGGAATCTGCCTCCACACATCAGCCATGTGCTGACATGGTGGTCGCAGGAATTTCACCTCTCAGAAGAAAGCTTGGTCTTTGCTGAACACAGCAAACCCCCCAGGAAATCCCCCAAAGGAAGAACCCTGGTGCACTGAAATATCCTCTCTTATCCTTTTGCCCAAGGATACATTTTTTCTGGCACTAACCCATGATCAGCAAAACATGATATACACTAATTAATAAAGAGTGACACATCACTGCTTGACACCCATAAGCAAAACATGCAAAAGAAGTAATGTCATGTCTACTGGAGAACCAACAATGCCAAAAAGGCCTTTTTTTCCAGCATGTCAAACCTGACCTCACTTGAAACCATTAAGGGTGAAAAGCTTTACCTGTACGCTCCATAAATCCTCCCCTTTGCTGCATAGCCTGCCTCTATAGAAGATGCTCCACTCAGCACTTTGTAACCTGCAGTCAACACAGGGAACAAAAGTGAACCCATCAACTCTTATTCCCAAGCTTCTCTGAAGGTGTTGCCAATACCCAGGACACAGTTTTAAAGACAGCTCAGCACCCAGACAGGCACCAGGTTAAGTATCCTGGCTGGCTGACTCCTGTTGAAATACCAGCCAGGAGTGCTGCTCTGGAGTGCTTTGAAAATCTTGCTCTTGTTGTGAACCCTATTGAAAACCTAACTCTGAGAGTGAGCTGTAAGGGGACAGCTCCTCCAGATCTGAACACAAGATAAATACCACTTTAGAAGCCCAGGGAATGAAATTTTAATTCTAAAAAACCCCGAACAGCACAAACAAAAAACAACCACCAAAAAAACCCCACTGGCCAAAATTTTATAGGAATAGATAAAGGCACTTACCTCCAAATTTTCCGTTCTTCAGAGACAGCGTCCACCAGTCTTACCTGACATCTTCATGGCTGTCTGGAAGCCTGAGGACACAATCCAGGCTTCTCAATCCCTGCCACAAGCATAACTCTCGTGCTGAAAAAGCCTGTTAGCTGCAGCAACTCAGAACTTATGATTGAAAATGTGTCCTTCTGACAACGAACATTTGTATTTCAGTCAAACACTGAACACTGTGCATATACTTAGTGGAGAGCATGAGAAGCCTGCCATTCAGTTACTGAATAGCAAGAGCTTATCTTTTGAAATAGTACATAGCATGTAACCAGCATTGCTGCCTGAAGAAAGGAAATGGCAAGGAAAACACCTGAATGTTTTTTCTATTCTTCTGCACAATGGAAAACACAAGGACATCTTATCATCCAGACCAGGTGTGGAAGGAAATGAGATTACCTGTATAAATACAGTGTCCACCAGGAATAGCTAATTAGGCATATTACTTCCTGCTTAACCAAAACCTTTGGCCAATTTCAGACCATGGAACAGCTAGAAGCCTTTCAAGGATGCAGGCAAAATAGATTTGGCACTCAAGTGTTTGGTCTTAACAGCAAGAATGAGGTGGGAAGAGGATGGAGACAGGTGCTGCTGGAAGGGCTTCCCACCCCTACTAACAACACCCATCATCACAAGCTACCTGTGGAGTAGCAGAGGCTCTACAGGTGCATCTTAAGAAACACAACTCAGCAAACCCAGTGATCATCCTACAGATCAAATCTCACAACAGCATTGCTTTCCAAATGGCCTTAGCAATTTCAGGATGTGGTCTCTAAGTGCATTTCCCAGGTATGCACATTTTCATCTTTTTAGACACTGAAGAAGTGTGTCCAGACCCTCCTGGGCAGATGATGAAGAGTCACCAGCTATAGGCGTAATCTCCAGTGTACCAAAACTGCTGTGAGGACATCTCATTTAACTGCATCTGCTGGACACAGCAATTTGGCAGAAGGGGATGCTACAACCAACAGGAAAATAGAATAGAGCTGACAGGGGACTGGTCCCAAGCCACTCTGACAGTATGTAGGTTTTTATCCTATGGTTTCCCACAGCACCTGATCTTGTCACACTGGAATGATCTTCCAGGAGCTAACTATGCCACTTCAAGGGCTACGCTGAAAGGGAAAAGTAGCATAAGAGCAGCTCTCGCTAGAGCCAGTTGCTAGCCAGCACCGAGTTTCAATTTGCCCAGAAGAAACAGAAGCTCCACATGAGACCTAAATGGAATAGAGATTAGGAGAGAGGCCTTCCTACACTAGGAATGACCATTCCTGCTACCGACATATGGAGACATACATCTCAGCAAGAAAATACATACCCATCATCCTTAGCAGGGTAGGATGGCTTTATCCCAAACACAAAGAAAAGTTAAGAGCAAAGAGAGTAAATAATTGCTTTTCAATGAGATGACACATATGTGCACACAGATCCCCAAACAGACTGCCCTAAGTGTTAAAAATAATCCTTTGGATTCCTTAAAAGTTCAAATAGTACCTTCCTAAACACGTCATTTAAATGGGGAAACAAAGCCACGGGGTTTTTTCTTTCTTTCTTGTGGTTTTTTTTTGAGTCTTTGGGGTTCATACTTCCAAGTTCTTTCCAAAGCCATGGGACCTCCTGATGTAGTGAAATGTAAGATTGTCACATACCATCTTGGCTTCAGAAGTATGAGTTTTAACAAAACACAACTACTGCCAGGCTAACGATGGGGTTGTAATAATTGGCCCCTCTCAAATTTGGTACAAACACCACCTGTTGAGTGATTAGCAGATGCCTCAGACATGAATTTGGGCAGCATTCCTTTGCTATGAAGTCTCTTGCATGCCACTTTGAATAAGAAGAGACCATCAACTTCAACTTAAAATAGTCTGGTTTGTGTCGGTTTTTTGTCGCAACTTTACCGCCAGCACTGTCATCTCAAATTTGGCTGAAATTACAGATTTTTGTCAAATAAGCTTTCCCAGTGTGTTAGAAGAGCCAACACATTCCTCTTACTTTAAAGCAAAAATTCCAGAGGAAACAGTTGTTTTGGAACAAATAAAGACCTCTGCAGTGTTTTCAGCTGAAGCACTGAAGAACTTGGAGGTTGAACTGATTATAGACAAAGGCAAAACCCACTTCAACACCATGTTGAAAAGTAAACACCAGGGGGGTGGTGGGAGAAGAAAAGAGCAAAAGAAGAAGTTAACAGCATTTTAATTTTTCCCTGTTGTCTCAATTTAAAGATTTTTATAACTAACACATTTTAAAAGACTCACTTTTCTCCACTGATTTTGAAGTTTTAAGGCTCCAGAAAGTTTTCTGCCACACTACAGAGCTGCTCTTTGTGCTAAAGTAGCCGTTCAACACTACTGAGCCCTGATGTAATTTCTTTTTAAGTAGACTTAAAAGTATCATTATCCTCATTTCATAGGTGAGGAAATAGCTTATGTAAATTGCTGGAGGTCACTAACCAGTCAACAGTGCAGGCTCAAGGCTCTCCCTCCCCTCTACCACACTTTACGGGAACAGGAATTAAAGGAATTAAAGAAAATTTCCAAATGAAAAATGCTATTTTTCCTTTTAAGCCCTGCCTTTAACACCTGACCCAGAGACCACCAGTTCTGTGCTCTGAAACATCTGAGAAAGGGGAGAAATATCTAAATTGAATTAGCTAGCAGAAGCTTGTATCAGTAAATGAGTGAAAGAAACCATTATGAACACACTTTCCTTCTAGAAGTATGAGTGCTGAGGCTTTAACTTGATCATTTTTCTGCTTGATGTAGCTGGGCATGTGTCTATTCATAAACATCCAAACCCCTGTGCATCTTTGTTGAGCAGAAATTTCCTGTCAGCAGGTTCCCTCTATCCCTATTTTTCAGCTGGGCTGCAAAAAATCTTGAAAGAGGGAATGCTCTGCTCCCTGCCTTGACCAGGGTTAAAAGGGATCTCACACCCAAGGGATTCTCCTGCCACAACATGCCCATTTATCTTCAGGATTAACATAACTGGTAACATTAAGTTCATGGAGATTTGACACCACATCTACTTTGCAGACTCATCTTCCTCTCTCATTAGCTTTCCAGCTCCAACAGCAGGGCAAAACCTTACTGCCTTCAGCAGGATATAGGGATGCTCAGAGTGTAAAATGACTCAAATTTCATGCCTTTTAGCTCAAGCAGATGCCCCCAAAATTTTCTAGTCTTATTCTGTACATAAACCAGGTAAGTGCTTCTTGCATTAATCTCTATCTATGCTTCAATACAGCACAATTTATGTTAGCAAGCTTCTTCCACTTTCATTGCACTCTGCCTGCGGTTTTTATATCTAATATATTCAGGTTACACCCAAAAAGGTCATTCAATCTACAGCCAACATTGCTGCACAGGGAGGAAGCGACATTCCCGTGCTCACAGCAGCCAGAACCCCAAGTGAAGGCAATGTTCATGATCTCTTCACTGGGAACACCCTTAGGAAAACACATAGCACTTAACATGGAAAAGAGGAGACTGCTGCCTCATACCAAAATGTGTTTTGTAACTTATATACATTGACCTAGACATTTCAGGATATGGATTTGGGTTCCCTACAAGTACAAGACAAACATGGACATACTTGAGGGAGTCCAGTGAAGAGCCACTAAAATGAAGAGACTGAAGCATCTGTCATATGGGAAGAGGCTGGGAGAGCTTGGATTGCTCAGCTTGGAGAAGCCTCAAGGAGATCTTATTCATGTGTACAAACATCTAATGGGGATTGTGGGGGGAGTAAAGAACATGGAGCAGGCTCTTCTCAGAGGTGGCCAATGACAGTACAAGAGGCAACCAGCACAATATGAAATACCAAAGACTCCACTTAAACATAGGAAAAACTTAATTATTGTGAGCGTGGTTAAACAGTAAACAGGTGCTCAGATATTTGTGCCATCTTCATCGTTGGAGATATTAAAAGAACCTCCCAAAAAACACTGTACATGGTCCTGCGCAACCTGCTCTACTTGCCCTTGCTCTGAGTAGGGTTGGTTGGACTACACTATCTCCAGAGACTCCTTCCCACTTCAACCATTCTGCAACTCTGACTTTTTAACCATTTAAATCGAAATAAGCAATTAATTATAAGAATTCCTGACTGTTAACACACAAAATACAAATGCTGCTTTATTTAGATCAAGAAACTCCTTTCAGCCACCTGGATAAAACCCCTCAGCTGACCTATGAAGATCTGTCCCTCATCAGCAACTAGTGATGGAGACACTTTGACACCTTGCCTAAAACCAAAGCAAGCTGTCTCCTTCCACAGAATAACCATAACTTATGGCCCTTGACATCAGGGCATAGAGATGGGAACTGTGACTCCAGTACAGGGCAGGGAAAAGCCAGGAAGACACCTGGAGTTCAGTGAGTATCAGGATGGCTAGGACGCTGTGGCTGGAAATTCAGTGACACCCTGTGCTCAGAATGCCATCCTGTAGTCTGGACTATCCGCATCTCCAATGCTTTAACACCCCAGCAGCTAAATCAAGCACAACTCAAGAAAACTAGTCTATTGTATTGTAATTGTGTGGGAACACCTTGAGATGAAATTCCTTCTGTGAGGTTAAAGATTCTTTTTTTCACCCCTCAAAATTGAGTGTAAAAAAGTCTCATGAAGAAGCAAAGCTGGCCTGTTTTCACTTCCCTTGATCCCTCCAACAATGCTGTATTTGAAGTGTTGGCAAAACCATGTTACATTATAATCCAACAAACAAGTATGAATTTAAGGTGCACAAGCCTTCCCCTGATGAAGGTAATTATTAGGTCAGCCCAAGAAAAATTGATGAACCTAACATAACACTCCCAAACAGATCAACAGTTTTCATATAAATTTTGGTCTTGGCTCCTACGAAACCATTAGCATTCCCTAGTATTGTAATTTACAGCCTGATGATGCACTGAATCATATTTTAATTTATCTGGAAGATATAAACAAACAACCTTGGGTGGAAATTAATATCTGATCTTTGGCTACTCTTGTGGTGTAAAAATCCAAAGAGAGTAATTGCATTTTAAAAAACATAAAAGAAAATCATTGCCCAACTGATGAGCTTGTCAAATGCTTCTAAGGAGAAAACCAGTTCTTAGGTTTTTATATGTAAGAAGCCTAGAAGATCTTGGTGTGAAAATGCATTCTAGGGTATAAGCAGAGTGAATATTTCTGTCCGTATGTGCCACGGACAGCATCTGTTTTCATGAATAGTTCAAAAGGAGGGCAAAGAAGTAGTGGAGTTTTATGCCGGTAATCTCTCATATCTGTAGGCTCTTCCTAAAGAAAGGAACAGGGTTACATCCCTTGTACTTTGACCAATTTTGTGTGGACCCCAAATGAAATTTTTGCCTATGAGACTGAAGAAAAACAGTACATGAGACACATAAAAGGGCTCCTTCCATTTTTAAAGACAAAGAAGGAAACAAAAGATACAAAGTTAAAATGACCCAGGAAACTTTTTCCCTTGACTTCCAAGACAGTCCAAAATGAACTAGCATCAAGAAATAGCCTACCTTCATACACACAGAAGTGGAAGGCAAATAAAGAATTATAAGTGAAAGCTTCACCTCTTCCATTTTCCTAATGTCCACTGTCCTGTAAAACATTTCATGCCATTGTACAATTTTATGTTTAGAGAGAAATCTGTGAAGCGTTGCTATCCACATAACCCAAGGAGAAAAAAACAGGGAGTTGATATGAGCCTCTGCGATGCAACAAGAGCTCTCCCACATAAAATCAGACTCGACAGCTACAAGTAACTTCAAGTATACTAAAGGTACAAGATATACAGTTATGGAGAGGAGAATCATAAATGCAGCTGGCATGCTGAGAGAACATCTGTACACTTATTGTACCACAGTTCATCAACTGTTTATTTCAGCAAGTACCATACGCAAAGCAGAAATGGTAAGAGTGTGAACTCGAAACAGAATTTGCTCAGATATAAAGCATCAGATGGTAGATCCACGGTCCAAGTCAAACAAGAAAAGCAAAGAGATTCCCGACTGAGACAGAAGGGCTATCTAGCCTCTAAGTAAAGTAAATCAGCATAGCCCCAGATAACAGTGGCTCTTGTTAGTTCTGGTCTACTTTATGCAAACCCAAAGCTTTCTTCTGTGGTTACAACAATAATTCAAAAAGCAGCCAGATTCCTTACTTGAGGTAGGAGCAGTGACTTGTCTAAAGAGAGACAGAATTTGTGCAACTTCAATGTCATTATGGATTTTCCAAAAGGCCTGACTCTTTGGGTTCTAGGACAGGAATTCAGGTCTTGCTCAAATAATCTCCTCCCACCTCCCATTAAACTGGAGAACCACCAAGATCACTAAATCACATTCACCCGGTGAGAAAAATACACTTCAGTTAAATAGTTTCTTTTCTGCACCATCCTACCAAAACACGAGATATCAGAAGAAGTCCAGTTTTGCCTGTAAGACTACACCTACATTAGATGGTCTATCTATCCAAAATCTTTCCTTGCTGTAACTCTGAGAGTCACAGACATTTGAACATTGGAGTTGCAGAAAGAACTGTGCCACATAAATACCTATTGATATATCAAAAGAATTAAGATGGAACACAGGAAACAAGTGAAAACAAGAGGAAATAGTTCAGATGAAAACATCGGAGAGGAAACAGAGCAACATTTAGTAGCCTTCAAACCAGGGCAGCAGAACACATCATAAAAGGTAATACTACATGCAAATTAATTTTGTGGCCAGTGACAGTGTCTTCTGTAACCAAGATTCCAAGAGATTTACTTTCACCCTATGTCCTACACATTGTGCCATGGAAGTCAATCCAAATACATAAGCATTTCTACAACACTCCTCAGCATGCTGTGGGTGCTAGGAAACAAGCTCTTCAGTCCACTTGCGTATGAGCAAAAGACAATGACAACAAATGACAGCAAATGACAGCATTAACTGCACCGAGCCAGAGCCCCAGAGCAGCTGTGAAAGTCACTTGCAGAGCAACTGTGAAAGCAGATAGGTAACAGGAGATAGGCAATGCAAACACTGCTGCAAACTAAACTGAATACTCTGATGGACAGTAAGGAACAGGAAGTAGACGACTCCTGGACAACCAACAGCAGGCAGCAAAAGACATCTCTGTGTGAGATTTTTCAAGAGAGTAAAGTGGAAAAGAGGTGATTCTTGTAAGGAGGAGCAGACCAGAAGAATGCAAAATGAAGCCATGCCTAAGTTGTCCATTTTATGCCAGCATCCTGAAAGAAAAAGACACGATCTCTCCTGCCACGCTCATCTCTTGATGACCAGCACTCACATTCATACGGGTACAGAGAGAGAAATAAGATTTCATCACCAACTCAAAAAGCCATTATAAAATTTGCTGAGGAAATTGCAAACCCAAAATGGAAGCCAGCTGAGACCACAGCCTGCAGGGTCATGTATCATTTGCGCCAAGTGAACCAAGTCCAAATGTCCAGCTTACTGTTCAGGAGGAAACAAAAGCACTACTATATATGTGGGCAAAGTATCATCTTTTTCTAATCAAACCTGTCTTAGGTCTAGGTTCAGGAAAGCATTCAAGCATGTGCTTAAGGCTCTCTTTTTTTCAGAAAATGGCTCAAAACATACATTTACCTGTAAGCACTTGCTAAGGGCTGTGAATAACAGTGAAAACCATAACTAAAATCTACTGAGAAAGGGTGTTAAAATAAAAGTCAAAATGCGGTAAGATATGATTGTCCAATGCATTGCTTTTGCTCCCTGTTAGGGATACTGTGGGATAAGCAATGAATAATACGAGGCTGCTCCCAGCCACAGACATGAGATACAATATCCTAGACACCAAAAGTATATAATCACACACCAGCATATTCTTGGGTTTATTTATGGCATTGCCACAGACCCAAGAAAATTCTAATTAGAGCAGTTACAGGTTTGAGCCCCTTCTCAGTTGCACAACTTTCAAAAGGGATCTTTTGCAGGAGCCTGAAGTGAAAGTTTTGACCCCATTTAGCGCCGTTAGCTAACGGCAGTAATCATGACACAGTTTTGACACCACTGCTCAGCCCTGCTGCCTGCCTGCAGCACATTAATAATCCTGCCATCGCTGTCAAGGGGACGCAACACTTGCTGTTCTGATGATGCTCTGTCCCTGTCTCCATGCAAATAATTTGTTTTTAATCACCAGTGGAATTGTTTCCTGGCGTTTCTGTTTGACTTGGTGACTTTGGATCTCCGGTCTAATACTCCATTCGTCCTTATCAAAATCCACCATAAATCTGAATAATGAGCTAGAAGTTGCTGGCTAACAAATCTGAAAGGTTGCAAAGGCAAACTGTCACTAAATTTATCATGTGATTAATACAAGTTGACTTACATCTTGAGGAGGAGGCTACGTCACCTCCCTGGGAAATACCTTTCTGCACCAGTTATTTTTAGGTGTTATTTCTGATTAATTATGCTCTCACTCCATTAGAAAACTGATGGCCAACTTTGCATCTGTCTCTCTGCTTTGTATCTTACAAAGACAGTGGCTATAAAAAATTCATAGGAAGGAATGAATAGATGGTCAGTGTGTCCAAGGTGGTGCGGCAGCTCAGGTTTGCTGTCCTGGGAGTATGTCCTATGTATAAAAATGAAGGTCAGAAGCATTCATTGATACAGCACCTAATCTTCCTAGGTAGAGGCGCAGCTTTTCACCCACAACACTGCATCTGCAGTTTAATATAGGAGAATTATTAACAATTCCATGAAAAAATACCAGATGCAACCTCAGTTTTATGAATGCAAATAGCCCTACTGGAGCCAAGGGGAATACTCACATGTGTTTAAGTTAGAGACGTGCATAAGCAAAGGCAGGATCAGAGCCCCAGCTATAAATATTTATGTCTGCAGCATAACACGGCCTCAAAAATGCATTCACAAAACAGACTATAATGCAAGATCCTGACAATACAGGTTACTCCACAGAATTCCAATGGGAGGCTCTCCTTTCTTGGGTCCCTTTGAAAACCCCAGCCTCTATTATTTTAATAAAGCCACCACTGTCATTTCAACAACCTTGGCCAACAGCACCCAAAGAAGTAAAAAGAAACAAAATATAGTAAAAGAAACCCCAAAACGTTTGTTACTACCAGTGTAAAAATCTTCTCATATTATATGTTAGCTTATTTATCCATTATTAAAAAGTGCACTAAAAGGATCTGACTTCGAAGCCTTAACATACATCTTCAAGTAAGATGAGCACAAATCAGGCAAACTCCCACCTCTCTCTTCCTTAGAGATTTAAAATTAGATTTGAGTGACTAATAGAGATAAAAATACTCATTCACTTCAGCCACACAATCTGTTTTCCTGGCACAAACATTTGCAGAAACAAATGTCAAAGCAACTGCCGTTATTTACTTTGGAAGAATATTTCTATACATCCAATCACAGAATAGAAACACCAGCAGGTCACTTATGCAGCCAGTCACAAGTAATATCACTCAGATTTGAAACAGTCAGTTCACAGAGGAAGAACATTTGGGGGAAATTCTATCAGATCCATTTAAAGTTGGAATATATAAAATAGAAACTGGAAAAGTACTGAAGAAGAAAAGATGGAATTACTAAAAACAAATACCTCACTCTGAACCCAAGCCGATAAAAGACTTTTTCCCTTCATTTCAAAGGATTCTGGATCAGTCCCCTCCAGATCGGTTCAGTTCCAAAGGCTCACATGAAATCGGGTACATCATCCTGCAAGCAAATAATTTGGGACAGTTATAGCATTGCAGGATCAAGTCCTGCAGAGCATCAAACAGAAGTTGTAATTAAAATAATTTACATGCTGCTAGCAAGTCAGCTAAGCAAGCACATCAGTTTCCCAGCATGGATTTCAATTTGCTTCAAAATTACTGAAGGATAGGAGCTCATATTTTATAACATCATCCTAGTTAGCCTAGGAAAAATGCAAGACCCAGCTGACAGCTCATTGATTGCAAGGTGGCAGCAATGACTATTACTTGGTAGGTATTTATCTTTACTTGCTGCCTGGATCCATCATGAAAGCAAACATTCATGCTGTGCATATGCTACCTACAAACCCACCAACAGCTATGCAAGAAACAGGCTGAGTTGCTTTTCCCATACGGAAGTATGCATGATGCTCCACAAGCAGAGCAGCTTGATAATTTACAGCGGGATCTGACCTAATGGGACACAATCCCCACACAGATCCTGTCCTCACCCCACCTTCCACTCCTCAAGCAACCCAGTCCCAGATGGAGATGCGCTCCGCTGGCTTCTCTTTTCACCTTGATGCTGTTTCTTCACAACCTGCGGTTGCTCAGCCAGCCTGGAAATCCAGTTACTTGTCCTCTCCAGAATGAACGACCTAAATAGATCTTTTGCCAGTTGAAACACTGAGATTAACTCCAGTGTATCCTGGAGTGAGCACCTATTCCTCTACAGGACTAACTTCATCCCCGTAAGTGACTGTGGCAAAGGAGGGAGTTGTGTTAATATGAACCAGTATGTCAGAGATCCTGTTTCTCCCTATTTAGGTAAAGCACCTCAGAGAAAAGACCCTACAGAACATCATCAATACGATGTCAGAGTTTTCTAGTAGCCATGAACAGAACCTACAAAATTAACATATATTTCCTATTAGCATATCTGGTTCAAATGTTTATAAACCATCTTCAGCAGTCATCTTGGCCAATATATAGATTCTTGTTTTAAGGACACATGGAGACAATTTGGTTTTCTTTTTCATTTGGGAGCAGCACGGTTGCAGCAATCTCTATGTGCATTTTAGGGGTTTGTTTGTTGGTTGGTTTTTAGGGTTTTTTAGTCTCTTTCTTTTCTGTCCATTGTGGAAATGAATATTTTAAGGCCATAAACAATTCTACCCCAAAACTTGTCCTTGCTAATGTTACAGTGCAGGTGGGTGGGTGTTCAGGGTGACTCCTATCCACACAAGCCAACTACCTTCAGTCTCCAACAGACGAGTCGGATCACGTTCAACTGCAAACATTCAAGGAGTTACCCTACCTAGGAGCCCGGACACCAGATGTAACCATGCCTACTGCAGAGTCAACAGATGACAGCATCTCTCCTGATGCCTCTGAGACCCCAGCACAAAGCCTAGAGTCTCGTCTTAACAGGACAACAGTTGAAGCTTCGTACTGAAACCCAGCACTGACTGGCAGAGACCAAAATTCAAGCTTCCTAGATCTTTTTCTGGAGCTTCTGCTCTTGAACATTTCTAAACAGGCCGTACAAGTCTTGGTGGATGGCACAGCTCAACCACTGTGACAATTGCTTTGTTTCTCACATTGGTAACATAAAATTTTGTATTTAAATTTCGCAGCAGAGTGGCCGGCGTATTGAGTTTCATTTGTGCTGTATTACTTTACAGAGCTGACAAATCGTTTTATCATTGCATTTCTAAGAAAGATGAACTTTATCTATTGTCTAGCACATACTAAGAATATTGTTTAAAAAACCTAACTCATAGGATGGCATCTGAAACCAGCAGATCAGGAATGAAAGTTATTAGCCTAGATTCAAGGCAGACTTTAGCTGGAATAACGTGTGTTCTCGATCTCCTTGGACTGTGTACTCAGGAGGGAGATATCTGGCTATATGGGATTTTGCACATCTGTCAGCTACATCAGAGATCCAAATGCAAAAGCCAGCATGTAAGAACATTATGTGGATTTGTGACCCTCTCCTGAGGATTTGGGGTCCATAAACCAATGAATGGATTACAAAGAAACATAGTTATAGCATTTTCATCTGTGACAGATACTGCTGCAACTCCAGAGTGGTTCACGATATTTAAAGGCAAACTGTACCCATTCTCCACACACAGGTTTTGTCAAAATGCAAAATGCAAAAGCACTGCTCAGTACGTGGAAATTGGAAAATCTATGTTAAACTTTGTCTAGCATCTGACTTGAAAACTCCAGATTTCCATGGTCAGAACCAGCACAGTGCAGGAGGTTTTTTCCTATTTGTGAATCCATTTAGAAGAGACATTGGTTGTATACCCCAAACACATGTTAGACACTTGCAAATAAGTCCACCAGATGGGCTGGAGTTCCTATTAACCCAGCTTCAGATGGCATTTAATAAGCAAACTACATGAACCTGTTCATGGACACTTCCTATCAATCCATTCCATACTTCCCAAACGCAACTTCAAATGTCTTAGCATGCAAACTGCTGAGCTTCAGATCTATTTGGATTCTTTCAGGGAAACACAGGAAATACCAAGAGCAGATGAAACTGAACCACTAGATGTGTTACAGAATAGCATTCCAAAATGCCCACCCCCAAATTCAGCAAATTTGATACTTTTGCCTAGGGGAAAGCAGGGAAATTAAAATTCTAAGGAAGTGAAAATACCAACCAGCACTCAAACCAAAAGGGAACATGTGTGAAACATCCAATTTCTGGTTGAGAAGAGATAACAAAAAGCTAATCTGGTACAAACAGGAAAACGAGATGAGAGCATTCCCCAGTTCACGCTAACCTGCTCATGTTCACACTAGCACGTGTGCTGGTGGCTGGCTTTCCATAGGAAGGCCAGCCCCAAATCTTTCCAGCACTTTGCATACCACATCTATGTTTCGGTCCTCAGCACTTTGGAGAGAGCTGCTAAGCATCAGGCCTCCCCTTGGTTTCTCTGACATGGTAACTGTTCATTCAGTTCTCCGTGGAAAATCACGTTCTCCCCATTGATCACCTTTATTTTCTTTGCAGAGTCTATGCCTTTTACAGTCACAAAAGTCATATTCGGATCAAGTTGCCCACCTTAGAGCCCTTTCCTCACACCGATTTTTCCTTTCAAGCCTAATGGCACACACAGGCTCCTAATGAAGTACAAGGCATACCAGACAAACAGCAGTTTGCTGGAGATCTCTGAGGGTTTTACTCACCAGTGTCAAACACATCGCTGTGCACACACTTTAGACTTGAAAAGCTATGAAAGCAACACATGAACTTACTTACTTAGCCACAGAATGCAAAAATCTTTACTTGACCCACTGTATTATTCTGTGCACATCCTCAGTCAGAGTTTCCTTTGTTTCTGTGGTCTCAGGGAGGTGGCACCATTAGAAGGAGTCCTATTTGTTTCCTTCAGATCTTGTTTGGAAAGGCAGTTGTTTTAATTTGAAGTTAGGATTAACATTATTTGCACCTTGACAAGACATTATCTATTGGAGTTTTTTCTGGAGTTCACCTGTTTATATTTAATAAAAATGCTCTTTTGTAACTCATGATGGGCTAGAGAATTCCCAAACCATTCAAAATACTTTAAAGTTCTTTTGGGACATAGCCAGATACTTAATATTGTATTACATTTTATAGTTGTCACTTAATCAAGCTATTTAATATTATAGTACATTTTAAAACTGTCACTTAATCACATTTTCTTGACCCTTTTATGTGAATTAAAGATCACTGTAGATAAAAAATGGCATGCTTTAGCTTAAATAGATTCAGTATGTCCAGTTTGACAGTTACTTCTGAGGCATTAAAAGAATTTTCAGTGATTAATGTGACCCCCACACGTTACATAGTATAATGTTCCATTTCTTCAACCATTAGAGGAAACAGCATTAGACAGAAGGAGCCAAAACTTATCCAACTGTGTGTAAAGCTAGGAAAGCCTAAAGTTAATGTACAGCTATGCATGATGTACTAGGAGACTGAGTTAAACCAACTCAGTATTTTCTGTTTCCTTACAACTCAAGTCAGAAGAAAAAAAGGGTCAGTAATAACACAGTAAGAACACATCCCACAACAAAAAAAAGCATCTTACTGCAGCTTGCTCAGAAAGGCATAAATGCACTTTATGCCATGACAGGTGAGCAGGACTATCTGTTCTTAGTATAAATGACTGATAGCCATGCATTCTAATTTTGGAAGGAATCTTACATAACATTTACTCACAAGAGCAAAAAGGTACATAAGACACGTCCATCTTCAGAAGCATTTATAATGGCAATCATCATCATTTTATGTGATTGATCCAGAACTGCGTCATTGGAAGATTTTATGCTTTTAAGTCATACATAGTAAATTATCTTCTCTTATAGGTATTTTTTAAAGTAGTCTTTTTCTATAACCTTGGTTCTCAGATCCTACTTAATTCATTGAACTCTAATTGTTCCTTCTTTGTATCTTAATATCAAATCAGATGCACCATGTTTGTTAACAGCAGTGACAGCAAGTGTGTCCATCCTTAGAGCATTCTGTGTACTTTTCTTGATAGTTGAATTAGAATAAACACTATTTTTAATCCATGAATTTTAATCCACTATTTTGAATCCATTGTACAATAGCATTGATCTTTTATTTGACAACAAATTTGTTTGATAACAGAATAGGATTTAGTGGAACCAAATCAGCGACAGTAATTAATTTTGGATAGCCAATTTAAAATACTGTGTATACAGTACCTCTGCAAACTAAAATAATCAAGATATTAAAAGAGCCTGAACAGAAATAGGGATGTTGATGGAGGAGAATAGTTCAAAATTATTTGTAAGAGCTGCCAACAAGATGCCTATGGGTATAAAATTGTCTGTCTTCAAAAATGTGAGCACACGGTGGAAATAAGTCAGTTAACAGGGCCTGCTCAACAGAATGTCTGTCTCCCACCCATTTACTACAGAAGGATATTTTGTTCACCTGAATTTTGCACACAGGACAGCCTTTGCCTAGGGCAAAAAAAGCGAACCAGCCTGGGGAGAAGAAATCCTTCATCCAAGAGCAGACACCTTTTCAACAAGTTCCAACTTCCCCTTCCTACCAGTCACACTGGCACTGGCACAATATCCAATAGCAGCAAAGCCTTAACACGTTGGGCTACGGCTTACCTCTACCTTGCAGACATAATATTGAAGGTAGCATCTAAAAAAGTAAGTTATGATCACAAACAGCAGCAACAAAATACATACACACTTTTCCCTCCATCCGAAAGAACTTACAGCCATCTAGAGTAATTGAAGAGCTCAGTGAACACAAACCTCCTAAAACACCTTGTTGCTCGGATGTCGCGGGTATCAACTCACTGGTGTTGTAAAGTGCTTGAACATTAAGCACAGCAGTAAAGAGGACAGGTATTGTTACTACCAGTAGGTAAATGGATATTTTACTTTTCCCTTCATCCATTCTTTCCCTTACTGTTTATCATCAGCATTCTTGGATCTTTTCTTCAAGTAGATTGTAAACTCCCTGGGACATAAACCAGGTCATTATTGTGTCTTCAAAAAGGGATCATTGCAAGGGGCCAAAACTGTGTCAATGCTGCTTGGAGCCTTCGGGCACAATATTACTAAATTGCCCTTCAACTGCAACCCAAAATTATAGGCATGCTGCGTGCAGTATTTTGTAAGCCATTGTTTTGCAACGTGGAAATATGCAAGTGAACATGATACTTGAACAACATAATTCATTTTCCATTCACGAGCCACAATGGGTATCTCATGGCACTGTTTGCTCTTCAGTTTCAAATGTGAACTTGCATACAAAGTCAAGCAATTGAGCTTTCCTTGGTGTTGTTTTATTAAGCTCTTGGACTACGCTCAGCCCTAGAAAAAGGAATTACAATTGCTGTTGTCTCACAAAAGCAGTGAAATTCCCAAAGAACTGAAGAACTCAGCCCTAGACTGTGTATGAAAATGGCTGTAAGGTCCCTACATGACTTCTCACTATGTCCTCCGCTGCTGTTCTTACCCCTCCTCACACCAGCACTGCATTTGCGTTCTAAAGTGAAAAATAAGTTTTACAGCCAGATCCCCAAAACCCCTCACCTTAACATCTGGAGAATATCCCTAATGACTTCTTGGTCTGAAAAAATTAAAGATAGCTTTGGTTTAATTTCTCTTTAGCTTTCCACTCAAATATCCCATGTATGACATTATAATTCTTCTACTGGCTTTATACTTGCGAACTCCTCTCCTATTCCTTTGTTCTTGGGCTAATTTTTCCTTTTGTATTAATGAAGTCCTTTGAAGTATCTCTTCAAATCTTCAACTGGAGTCCTTTGTGACACCCCCCCTCCAACCTGATAGAGTCTTTTTATCACAAAAATTATTAATACTTCCCCCACTCTGGCATTGTACCGTCAGCTTTAAAATGTCCTATCATTATTTCTGATCTTAAGCTGCTTTCTCCTGACCCAGGAATATTGGCAAATTACCGACCTATAGCCAAGCTTTTATAGGGAAGGTCTTGCATCAAGTGGTAGCCTTTCAAGTGCTTAACCACCTAGTAATAATCTTTATGACAAACGGCCTCCTGGTTTGCAGTTATGCCTAGCTTGCTATGCATAGTGCTCAGAGTATCCCTTAAAGTGGTCAATGACTTTTTATAAAACCATACCCTGAGTATCATGTCAGCTCTTCCTCACCTTGCTATTAGCACAGCACTAGACACTGCAGATGACGGTAACCCCTTCTGACCGTATGCCAAGTTATAAAACACAGCATGCTTCATTCAATCTACAGACATCAACTTGCCACTTCGCAACATCATTCATCCTCATAGAGCAGCATGCATCATTTTCTTGGGATCAATGCGGAGCGCACTGCTCCTGGATGTTACTGCAACTAATCATTAAGATTAATTTAATTGTTAAAGTACTGACACTCCTTTCACCCACTTTATGCTAAGAATTAATTCCTACACCTACAATTCAGCATTTTGCTGTGAAACAGACTTTTTGGTTTTTCTCTTCCCGCTCCTTTATCACATTGCACTAGGTGCAATGCAGCAGTTTAAGCCTTTAGCAATAGGAAGTGTTCATATGTAGCAAGTTTTCATCATTTTAGGTCACCTCCTTCAATCAAGAGCATGCCTAAAATTACTGTAAACTAGAAATCAAGACTATATAAGCCATGAAGCAACATGAAGCAAAATGTTCCTTAACAGGTTCTTTCCTAGTCATCCAGTAGAAATTCCACAGGCAAACAACTGTTCACCTCCCAACCATAATTCATTGCTTTTAAAAATCGCCTCATCATGTCCAGAGATTTTGTCACGGCTTTCATCAGCAAAGCAAATCCAGAAACAAACACAGAAGACAAAGACTGTGACAGATGCCTTTGTTTGATGTAATGATCCTCCCTATGTGGATAAAGAACCACAGTCAAGAGTGGTGAGTATTTCTTGACAAATCTCATTTTGCCGAAATGGGAACATCAAGGGACGAGGCGGCTGATGAAACTTGTTCTCTTAAATTAGAAAATGTTCAGCTGCCCCACAGACAATGATATCCTTCTGCTTTTCTCTAACCTGGCCTCCAATTATCAGTAAGATTTTTTACCAAAAATACAGAACAAACAAGCTTATAAAATGATGTCTTAATGTTCAGTTACATTTATCTCCACTGGGGCTATTTGCAATATTTGCTGTGCTTAATCTAAAAGATGAGATAAACATCACACATGAATGACAAACATATGGCAAATGCCCTGTTCAAATAATACTGTTCTCTCCATGCCCACAAGCACAAGACCCTTTGTATACCCTCAGCATTCCCTAATACAACTTAATTCAAGCCAAACTGCAACTACCCTCATCTCACAAAAGAATAAATTAAAAGGCAGCCTGTAGACTCCTCTAGGCTTACGCAAAAAGACTCAGGCAGAACCAGGAGTGGAATGAAGAAATCTGCTGGCTCCAGCAAAACGAACCTGAGTCAGCTGAAAGCTCCTAAGGGATGATCAGACTTCTAGGTCAGGTCACTGGCCGTTCCATTGCTTTAGCCCATGATCACTGAGACACATTACAGTCGACAGTTTCATTTGCACACTCAACATTATTCTTTCCAAGTGCTCTCTTGAAGCTGGTGGGGGGCTTCACAATTGGAATATATCTGAAAACACACACTCACTTGCAATTTGGATGTTCCAAAGATGAACTTTGAACATTAAGTGTATATGCCAACGGACTCCAACCAAAACCAACATTTGCTCATGGCAAAAAGTTATTCACTGCTGAACTGGGGATTTGCCTCTAACCTTGTACACAGTCGAGGTTGATGAGGGAGGGGAGCAAGCTGAATATTAAAAACTGCTGCCTCAAGAATAATATCATGTACAGATTTAATCATAATAAAAAATGATCTGCAAGTAATTGTAGTCATTACTACATCTGCTCAGAGCTGTGGGTAATCATTATGTATGAGTGAATTAAATCAAATTCAGTATCATGGGCCTGATCCCAGAATTTCTTGAGTAAACTTGCCTCATATTAATAATCTCCCTGAGTGCAGTGAATCTGTTTGCTTCTATGGGTATGCTTCTTACATGAGACCCTTCCCCACTTCACCTTTAAATTCTAATTAAAACATAATCCTAAAAATATAGGAAGTTAGAGCAAAGCATAAATTTCAAAAGGTGGGAAATGAATTTGTTTCAGGTCGTTCTTCCACCTGTAAAGGTGCTGAAGGGAGCAGAGGCAAAGATGTTTCAGCGTGGAGCTTGAGTAATGGAGAAGACAAGGCCTTCCAGGATAAAAAGTTGAGCTCAAATTCCTTCCTTTTCTCACTAAATCCCAGCCATTAGCATGGCACTGGACATACAGGTATAATTTATAGCACAGAGTGGGAAGTCAAACCCTGACTCATGAAGATAAGAAAAACCTGTTTACAAAAGCTGCTGAAGGGGAGAGATGGAGCCAAACTCAAACTGGATCAATAGCCAGATGAATTGTTAGTAAAAGAAATAAATTACTGGTGAAATTTCTTCTCTGTCATCTGTGCCAAACACTAGAGGCTGCATTTCAGCATATCGTCATGAAAACCTATTCAAGAGCTAAACAGAACGCTTTTACTCCAATAGTCTTGTGCTGACCAGTATGTATGTTTGAAATGACGAGTAAGAACCGAGGTCCCAGCTGTACCTTTTGTGCAGATGGCAAGTTTCACCCTTCTTACAGACAAGGGTCCAAGGCAAGCACCATGATCTTCCAAAGAGGCAGGAGAGAAATGGAACTAGGTCTGAATTCTTCCTCAGATGTCCTTCGGTGAAGTCATGAAAAAGTATATTACCAACCTGAGTTTAGGTGACATTTTTAATGTCTTTTTCATGGTGGATGTTCCACCAAGAAGAGTTTAGAGGGCAGGTGGAGCAAGTAGACACTGTAGTAGTTTGCCACTGTGCAAAGACGGAGCCCTGGGCTTGTGGCACAAGACAGGCTCCTGATTCCATGCTACGTGGGAAAAGCTCATTTAATTTACCTCCTCCAGTCTCCTTTCATGGGGAGCATACCACAACAAAGGTGGCTTGTATTTCTTTTACAAGTAGTTCTGTATTTTTGTCTCCTGTCCAGAAATAGCAATATCTGTGGATGGGATGTTCCCTGATGTTACAGTGGAAACGAAGGAATTAAAAAAGGAGGCAAAGTAGATGTGGGTGTGTGCATCACACATGTGAAGATAATACGTATATATACACATACATATGTGTATGAATCTCCCCGTCATCCACATCTATGCACATACACTCTAGCTACTAACATAGGTGATAGAGCACAGCAGCACAAATTATCAACTTTTTTTCTCCAGAAACAGAGATGAGCTGGCAAGCACAATCAAAAGATGAGGATCATTCTTCCAAAGAAGAGTGAGGGCATCAACAACAAAAAATCCAGTGAGAATTATGACAATGTAAGAAAGCAATCACTAAAGAAATACTGATAAATGAGGAGCTTACATTTTTAAATGCCTTAAAAAAAGAACAAATAAATCTAAATTTGAACAGAATTCAATGCACAATTGAATTAGAAGGGAAAAATTCAAGCAAATTGTTAAACTTCCACTAGAGAACTCCTAAGCAGTTTATCTAGATAGAGCTGTAAAATGAATAAAACAGCAGCAAAAAGGATTGAACTTTTGCTTTCAGTGAGAAATCCAAATCACAGATAAGAGTATTATGAATGCTGTGTAAAGAGCTCTGCAAAATATCCTCCAGTGAACAGGAACTAATGATAGCTGAATGTGCACATGTAATTGAACATGCAGAAAAGAAAACCAACATCTCAAGAAGGGAAACAGAAAAGCTATCAGGAGTACTGGCTCATGATAACAGCCACAAGACTGAGATGCATACAAGCAGAAAAAGCAAATTACCGAAAATGCAGCCTGCTATGTAAAATAAAATACATGTTTGGGTCTACACGTATTCTTCATTAGATTATCAAGGGAGCATGTGTCACACACACAGTCATGAGGAATGCTGGCAGGAACACTCAACCACATAAAGCTCACCTGGTTTTGGGTTTCATCACCAATGTTGAGCCCCATGTTGTTCCCATCTTAATTGATGGCAAACTTCCCTTCAACTTCCCCAAAAACAGGATCGGGCTCTTGCAATTTAGCTTGTTCAGCAAAGGGTTAAAAAATAACGTGTAGCGAAACCCTTGAAGTGCACCTCAGCTCAGAGCCAAGCCGCCCCAAAGAACTGATCCCTTTTGCATCCCACACCATAGGAAATAGGATTTTCCTAGCTGTGTTTTGTGTTAAGTCGTTGGGCTCAGCTAAACCAAAATTCAAGCAAAGCAAACCCACACGAACTAAGAATCAAATGAAATTTCACACTCCCCGGAAAGCTGAGGCTGCCCTGCACAAAGGTACTTTGAGCAGACGAAGCCAGTGGACCTTCTAAGAGCGAGCAGAAGGTAGAGCATATTTGTAACAGACGAATTAGAAGCGCATCAAGGTACTGGATGAAAACATTTTTTGAACATAAGCCAAGTACACAGTAGGAATAGGTTAGAAGGCTAACTCATTTCTAACCACAACTTCAAGAAGACTTCATAGTAAAAATATCCTTTTTTAACTCTTCTCTTCCAAGCACACATCACAACTTTTGTTTCCATTGGTTTTAGTCCCTATTTCAAACGCAGCATTTGCTGTAACAGCTCATTTTTTCATGCAAAATACTGAATCTAATTGAGGAAATATGTCATTCCCTCCTCTCTGCCACATGGCATGAGTTAATGATGATGAATGAAAGTAATAAAACCCAAATCTTTTTCAAACTAAAGCTCCTGTTAAATTACTGGAAATTATATGCATGCGTCTACAATGAGGACACTGCAGAAGGTCAAAGATCTTGCTTCCTGCGTTTGGCCAAACTATTCAACAGGCAGCTTGGCTGAACCTGCCCAGACACGTTTTTGCTGGGATCTGGGGGAGCCACCTAAGAAAGCAGCTTAGTTTAAGGCTGGTGATTTCATTAGAGTGTTTCTCCTCTTCCCCAAGGAACACTAAATGTCGTTCAGCAGGGCCCAGGACCTGCCCCACATGTCCATGCAAGCAATTTTTGGTTATTTGAGAGTGGGGGTTGGAATAGTAATATATCATCTAATGCGATGTATGTTCTTAGTGAAGGTCCCAATTTCCCTAATACAAAACTTTATTTTGTGGCATTGACACAAAGCAGAAGAAATAGAACAAATCCGAGGCCAGACGCTGCTTCACTCATTCACTGTGAATCACACCTGATTTCTCTCGCTGGTCCACTGAGAAGACAGGCAAACCATTCAGAGATTAAGGTCTATATAAATACAGGTAGCAAAATGTATTCCTTTTCTTTCTGAAAACTCTATTCCCAGTTCTGCATACTGCAAACTTCATCAGCTTATTGCTGTTCACCCCATTCATTCATTCCCTCATTTTTGCTTCACAGGCCGACAGTGCTGTGGCCCCTTCTTTTCCTTTGGGCATTCAGACACTATGTTCTCCCGTCTTTTCCCCCCGCTCATCCACAGCTCTCAAGACTTTTTGTCTCCCTCCCTTGCATCATCAATTCATTGAGGTTTCATTGTTTTTGTCTTTGCATCATGCCGATTTCCCACTCCCTGTACTTCCCTCTTATGGTCCGTTCCACAGATGGACCACAGAAGACATGGAAGGAAAACATAAGGAGAGGAATTCCTAATAACTTCCCTTAATGTATTTCCTTCCCACGGATGAGCCTCAATGCTTTGAATCTTGGACTGGTGTAAATCAAGGTGTCACTCTGCACAAGTCAGCACAGATTATTTTTGCAAATGCATCTTTGTAGTACCAGGCTTACCAGCAGCAAGGCAAAACTTGCCATCCTTGCAAATCTTATTTCTCTCTCTTTCCATGAGAAACAGCTTACAGAATTGAAATGCATAGAATTAGGAACATCGGTTTTCAGAAACAAAAGACCTAAAATCTGCCACTCATGTTCACAGTGAGGGATAACTTACTCTCTAAGAAATACTCATTTCATGTCATCAGAGCCATTAAGAAATCACGCGTAATTCAACTCTCCATTGCACTCACTGCTTCACCATGCAGCACAGACCAGAGAAACGCAACACAGCTCAAAGCACAAAGCAAAGCAGGAAGGTCCCCATTGCAAGAAGTCAGTGAAGGGATGGCTGCAGTTAATCACTGAGAATACTCATTTAGAGCACAAGAAAGTGAATGAGCAGCAGAATTGTCTTTAATGTGTATGTTGACACCAGTAAGGGAAAGCACAAGGTTTAATAAACAACTAGATCCGATTTTCTTTTTACCTTTCTTTTTGTATTGTCAAAATACCTTACACAACATCGCTCTGTAAGATGCATACCCCCCCCCCCCCCCATAAGTTTTGCTGTACAGGCAAGAACACACAGAGATGTTATTAGCAGCTAAATAACATCGGGGTACAAGTTGTAGTTTTTCCATGGGGCTCATACAGCTGTGTGAGCAAGAAGCTACAA
Organism: Ara ararauna; assembly: GCA_028858755.1. Taxonomy (NCBI): domain Eukaryota; kingdom Metazoa; phylum Chordata; class Aves; order Psittaciformes; family Psittacidae; genus Ara; species Ara ararauna. The sequence continues at coordinate 10,510,406 of CM054379.1, forward strand.
ACCTGACCTCTGCTTCAGACCTTGCCAGGTCACACTTGGTTTTCAGATGCCACCACTACACTGCTGGAATTTACTAACTAAAATCTCACTGTAGGAAGACACTTCATATTGATCCTGAGTATGCAACAAAAGGAGGAGGAAATTTCACAGAGATGCTCAGGACCATATCTTGCCAACTATTTTTGAATGCAGTGGACACCCAAGAGGTTTCAATCATCTTTGAAAAAGAAAATCTCTAAGGAATGAAAGAAAACTAATTGCATAACACATCTGCAAGCACAATTCTGATCTTAATTGTTTAAGACTAGGGGTTTTAGTACAGCAGTTTTGCATTGAGCTTACAAATATCATACAGAATACATTGTTGTTTTCTGGCATTCTATATCCACAAACAGAGCCAAGTGTTGGAGTGGGATTAAATCCATTTGCAAGGCTGCACATCTGTTTTAAAAGAAGCATACTGTAAGCCCTAGTGCTTTGCAGGTTGAAAGAAAGCCTCATCCCACAACTAGGGGCACATCTTCTAAACAAAGGCCTTCTAGGGGACAAATAACACCACCTTAAAGGAGTAGGTTTCATAACCAAAGCCGGGCCATGCGAGCTTTGACGTATTAGCTGAATATTTATAAGAACATGTCCCCATTTACTAAGCTTCTGGGAACATTTCCACAATTAAAAACCCAAACAAAACAAATTGAAAATAATTGTCAACATACTGACAACAATTGGCAGCTTTCAAAACAACTCACAATGCCATCTCCAGGCCTTCAAAATCTCCCCCACAGTGACAGTCCATTACCAACCTACCCAGATGCTCATGTTAACCTTTGGAGGTGCCCTCCATTCCCATGCGTCCATCCATCTACATGAAGTCCTGAGTGAGAGTCGATACACAAACACTATGCCATGTTTAAAAGTTGCACTGAGGTAGTAAAAGGAGAGCATTCCAGTTCATCACTAAACCTGCTTCAGCCACACAGCATTGGTTATTAGCATTGTCATGGCCAGCACAGATGCAACAATTCACATAAAGGTAAAATGGATTTATGGAGATATCATGTTTGTGGCCACTGCTGTCAAGAAGGCACTGCAGTGAAGCTATTCCATAAACATTCCTGATGAAGTTATTATTTATCATAAAAAAACCCCAAAGGATCAAATCAGAAGGTCATCTAAGACATTTTGCAACTTTATCTCATCCATACATGTACTGGAGACAGCTTCTGAGAGTGAGGAACCTCAGACCCTGAAATCATCTCCTCTAGGACCTCTGAAAAATGAAGATGAGAAGCTGCCACAGAACCATGATTCAGCCTCAGCAAGTTCTACAGGAGCATCTGCCACACACTAGGATCTTCAGTCAGTACTACTCAAATCTGCCAGCTTGCTCCTGTCTGCTTACACAAGCTTGCCAGCTGCAGTCACCACATTGTCTTGATACCATCTGAGCCCTGGCACACACTACAGAAGGTCTAGCAGGAAATGCTTCCCAGATTTGAGATCTGCTGCTCTGTGATCTTCCTGGCAGAGAAAGTAGGAAGAGAAAGTAAAGGCAGAGGCTAAGCAGAACATGCAATAATTACAGAGCAGGTGTATCTGCCAAGAATGATGCAGTAACCCTATAAGCAAGAATGAGATGCTTCAAGAAATGGGAAGACAGAATCTCCTCCATCCTGTATAGGATTCAGATGTGGTTCCCTCACTCATTCAGGTCTAGCATTTTTTCTCCTCTACCTTATTTGATGTTTCTTGCTTTGTTTTTATTTTCACCTCAGCATCTACCACTTCTCACCTAAACATCCTCTAGTGTCTCCTACCAGTTGCAGAAATCAACAGTTTTAATACTGAAGGGAGGAAACTATCAGCACCTTTCCACAGGAGAAGCAGGATGATCATCTCCCCTTTAACACTACTCAGCACCTCTGGGCTTTGTCCATATGGATGTGTTTTCTCCATGGTTTTATCCTATCCTTCTTTGTTTCCTTAATTTCACAAACTTCCTCTATGGCTTCTGCTCCTACTGACATCTTCAAAATACTATGTGGCACAGAGTACTTCTTGTTCTGCATCTGGGCAAAGCTCATTGACTGGAGAAGGGTTTGGGAAACCACAAAACATTTGTGGCTAGATGCTTTTCCTTTACCCTGAACTCCTTGCTTAGGGACATCTCTTTGTAGGATCTTACAACATCTGCAGTCTCAAGCATGTTCTGTTCTGAGTCTGAAGAGCACAGGCAAGCTGAGACTTAATCTGAGGTGACAGGGAAGCTGAGATCCCACTTGAGGCAACAGAGAGGCAACAACCTGACCAACCTATTTTGCATTCCCCAAAGATAAGCACAGACCAGCAAACACTGCAGTTCTCTCACAGCAGAGGCTGCTCAGCAGAGGAGAAGTAAAACCAGAACACCTTCATAGACAGAAAAAGGCTATTTCTAAAACCACAAGCAGGCAAAGTTCACCTGGTCGCCCAACACTTCGTGCAAAAGATTAGCTGCAATCTCCTGATTTCCAGTGCATTTTGGGAAAGGAGAAGGGAGAAACATGTGGGGCAGAAAGCTTGCTTCTGTCTTCCTCACAGCCAGAGTCAAGAAACTCTGGAGGCATGAATCACCAGCTGGTGCCAGTGGTGCTGAGCTGTGGAGTCTCCATGACTGGCACCTATAGAGACACAATTTGAGACAAATAGATGTCTCTGAGAAGGACTGGTGAATGATGTAGCACTTGTACAGATGGCACAATCGTAACCATTAAACAGTATGACCAGCTTGAGAGAGTGAACAGTGAGTGCCTCAGGTGATAAATACACCCACCAAATTGAGAAAAATACATATATTCTGATTTTAGATGCATGGGTTATTAAAGGTAAGTGAGCCCTCACCACAACATGATCTGTTACCAGAAACCTAAGGCAGCTGGTTGGTTTCTGAACTTTGACTCACAGATTCCCACATGGTCACCGTTTGCTGGAGAGAGAGGGGGAGAAAAAAAAAAAGCCATGAGTTCTTTTAGCACAGTGAGTCTAGTCCAGCAAAATGGTTTCTCCTCCTCTCCGTCCCTTATCCCATTTAAAAGCTATCTTAAATATTCCTAGGGACCCACTGGTCCATAAAGAAAAAAAGCTAAAGAAAACATAATCTTTCAGGGGCTGACATTACCTAGTTCCCAATGCAGCTACAGACTAGTTGCAGTGAAAAGCAACAACCTGATGGGAATTAGAAAGCTGTCTTTTAACTGCCATTATTATCTCTAAGGCCTCTCTAATAGCAAACCCGGAATATAGGTTTGAAGAAAAATCATTTGAATGGAGGTCCCAGTACTGCACTTTTATATTGCACCAAGTCAAGCTATTGATTAGCTTTACATTAATTTTAAAAGCACAAATAATTTGTCATGATTTTTCTCCCTTTGATATCAGTGTCCACCAGCAATTGCACCAGTTTTCTGCTGAGCTGCCAGCAAAGTTAAATGATGATGAGCTTCCTCTCCCCGACTTCTTGATTCCAGCTTGGTTCAGCAATCTCAACCAGCCACTTCCTGTCTCCCCTATTACACTGCCTGGCACTTACTTCAGACAAGTCAATATGTTCAAATTATATTGGTACCAGGCGTAATTCATCATAAAGCTTTTTGCTTTGTAATGTTATTTGAACTTCTGGTTGGTGTTCGCAAGAAGAAAGCAAAACAAAAGGAGTTCAGTTGTGAAAACTGCACAGCTCCCCCCTGCTTCCTCGTCGAGTTGGAGCTCCTTGGATTTCAGAGCAAGAGACGATTACTCGTGAAGTCGCTGCTCTCCAACAGTTCAGAACAAGGTCACTGAACTCCAGCAGGCTGATAATGGGTAGCGAGAAAACTCCAAGGAAAATACACAGCTTTATAATCACCTACACGCAGATACTTTATATGATCCACGCTGGAAACACACAGGTATTTTTCTGACACCAGAGCCTGGTGCTCTGTGTGTAAGTGAAAGACCTCAGATGCGGTGTGCATGGGAGGCACCTCTGCGTCCCAGCTCTATCTCTGTGACTGCTCTTCTCTAGGGCATGTAGTAATTTATAGCCATTAAAGGCCAGCAGGAGACTAGCAGCAAATTACGACCCCCAGCCTGGCTCTGACTCAAGCTCTCTAACCAGTCACTGGAGACCTGGTGGGAGGGAAGCATGGAGAGCAAGGAGAAGTGGTTTGCATCCACCCCTTGTCCATTCCAGCCTCATCTACTTATAGAAAGGAAACAAACAGACAAGTAATATTCGCTCCTTTCTGGGCACCCAGCTCAAAGGTCTAGACTTGTGTAAGGAGCTCTTCCCCCTCACACATGAGCATAATGCAAGCACAACAAGGATGCTGAGTGCAATAACCATCTTCTTGGCCAAGATATCTCACCCCCCCCCCCCATAGCAGGCACTGGATCCAGTGATGATGCAGCACTCAAACAGCTGAACCTGCTTGCAGACCCCCTGGCACTTGCTCTTCTTGTCCAGGGAGTTCTGCGGAACTCAGTACAGCTACATGCTCAACAGTACAGCCACAAAATCGACCTCGAACCACTGGGATTGTCCTTCAGCTTGGCGGGCTATGGGAGGCTAAGAAGCACCATTCCCACCTGGCACAAAGCTCCAACTGGCACCCAGCTCAATCCTTTCAGGGTGAATCCAAAGCCAATTGCTCATCCTGCAGGGAGGGAATCCTCACCAAGAGCTTAGCCAGTTGCTAGGTGTTTCTTTCAGGTGTTTTAGGAACAAAGAGGTGTTCAGCAGAAATGAACCTTTCATGTAATCCATGGCACAGGCGCCTTTAAAACAAAGTGTACAAAAAATAAAAGCAACAACAAACCCTCTTTTTCTTAGAGCATCCCAAGCAATTTTACAGAGATTAATTATCCTTATTCATTTTTGCCTTTCTATATATTTCAGCTCTCCCACAGAAACTAATCCACTGGATTTCAAATTATGGCACAATTAGCATGAAATTAATTAGCATCTGACCTATCCCCTAGTTTTCCTCCAGCTGAGACTGCCAACTTTTAATATAAGCCTAAAGCAAGAACTGTAAGACTAACGCAGCAAATGGGACAAAGGACTTTTAAATTAAAGAGAGTTTTAAAAATGCAATTTACAGCCATGAGCATTTCCCTGACAACAACCCTAAAACTCCAGTCCTCCAACAAAGCATAGAGAAATATTTCACCTCCCCCTATACACACAGAGTTCATTTGCAAAGCCTGCAATCATCCCTCCCATCTTTGAAAATACTCGTGGCCTTTCAAAAGCAGGGCCTATAGTTATCCATTAGCAATGCCTTTTGTCCCATCATGCAAAGTTGCTTTTGCATGTAACCTCTCCAGATGCTTGTAAGGATGTTTAAGTCCATCGTATATATATAATCAGTCCCCCAACTGTATCTTAGCCTTCACAATTTTCTGCATCATTTGTAGACCTCTGCAGTCTCTCTCTTTGCCACAGTACATATTTTCCACGTTCTTTTAGGCTCCTACTCACCATCTAGTACTCAAATTTCTTCCCCTCCTTCCTCTTCAGAAGATTTCAGCCATCATTAACTGAACACTCCTGTTGTTCTTCTTCATAGTTGCTTCTATCACTGCCATCCCTGTCTCCCACAAGGAGTTAAATATCCCATAATATTTAACTCTTTTGCTACCTTGGCTCGAGTGGCACACAGCAGCCTGGCAGCATCACCTCCTCTCATGGAACATAAGTTTCAAATCAGAAAACAGACCTAGGCTCTATGAATTAGTCAAAAGGAACCTTCCCTCTTGACCTGCCATGATCACACGCCGTTACTGACTCTATGGAATTGATTAACAGGGCCTCCCCTACCTTGAAAAGACAAGAATCCCTGGCGCAAACCCCACTGCCGGTGCACTAGAAAGCAATACTATAGACGCAGCTTCAGCAGAAGGAATTTACAGCCTTGAAAGCAAACCATCCAGATGATGCCCCCATCACAGCAGCAAAATAAGCAGCTTGGATAAAGTTTGCATTAGAAATAAGTCTTTAAAAAAAGGACACGTGCAGACACTGCAGAGAAAACAGGATTTAAGAATGGAAGGGTATAGAAGACGGATGCAGCATACAGAGGACCTCATAGGGAACCTGTGTATGAACATATAAATTCAATGTATACATACATAGAATACATTTCATTCTCTCATCAGTAGAGACTACTTTCAAGATCTAGATCTTGGTCAACAGAGCTACAATAACATCAGCCTTTGAGAACACTAAATCTTAGAAACCATGGAGAGGGAAAAGAAAAAGCAGAAAGAGAGAAGAAAACAACACATTCTATACAAACACAGTATGTTTTCAAGATTAGATTTTCATTTCACAAGCCTTTGGTTCACCTGGACATGTACTGTTGTTATAGTCTGACAACTCTAGTTTTATAGACTGCACTGCCTGTTCTTTCATTCTGTGGTTGCCAATATTGGTTTTTCACATTTTTTGGCTTGTTTTTCTCAGAGATGAAAAGAGAGCACTCTGCTTTTTCATGAGGTGGCAGCAACCAGAGCCCCAATTCATAGCACTCCAAACCACTCTGAACTTCAGCCCTAAACCCTCCTTCTCCTGCTATTCTTCTTCATTTTGGTAGAACAGAATCAAAACAATTTGACTGTTCCCTTCCAAACTCAGGCAGATGAGGGTTCCAGGAAAAAACAGAGAAGGAAAACAGCATCAATAGTCACAGCCTAGTCCAACAGTGGGAGAAACCTCTTTCATGGCCACGTGTGTTTTGGTCAGACGAGGTAAGAGTGGAAGCACAGTCCAGCAGCTGGGCTCTGCACCTGCTGAGGTTGCCTCTTCTGCACACAGAAGTCATCTGCTGTCCTGGACCACCTACAAGAAGAGGGGAAACAGCAGGACCTGTTACAAAATGATACTGCCCAAAACAGATAATGCAATTACACATGTTGGCACAACCACAACACAGCACGTCAATGCATTTCTGCTGCGCACATTTCCACATCGTTTGCCTGGTTTCCAGCAACAGTAGGTGATTTCACAGACTTCTTTTAGCAGGATGTCAAACTGATGAACCAAAATAAAGCATCTTGTAACTTCCTTTCTCTCATCCCTAAATACTTCCTTCAGAGTGGAAGAGTTCATGATAACCTGGTTCATGCTAACTCTTCACCCCTCCAGAATCCACAATATTAATTCTCGCAATAAAGCCTATTTTAAATATTTTTTTAATCCTCTAAGAAAACCAATTTCATCCTTGAATGTTCCATTGATCTACAGTAAATAAATAGGCATTAGGGAGAAGCATTGTTTATTTATTTGCTTGCCACTTAGAATTTAATCCTGGGATTCTAAACGAATGATTATAAATTTCTCTAACAGTCCCTAGGGTACATTTTGAATACAGCCATCTAAGATAGGACTCTTGCACTCCAGGATGCTGGTACATTACAGCTTTAGAAAGATTGTAGCCAAACAGCACTCATTTATTATGAAGAGGGATGAGCAGTAATTCCAGGGCACACACTAGATGAGATTACACACGCTATCTAGCCTCTGTGCAGGGCAGATGTATCTGGGAGCTTTCCAAAGCCTGCTCACATACAGCATAGTCTCACTAAGGGAGTTCCTAGCAAAATATTGTTGGTGAAGCAAGATGTTTGGAGCTTCTTCAGTGGGAGAGCAGCTTCCACCTCCCACTGAGCCAAGTTTGTAGAGTCACAGATTTATGGCCATGTAGGACTTGGACCATCTGAACTCTTACACCAGCAAATCTCAGGTCAGTGGTTGCTTCATTCAAACTTTGATTCTTCTTGAAAATCAAAGGATGGTGGTTTTTTTTGAAAACACAGGAGTAAGGAGACCATGTTAGAAGGAATCAGAAAGGTCACTACAGCCAGTTACATACAACTGCAAGCATCAAGTCTGCTTGAACATCAGCTCCGATCATGACAGGCCATAAAACCCTAACTCCAAAAAGAAAAAGCTTAAAGGATGAAAGTGATGAAGACACCACACATCCAGGAAAGCGATGGTTAATCACTCTTCTGACTTAAAACAAAACCAACAACAAAAAACCCAACAACCTACCCCCCCAACACAAAACAACCAAAACCCAAAACCAACAACAAAACAAAACTCATTTCCTATTTTGCCAACCCTTTTCCTGGGAGAAGAAAAAGCCATCCACAAATCAGAAAGTTCTTCATTCAAAGTATATCTAGGACATCATTAGCTCATGCTGTTTGATAAACTAACTAGACTGAGCTTCTGTGGGCAGACTTTCCAGATCTCTGATTCTCTTAATGACCTTCCTGATCTGTCAGCACAACTTCAGCAAAACTACACAGATCAGGAACTGTAACAACATGAGTAAGCTCTTCAAGCGGCGTATTTCTACTGCAGTTCCAAGGAGTGGAAGCATGTAATTCAGTGTGGAGGAGTGAAAGAAATGGCTGCACCACGATACAATCTTGCCTAAATGCTCTGGAGACTCCAGATCCCCAGTGCATGTCAACACACAGCCTGAAAGAGTAGCTGGGCCAGAGCACTAGGTTGCACACAAGCTAACAGAATGCTTGACATAGCAAGGATGAAGTCTGTTTTGTGTCATGGGAGAAAATCAGGCTGATATCTAACAGATGACATTTGCCAGTAATAACAATTGTTCACATTGTGTTTGTCTTCTGGGAGATGTTACTAACCTGACACGCATCCACAATGCACGCTGGTACTGAGTGTAAGCTTGCTGTAGATGGCGTCCAACCTGCAACCTGCAGGTCCTTCCAGGATACAAAGTCTCAGGATAACAGTCATTTTCATTTAATTCATGAATCTCCTTCATGCTTGTATTAATTAAAGACTAATCCCACTCGCTGGAGTCAGGTGCTGAACAAATGTCTCATTTGTCTTTGCAATGCAGGGCACCATGGGCCCTGGCCATGTGGAGAGAAAGGCAGGAATGGAGACCACCTCTGTCCCTGCACCATGTTATCTCTGGGCTCCTATCGCTCATTTTGAAGTATGGCTTTGGTGCTCAGAGTTACAGACTACATATTCATTCCATAAGGAGTCTTGCGAATACAAGAAACTAAGGTGGCCTCTGTCCCCAAAATACCTATTACACCCTGCCATGAGAGCAAAATGCAATCAGCCTGTCAACACAACACTCCTTTGATATCAAGATTCTATACGGCAAATGCAGCTGCAGTAACTTAACACTCACCATGTAAACCAGTTGGTATTATCGCTTCTGGCTTAATTTGGGGGCAATGAAGAACAGAAAGGTCAGTGTCTTGTTGCAAGTCACAGTGGAAATTGATAATGTAACTGGGAATAGAGGCCTCAGCTGCAGAGACTAGTATGGCATCTTCACTAAACCATCAAAATTGCCCAGACTGAGCATTTCACCACTGACACTTGACTGCACACAGGAACATGAGGGCTCAGTTTCCTTTAGCTCATTCGCTAACCAGAATTTGGAGAATAAATCCCTGTTCCTAGGTTAGCAGAGACTCAGTTAACACATTGAATCACATGGTATGGAGTGGGAAACTCCTGTCTCTTCTAGATTGCATTTAAGTCAGTCACAAAGCATTTAGACAGGCAGATCATGCACACAACAATTACTTGAAGCCTATGAGAAAACCCTCCAAGGGCTCATCTTGCTTCTTGAAGAGCCAACACACAGAAGAGTTCCCTGCGATGCCTTTCATGATCTCTATTGTTCGCAGGGTACTGAAGTAATGAATAGCCTTTATTTTTCCAAGTTTCAGTCACAGAATGCGCATGCTAGCATTAAAAGGAAAACAAAAGTGCAGAAATGCCAAGATACTATGTAACACACAGCCCTTCATCACTTGCATTGATGCACAGTGTTACAAATTTTATCTAATCAACTGACATTCTAAGTAGTGGCGAATTTAACAAGAATAACAATGTGGTGACAATTTAGTCTTTCTTCCCCCTCCATAAAAACACTGTCTTCTGTTTGGGCTAGATTCAGGTCAAGACATTTCACTAATTTGCTAGTCATTAAAAAGATATTTTTATACCCAGCCTGTAATATTATACTCTTCAGTGATTATGATAGTTCCCAACAGAATTCCAGACTTGAAAATGAAGGCTGGGAAGCTGAGCTGCAATTATGATACTTTAAATAATTCCACAAAAGTAGAACCACTGTTAAATAATTTATAGTCTTTGATCTTGTCACAGATCTACTGAAATCTTCACATCGCTCAAGCTAAATATTTTCAAACAGAAATGGGATAGGTTACTTCCCTCCACCCCCTTCTGTCACCGCGGGAAACGAGGAAAATAATGGTGCCAGGAGCCAAATTCTTAGTTACTTTGGTGTAAGCTCCTTCAGAGCAACTTGCATGAAGATTTTTCCTCTGGGGTTTAAACACACTCAGAGAGAAGTCTTTTCATCAGAGCACCTTGAAAGGGTAAGAAAGTAGGGGTTATTTTTGAAATGGATTTCCCTCCGAAGTGACATTCCCAATATTTTACAAACCAGAAAGCGTTACCCTTCAACTCTGCATCTTGCACAGCTATAGGCAAGCAGAGACAAGAGATGCTCCGCACAGGACACCAGCCCTCATGAAGCTCTGCAGGTCAATGCCAGGAAAGCAAGGGATCCTTGCATGCTTCCAAACCTCAGTAAATGCCATAGGACCTGGAAAGGTACTGAACATGGCCAGTTTCCTCAAGGGAGGGTCAGCTGCTAAAAGCTGATAACCAGGGACAAGGATGAAAATGCAGCCTGTGCTAAACTCTGGGTAGTTAAAAACAAAACAACAAAAAAGCCCCTGTAATTTGTGGTCAAATCAGTCACAATCTGCCTTAATGCCCTGCCAGTTGGGAATATGGACTACTCACAATTACTATCAAGAGCACTGGCCAGAAAACTACTCTCTAGGGAAAACTGCTTCTCAGTTAAAAACATCTTACAAAGTTAGATTCAGAAGTGCTGGCGTGAATTAGAGGCTCAGGATCATGTTATGGTGTTTGAAAAAGTTACCTCTAATTAGCTGAGCTCCACTAACTAATACAAGACAAGAAAATGTCTTTCACTGGAGGCAAAACTGCATCACACTGCAGCCCAGGAAGCCTATGTGGAGGTGTATGTACAATTACAATGGCTCCGCTGACTGATAACTTGTTAAATTGACATTACTTGACTGTCAGGGTCCTAAGACTAATGAAACATATAAAGTACGGCAGAAGTAAACAGCAGCTTTCCAGGAAACACTTAATTTGCATTCTAATTAATGCAGTGTGGGGCAGAAGTCATAAATAAAGGATTCAATCACAGCTCACTGTATAATAGGCAGACTGGTTTTACACACCTGATATGACAGGCAAGTACAAATGTGGGGTAATGGAAGATGCCAGACCTAAACAAGCTGTTCACATCTGCAAGTGACAAAAAGGTGCACCACCAAAAAAAAAAAGGTTTTCATGATGCAATTTGTCTTTTAAAGCTTTTCCTCCTAAGGAATAAATCACATTTTTTCTAGAAGATGAGAAGTGCAAAAAAAGCTCATCTAGAGGAGTCCCTGCAGTTGTGACAAATAGGACTGGAACTCCACACCTTCAGGCTTTTACTACTGGAGATGAGGAGTGTAGTTCTCATGCCCTCAGTGCCAAGGTAAAGATTCAGGTCTCACTTCTCCAATGCCTTACAGAAGTCTTCCCAGAATAGCTGCCACCACCAAGAAACCCTGAGAAAGGATGCATCCATGCTAGAATAGGGACTCATTTGTCCAAAATGACCTGTACAGCGCATTCAACTGAGAGACTGAATAGGAAACAAAACAGAATCTGCAAGAGCTCGATAATGTGTGAGCACTGGGTCTGAATCTTGCTATTATAACTGTCACTCTTATCACACACAGCATGACACCTTCAAGAGCCTTATTTTTTTGGATCAAGGAGAATTTGAGGACGGACTCCTGGTTTGCTCTTACCTGTAGCCTTATTGTATCACCATTACAGCATTTCAGCCTCTTCGGGACACTGTTATGCAGTCAACAGTGACTGGTAGGCTCTGAACATGATGGGGCAACAGAAAATGAGGCTGTTTGCATTTAGCCGCAATAAACTCATCTATATAAAACTGTCCAGAAATTCAATTTTGATGTCCTTTCTGTGTGGGATCCTACATGTGGTTTACGTTACTTCGAGAACACTTTGGTAAGCGCTCTGCCGTATTTATTAAATGTAATCAAGTCAAGAAAAGAACAAGCAATTAAGTTACTTGCTTTGTAATTAAAAATAAACAGAATTATTTAAAATATCCTGCTTTTTCTCCCTGCTGAAACTGCAGTAGAAAAACCAGCCTATATAAATGACAGAAGACTGTTGCAAACCAAGCCGATGAAATGAAAGGGGACAGTAAATACCAAATAAAGTCCATTATTGTTTTTGACTACTTTGCCACACTTGCTTCATGTTTCCCCACGACCCTACCACAAGTGGCAAAGTCTTTCCATGGAACCCTCCAAGCTCATTCATTTTTGTGAAAAATACTTCCTTAATGGCTATTTGTTTTTGCAACCATAGTGATAAAATATATTCCTGGCAGAAGTTTCGGGATTATAAATAGGTATCAGTCTTTGTTTAATTTCAGTAAGCCAGGACAAAATCACTGAGGTTTCCACACACATGACTTCCATTAGGAGCAATGTACAACTGAAAGTACATCAAGCTCATGCTTCTTACTGTTCTTATTTTATTTATTCTATGCCTTCGTGTAATCAGAGGGCTGAACGTTTTGGGGATGTTTAGCAAAGGTCCAAAGGAAAAAGCACGGATGAGTGTGGAACGGGCAAAGTCACTCACACCAGGCCGGTAACTACCAGTCTGTTTGCAAAAGCGAAAGTATATTTTTTCGAGGTTTTTGCTTGTTTCCATTTCGTTAAATTGTTTAAGATGTGTTACTTTGGTAAACACCCATCGAATGCCAAGCGCTAATCAACACTGTGGGAAGAAAGCCTGCTCTGAAAATGTAATACATGACTCCAGAAAGCTGCAACCTAACAGACAGTTACTGGCTGCCCAAGCACCCAGTGCCACCCAACAGAATGAGTCGAGACCAAAGCTCACATTCCCTGTATTTCTAAGTCAGGCAATCAATGCCAAAAATACTCATTAAAAAAAACCCAAGAGCAAGCTCTTTGGGTCAACTCTTTCCTTAAAATTCATACAAATTATGTAGCACTTGGAGGTTTTCTTCAGGGCTTGCAAGCACTCTGCATTAAGAACAGGGACTTCACAAAGCAACACAGAATTTATATGATAAATAAAGTCCCCAAAACATCACTTTCGCAAGTCAAGGACATAATGATATCCTACAGCAAACAGGTAGATGCCACAGTTTAGTCCAGGTGCTGAGTTTAAATCAGTCAGTGACTGAGTGATGCTGCACCTTGTCCTCTTGGAAAAGCAGGCAGAGGACAGCTGCTCCTCCTCTGCACAAGGACACTGTAGCCTCTTCCCCACCAGAGACCAGTCTGGGGCTTTATCCAGATTACTTTTAAGTAACACACTCCTGGGGTTTGCCTGAGAGTACATGGACAATGCAGAGATGCGTTCAGCACTGGCTCTGGCAGCTACAGCTGGCGCCACATCCAGCCATGATAATGCTTTGTACAGAGGCCAGCCTCACCAACACTCGCACTGAATCCCAAGGCAATCCACCCTGGCCACAGACAGAGGACCCATCGCCAGGATTAGCAGACCACAAAGGGTTAATCAGCCCTGGACTGGCCAGAGGGTGCATATTCCAGATTAGCAGAGGAGCACACAGTACTCACAAGAGGGGAGCTGAAATGATTTGCTGCTTGGGAGCCATTTCATGCCACCCTCAGACAAGTCTCTTGTAGAAGCCAGCAGGATGCTCCTCTGGTTATGGGCTGCAGCAGGATTTGGCTTCGGCTCTGAAGAAAAGGGATTCATAGGGGAAGCTTCTGGTAGCAGCATGTATACAAGGGAAGTTGGGCACAGCAGCATTTTTCTTTCAAAATCTCCCTGCTCCTGAAAGGCCACCCATGGGACGCAGCCATCTCTTGTGTAGCTATTGTTTTCTGTGGATGAGTGCCACGTATTAACAGCCGGGGTGGAGCAGAGGGAGCTCCCAGGCCTTGCGCAGAGAAGATGAAGACTGCCCTCTGCCTTTCTGTCTTCAGAGGCCACTCACAGCACAAACAAGGCAAAAAGCATAGGGACAGCACGGGCACAGGAATACAGCTACAGTATTACCATCACAAAGCAGGCTCCAACTGCACTCAAGGCAATTCCTACAGCCAGCATGTTAGCAACAGAAGGAGCCTTCCTGAAAGAGCTGGAGGGCACCTGGAGCAAATCACCCCAGCTCAGATTTAGGAACCACATACTCCAACTCAAGAGCTACAGGCTATACAGTAGTGAATCAGGAAAATAAAAAGGAACAGTTTCACACCCATGGTATATTAAGTTCATCACTGCCAGGTTGAGCTTCTCCACCATGGAGAAGCAGCATAGGTGGGAGCTGAAACGAGGTATTTTGAGCAGATGGGGAAGGCCACCAGCTGAAGAGGGAGGCACAGCAAATCTTGCTCCCCTTACTTACCATAAAAGTCCACAGAAGTAATAGCAGGACTAACTCCAGTTCTCCCTCCTTTGAAAGGACAGAGATCTTTCCAAGCCCCCATGGCTCAAATGCCCTTCCTCAGAGCAGTGTTTCTTTGCAACCTTCTACTTCATTTCCCCCTTGGCTTTTTCTTTGGGGCAGGACAAGCATTCCCAGCAGAAGCAGGATGAAATCTAGCCACAGCAGGGTTATCAGAAGCCTTGTGTGTCGAATAAACACCACATTTCTTACAAATAGAAAACGAACAAGTCATAAATCAAGGGCCCAGCTCCGAGAGTCCTGCCCCTGGAAAGGTGTCAGTGCATATGCATTCGGACGGCTGCTGCCCTCAGGCTGCCTGAAGGAAGTTTTGACCCAGGATATTAATACAGCTTATTTGATACAGAGCTAACCAGGCTGGGGCTCAGAGGTCTGTTTACATTACAAGACTGTGGGCCTTTGGGAGACTAACACCTAGAGAAAATGCATCTGTGTTTGTTTTGGGTGAGGCTACAATTTAAATTCTTATGTTCTCACACAAACGAGACATGATAGATAATCAATGCCCTGTGATAGCTAGTACTGAGGAACTGAGCTAGTTTGGGTTTGCAGGATCATTATTCAGCACATCATTCTTTCTGTGTTAATTTATATTTAAAGTCAGATCAGGCATTTATTTTCCTGAGACTTTTATAAATTCATACCTACGTTTTCATCTCTCATCATAAAGCAAAAACTGCCTGGATTATGTCAGTTCTGTGCTTTTTTTGCAGCGATATAAAATACACTATATTGTTGTAAAACATTATGTCACAGAAATCATAGAGATGTCAGACTAAAAGGAATCTTAAGAGGGCAGCCAGTCTATCTTATTCAGAAGCAGCATCAAGTTTACTTCCAGCCATGACAAATGTCTGCCAAACTTCTTAAAACCTTCAGAAGAGAGTATACAGCATCCCTGGGTAACCTATTCCAGTGATTCACAATCTTGCACAGATAGATGTTTTTTAACCCACCAAAAGACTAATTTTGCTCCCAGTGAAGCCAATCTCCAAATTTATTTTCACTTTGACCCGCACCTTTGGTAACCTCATCCCTTTGAAAGCACTGACATCTAAATGTAAGCCTACAGACACACTGCGCCCTTAGATATTAAATTAAATACAGAGATACAATGGTGATCTGGGGAGAGAGAGCAGCCAGCTCGGATCAGGGTCAGTAGCACTGTTGAGAGGTAGGTGTGTGTGATACACTTTTCACATGCTTGAGCAAGTAAAGCACTGATCTGCTAAATCTAAGTTCAGTTTGGGTTTTGCAGAGCCTTCTATTAAACATGTGTGAAATACAGTACTTCTGATCCTACGCTCAGTAGACATGGTGACTGATAGATCTGCATCGTCTTTCTAACAACACTTGCCTAGGAGACTTATACCCTCCATCAAACATATCTTTTCTAGACAAACACACACGGATCTTTCAATCTTTCAGCACAGATCGTATTTTCTAAGTCTTGAATCATTTGGGTCATTTTTCTGGATTACATCCCATTTTTCTGCATTACTTTCAAAAGAAGTCAAAAACCAGACCCAAAAATCCAGCTTCTGACTTCTCAGCACTCAACAGAGATGTCTTGCACACAACAGCTCTGCTCACATGCTGTATACTAAGAGTTGCTCTTTTAATACAATTATCACATCTTTTATTCCTGTTCCACTCGCCAGGCACTAAAACTCCATCTTCCCTCCTGCTGCCAAGTCACAGTGTGGTTACAGATTATCTGACACACACTACTTTGCAGTTTTATAATCTGAGTGCTGTCATGCTGATAACTTCTTTCCCAACATATCATGTTCATTTGTTCTTCTAATCCTGTCTTCTAAAGCACTTCTGTACCCTCTCAGCCTAGTGCCCTCCTTCATTTTACACATTCAATTTCCATTCCATCATTCAAGGCAGTAATGAAAATATTGACTGGAACCAGGTCCAGAGTTAAGCCTCTTATGAGAGCAAAAGTAAATTCTCATTTTAGCAGAGCATCACTAACCACTTTCTCAGTGTGGGTTTTCAAAGAACCCAGTCCTCCCCTGTTATTCAGGCCACATTTCTCCAGTTTACATATAAGCATATAATGCGCCATAGTGTTAAAAGCCTGGCTTAAGCCAAGATGTATCACATTTACCACTTTTGCTTTATCCACTAAGCCAGTTTCCCTGTGAAGGAAGGAAATTAGATTGGTTTAACATGATTTGTTCTTGACAAATATGTGTTGACTCTTTTTTATCACCTTATTATCTGGATGGTGCTTACACACTGACTGCTTAATAATTTGTTCTAGTATCTTTTGAGATATCAAAGTTAGACTGACTGGTGCAGAATGCCCAAGACACACACACACCCTTCACCTTTTTTATAGACAGATACTACAGTATTCAGTGCAGACAGATCAAAGAATCACAGACTTGTTAGGGTTGGAAGGGACCCCTGGAGTTCATCTGGTTCAATCCCCATACTACAGTATTCAGTGCAGAAGAAGCTGTATGCCTTCAACACCGGAGCGGGGGGAAGTTCAGCGTCCAGGAGCCTCAACTCAGAGTGGCGAGAGCCAACGAGGGAGCCTCAAGTCCTCGACAGAACTTGCCCAGGAGCCGGCAGCTCAGCTGATGCGAGCAGGGACTCACAGGGGGCAGCGCCAGCAGGGACGGCACCAGCCCTGGCTGGTTAAAAACCGGCCCCAGGGAGCGCGGCGAACAGGGCGGGTTCGAGGCAGTTGGCGCGGGCAGGCGAGCGGGATGGTGAGCACTCGCCGTATGAGCAGGGCTCGGTCTGGGAGCTCTGCTCCGGCTGCCCCGGCGGTGGCCAGTGGAGGCACCCAGAGCTGATGAGAGGGGAGGATGCAGCGCAGAGCTCGGGGTGTAGAGAGCGCCTGCACTGCTCTCCTGAGAGGAGGATGCGCAATGGGCAGGGCTGCACCCGGTGCTCCCTGGTGGAGGTCCTCCTGCAGCAGGGGCTGAGCTGCAGGAAGCTGTTACTAGGCTGAAAGGTGTCAGGGAAGCTGAGGGGAAGCAGCACTGCTTGCTCCAGGACCAGACTGCGCAGGGGCCTCAAGAGTCTACTGTGGCTCATGGAGGAAAGAAGGAGGCCGCTAACCCAGGAAGCTGGGAAACGGTAACAGAAAAAAACAACAAGAAAAGGAGGAAGAAGACAATTAAAAGCAAGGGGCTTCCTCCTAAATCTGTTGTCCCCACCCAGAACCGCTTTGCTGTCCTGCAGGGGGCTGGTGAGGAACCACACTCCCACCAGGAACAACCGGCTGATGCACTGGTAAAGATCTCTACTGGTGCTGCCAGGAAAAAGCAGCAGGTCATAGTGGAAGGGAACTCTACTCTGACAGAAACAGAAGCACCCATCTGTCGGCCTGACGCAGTTTCAAGGGAGGTGTGCTGCCTACCAGGGGCTCGGATCAGGGATGTTGCAGAGAGGCTGCCTCCTCTAGTCAGTCCCACTGACTATTACTCACTTCTAGTGATCCATATGGGTGCTACTGATACAGACAGCAGTAGCCCGGAGAACATAAAGAAGGAGCACAGAGCCCTGGGTGAGGTGGTGAGGGGCTCTGGAGCGCAGATTGTCTTTTCATCAATTCTCCAGGACACAGGGGAGGACCTTAAAAAGGCTAGGAGGATTGGCCAGGTTAATAAATGGTCAGAAAGGTGGTGCCATAGCCAGGGGCTTGGGTACCTTGAACATGGGACTCAATTTAGTAGGCCAGGTCTACTGGAGGTTGGTCCATGGGAACTGACGAAATCCATCCGCGGGTCCTGAAGGAGCTGGCAAATGAAGTTGCTAAGCCACTGTCCATCATATTTGAAAAATCATGGCAGTCAGGTGAAGTTCCCAAGGACTGGAAAAAGGGAAATATAAACCCCATTTTCAAGAAGAGGAAAATGGATGAGCCGGGGAACTACAGACCAGACAGCCTCACCTCTGTGCCTGGCAAAATCTTGGAGCGGATTCTCCTGGAAGGCATGCTGAGGCACATGAAAAACAACAAGGTGGTTGGTGACAGCCAGCATGGCTTCACTAAGGGGAAATCCTGCCTGACCAATCTGGTGGCCTTCTATGATGGGGCTACGGAATTGATGGACAGGGGTACAGCAGTTGATGTCATCTACCTGGAATTGTGCAAAGCGTTTGACACTGTCCAAGACGTTATCCTTGTCTCTAAGTTGGAGAGACATCAATTTGATAGGTGGACCACTCAATGGATAAAGAACTGGCTGGATGGCCGCACACAAAGAGATGTGGTCAATGGCTCAATGTCCAGCTGGAGACCAGTAACAAGTGGTGTCCCTCAGGAATCGGTGCTTTTACCAGTCTTGTTCAACATCTTTGTCAGTGACATGGACAGTGGGATTGAGTGCGCCCTCAGCAAGTTTGCTGATGACACCAAACTGTGTGGTTCAGTTGATACCCTGGAGGGAAGGAATGCCATCCAGAGGGACCTTGACACGCTTGTGAGGTGGGCTAATGCCAACCTGATGAAGTTTAACCATGACAAGTGCAAGGTCCTACACCTGGGTTGGAGCAATCCCAGGCACAGCTACAGGTTGAGCAGAGAAGAGATTCTGAGCAGCCCTGCAGAGAAGGACTTGGGGGTGTTGGTCAATGAGAAAATGAACATGAGCCAGCTTCAGTGTGCGCGTGCAGCCCAGAACGCCAACCGTATCCTGGGCTGCATCAAAAGGAGTGTGACCAGCAGGTCGAAGGAGGTGATCCTGCCCCTCTACTCTGCTCTCGTGAGACCTCACTTGGAGTATTGTGTGCAGTTCTGGTGTCCTCAACATAAAAAGGACATGGAACTGTTGGAACAAGTCCAGAGGAGGGCCACGAGGATGATCAGGGGACTGGAGCACCTCCCGTATGAAGACAGGCTGAGAAAGTTGGAGCTGTTCAGCCTGGAGAAGAGAAGGCTGCGTGGAGACCTCATAGCAGCCTTCCAGTATCTGAAGGGGGGCTACAGGGATTCTGAGGATGGACTTTTCATTAGGGATTGTAGTGATAGGACAAGGGGTAATGGCTTAAAACTTAAACAGGGGAAGTTTAGATTGGATATAAGGAGGAAGTTCTTTACTGTGAGGGTGGTGAGGCACTGGAATGGGTTGCCCAGGGAAGTTGTGAATGCTCCAACCCTGGGGGTGTTTAAGGCCAGGTTGGACAGAGCCTTGGGTGGCATGGTTTAGCATGAGGTGTCCCTGCCCATAGCAGGGCGGTTGGAACTAGATGATCTTAAGGTCCTTTCCAACCCTAACTATTCTATGATGCTATGATTCTAAAAGCAGCAAGGCTTTGATAGTCACATGCACAAATTTAGACAAGAAACATTTAAGTATTTTCCAAAAAGCTTTGGCAAAATCAGTTGGATTTATCAGTTGCATTATCACGGGATGAGTCAAAACTAAGCAAAGTCTAGGGTACCTGACCAGAAATAAGTATTATATAAATAGAACCATTCATTGTTATAGAAATGGTATCTCTATTTTGTCACCTCTTCCAACCTCCTGCCAGTGCATAATTACTTCCTACAGAGTATTTTCCACTGCTTTGTTCAACAGAGATTTAAGCAAATCAGTAAATAACTTCCCCTACTTCCCTTGGGAAACCAGTGCAGAGCTATATAATAGTCAGTTTGGCCTCACTGAAAACAATAATGGAATACTGAAACACATATTTCATTGCGCCTAATTGCGACAACAAATATGTAGGAGTAACGGTACCCATTCAGACAACTGTTTTCATCCATAGGTATTAAACCTACTTACTCTTCTATTGTTCTCCCTCTGATTTCTGAATAGCTCATACTTTTTGTGTTTTCCATTGTACACAATCTAGATCCTGCCTAGATACTTCAGTACATCTCTATTGAAATGCTTAAAATACAGACCACAGCCTGTCAGGGCAGATTGAGCTGTCATTGATTCCAACCTGTTACTTCTCTACTTTTCTCCTGATTTACTAACTTAATCCAATCCAGTTCCATTCAAATAACTCTGGTAAACTGACGTGTCTGAAGGAGAATAGGCTCCCAAGCTGCTTACAAGCCAGCAAATACTCCACATATACCACTATTCCAGCTATTTCAGATATGCTCAGCCCATTTCTATTTGTAACATGTTCGGATACTCAGAGGTTTGTGACCAGTTGAGAATGCACCAAGTTCTCGTCATCACAATGGCTGCTGAGATTTATTTCTTTATACCAGCCCCAGCACCTATTGAAATGAAGTGGGATTAGTTTTGATGTTGATGTTGGATACCCTGTATCCTGCTCTCCTGGCTGGGAGTGAAGTATAGCAGCAGTATCACATGATAAACCCACGGCATGAATCAATGCTGTTTCCCATTCTCCATGCATTTAAATCAGAGGTAGCTGACCTGTTTAGGATATGATCTATTCAGGTAATAAAACCCACATGGCACATAGTAAAACGTTTTAATCCATGATCCATGCACATACTTCTTTAGAAACAAAGATGGTTACAGACTGTAGCATATAAAATTTGCCCTGAGCTAGAGAGCCAAAGCCCTTTAGCACAGAGACATTTTTGAATTGTGAACTTTATAAAACCCAACCCATAAGTTCTGCAGATGTAGCTTATTGCTGAGAAAAATCTAAGATGTTAACTGCCAGTGTTAGCTCATATAAGCTGGTATTTGTAAGAAGTGTGCTGTATAACTTGTATTATTTTTCGCACCTTTCCTGTACAGTAAAACTCAGCTATTGCAAATTAAGGCTTTCTTTATTTATTTATCGCTGTGGATTTGTTTGGGGGTTTAATGGGGGTAAGGACATGGTTTTGTCCTCTGCCATTTGTAAAAATTGTACAAATTGAAGTGCATTTTGCAAACGAATTTTACTACCTGTTTAATAACTTTTTAAAAGGTTCTAGTATTGCATCATGAGACTACGTAAGAGGCAGGTCTTTTCCTTCAGGGATGAACAAAGAACATACCCAAGCAATGCTTAGGAACGTTAGTGGCAGTTGCCACCCAAAAAACCCCTGTGCACTTCAAGCAAAGGGATCCAGAAAAAGCTAGTCCACTTGAAACATTATTTAAAGACATGGGGTTTGGACACAGATCCACACAAGCTGTTTAGCAGCAGATTTATCCAGACTGTATCCGTTTTCCTTAACCCTGTGTCTGCCTATGACTCTAATTGTCAGTTGTTTTTATCCAACAGCAGAAAGGCATAGAAAGCAAATCCAGATCATGTGCAGAAGGATGCATTACACTGACCACTGCTGGCTCTTCTTCACCTGGCTGTAAACAGACACTACTCAACTCCGAGTATCCACGTTAGGACTTAGCCAGAGGCTTTTCCTTTTGGCATTTCATGCTTTAGAGAAGCTTCTTTGCATGCTAATAAAGATGCCAGGAAGACCAGCTGCTCCTAAACAGTTTGCAGGGAGGCAGATATAATTAATTCACAAGTTGGAAGCACATTTGACAGAAAGAATTGTTTTGTTACCCCCAAACAATCGGGAAGCTCGTATGTGAAATGTACATGCAAGTACATCTGCTCTCACTTAAATCCCATACATTTATGCCACCCTAACTGAAGACACTGTAGTCAATTCTCATCGCCAGCCATGAAGATGATTTGCAGAATAATCTAAATACTGCTGTGCAAGGAAAAGCTTGATCAATAGGCCCCATAACTTAGAAGGTCTGAATTTATGTTACCTTAATGGTATGTCCAAGAACATTAAGACCAATCAAAGTCTATCCCGCTGGCCATGTTTACCAGGGCCTTAGCCTTCCTTGGGTCATCACAATCATGACTTCCAACAAACTCAATGACCGAGACTCCCAGCTTGAAGAACGGGATTATTTAAGCATTTTTTTCCTTGCTTTTTCTTTTTTTCAACCCTATTCACATTAACTTGTCACCAATTTGCATACATTTGAGCAGCCTGCCTGACTTCAGGCATCTGCACTTTTACGTTCATTTCCCTGACATCTGGAGTGCTACAAATTCAATGCTTGCCTTATTTTTTTTCCTTTTTTTCTTTTTCTCTCTCCCCTCCCCCCCAAAAAAGTATTGGCAGTAGCACAGATAGATCCAGTCACATTCAGATCCAATCACACTGGAGCGTTCCAAGCTTGAATGACTCAAATTGGACCAAAAAGTTAGAAGGGTGGAAAAAACCACTAGTAGCGCCTCTTAAGGAAAAAGCAGCATTACCATTCCGCTGCAACAAGATTCGAAGGAAAATACTAACAATTAATAACTCAAAATAAATGGTTAAAGTTGCCCTGGGGCACTTTGGAAGAGAACACTGGGGCAGGTATGATCAGCTCTCACCCGCTTCTGCTACCTCCTTGCTGGGTAAGCAGGAGTTGATAACAGCACTCCAGGAGAAAACATACATCAGGGCAGTTCTGGGCTGACCAGTGGAGCAATTCCTCCTCCCTCCATGTCTCCCTTTGGACTACTAGACAGGTAAGGGACCACTGTGCCAATGAGTGTAGGGATCTGGACATCCTACAGTGAGCATGAATAAGGTGTACATTTGTTGAATGGGAACGTCTGGAGTAGCCGTGCATCCTAAAGAGACACACGAGAACCTCTTTGGAGATCTCCAAGGTATTGCAACACACAATGCAAACGTACAATTAAGTTTTGCAAACCTGGCCAGACACCAAAGGCTTTGGAAGTTGGCTGAACACAAAGTTCTCTGATTCTTCCCTTGACTCTCAGCTTTCCCTGCACACCGAATCAAAAAGTACAGCTAATACTCGGCTGCTCATGCTCCTGTTGCCCGTACACTGATTTATTTTTCTTGCTCCATTGGGACAGATGAAATAAGAGCAACGAAACAGGGCCAGCCTGGTGTCTGTTGAGGGATCATCTCTTACTAACCAAGAAATGGCAAAATCCTCCTAAAGGTTCTTTGGGGAATATTTATTTTGTCCTGAGCTTTTACTGTAATTGTGTTAATCCAGTAGATTTGCTAAGCAGTAAAGCGTTAACTGGCATGTCTGAGGAATGCCTATTGGGTAATGCGTCTGCATGGGAAGAAGACTGAAAATGCAGTTTACATAAGGGTGTGGACCATATGTGACAAAGAATACATTACAGTATATGTTTCCTTCATGGTAAAATACGATGAGGTAATGGGGAGCAGGGTTAAAAGCTGGTGACTATATTTATGCATCAAGTTCAAAGGGATGTTTTAATTTCTAGACCCGATCAATGATGACAAACTTCAGCTCTGCTTCTGCAAACACTTCGACAGCCTGGGAGTGATAGCTACTGTGTCCAGATAGCACACATTTCTGTGCTGGACTACTTTTATTCTCTTAAACTGGCACTTTGAGTGGAAGGCATGGTGCCAAGAATGACAGAAAAAGGCAAGCGGAGAAGAGAAAAGAGCAAAGTTAAAATATGTGGAATTGACCATGATGAAAAATCTGGGGGCTAAATCAAATCTGCAGCTATTTTGCCTATCAGTCACCTACACATCATCCCTCCATCTAAGAAATCGCTCATCTGATCCGATGATTGCCTTTACAAGCTGCAGGGTGCATCAGGGGAGCATTTTAACAGATTCATTTTCTCTCCTACTGAGTTACACTACCCACAGCCTCTAGGATCACACAGGATACAAGAGCCCACAGCTTTTTTCTGCTGTTGTTGGCTGCTTTCACTGCTAGGGCTCAAGTCCTGTCAGCAGAAGCTTTGCAGCGGATGCACAGGGAACCTGCCTAACGTGTTATAAACTGACACAATTCCAGCAGTAGCCAGTGGTCTCACATAATGCAGTTATTTTTTCCAGGCCTGTTTTCTTCTTCCAGCTGAGTTCCCAAAAGGCAGCAATGCTTTAATAGACCCACACAGTGAAAAAATGAGCAACAGCAGCATCCAAAAGGCTTTTGTTCATTATTGCATCCAGCCCTTTTGGAGTGCTCAGACGAACTGGAGGGCGAGCTTGGCTAACATTTCCTCACTGAAGTACTGAGAGTGCCTGACTCGAAGATTTCACATGTCAGAGCTACCCTGCCTTCCGCTATGCTACTTAAAATCTACTGAGAAATGCACTTATCAAAGTGTGTGAGGTCCCCTGCCCCCTTGCTCTCCCTTCCTTTGCCTGAGGACTGCTGGTCACCTCCAAAGATGAGTGGACATGTCTCTAGACTGCCACACACACAAAAGGGCTTTTGTAAAGCATGAGGAAAATTTGGGCCAGTAATACAGTGTGATGCAGCTTTACCACTCTAACAAAGTAGAGAGTCTGAGTTTCGTAACTAATTGCTTGGGTTGTTGGGGTTTCTAAGGTATATTTTTAAGCAACCTACGAGGATTTTTAAGCAACCTGAAAGGTCAGGTTCAACGGGGCTTTGAGCAACCTGGTCTAGTGGAAGGTGTTCCTGCCCATGGCAGGGAGGTTGGAAACAGATGATCTTCAAGTTTCCTTCCAACCTATTCTATGATTCTATGGTCTTCATTATCAGTAGGATCTAAGCTTCTGAAAGCCCTAGGTGATTGTGGAAATCGCTGCCAAGAAGTTTTTCAAATCCACATTGACTAATGTTACAATAAGCAACTTCTACCACCTATAGAACTCTGGCTTACAACAGAGCTAGCTCCTCAAGACAAACCCTTGTCCATGCTAGATACAAGAGCCAACCTGAGTCACGGCCAAGGTAAGAGCTTGCTTGATCCACACGAAGCCTCATCAAATGCAAAGCTGGTAACGGAGATGGCTCACACTGGCACGGGTATGTGGGAAGGCTGCCCATTCCATGCCTCTTTCTTTCTCACCACAAAAAAAGTGCTGAAAAATATCCCTTAATTCCTCTGAGGCCCCATACATGTTGTTACCTACACACCATGTGTACAATCACTCTCCCCCGACCACCCTTCTGCCTCCCCCAGCTATGGCACAAAGCTCCAGATGAGCAGTTTCAATTACTTGAACAATGATCTTGGAAGTAAAATATTTCCCTGCTTGCCACAAATCTTTATAAGTAGCGAAATAAACACCACAATGTGCCTTTCCAACAGCTGGAAAATTATGGTCTGAAATGACATCACTGTGTTTTCCTATGGAATTTCTGTGCTGAGATTTCAGGGAGGAACTGTGTGGTGGCTTGAGGTGGAGTGGGAGACAGTGTTGTGGTGAAGCAGGCAAACCAAAAAGGTGAAACTGTCTTAAATAGGCTTTACGGTGAAATAAATGTTTACACAAAAACCATCAAGATTCCTTAGAAACGGATCTGACAGGCTGTTCTTTGGCTTAGAGCCATTCCTCAGTTCCAGCCTTCAACAGCCCCCTCCTAGCTCTAACGTAGGATGTTTCTCAATATCTCATATTGTTCTTCCCCTCTGCCTTATTACATCACTGAAAAGAAAGGTATGGCAGATACACCCCAGTGAGGAAATACCTCCGTCAGAGCAACACTGCAATTTTAGCAGCTTTCCAAAGGAGACAGCACTCAACCTCCACTCTTGATCGCATGCTGGGTTATGGATGTCATCAGAAGGCATGTGACCACACAAGGTATACTGCAACCCCTTTTAGTGCACAGAGATCATGTGGGAAAGAAAGACTTGGTCCTAGTAAGTTAGAGCCAAGTCCCAAAACGTGACTTTGGACCAGAAAAGACAGACTGAGAAATGTTTGATGGTAAACAGAGTCAAAAACTGAATTTGGCCACTTGGTGAGAAGAGGCAAAACTGCCAACTTCTATCAAGAACTGGCAAGTTCGGTTTCTCATTGTCATGGTATTTAGAACTGTGTTGGCTAATTTCTATGCTCAGCTTTGATGAACATTCAGCAAAGAAAAACAAAATATCACTTTTATTTCCTGATTTTCTTTTGAATTCCTTACCATGCCAGGGCCTTCTACAAAGTAAGATAGCCAGAGCTACCTGGATTTTCACTCCCTCGCCCAACAGGCCCCAGTATCATTGATGGTTTGGTCACCTTCACTGCAGGTTTCTGGAGCACAGTTCTCACCAGTACGTGGTGTAATTCAGTCATGCAATTTGACACTCCATAAACAAGAACAAAAACACACACACGCACTGAAACCAAAGAGAAATTATGAATTGCCCTTGGTGATCACTGTTTCACTATAAACTACCTACTTGCTCCAAATCATAGCTGTGGGAAACCATCAGCAGCACTGGTGCTGACTTCAGGCAATAATCGAGCTGAACACGAAAACCAGAACTAAAAAGAGCATGCAAATAAGAGAAAGACAAGAGATATCTTTGCCAAAATTCCCCTTCTGTTTTAACTCGCAAAGAAGGCCTTGAAAAATCTTCTCAGTGCCCTGAAAACACCACAGACACTTTCAGTAGCTCTGGTTTCTATACGCTTTCTCTTACTTCTTCCCCCACCTCTCCTGATTTTTCCTATTCTGTTGAATAACCTCATAAACAACCCAAGCAGCCTGACTGAAAAGCCAAGGTGTAGGTTAAAACATCCCCCAAATGAGGGATCCCACTCACCTTGCAAAGCTTTTCTACATCCTTTTTTTTGTTATGGAAATGAGCGAACATCAAATATTCAAACCTGAAATTCCACACTTTCTAGTTAACTTTTCTTCCTGTTGTTCTTCATAAGCAATTCCACCAAATGATTAACTCTCAATCACTGTATTTTGTGGGGTCAAGAAGAAAGACCAACAACGTCTATCTTCAATACTTGGACAATGAAGAACAAAATTGATGTATGAACGTGCATATCACTTTAATGTATCCAGCCCTATATATAAACACAATTTTGAGTGATTTAGATCCCTAATTAGATTCCCATGGCAACATTCTTCAGCTAACAATGTGTATCATAATCACCTTTTCTTCATACAAATGATTTCCTTAACTTTGCATGCATAACTTAGCAGCTTTTATTTTTAAAGCTCCTGTTAGCAGTTTCTCTCTTGTTACCTGTAGGGGTGCTATGATAAGAAACTAATTTGCTGTAAAAATTACTCATTTGTCAAATAAGCATTAAAATAATTGTTCCCCTTTTGACTGTTACCCTGCTGTTTCCAGTCATTTTCAAAAACTAAATTATTTACTCATTTGAAAGTTCAGCTGTGCATATTTTAATTGATATTCCCTCGTAGGACTCATATTGTTAATGACAATAATTAACCCGAAATGGCTGCTAAATAATTATGCTGAAAAGATACCAAGTATTTGTGCAGAAAGTAAAATCAGCATTTGAGAAACCATCAAAATGTACAACTTTGCTATTTTATGGCAAAGCATGGTAATAGTTCATAATCAAATTAAGGATGAAAAGGAAAAATGTAGATTATCTGCTTTGATGGAGAATACTTTATGTTTCCAATATAGTATGGTATTCTAGCTAACAACGAGTGCTCAGTCATTTTAATAAATCCCTAGTATTGCTATTCCAGATAGTAATATAAAGTATTCTCATGAAGTTGTTGCAGTTAGGAATATAGTAAACTATCCATTAATAATATTTCTCTGCCATCTATCTATTGCATTTCATGCCAAGGAATCAGACTCCTGTAATAATTTATAGCTTATGGAATTAATGCTGAAGGCTTTCTTTTGGCAAGTGTTGTTGATTTCAATGATGATAGCTAAAAGCTATGCAGGCCCAGCTTCTTTCTCTGGACATATCACAGGTCAGATGCATTACTGACCCACTGTTTGCATAACAATTTATACCAGCACAAAAACAATATCATTTTTGATTTAGCTCCTTTACTTGTCGATAGTGTGAGTGGTTGAAGCAAGCCCTGCTTCAACTGCTGCACTGCTAAATAAAGAGACAGGATAGGTTTGTCTACACGGGAAACAATCTGAGTTAAATAAGGATGTGATTTTAATGCGGGTTTCTATATACAACTATATTAAGCCCATGTGGACTCACTCATTCAGAATTAAAACAGCTCTAATTCACTTTAATCTAATTCACTTCCAAAGACCACAGAGGGGTTTAAAGTTGTTTAATCTATTTGAACAGCTCATTTGAATCCACATGCCTGAGTGTCCCTACAGACACCCACACAGACAAACAAAAACCTAATAAAGCAGTAGAGAGGTTAAGAGTACACTGGCAGAAAGTTTTAGTTCATGGCTTTTTGATGGAAAATTTGGTTTTCAGCTACACAATCGTTTAGAAGAAGCTGTTGACATCAAACACTCCTAAATTTCAACTAGAAACTAAATTCCCTTTCTAAAAGGTGCCCTACAATGCTTCTGCAGTGGTCCCTGGTTGAACATCACATAGCCCATAGTGTGCAGATGTAACAGGCAAAACACAGTGTGCCAGTTGAACCAGGTTCATCACAGAAAACATATTCTGGCTCCAAATCAAATTTAGTATTTTAGACCAAACCACTTTTAGCCTTTGATTAGTTATTGAAAATTCAAGTTTTTGAATGGGAGGAATAACACTCCTCCCATATCCCCTACCCCAGATCAGTTCCACCTTAAAAGGCTTTTCCAATAGCCCATAACAACAAAGCATCCCCAGACTGAATGGCCAGGTAGTTCCTACAAATAAAACCAAGCACCAGCCACCTATTTGGAGAACATCCACTGTATCACCTGCTAAGCTCTTCTAAAGATAAGGATGCATCTGAACTCATGGTTTAAGAGTCACCAACTCCTGACATTTTGCTCGTCAGAAGAAAGGGTAGACTTGAAGGAGCAACAGGGTCTCTTCTTGCAGCCCAGATCAGTGCTGGCAACAAGCAGAGCTCTGTAACTGATACACAGGAGTGAAGGTTGGTCATACTCCTGCTTCTGGAAAAATGCTGGACTCTGTAAAAGGAACTAATTTTCTATAGGTGCTAGTTTAAGACTTGAGAAGCAAGTAGACAGCCCACCTCACAGGAATGTCATGGATTAAGCACAGATGTGTTGCCACCCCTCCCAAGTTTGCATGCATTCACAGTAAAGATCCCCTCTTAGAATCAAAGGAATACGTGAGACTTTTAAGCACGTGAATTTCTATTCTTTGCTGTAAAGGAAAGCAGAAAATTCTCTGAATGAACTCCAAAAGTTAAAAAACAAAAATAAAAAATTTAAAAAAGTATAATTAACAAAAAAAAAAGTCAAATGCTTTTGAAGAAGTAATTCCTAAGTTTTGAATGCTTTCAGTTAGAATGCCTCATTTCCAGTGATTTAAATACTCCTGGTCAGAGAATGTTAATATGAACGCATTTGTCTTACTCACTTAAATTGCCTCTGCAATTCTTGTACATTTTCCCGTGCACCTCTGGGGGTTTGCATGCGTAATCAGCAGCGTTCAGAACTCAAGCATGCCTCTGTGAAAGTTTGGCTCATTTAGAGCTACCTTCTACATCCACTAAGTTGCATTTCTGCTTTTGAAACTGAAGACAAAGAGCCAACAGACGAAGAGCATATTTCGGAAGGAAAAAAAATGCCTTTTAATTGCTCAACCTGTCGCTGTCTGAAAAATAAGTGCAAGTTATTACTTGGCACCAGATGACTCCCAGTTTTCACCGGCCAGCAAAGGCCCATCTGCAAGTTCAATGAGATCAGTAAACAGCGTAGGTTAAGTAACTGGTTACTAATATTTTCCTTGAGCTACAAAACTTTTAAACAAACAACAACAACTGTGATCACAGCAACCTTCCAGAGGTTAACAGCATGCAGGTGGTCAATCTGAATTAAACGCAAACCAGACGGCTGCGCCATTATAAACTGAAGATCTTGGTTCAGTTTGCTTCAGGAATCGGGTCTTCTTTCTCAAAAGCCTTAAAGATACAACACATAAATGTCAAAATGACAAAAATAAGGAAGTGTGTCACAGGCTAAGCATTTTAATGCCTTTTCTGGCTCACTTTTGCAGGCTGAACTGTCTGTGTTGACCACATTTGATGGCATCAGTACTTAGAGTGGCTGTGTGCATGAGTTTTTAATAGCTGAAACAAATGGACATGGCCCATCGCTAACTGAATGGTGCTGTGGGCTTGTATTTTAAGCCACCGGTATGACACATTTTATACTTCATTTATGATGCCACTTAGCTGACCATGTGAGATAGCGCTAAGCATTGGTAATCAGATATTGAACTGGAAACAGGTTCAAATCCAGCCAGTGATGGCATACAGCAATAAGAAAGTTATTCATATCCTTCCAGAGACCTTTCTAACAGCAAATCTCTCAATCTACTCCTAAACAGGCAGGTATACCTAATACCACTAGTGACCACCTAGAAACCTATTTGGAAGCCCCCCAAAATAAGCAGATTAGAGAGTTATAGGAACTGAGAACTCTCCCACCCAAGAGAAATGCTTTCTCCAGTGTTGAGAAAGGCTGTGAAGGGAATTTGAGTACATCGGCACTGCTAGAGACTCCTCTTAGGAGCCTAAGCAGTTTCCCAGTGTGGTTCCCAAAAACATTTAAACCGAGTAGCTGTGAAATGTAAGATGAGTCTGGCTCAAGTGGACATAGCCTGGCAGAAAAGTTGTTACTGGAATGTAAAATAAAAACAGGGGAGAAACACCAAAAAGTCCTTCATCTCACGTTAAGTTTTGGGTAGCCCAGTGCACAAAGCATTTGCTTTAAGACCTTCTAGTAAAACGATTTTCAAAGCCAGGCACTCCCTTTTGGGATTTCTCACTCACTTACCAGCCTGTCCAAGCTAATGCCCAAAACCCACAAGCACACAGTAGCTGCTGCAGAGAGAGAGGGACACAAGCAGAAAACGTGGGACCATGATTTGCCATGTATACATACACCAGCTGGTATTTGGGCTCCATGGAAAAGCTCCAGCAGCTCTGAACCTTAACGCTGCTCAGAGATACACATTCAAGTTGAGTGGCTGCCAGTAAATAAAAACAAATCCGTTGTCAGGGTGTTTCATAACGACTAGCTCCTTAGGTAGTAATAATCAACCCATAATGAAGCAATATCCCTCTAAGTACTTCTCAGGCTGCAGGATCACCTTCCAATCTACATCTTGACCAAGGGCATGAGCCACAGGCGGTGCCGGTGCACTTGCGTACAGCAGTACAGTGCCAGTGAGGCCAGGGCATGTGGCATCTAGACCTCTTCAGCAGCTACTTTAAACAAGTCAGCGGAAAGAGTGAGGCTGGAGAGAGCTGAAGTGTATCATCACATTGTTATTCACATAGGAGTCGCATCCAGTGTGTTAAAGTTGTTCTTTTGTTCTGCTGCTTATGAAGGACAGGCTTCCTCTGCATACGTGTCCTGCACTCTCACACATGATCCCCATTCCATGCCCCCTGCACAGACAGGTCTACGCTGGCACTAGATCACAGACGTGCATGTCACCTAGATGTGTTTCTCCCAGCTAGCCAAGCTGGGTGGCCAAACCTAAGCAGCAAATGGTTGAGCTCCAGCTACAGCCTTTCCATTCCTAGTGGCATCAGTTGCTCTCTCCTTTCTCCTCAGCCAAAAGTTGTCAGTAAACTTGTATGAACTTCATTGCCTCCATAAAATCTGGTTTAAATTGGCCAGTTCAGAAGTTATTAGGGAAAACAAACACTCTAATAAGCTTTTAACACGCTTGTGAGGTCTTCTACTTCAGTAAACAGCCAATTGAGAGAACAATTAAACACTGAAAATTTTGAACCTCCGACATGCATATTAACCTGTGCTGTAATGAATGCTCAGCTTTATCCCTTTCAAAACCATCTCTCTTCTTGCCATTTATTTGCTCTGTGTGCCTCTAATTTCAGCTGGACAAAAACAGGGAACTGAGATGCTCCTCCAAAAATCAGCAGTGTTGCTATCACCAAGAAGTTGAAGGCATAAGGTTTTGTATTTC
Source organism: Ara ararauna (assembly GCA_028858755.1). Taxonomy (NCBI): domain Eukaryota; kingdom Metazoa; phylum Chordata; class Aves; order Psittaciformes; family Psittacidae; genus Ara; species Ara ararauna. The sequence goes on from CM054379.1 coordinate 10,542,821, forward strand.
ACCTGAAGCAATGGAGCCTCAATTCCTTAATGATACAATGATTCTGTTACAAACAGCAACTTTGGCTTCAGCTCCAAGGCAAGAACACGTAGCAACAGACTACATGATGGAAAGGAATATTTTTCAGCCTCTTCAGCCTCGTCCTGCATTACCTGCGAGTGATACATTACAGAATTGAATGCCAGAAAAGTGCATTTTAGAATAAGTAGTATAGTGTTTCATAATTTGATTTAAATCAATTATACCATCTCTCACTGGAATGCTCATGAGCTTCAGAAATAAAATATATAAATGAAACCAGCTGCTCTAGATAGTCTTTCCTTGGGATAGATTTCACTTGAACTCAATCAGCTTTCTTCTGCAGCACATTATTGTCATGCAGCATCAGAGTGGAGAGCACACAGTGCTGTATAAGCTATTGCAAGGTAACCGGTTATGGTTAAAAAATGCAGAAGATTAAAATTCTTTCCTGTAATGGCTGGCTAAACTCCGAGGAATTAATTGATTCCTCTGGGACTGACAGGGAAACTGAGGTAGTTATTGGCATCCCAGCGAAATCCATTCATTTATAGCTATTTACTACCTCGCATAATCTTCCCGATTGGTTTCAGTCTGGAGCCCCTCTGTGCCCAGCAGCACGGAGGTCTGCAGTGTTTGGGATGAAGAATAATTACAACTGGAGAAGCACATGCAACCAAAGCTCCGTATTCTTTAATCTCCAAGTATAATGCATGTGTAGAGTTTGGCATCACTCTTAAAATGATTGCTTGTAACTAAATACCGTATCTCAGTGCTTAGATACCACAATGACTGATCTTTTCATAAATCAGAATAAATATATAAGGCAAAATCCTGGCTGTACTGGACTCAACAGGAGCACTGCCAGCCACTTTAAGGGAGCCAGGATTTCATGCACAAGGCTTTCAGCAGCCCAAGCTGTCCAGTGTTTTGTTTGCAGAGTTTCCAGCTCCATTTCTCATCAAGCCCACACTTCCCATCCAGCTTCTGCAGTAGCTCTGTGCTGAGATGCAACTGGACACTGAATTCCCAGCCAAAGTAAAGTAACACGAAAACACCCTCTGTTAAAATAAGGTACAACTCCAGCTTCAGCTGACAAAACCAACTTCTGTATCTTTGATCACTGTGTCAGGCTGCCCAGAGCTTTCACTCAGGAGACATTGCCCTGTTTTAGGGCTGGTAAACAACTGTTCATTTTAGAAGGGTGACAGATGAGCTTAGGATATTCAAGGCCAGTTAGTGATGTAATGACAGCCTTTACTCTTCAGTTCCCTTTTTTGTCAATTTGAACCAAACCAAGTTTTCCTCACTGGAAAACCATTCTTCTTGAAAACCCAAATCAAAGCAAATTGCTCTCTCAGGCACTTCTCCATTAAGTCCCACCAAGGCTCTGCAAGTACTTCTCTGCAACAGCTCACACTTCTCTGCACCCTCTCTTGACACATCTTCATATAACAGCTTCTTTGAACAGCTGCACAGGCAGGCGGCAAAACTGGTAGGACATTCAACTCTACCATACTCTGTGCAAGTTTGTTAGACATCCCATAACGAGACAGAACTTCACGGGATAGCCACATCCTCTGAATTTACACATGTAGGTCCCCCTGGACTGGTTCTGTACCCTGTGGGATGAGACAAATTCCTGCACAGAGTGGGAGGGAGCGCTCTTACTGGGTTTCTGCTCTGAAGCACCCCCAGGAGTCCTCCAACAGCCTCCTTACGAAGGTAACCTGTTAACTTACTGTCAAGCAGCAGGCAGAGAAAAGAAAAGACATTAAGGAGCACCACCACCACAAATTCTAGTGTTGCTTTTAGGGTTCATATTATTTTAGGGCTTTTGAAAACAGGTAGCGACGAAACAAAGGAAAACTCCACCTTCCCCCTTTTTTGATCTTTCCTTAGAAAAACACTCATTTTCTGATACAGCTACTCATGTATCTCCTCTTACCATGTTATCCAAGTGTCCTACATTCTTCTGAAGACCTACACGTGTGAGTTCCACTCAAAGTAAGCAAATTCCTCATTTTATAGCTATTATACTCAAAGATAGGCAAAGAATCTGCCTTCTTAAAGATATAATAGCCCCTTGTAGCTGAAAAGACAATTTTCATGGCTACTGCGTGCTTAACCTCCACTGACTCCAATAATTTAGAACGCAAAAGTGGATATCATATGCAATAAGCAGTGACTAAGGAGAGTCAAGCGAAATAATGACATATTCACTAACAGGCAAACTCTGTTTGCATTAATATACTTAAAGACTTGTATTCCTAAATTGTCAGTACCAGAAATGTGTTTGTATAGGATTAACAATGTCAAATTAGCATGTATGACAAGACAGCAGCTTCTATAACTTGGCAATAAGAATTAAAATGAGGACATAAATCCAAATGTTCTTGTGAATGAAGAGAGAAAAGGAGGTGTGAACAGGAAAAGACAGAATAAGAGGAAAAAGGAACTAATGGTCTCTTCACTAAGAGGCAAAATGAAACATTAAAAGACTAAAAAGGTGATTTTCCTCCTTTGCCTGAAAAGGTTGAAAATGCAGATCCTATTGCTAGAATATTCAAAGTAACCACTAATAAACAAAATTATTTTGGATAAGAGCAGATTGTTACAAGTCCTGACTAAAGAAGGTATCTTTAAAGACTTGACAAATGTTTGAAGAATTGGAGGACACCTGCAGTCTGCAGACTCACATTCACGTTCTTTGGCACATTCACATGATGTCCCACACTGCACAGTGACCTCAGCATCCCTCATTTCTTTACCACTATTAAAAGAAAATAACATATAAAAGGGCTTAAGGCAAAGTGGCTCAAGGAAGAAGGCGTTGTGATGTATTTTTAGTAACATTTTCTTCAATGAAAAATGGAAGCATGAGGTTGACCTCCAGCAACAACATCACAGAGAGGGGATGGAAAGGTTTTAAAGTCTGAAGGATGACTCTCCTGCAATGCGCATCTGACCTCGTAACCCCTGTAAGACAAGGCAGAGCTGAATTAAAGTGGAAAGAGGGCTCCAAGAAACAAGCTTCAGGTTTTCAGAAACAAAGACAATTCAAATGTATCCTGGAAACTATCTTGAATTTAACTGCAGGGATCTACAAGCTCTCTGTTGTTAAAACAACACTTTCAACATGTGGGAGCACTACCCCATCTAAAGCATACTATAAAAAATATTAATCTTTGGGTATACGAGGATCTCTCTCTCCAAAATCTCATCATATTCCAAATATCAGCACTGGACACTTTGCCTTTCACAGTATTTAAGTTACCCTTCTAGCTTAACTGAGCTGTCTTTTAGAAGACACCCTTGCTTTTCGTGGTGGAGATGCCATTCAAGGACAACGTGGTGGTAGGTGATGGCCATTGAAAACATCGTATTTCCTCAGAAAACAGAAGCAGAGGACTGGGGAATACAGTCAAGAGCCAACTTGCAGAGGAATAACCACATGGATTTCATATCCCCTCAGTTTCCTCAAGTGTAACACGAAATAGTGAATTTCCATTTCTTCTGGTCTGGGGAATAAACGGAATTAAGCTTCCCCCCATTTTGCCAAAGGACCTACAAGGCTGTTTATCTGACTGTAAAAGCAAACCCCTTCTCTCTCAGAAGACAGAGCACTACAGAAAGAAAATAATATTAAAAGCATTTCAGCATGCCCCTTAAAAGCATCCTGTAGAAGTAATAGGTGAAGATTGGCCAGATTGGACATAAATGAAGTCACACTGATGAGACTACTCTCTTGTCTTAGTAAAGTAGGGACTAAAGCTCACGCTTAAAGCTGACTTGGGACCTACTGGCAAGGCCATGAAAAAAAACAACACAGATTTAAGCATCCTGCATTCCTCCCTTCCCTCCCTATTTTTGTACTTATTTACTCTTTCCTTTTCTCAGCCTCCAAGACTTAGAGAAGCAGCTGCACTCCTCTGAACCCTACACTTCAGTATTCACCGACCCCCATGGAAAGCTCTGCAAAACATTTCTTGTGCCCTCAGGAAGCTGACGAGATTTGAAGAGAGAAAAAGCACACAACTTTATTGAGGTCGGCACAAGCCCAGAGATTTGCAAGTTGCATGTTGCTGTTAATCAAAGTGACTGTGCCAACATGATTAGAATACCCACAAACCAAGCCAATCAAGCAGCTAACAGAGGGAGACCACAGAGCAGATAGCAAATACCACTGGAGTTGTACATTGTCTCAAAAGATTATCACTGCAGTTGTTCAAACTCTTGTGACCAACAAGGGATTCCAGTGACTCATTGCTATTGTGTTTCTGCAGCTCAACATTATGTCCTATGCATATTCTGGAGCTCCAAGCACCACATGAGTATAACAATGTGCCACACTTCATAAAATATCTTTGTGGCAAAAGAAGTACCAAAAATATTTGCACAATAGCAGAATGCCAACCAAGCACTGGACTACATTAGAACAACTCGTTGGGTGCCATCCCAAAACAGCATCTGCCATGGCCCCAGGAAGTCGCTTTAAACAAAAAATTAAAATAAAATAAGAGATTTTTTGGGTTTTTTCCTGAAAGATCACAGCTTTTAACACACCAAGGAAACTTCAAGAACAAATTAATATATGACTCACCTCCCTGAGGTCTTTATCAGTCAAGCGGAATCCATTGTTGTAAAAGCAGTTCAAAGTGGCCACTCCATCCATGTGCCACGCTGAATACGCAGCAAACCTTCATGTATATACAGCTTTGTTAAAAAAGGGGGAAGGCAGGATAACATTTAAAAAGACAACAAACAACCCTTCCACAATGGAGTTGGGAAGGCCAGGAAAAGCCCGTATACATCAGTAAGGGATAGGAAAGAAGATGGTCTCTTTTCAGATGCTCTTAGAACTTTCCCAAGAAAATTACGGCCTGCAGCTGGGGCACACCAATCAGCTGCTCTGGCAAAGGTCGCAGGAGGAAAGATCCCCTGCTAGTTCAACAGTGGAGGTTTCCTAAATAATCTCGAAACAACGAATAGCATGTGAACCCTTCTTCCCTGCAAGATACAGACAGGAAAATAGGGGCCGCATATTAACTGCTGTTGTCCTCCTGAAAGCATCGCTTCAGAGCAGAGTATCCTCTTCAGATCAGAGGAACCAAGCATGCTGAAATGAAAACAACAGGCTTAACTGACAGCCTTGAAAGGAATCATGGAGGAGGCCCATCCATGAGACACAGTTTGGGCTCCTGCCACAGCTAAAGAGGCAGATGTAACTTCTGACACTGACAAGTGCTGACTGTAATATCAAATGAAGGTAAGAGATAACAGGGAAGCCCTTTACACATCAATCATGTCATCGAAAGCAGGCACCATGCACAGTGTGAATCTAGGCTGAATAAACGTTAAAAAAGGGAATCACAACATTAGGCTTTTCCTTGGATAACTGCAGGGAGGGAGGGGTCTGCATTTTCTAATTAAACAAAGTCCTGATAGAAAAGTGCATGCGCAAACACAGAGTGCTCTAACATTAGATTCGGTCTGCTGGAGGGAAGATGGGCAGAAAGTGGGAGCTCTGCATTGGAAAGACAAGTTTCCAGGGATGCTGGTCCTTCCTCTCTTTTTTCCCAGTTAGTGATGTAACATAGGAGCCTCTCCATGTCAGGTAGGGATGGCACTGAAAATACTGACCCTCTTCTCTCTCCTGTTTTCTATTTCCCTTTCAGAGTCCTGCACTGGGCTCCTGAACAAGATACAAGGAGCCCTATGGACCAGATGCACAGCACACACAGGCACCAGACCACGGCAGAGCACCGTTGTACATCTGCATCTTCCCCTCAACAAAGTCTCCCTTCTCTACTTGCATGCCAAGCACCAGCAGAAGACAGTGGTTTCCGACTTCCCCTCTCTTGCGGCCATCCATATCCCTAGTGTGGTAACTACATGCCATCACTGCACCGTCAAAAGCCTAAAATCTGGCACACATTTTATGGTGAGAATCCTGTTCTCCATGGTAAGTCTTGAAAAAAAGGTAGCTAAAAGGATGGACATAATAGAGTGGAACTTCACAGCCTCTTTGTGGTCCCCTGCTATCACAAAGGCAGAGCATCCTGCTCACAGTGCTCCACAAAAGCATCCGAAATATGAAAAGCTTAAAGTGAACTTCTCAAACTCTAAGCATCACTGGAGTTCACCATGAAAGGTGCGCTGTGCATGCATATAGAACAGAAACCCTGCAACACACAAAGCTTTCTACAGATATTCAAGACACCCTTTCAACTTTGATTCACTTAAGCAAAACATCAGTGAAGTAATGTTAATCCTCTTGTTTACAGTTACACCCATGAAAGAAAGGGAATTCACAGCTGAAGATCAAACACATACACTGAAGGGAGCTATTTAACATCACTAAGGATAAAACCCTGTAATTACTGTATCGGAGAGGTTGGACCTTTCACCACAGGTTTTGCTTTAAGAAAAAAGAAATAGGGAGCTTCATTCAGCTCTGCTTCTGCCTCAGCCTCATATCTTGTTTCAAGTTTAAACCAAATAATAACAGCAAGTGCCAATCTACCAACCACTGTTTCAGGAGCTCACACCAGCAGAAAACTGTATGAAAGAGGCAATACAGCTAGCTACAGCAGCATCCAAAATGCAGAGCAACCAAATGCAGCTGCACACCCAAATATAAATACTTTTCCCTTTGCACTGGCAAAACACAACTGTTACCACGGTCATGTTGAAAACTGGAGGAGCATTCTTGAGGAGCTCAGTGCAAACATAACCGTTGATGGTAGAGATGCTGAACATTCTCGAGTCTATGAGTGAGGTCCTACTAACCTCCACAGACTATATTTTGGGCAACATGGGTGCTTGCTTTCTGAAACCATATTCACAATACCATCAGGAGGTGTTTTTTCCAATCAGACTTAGCCCCAGGAGGTAAAGTGCCTTAGCTATATATAAAGCAGATGTCCAGAAATGTAGACAATCCAAATTTGGGACCTTCTGTAACACTGACACCATTTGAATAGAAGTTAGGCTTGGTACTTCAGTTCTTGGTTCAAAGTGAATGCCAGACTACTGTAAATCCTCTAAACCAACTCAAAAGGAGAAAATCTCTGACCCCTAGCTTAGTTAAAATTCCCACCAAAGCCTGCAGTTCATCAATTATTTACCAGAAGTCACCACGAAGTCCACAAGACGTACAAGTCTCATGAACCCTTTCAGTATCAACAGTCTAAATACAACTATGGGATTCACAGTAATAGCAGATTCCTTCACATCTTCATAATCTCCACGAGGAACAAGAAAAATAGAAGGAAGCCTGCCCCGATGAAAAGCAATGGATATTGGTAGCAACTTCACTGGAAGAATCCCCGTTGCATTAAAATCCCAGTGATGCCACTCCTCTATGCCCTTAAGAAACTCCATTCACTTTTAGCAGCTGAAGCATTTAAGATCTACGACATAAAGCAATCGGCTTTTGAATGCAGGTTGCTTCATTTTAAAACATTACTGCTCTTTGATGTTTATCTGTTTAAGAGAGTTTATTGCAGCTAATTCACAGCAGGAGTGCCCTGTGGCATCCTTAAAAATTATATTAAAAATATAAAAGATAAGAAAGGAAAACATAATAATTATATAATCTAATTTTTTATGGCTACACAACAAAAATTAAGGCCTATTTTTGTAATGTATATGCATAGAACTATTTCTGACACATACCAAAAGCATGAAGCCATCAGACACAGGCCTTTTTATCAGCAAGTCTGACAAACTGAAACAGCAAGCGGCCCAATACCATATTAGTTAGGTTTCAATTTTATTTAGAAAATGAGCTGCAAGGATAAGCCAGAAACATATGGATGGAAGGTTGTTATCCACAGAGTGGATATGAACGTGCAAATGGCATATTTGATTTACTAGAAGTAATACTACAACAACTGCTGCAGTCACTCCCCTGCACCACTTACATTACTGGCTAAAACCGGCACTTTTGTTCGTAATTGCATGTTGTTTCGTTGCTTTATGCCATCTGATGGATGTCAGCTGCAACTGCATGCCCAGGCCAAAACTGCTCTTACGGATTCCATTGAGTCATGGCAGTAACGCACTTCACCCCAACAGTAGCATTTGGGAGAACTTCCTCTTAACAACTTGAGATGCTGGTGGTATGGACCATTATGATTTCTCAATGCATTACTAAAGGTGGCCATCATACCCCTGCAAATGTATTCAGAATCAAACCAAGCCATCAAGAGCTGAAAACTACATTGTGCCATGTCCAAGGTAATGTATATTTAATAAAACATAAACATCATAGAATGCTTTGGGTTCAAAAGAACCTTAAGATCACCTAGTTCCACCCCCCCTGCCATGGGCAGGACTAACACTGAGCAAATACAAACAAAATCAAATATACTTTTCCACAATGATTGTAATTACACATAGCAAGGTAGTTCAACAGGAAAAGGTGACGAGTATCAATACTCATGAATGTGCTAAACAGAGACAAAACAACCTTGATTTAAACAGCCTGAGTCACCTGGAACCCAGCTGATAATCTGTTGGTTTCTTATTTGATAAACAGCATTAAAAAAAGCCCAAAACTTTTGAGTACTTCTTCATTTGGATGGACTTCATTACATTCTCAGCATGTCCTTTTGTTCCAGGACTGGAGGCTTCTGAAACAGTACATCCTGCCTCTTGAACCTAAAAAGTCAATGCAGACAAATACCTTTCGAAAGAGGGGAGTACAGGTTGAGGGCTCTTTGAGGAAAGAATCCTTGTTCCACCTACTGCAGTCAACCCACCTGCTTCATTTTGCTGTTAATATCTAGTGTATCTCCAAACCAAGAAAAACTTAAATATTTTCCTAAGTCACAAGTGTAAATCCTCTTCATTTTCATGGGAAAAAAACCCAAGTCAACCAAAAATGAGATGCTTCACATTTCTAGACATACTGAAAACATTGCCATCAGGCAAAAATTATCCCATGAATACCACATTTTATGCCCAAATACTCCCTTCTCTGGAACAAAATAAACCAGCCTAAATTCTGTCAAAAACTGAGCAGTGTTTCCTACTGGATAGGCACCTCTGGAGGCCCAGAGCCAGCAAAAGGCAGGTGGTAGGATTTGAGCAAGCTGACAACAACATTAACTGCACATTTAGCTCAATAAATTGACAAAAGGCATACTTGCTGTGCAGTTGAGATCTGCAAATGCAATTCCATTCTCATTCTAGCCTTTGCAGCTGAGATACAAAGGTCTTTAATTGTCTTCTGTCACCATTTTACTAACACCGCACATATATATTGGCTCCATTAGCTAGGGCTACTTCTGCACCGTGATTTTGCTGACCAGAAATTTATGCAGAAAATGAGATTTAGGGAATTTACACTTAAGCCCAGTTTATATTTCCTCTGCTTAAAGCCAAGCCACACTTAAAAAGAGTAACAATATTGCAGATCCTGAAGCAAAGGCGGGCATATAAAAACCCAAACCTGTATTTGCCATTTTTATGCAGCTTCTATTTCCTTACCAACAATAAGGTACTCCTCACACATGAGAGAGAGAGAGAGAGAAGAGAGAGGAAAGAGAAGATTTAATAAATAACAGAGGAAAATCCTGATGACGTTAATCTCAACCACAGTAAAACAATAGTTTGAAATCACGCCAGGTCTCTCGCTACAGTCTCAGGCTGAAGCCCAGCGTCTAGTTCATTAAAGTAAATAAAATATAACAGTGAAAGAAAAAGAAAAATAAGAAGAAAGATTGCATGAATAATAGAGAGAACCCGAGCACGAGTCCAACCAAATGATGTCAACTATTATTTAATCTTTACTTTGCTCTCTCAGAGAAAACACCAGAGAGAGCAGGGAAGCAGGAGTGAGGGAAGTAGTGTGTGACGGAGAAAGAGGCAAGGATATCCCAGAGGGGTTTTGATAACATAATCACTAAAATAATATATATGCTTTTAAAAGCCTTTCAATATTGTTGCGTTCCAAAGATAATACAATGGACGGTCAGCGGGAAAAAAAAACATAAATGATCAGAACTGCAGGAACATTTTCTCTGAATGGCTCTGGGCCATTATATTCCAAATGCACCTTCAGTCAGGGATGGAATTTAGCCCAGTGTGGACTTTTGTTTATATAATTATTATGTCAATTAAATCTGTTCTTGACAAAATAAAGAAGATTGACATTAGCAGGTTAAGTCATTCTTATCTAAAATTAATAGTATTCAAGCAGGGATTCAAATATGGATGTATAAAAGATGCTCTTCTGGTTTAGTAGGAAGCTGACTGGGGAAGGACTCTTCATTAGGGACTATAGTGACACGACAAGGGGTAATGGGTTCAAACTTAAACAGGGGAACTTTAGATTGGATATGAGGAAGAAATTCTTTACTGTAGGGATGGTGAGGCACTGGAATTGGTTGCCCAGGGAAGTTGTGAATGCTCCATCGCTGGCGGTGTTCAAGGACGGGTTGAACAGAGCCTTGGGTGGCATGGTTTAGTGGGAGGTGTCCCTGCCCATGGCAGGGAGGTTGGAACTAGATGATCTTAAGGTCCTTTCCAACCCTAACTATTCTATGATTGGAATCAGTGTAAGAAATCTTTCATGCACACATCAACTGAGCTCTTTTCAAAACACTTTTCAAACAAAAAAAGACAGGTTTTTAATAGGTACTTAATACACCTCCTCTTCCTACCACATCTCAGAAGAACATTGTGGCTTCTGATCAAAACCACTAGAACTGGTTTGAGCGCATTCACAGAACGAGGCGATTTGGTCTCTCATAAAGGAAATTCCTCTCCGAAAGCTCAGAATGACAAAGTTTTGCCAGGTACTGGCAGTAAGCATATGTTTTAAAAAAACCCTGCATTAATCAGTATTAATGGAATAAAACAGTTTGGATTTTCAGAATCCAGGTTGCTCAGGTTACATAAATGTAATTATTAAACTCTACCTTCATAATCACTCATTATTCTTAAATCCAAAAGAAAACAAAAAAGCACGATGCTCACTGTCACCTTCACACTGCAAGATTTTCATCTCCAGACACATAAAGGTCACTACAAAACCAAAACATTACAAAGTTCGACTGCAGTCCTACGCACTGAGAAAACCCTCGGTCACCTTTGTTATCATCCTGTGAATTAATGACAAATAATACTATCACACTGACCTGAGGATGATTCTTGCAGAGCCGAATGGTCACTGGCAGGTGGAGGAAACTGTTCATGACTGCATTTAAATGCAGCAACACAGATTTTAATTTTTCTTTTGGCTGCCTTTGCTGTCATTTTGGGGTTTGATTTGACTGACCTTTTGTATCATCCATCCCCAATGTAATATACAAATGGAAACTGAATTTCAATGCCCACTCATACACTCAAACTTTGATCCTTGGACATGGATAGCACAAGTTATCAAATACTGGAAGTATTGTATTTTAAGTAAAAACATGCAAGCAAACCAACCAAAACCAACATTCTATTTCCCCACCTGAAAATAGAACTGCAATATTCACAAGTTACAATAATTAGTTAGGAGAGCTGATTGTCCAACCAGCAGCAGGCTAAAAAGGACTAACAATGATAAAATATGAATTGCAAATCATGAATGCACAAACCCAAGTACTTACGAACAATCTTCAATGAATAATTAATTAAAGAACTTTGTGAGTAACTTCCTACAGCAAATAAATCAGAGAATTCTGCAATCTGCACAAACAATTTATTGAATAAATTATTCATTGTGAATCAACAATTCACTCAGATTCAGATATTCCAACTTCAAGTTTCTCTTTTGGTTAATCACCATGAACATTACACTCTGCCTAATTTTATTGCCACAGTATAAATTAAAATGTATCAGTTAACTATAGTTTTATTAGAAGTAGTCAAGCACAGGACAGAAAGGTCATTTCAACCAGAATCTAATCCAAATTTGTTTTACCACAAAGTGAAATTTGGGTGCTTTAGAAGAACAGTGATACGTGAGACAGATTTTGGGTATCTACAATTACCCTACAATCTATTGCCTAGAAAATCTAACCATAACAGCATATATTTACAACAGTTACTCATGGAAACAAATGCAAAACACATTTGGGAAAAAAAAAACAGCTTTTTATTCTCTTTAAAAGCTGGGATAAGAAAGAGGTGGTTGGTATTGTTTTGTTTAATGTGCCCTATAGGACTTTCTGTATGAATGTGGCAACTTGGAGCTCATTTGTTCTCATTTTGCCTCAGCTGCCCAGGTCTATAAGGAAGATATCCTCTCCGGGCTGGAGAACAAACACAGTAGGCTGATTAGGGCTTAAGCAAGTAGTAAGCTTGAAAGCCAGGGTGAGGGACTCTGACTTCTAGGAATAAGCTGCAGGTTTATAAAACAAGATCTGAAATAGCAGCTTTTAACTCCCCTGCTTAATAAACCTGCAACTTCTGTCTTTGCAGCTAACATTTCTGATTACCACACTGGTTTAGAAGCACCACTTTAAATTACAGTGAACTCTCAGTATGTTGGATTATTATCAGTTCATTATTATTATTACAGTGGAATAATCCAGAAAAAGGAGAACAGAATTAACTGCATGATCCATTATTTGGGACATACAACGAGCACGCAAGGGAGAAAGAACATCTGCGATGCTGCTGACTATGGAGCATGGGGATCCCTGAACATGCACCAAACCCACACCAGGGAGCATAGCAACCCACAAAACACGTCTCTGCTGCTTCCAGACCACAGGCAGGGAAAGAATCTGTGTCTATGCTCACAACATAACTGGCATTCCCAATAATCTAGAGTTGACTGTCAATTTTTTATTATTTATTCTTTCCTTAATAACAAACTGGTGTATTTAATACGACTGTTTCCCAATACAGCCATTTCTCACTCAGCAAGAAAGTCTTTTACAATCATAAACAGGGTATCAAAGCTCTGCAACAATTCCCCTGCAAAGGAACATTCTTCCTTTTTCTAACCTGAAGAATACTTTCTGATGAGCATCCTCCCTGTACTAGCTCAGTACTATTTCAAATGCCACAAAAAGCAAGGAGAATGTATCAGACTGGAGATGGCTATTTAAATTAAACTGATGTAGGAGAGGACTAAGATAGGCAGGTATTCTGAACAGAAGGTGGCAGATATTGCAGCCATGCAGGAAATCAACAGTAGTACCTGTTAAGTCACTGCACTCTCAACTCTACTTAATATTTACAGACCATATATCTGAAGATAGTATTTTCTTACAATTTAAATCCAGTAGCTACACAAACACACACTCTTTACCAAAAGTTGGCAATATTTAACATCTTTTCCAGCCATAGTGAATTTCATGCAATAAACGTTACTGAAAAGAGAGCTTTCCTAAACTACACACAGAGATTGGGGGGTGTATATCTGCCCCACTGGGATCTTCCACACTCCTATTTTTCTGCTCTTCTCCTTCTCTACTCTTCGTTTTGTCATCGCTTCCTTTCTGCGTTCCCCTCCTCTACCTTCTCCTTAATCTCCAAAGCCAAATGTGAAGGCAATACCATTTATACATAAATCACACTTTACAATATACAGCATTTGCCCAAAACCCATTTGTCCATTTCTAGCTGTTCCAGGACAGAGAAATCTGCATGTACCGTGCTCAGAGCAGCCAGAGAAAAGGCAGCAGTCAGGAGCCGAACTTCTCCCACAGGTATATAGGGCAAAACTTCCAATGGAGACTAGCATTTCCACGTGCTGAAGGCAGTCAGCTACTACCAAGTGGCATTTCTGACACCAGCCAGACATAGGAACTGATGCACAGAGTAATTTCCTTTCCACTTTCAGATTATTCTAGTAATCAGAGGAAGGAGTTTAATAATGTTAATAATAATTTATTATTTATTGAACAACAACATGCTCAGCCATGTACAAAACAGAGCATGTGCTTACAATGTCAACTAGTTTAGACACAGAACACCAAATCCCATTAACATTTAATATAGTAACATTTAAAAAGAATAGCATATGAATGTAAAAGGCAAACCCCTTCCATTAAAGGACAAACACACTCATGTCCCCCTCTCTTAAACTCCTGCACCATGGAGCTGTGCAAATATTGATTTTAAAGCCTCAGTTTCCCTCCCCCGTATAGTAAGTTTGGAAAAGGAAAGTACCTTATATTATTACTCTGATGCTGTTGTACCATCTTTTCTGGACACATTTATGCTGGCCCATTGGTTGAGTAAGGGAGAGCAACAGTACCCTTCCTTCCTACTGTATCTATACAGTACCAGGCAGTTTTCCAGCTTTCCTTGAGGCTGGAGGATGATTTTGGCCCTTGAGGTCTCCAAATACTGTGGAGTTTAATACCTTAATTCCCTATCAGCAATGCAGACAGGCACATCCAAAAGGAGTTTTGAGAAACCAGGAAACTAGGCAGGCACAGACAGTGCCATGGGACTGTTCTTTTTGGTTCATACATCAAAATAAGCCCCTGGATCATTCTTTTAAACAAAGGGGTACCTTGGGGTAGAGATGTGAGAAAGGCACACAGCTGATGAAGCAAAGGCAATGCCAGGGCTGAGGCAGCACCTGCAGGGTGTTCACGGTCCACACAGCAGCAAGCAGGAGGTAGGGGCACCCATCTGTGCTGTGGCTCTGCCCTCCCTACCTCCAATTGCACACACACGGAGTGGAAAGCTGTGACACGCCACCACAGACAGACAGCTGCCCCTCACCGTGCCTGCGTTTACCTCTCATGGCCGAGTGTCTTCACCAGAGCTCTGGACATAGATCCCTCATCAGCTGATAGAAATCAATGCTGAGGGAACCTTTAAGTTAGGAATTAGAGAAATCCTAAAACTTCACAGGCAGATGGCAACCAACAAGGTGCCTCCAGCACACTATTTCTTAACCTCACTTTATTAAGCAACATTTTGCAAAGGCAAACCCCCTACAACCCAAATCTCATTACTTTTCTTAGGTTCCACCTCAGTATTTATGAACTCTTGGGGCTAGCAGTGCTGTTCCAGCACAAAGCACCCTCCAGTCCCAGCATACATGAGTTACTGCTGTTCCCCATGCTATTAATGAGTGACGTCTCTTCTAATAAACACAAATGTCTATTTCTAACCAAAGCTTTCTTCACCCACCTAGACAAATGATATTTAAAGTGTAATTTGCCCAGGTTAGCTTAAAAATATCGTAGGGCAAAAGTAAAGCAAACTGTAAACTCAGTTTGGTAACTAAAACTAGAAAGCAGAGTTTTAGGTAAATTGCTGCTAATTCTGTTTGGCCCTTAGAACATATTACTCAGTAACCCATGTTTTTTAACTAAGGATTTTAAAAGCAGTATTTACATTAGATCACACTGCAATCTTCCTACAAGTTTCCTCAAGAACTGCTAATTTCACTGAAGTCAGTGGGGGTAACTCTGGATTCATATTAGTACAATTGTGGTAACAGTCTGCTCACTAGCTCTTAGGGTTTTGGTTTGGTTTAAACAGTGGAGTATGAATACTCTCATTAGTCATCACAAGAGAATGAGCTGACATAAGAGTCTTCCAAGAGTGAGTACACATAAAAATAACTACGCTATAAATCAGGGAAATGTAACACAATGTATTCGAGAATATATACAAAAAGCCTTCCTGCATTGATTTGCCAACACTCGCAAGTTCCTTATCATACACCTCAATTTCACTATCTTCATCCAAAAGCATTAGATAAAAATCATATGAAGCTATGTATCTATAGCACTGTGAACACACGAGGCATCCGGCAATTTAAGGTTCATTGTAATTGCCAGCACCTCAGAATAATCCAATCAATCCATCCTGAAGGAATATCTATCTATCCATCACTTCATGCTGAAGGAATAGAGATGGTCCATGAAATCCATTCAGTCCCATTTGTCATATGGTTCCCCAAAGAAGCTGGTACCCCACTCAGCAAAACACCCATGAAGACAGCCCCCTCCAACAGCCCACAGCTGGGCCCCTTGGGAAGGCAGAGTCACACCAAATAGCTCACTGCCCCTGGGTGCCCTCAGTGGCTGCACCAGCATCTGCCCTTCTACCGCCTCCAGGGTTTCAGCATTACCTGGGAGCAGTGCCATGCACAAACACATATTTGCCATACCATGTTTAAAGCTCTTTTAAATGAAGGTGCCCTCCTTAATGAAGGGCACAGTGCCCTTCTTTGCTCTACTGTGAGGGAACACTTAAATGATTATTTTCTTTTATAAAAAACAGAATTCAAAGTCTTATTCACCTCTATTCTACACATTCTAGCTAACCAATCTTAATCTTAAGAGACCTGCATATAGAATATACTTATTTCATTCAGTGCCTACCACATCACCTTTACATCTGCCATATGTTTTATCAGATGGGCTAAGCAGAAACAAGGAAATGACAACCCCTATAGAGCCCTCTTCCTCCAAATGTCCTCTTACCTCATATTTCTCTGTTGCAGCTGCAAATGGTTTTAATGCTTATGCTGCTTGCAGAACAGCAAAAAGGACACTGGCGACAGTAACAGTGAATGTGTTAATTCTTTTTCACCTCCATCATAATTTTCTTTTAAATCTGATTTCTGCTTTCAGATTTTCACAGGAACTTAAAACTAGTAAAGCCAGGCTTAGAGTAACTAGCTTGAACTTGCTATCCAGATTTAATTTCTGCTTGTTTCATACCATGAGTTATTTTGCCATAAAACTTCAACCACTGCTGATACTGGATTCCAGCATACATGACTCCCTACAGAATTTTATTGCCTTTAATACAATAAAATGCAGTTTAACCATCACTACTAATTCCAGAATTAAACACTACAAACCCGACTGAATGACCTTTTTTACCCCATACATATTACCCGATCATTACTCGTCTGAACCTGCCTTCTTTCTGCAGCAAAAAGTTCAACAAGGGGTTCAATAGATGTTTTAAAGCAAATGCAATCCAGTATTGGTATGAAGAGCACTTCAGCACAGAAAAGCTTTGGGAGAAAGGATATCAAAGATTCCTGCAGGAGGAGTGCTGCAGATCCAACAATGCTACAGTGCACAGTAACCACAAATTCTTGCTCAACAGGGATAAGATTAACTATGCAGACTAAGTGTAGCCTTGCTAAAAATCTTGCTAAAAAATAATTATATTCAGTGATTTATATTCAGTGAATTATATTCAGTGATATTAACACAACAGTCAATGCTATGAACTAATCCCCTGTGAGAGGTAGAAAACACAACGTCTGGCACTGACGGCCCTTAAGAAAGCAATACCTATTGGTCTACAGATATGTCTTTGGAAAACCAGGTGAGATGCACCAACAAATCTTCTCATGCCATCTTACCATGCATTTCTTTTCGGCACCAACAAAACCAAACAATGCATCAGTATACCCTCTTTTTGGATAGGCACATAAAAAGGAATATGTTGTTTATTGAAAAGGGACTATTGCAATATTACAGTAGGTTTATCTGCTTTAATCTGCAGGATTAAAGAAAGAATAATTTAATTTAAAAATAACCTAACATTTTTGGTCATTGTCTATCTCTAGAACCAAATCTGCCACTGTCTGACTTAGAAATCGCATTAATCCACACTTTCTACTGCCAGTGCCATGTTGCATGGAATGCCATAGGCACTGAAACAGACATTCACAGTGTGAATGCAGTGAGGAATAAAGTCTCAATTTAATCTCTGTCTAAATAGATGGCTTTATCTTGGGCCAGGTATTAACCAATGAAAGCTCCTAAAAATTACAGAATCATGGAATGGTTTGGGTTGGAAAAGACCTTAAGATCATCCAGTTCCAACCCCCTGCCATTGGCAAGGATGCCTCACACTAGACCAAACGAGCAGATCCTCTTAAAACCCACCAGCTTTACTGATCCACCATGCCTAATTTTGCTCTATCTGCACTGTAGCAAGACCAGGTTACAAAGCTGAAATAGAGATCAAATGACACGAATCATAGCGGATGGGAAATTAAGCTGGACTGGTGGTCAGTTCAACTGCCACAAATATTTCTGCATTCAAAATATCTGAAAGATTAAAAGACACGCCAAATAACTCCCTTTGGAGGCTGTGGCTGGGTTGCACTGGCAGCTTACACTGATGACTTGAACTGACACCCACAGCAAGACATGCGGCATCCTCTCTGACCTCAGTTTCCCTGGGCTTCTCACAACAAAACATTTCAAGCCTGCCTTGATGTCCCAAAGCACATCACTTTTTCCCACTTCTAACCTGGGAAAAAACCCCTCAAGTTATCTGAGCAAGCCTCCACCGACACTCTTTTGTTTTCCCCTTCCCTCATTCTGCTCAATAAAGCTGGCTTTTGGCATATTAAAGCTTAATTTGTTTAAGAACAAACAGTTGGGGGCCTGCATCTCACAGATGAGAGTGACAGATCACATGAGGAGACCAAAGACTTCAGGGGCTGAAGATTTGGCAGGTTTGCGTCTCAGCGGAGATACAGAGCTTATTGTCATGTTTCCAAAAGGCATTTCACAGGGCTCCAAGGTGGAGCTGTTTACCAATACCGTGATCTCTCCCTAGATGCAGTTGCTACTGCAGCTAATTAAGAGAACAATTAAGACTAAGGCAATCAGTCAAGTACACAGATCCAAGTCATTTTCTTCGCTCTCCAATGCTGCGCTGGCTCCCAGAGGGCTAAACCTTATTCACTCATTCAGAAAATGACAGGAAGAAGCTATTAAATATCTGAAAACCATAAAAATGCAATCATACTGTTCCTGAGCTAAGCCATTCACTAGAGACCAATGCCAAGGAACTTAAGAAACTTGCTGGCCCCCAGAATTCACATACTTACAAATAAGAAAATTAATCAAAAGCAGTTCAGATCAAAATTTAATTAAAAAGAAAAGGATTGCAGAAGACTTCCTGAGATTTCTCTGTTTTATGTTTATGACTGATCAATATTATGTGTTATCAGCTCAGTGTATGACAAATTCCACTGGGCATCTTTAAAGAGGAAGTAACAGATTAAATATTGAGCTAAACAATTTAATCTCTGCTTTAAAAGGTTTTCAGATATTTGTAAAGGTAAATCCTATTAGAGTATAAATGCCTCCATGTGCTAGCGCTGTAGTCTCGTCACAGAGGAATTTGTAAACACCAGGAGACAGGCTCTCATTAAATATAAATTTCCTTCTTTTGTACAGCGATTGATGAAAAAACAGAAAGCATTTATGTCTTCAACAGGGGGGGGGAAAGGGGTCTTAGGAGTGAGATTTAAATGGATGTATAGGTACAAGTAAACAGGTATCACTTCAAGAATATACAATGACAATTGACTCCCTAAATCCACTTCAACAAAACCCAGAGACCCTGACCCTTTTTACCCCACAGTGATGGTGAAAAAGACTCATCTATTGGAAATAAAAACCTAGTCAACTGTGCCAAGCACATACAACAAAGTTATGTATGATGAAGAAACAGATTAAGGGAAAGGCTAACTCAAAAACGTACTGTATGTCTAGCTATTATAGTGTTCAAGGCCAGGTTGGATGGGGCTTTGAGCAACCTGGTCTAGCGGAAGGTGTCCTTGCCTATGGCAGGGGGTCTAGAACTGGATGATCTGCAAGGTCCTCTCCAACCCAAACCATTCTGTGATTCTATACTGACTATATAGATGTTAAAACCAAGCAACACCAAGGGAGCACAACAAACTTGCACTCCCAGCTGCAGCGCAGAGGTGTAGAAGGTGCACCAGGCCTTCGGAAGTACTGTGGCACCCCATTCTCTCTTCATGGGAGAACACCTCACCCTCACTGACCAACACCTACTCCTCAATGTCAGCACATGTGTATCATCAGTCAGACTTACAGCACACACGCAGTAGCAGGCAGCATCGTTTCGACCACTGCTGTGGCTTCTCAGGTAACCTTCAACCTGCCATGCAGTGCCGAACCTGTGCTCATCTGTCTGTATTCCTCTGCCCCAAGTATCAAACCCATCTCTAATAAATGTAAGTAATAAATGATGTAAGCAATCAACATTTATTTAGCAGGAACACCACCAATCCACAAAAATTGCTGACTCATGTATTTTACCACTTCAGACCAGACCACCACACCACTGATGGACCACTGGGATGAGCCAGCCTCCTTCATCCATCAACCCAGAGCGCTATGGGCAGCTTTTCTGTTCCTGAGCCAGCAGCTTTCTCCATTTCACATTTAGGAATTAGTTTTATTTTTCCCAATTGTATGTGAAAAGGGATTAAAGACATTGGGACTGTGTGAAGCTTCTTTCTCCTATCCCCTCTCTCCCCACAACCATTAATCAGCTCTATTCAATTTCTACCCTAGCCAGATAAAGAGGGAGAGGAGGAGAAGAGACACTTTGAACATTTAGAGGAATTTGATATTTCTTATGGAAGGCTAAGTGACCCACGAAGCAGAAATACAAAACAGATACAGACAAATTCTATTGTATATAATATCACTGGGACAAATAAGAACAGAAATAAAATAGGACAACCTATCAGCAGTAAGGAGCCTACAGCTTCTCTGACAAAACTAAATGAATTCCAACAGCTACGTTTCAAAACCAAATGTGCTTTAAGCTACATTTAACTTTGTTAGTACAAAAGTACAAGTTAATAATACACAGGTATTATTTATTTCTGTAAACAGCATCACTAACGTTTCAAAATACTGTTTCAGAACAAGCCTACATACAAATATTAAAGTGTTCAACCTCATTCTTCCAATTCCCACTTTCATGACATGTACAGATTTGGAAAGAGAGATGGAATTTTGTCATGAAGACAGTGACCAGGATAGTCAGGTTTTTCCAAGCCTGAATTGAGGCATGACAAATGAACTTCCAAGGGAGTGGTATAAGATGAAAGGGAGATGTTCATCTTGGTCCTGCCCCAAGACTATCAACACTAATAGCCAAAAGGGATTGGAAATGTTATGGGAAGGGACACAAAAGGACAAACACTCCCCTCTGGCAAGTATTAAGTAAAAGACACATCAGGAAGCACCATCACAACAAATTTCTGTAGGCCAAGAGTACTTTTACAGGCAATACCTGCTCACCCAGGGCGTAGACTCTGCCCTGCCATACACTGTCACCCGCAACCAGAGCTCAGAGATCGCACTAGGTGAAACAGAATTATGTCTTTGTCTGACTATTCAGTTTTATACAATTAGTTGCTAAGCCACTGTCCATCATATTTGAAAAATCATGGCAGTCAGGTGAAGTTCCCGAGGACTGGAAAAAGGGAAATATAAACCCCATTTTCAAGAAGGGGAAAATGGATGAAATGGGGAACTACAGACCAGTCAGCCTCACCTCTGTGCCTGGCAAAATCTTGGAGCAGATTCTCCTGGAAGGCATGCTAAGGCACATGAAAAACAACAAGGTGCTTGGTGACAGCCAGCATGGCTTCACTAAGGGGAAATCCTGCCTGACCAATCTGGTGGCCTTCTATGATGGGGCTACGGAACTGATGGACAGGGGTACAGCAGTTGATGTCATCTACCTGGAATTGTGCAAAGCGCTTGACACTGTCCCACATGACATCCTTGTCTCTAAGTTGGAGAGACATCAATTTGATAGGTGGACCACTCAATGGATAAAGAACTGGCTGGATGGCCGCACACAAAGAGATGTGCTCAATGGCTCAATGTCCAGCTGGAGACCAGTAACAAGTGGTGTCCCTCAGGGATGGGTGTTGGGACCGGTCTTGTTCAACATCTTTGTCGGTGACATGGACAGTGGGATTGAGTGCGCCCTCAGCAAGTTTGCCGATGACACCAAACTGTGTGGTTCAGTTGATACATTGGAGGGAAGGAATGCCATCCAGAGGGACCTTGACACATCTGTGAGGTGGGCTGATGCCAACCTGATGAAGTTTAACCATGGCAAGTGCAAGGTCCTACACCTGGGTCAGAGCAATCCCAGGCACAGCTACAGGGTGGGCAGGGAAGAGATTCAGAGCAGCACTGCGCAGAAGGACTTGGGGGTGTTGGTCGATGAGAAAATGAACATGAGCCGGCTGTGTGTGCTCGCAGCCCAGAAAGCCAACCGTATCCTGGGCTGCATCAAAAGGAGCGTGACCAGCAGGTCGAGGGAGGTGATCCTGCCCCTCTACTCTGCTCTCCTGAGACCTCACTTGGAGTATTGTGTGCAGTTCTGGTGTCCTCAACATAAAAAGGACATGGAACTGTTGGAACAAGTCCAGAGGAGGGCCACGAGGATGATCAGAGGACTGGAGCACCTCCCGTATGAAGGTAGGCTGAGAAAGTTGGGGCTGTTCAGCCTGGAGAAGAGAAGGCTGTGTGGAGACCTCAGAGCAGCCTTCCAGTATCTGAAGGGGGTCTGCAAGGATGCTGGGGAGGGACTGTAGTGAGAGGACAAGGGGTAACGGGTTCAAACTTAAACAGGGGAAGTTTAGATTGGATATGAGGAAGAAATTCCTTACTGTAAGGGTGGTGAGGCAGCAGAATGGGTTGCGCAGGGAAGTTGTGAATGCTCCATTGCTGGTGGTGTTCAGGGCCAGGCTGGACAGAGCCTTGGGTGGCATGGTTTAGTGGGAGGTGTCCCTGCCCATGGCAGGGGGGTTGGAACTAGATGATCTTAAGGTCCTTTCCAACCTTAACTATTCTATGATTCTATGATTTCCATTAAATTATCACTATTGAGCATTTGCCTGCTAACTAGCCTTAGATTCCCATATCACCTTACCCTTGGGATCCAGAGGTTTGGGGGCATTCATAACATTTTCATGAGTAGTGAAAAAGGGACAAATCCATGGCCCTATGTGATTGCATTTCATTACCAATCAACTAGTCCAGTAAGAAACAAGGGTTTTTTTAACCTAGTGCCTAACTAATCATAGAACCACAGAATGGGTTGGGTTGGGAAGAACCTTAAGATCATCTAGTCCCAAACCCCTGCCATGGATAGGGATGTCTCACACTAAACCATGTCAACCCAAGGCTTTGTCCAACCTGGCCTTGAACACTGCCAGGGATGGGGCAGCCACAGCTTCTCTGGGCACCCTGTGCCAGTGCCTCACCACCCCTATTTTACAGTTTTCATACCAACAGCACCAAAACCAAAACATTCACTGAACACTTGGGATAAGATGCCTGTACACATTTCAACGAAAATGTGCTCTGCCCTCAGCTACATAACTGGCGCTGAACCTGAGCAATACCTACAAGGTAAAAATCAACGGGACTCCTTGCAAGCACGGAGATCTGGCTACATGCAGCTGCTAAACCTCTGCAGCCAGCTGCTCAACCTCTGCAGCCAGCTGCTCCATGCAAAGTTTGACAGGAACATCTATGGGAGCAGCCAAGAACAGAATTAGCCCAAGCACCTTTGTCAAGATTAAAGTTGAGTCCAAATTAGGATTTTTACCTTAATACTAAGTGTACACATGGACTGCCTGTCCTTATGTATCTACCTTCATAACACACTTAAGTAAATACTGAACACATAAACAGTGGTATAGATATGGATAGAGTGACAGAGGACTGCTGAACAGCGCATTATTACACTTTACTAAGCAAACTTACAAAGTGTGTGTGCAAATCTACTGCTCCACTTAAAAAGGCAGGTACTCCATGTGCTGCTTTTACAAAGAGAGCAGAAACCATCATTAATATGTTCAGCACAGCGTTCGAGGACATACCAGGGCTAATCTGCCTGGAATCCCAAGAATAAAGAGGACTTCGCCCTTTAAATGAAAACCATCTCATCTCTTTTGTTGCTTTGAAAGTGTTTGTTAAAAAGCCAATTCCTTGATATAGTGCCATATTGTGCTATTGATTATTAGGCGGAACCTCCCACCCCCTTCCAGATGAAATTTTGCAGGAGTTCTGCTTTATAATCAATAGCATGCTCCACACTGTATGGACTTGACAGTGCAGCAGCTTTCCTCCAACCCCTCCAAGGACAGCTGCAAGAAATGAGAAGGCTACCTCCCGGAGCTATCTAAGGACCAGATCCAAACTTCATTGAATTCTATGGAAAAATTCCCACTGACTTCAATGGGCTTTGGATAAACCTCCTGCAGAGGAACACTTCTTAAAACAAACATTAGGGGAAAAAAAATCATTAGGACTAGAAAGCCTTTCATATTATCTACTGGATGCATTTTAAAGCAAGAGGGTGGGAATGTGCTTTTTTCTCCTTATGAATGTGTAAGTCCCCTTAATGTCAGAGAGAAGTCATGCAATTATGAGGTTGCAAAGGTTGAAAGAGATAAAGAAATATGGCCCAGTTTCTACAAAATCAACCTCCGTCTAGACCTATATTTCATTAGGAAGTTTTGAAAGAGATGAGTTAGCCACACAACATTTTAAACAGCACTTTAGGAAAAAAATAACATCCTCCTCCTTGACTTGCGAAGCACTTGGATGGTAAGTACAATCATACAAGTGTCCAAAATAAAAGGAGAAAAGAAAAAAGTTGTAATAGAAGAAATCAGATTCTACATGAGCTTTTGATGAAAACGGAATATTATGCAGGTTTTAGTATGATTAGCAGAAACAGAGTTCGGTTTCTCTGTGCTAGGCATGCATGGGGGCAGCAAAAGAATAATTCCTGGGGCTTTGTCTCTCTAAATATACTTCTACCTGGGAATCAATCAGGCTGAACACCCAGGCAGATACATATACTACACCCTTTAAAAGTGTGACAACAGAATCCTCCCAAAATGCAGTGTTTCCCCCCGCTGTCAGAGGGATGACACTCAAGGCTGAGTCTCTGTGGGTGCTCTTTGAAACCAGTAAGCCTCTGACAAGGTATTACTCCAAGGACTGGGATCTGAGATTTACCATACACTTCTGCCAGCTCCTGGGCAGCTGCTTCACAGCAAGACAGAGGGTCTCCTGTTGGTAACCCCTCTACAAAAGTACCACTCTACTGAAGAGATACATATGCATCTACAGAACTCAGGTTATTCTTTTCAACTCAGTTTTTACATTGCCCTGCAGACTGCACACAAGAAGGTGCCCGAGCTTGGTTGTGGATATTGACTCCAGCTTGAAGAGGACACCCACAGAGAAGTGACACTGCCAGGACTACAGAGCAGACGGGCTTCAAGGTAGATTTGGCTCAAGATCCAACTGGGTGCAGGTATGAACTAACAAACTGACTTACCTGAACCAAGCTCCATGCTGTGATAAGCTTCTACAGATGCAATGTCCTCTGATTGTCCCCTTCATTCAAGTAGCCCCATGATCTAACCTTGCAGATTTAACTACAGCTACATGAATATGAAAGAAAGTCTTCAAATGCATAGGTTCAGGATGACCAGAAATCAGATTTCCTTTTCTCAGCAAAAATCAATAAATAAGAAAACCTTCTTGGGGTAGAATGAGTGTGTCATACTGCAGCAAAAGTATTTTGAAAACAATATATTCTTTAAGAATGAAAAACCTTTTTAAAAATAGTGAAAGTTTCATTCAGATAAATAATAAAGCATTTCCTTTAAACTTCCCTGAGATTTTGTCCTTCTCCTCAGCCCAAACTACCATCTGAATTTCATCCAGACTTGCAAATAATTTCAAGGAGCACAAAACTGCATTACCATTTCTCTTTTGGGATAGTTGAGAATAATCTTGTCTGAAATATGAAATAATTCTAACTGGAGCACCAAGAACGAATCAGTCACGCTCAGGACTGAAGTCACTGCATGGGACATTTCTGTTGCTTTGTGGGTATGTATTTGTGCACACATGTATGCTTCAGTTCTGGGAATTCAGACAGAATCCTTTCAGCTCTCTAGCTTCCAATAATTTGTGACAAACACAGCAGTGTTTAAGGACAGGACTGTTTCTTTTAATATAATTACTTAATGACACTGGTGAAATGATCAAAGAAGTTCCAGAAGCTGGAAATTCATTCCAATGCAGACATAAAAATAATTGGGCTAAAGAGTCATGTTTTAGCACTTTCTTCTCAGCTACGCCCCAGAGATTCATTCACAGCCCACAATTTCAAAACCATACTTCTGGGGAATAGTACGATATAACCATAAAATTACACTTGAGATAAGATTTAATTATCATTCTCACCTTTCCAACACCTTTCAAGAAGTAATCCTTAAAAGCCTTGCAAGAAAGAATATTACAATTAAAATGACAGCATGCAACAATGATATTAAAAGAAAGACAAACTGCTATATAGGTTTTACAGGAGCTGAAGTTCAACAGCTTTATTCAAAAATATTACAAGTGGTACAGTCTGATGGATTTTAGATATTCACTTTGGGCCAGAGGATGTCAGAGCAAGATAAAACAAACTGGCATTGTACCCTAAGAGATCTTTTCATTTGCTTGGGACATGGGGCTGAAGAAAGCTACTCTTAACCACAGGTGGTGGACCATCACAGAGGAATAATCATGTTCTCATGTGGTTTCATTTCACTGCTGTTGGATTCACAATGAAAGCAAATAATGCTGTGGAACAGCACTGCTTCACGGTACTAACTCCCACCTTCTCGCTTTCTTCCCTGTTCTTCCCCTCTCCTCCATGCTCAGAAGTCTACTGACAGCATAATGGGAAACAGGAGGCTGATCCACTCTGGACTGCAAGATCAAATCCACCAGCAGCTGACTTGACCTTACAGTCCCAGTTAGGGCAGTAGTTGTCACCCCTGAAAGCTACAATTTTGCCATTTGTATCTGGAGCAGAGCCCAGTCAATCTGAGTTCGGGAGATCTGAGGCACAAAGGGAGAAAGCCTGGGAGGACAGCCAGTCCTGTGAGACTGCCAGCATCTCAGGAGGCTTGAAAGCTTAAGCCATGGATGCCACTTTGCTCTCTCATTCTCTAAGTGAACACATAAATCATTCTGCAATTGCATATGCAGTGCCTGCAGGCAAGATGCACCTCAGCAGAGGGGAAAGGGAAGCATAGCCTTAGGCGCGTATCCTGCAGCACCTGGTACTTCACCTGCATGTACAAATGCTGGGGGTCAGCTGGACCTTCCAGACAAAGGGTGGGTGAGCCCTGCAGATACCCAGATAGCTGGAAGCCTGAAATGATTTTGCCTGCAACAGCAGGAAGCTCTAACTTAGGGTCATATGAAGCTAGTACTTCCTAGACACCCTATTTGACTTCTGGCAGTTGACTGCATGAAGCAAGCAGAGACCCCCTCACCTTACTATGGGCAGATTTAGAAAGATAAGACTTACAGGTTGCTGGAGAATCCCTTAAAAAAAGTACCTTGGGGTTCCCTGAACCAGAGGCTAAACGACAAATTTCATTAAACTAAACTGGAAATGAACAGGGGGAGAGAAGTGAGTAGGTGGGTGTTGCTTTTTAACCATATCTCTTTGGTCAAAATTTCTTTGTAATTATTCCCAGAAACATTCCTAAAAAGAAAGAGTGATCTTTCATTAATGCTTTTGTATGGAAGGGAAGAGCGGGTTCTCCCTTGCTGCCTGGACCTTGAGCAAAAGAGAAAGAGCATCTTCCAATTAGATAAGCAACAAGTATACTGCCAATGAATTCACCAGGGTCAGTCAAACAAAGACAGATTTCTTTTACAAGAGGAAAAAAAAAAAAAAAACACAAAAAAAACCAACCCGAAACCATTAAGTTTTTAATATCTCTGAAACAGAAACTTTCTTTTCATTCTTCCTAAAGCCCAAATCCAGCTAGCACTGCTTTTACAACTCCTACAAAGAAGGTGAGGCTATTCATTGAATTCAGAAGTCAAATGACTGCAAAGAATATTTTACACTAAAGCCAACCACCACATCCTTCTGAATTAACAAGAATGCCTTCAAGAGAAGAAGATGGAAAATGTAAATCACTGGAAACCCTGAATACCCAATAAATCACTGGCAAGCTGGCCTTGGTTTCAGTGCTGAACAGGAGTAAAGCAAAAGAGTTCCAGAGTCCAGCAAAGGCGGAAAGAAAGCATTCATTGTATTGGCCATGTTACTTGATCCGTATCGGACCTTTGTGCACCATGCTGGGACAAAGAATTTACACGGATGCAAGGAAGTGGGAGGTGTTAAGAAGGGAACGGCACTAGAGTTTATACAAGTGTTACCAATGTTAGAATAATGTTTATCAGTTTACAGTATTTGACTTAGCATAGCTCAAGGGAATAGTGAGAGATAACAACAGTCCAAAACATGTTCCTTTACCTGAGATGCCAGAAGGAGGTCTAAATTCTCCAGTTGAAAGGGAACCCAATTAACTTTATCTTGTATATCTGAGCTCCAGCTGGGGAGACGAGTTCACTGAGGGTTACAATAATAATAACGCATGTGTAAACATTTTGACTACTGCATATACTGAAACATCAGAGAAGGAATATTGTGCTGTGGAGGTTTATTGCATTGACTCCCATTCAGCGCAACTCTTTGGAAGACGCCTACCTAAAGTCAGGCACACACTTAACCACTTTTATGATAGGAAACTAAGCAGTTCCCATACACATCAAAAGACTTGGCTAACCCAGCTGTACTGCTTTTCTGAAATCAACAGGGCTGTGCTGATTTATATCAGCCCAAGAGCTAACTCTCAATGATTCATTCCTGTACACCAGCACAATGTAGGAACACAGCAGAAACAAAACAAATATTCAGCTTCTGTGCTACAGCACTGATCAACAACAACCCTCGTGCTGAAGTGAAAGGAAGGAACAGCAAATACTTGACTAATTCCAGAAATGAGCTGCTTGGAGTGGACACACATGAGGATGAACAGAACTTGAGACAGCAGGGTCACACATACTCATACAAGACTCAATCATCTGCCATCTACCACAGCTGGAAAGCTAGACTGCATCCACACACACTTGCAGAGGGAACAATATTTCTGTGCAAAATAGAATAGGCTGTGACTCTTCAATCCAGCATGAGAAATGGAACTCTGGATGCAGTAAGAGCCTAAACAACTGCATGCAGCCTCAAGAGGACACAAAGGAGAGGCTGTTAACCACATCTTCCAATAACACAGCAAAGGCTCATCAAACAAAGTCCATGGAAACAAATATCAAACCGAACCAAATGACATTTAACACCTCTGTTGCATAAAGAGCCACCTGGAAGGATGTTGGGACTACAAAATATTTGTAAGGTTCAAGGTGAAAACAACATATCTACAAGAGAGATCTTCTGGGGGGGTAATGACCAGACATATCACACAAGGTTCAAGAAATCCTTTGGCTGGAAAGTACTAAAGGACTGGGAGAGTACTGGAAGGGAAGTATCATACATGCCGCATCTTCTCCAAGCATCCATTTACAGCTTTCATTGGGAACAGAATGCTGTATTTGCTGAACCTTTGGTCTGAAGAAGTACAGTGGCTTTTATTCTGTTGGTATGTCTGTTGAAGATACTGATCGTTACTTAGTTTAGAGACAGAAAGCTGAAAACTGGAGAAAGATCATAGATGCTGAACAACACCCAATAAAAAGGAGCAAAGGACATTAACATTTAATATGGAGCCATTACAGGTAAGTAATTTAATTGAAAAGATGGTGAGGGTCCCAGAAGTAATTTTAATGTGTGCCGTGCACTGCTGAGGTTAACAGGAATTGCAAATATTCACATAGGGCTGTTGGCCCTGAGCCTGTTTTAATCACTGAAAGTTAGCACCGACTCCACAGCAATCAGAATTTAGGTCTTTGGTCATTAGGGCTGCTGCAGAGAAGCTTGGGAGCTACTGAATCTACACATCTAGGAAAGGTGTTAATGTGAGAATTATCAAACTTTCATGCACTCCAAATCAGCCACTCTCCTTTAAAAGTACTACAATAAGAAGTATTCACCTTTGGGTTAAACCCACTATGGGAAACAGATGCAATAGAACTCTTCTGAGAAACATGCTCTGAGATAAACCTTTCTGTGCCAAACAGATCGTTTATATGGCCCACAAAACTTCAGAATCCAAGTTGAGAAGTTTTCAGACAGATAATCTTTGGATTATACATGTGAAAATGTGGTGTAATATCTACCTGACCAGTAAATTCATCCCTGCTGTAAATCTTTGAATCAAGGATTATTTTCCCCCCTGCTACAGACATAACTTTATGGCCAGAAAACAAATCTGGCAGAGGTTCACCTGCCAACTGATCTTAAAAAGTTCCATTTCTTTGATTAAACACGTCTATTTCTGCAGAGTTTAATAAATGCGTGAATGGAACACGTGACGAGCTGTTGGCAGCGTATTTATTTCTGCAGCACTCTGCAAATCTTGTCCAGGCTGCCTCTATCCTCTCATTTTCTTGTCTCTTATTACTGTTCTTCACAGCAAGTCTGTGCCCTTCTCAGGCACTCAAACATTTGGTGGTTGCATACAGACCTTCAGCTGATGCCCTTCACTGCTATGTGAGATGTGTGATGATTGCTCAGACTGTCGTGTCATACTGCTTAAATATATTTAGGTGCTCAAGTAGGAACTTTCAAGGAGTACCTTCGATGTCGAGAGACCTCATAACAAATTGACATTGCAAGAAAGGAAGACAGGAGGGAAGTGAAGGTAAACTAAAAACTGAGTCAGTCAGCCAAGGGTGCGGATGAAGTTTTCTAAGGAGCCACTTTTCACTGTTGCCTGAATTTCCTGACAAGAAGATACTGCCTTAATGAAAAACGCCACACTGTCATCATGACCTGCCTTAGGAACAAATAAAACAGCAAATTAAGCAAGACAGCTTAAATGTGAAAAGTTGCCCTCTAGCCCTGAAATTCCAGGTTTATTTCCAGCAGGAAGAAGTAAAGCCACCAACAGAGGAGGAAAAAATTTCCTTTAAGGTTACATGGACAATAGGATCTACAGAGCAATGCGTGTCAGCTGCTCACAGTGTAAGAAGGGAAATTATGATTTGACAGCCCAGTTTCAAATCAAGGAAGAGCAAAACCATAACACACTGGTTTGTACAAAGTTTAGCACATTTCACGGTAGCAGAGACCTGAAGGAAGAGGGTTCAAATGCTCTTGACACATGAGAGAAACAGAAAAGAATGGGGCAAAATTAAACAGGATCAAGTATAAAGTGATGTTGGAGCATTTAACTGCTCAAACACAGGATGCATGTGGATAAACACCAGTTCTTAAGAAACACGTTTAGGGGTTACTGTATCAGAGTGGACGCGGCTGTGCTGGAATAGATAGAGGGTATACAGACTGCAAAACACATAGAATAACTTCCATGCCCTCTGTAATGTCAGTACGGCTTCAAAAGAACACTGCACCCATTTCAGGAAAGAAGTGAGAAGAATGAGCAACAAAAATGATCAGTCCAGAAGACATGACCTACAAGGAAAGACTGGAAGTGTGAGATTTGCTTAGTGGAAAGAAGAACAGACCAAAAAAAGAAAAACAAACAACAAAGCCACATTCTCACAGTACACATCTATGGCACAGTGGAAGCATTCCTTCTCGTCACAGTGGATGCAACTGAGCAGCAATGCTATGAAGCTTCTGGAAGGCTCAAGACTCATTTGTACTTGACTATAGCAAATACCATGAAGCACCAGAAAGAACTGCCATGAGGAGCTGTGTAATCTCCATCACTAAGTGCCCCTCAGAATGGGTTGGGCAAACATGTCACAGGGATCACTCATCCTTCCCCAGATTACTGTAACTCCAACACCCTTTCCAGCCCAATTTTTAATGGATTCTGCATTCAACAGATTTAAAGAGGAATCACTTGGGAAAGAGGGGAAGGGAATCCACTGCCTTCTATTAAACTTAATTCACACTTCTCCCTCTTTTAGGTCATCCTCAGCTTCATACTCAAGGAACCTTTTGAGTTAGCAAAGATCACTGTATCTACTGAATACTGTTTGCCATGAGTATAGAGCTTGGCTTGACACATGTAGAATACATGCACACATTTTAGACTTGAATGGCTCATGCATCCTGTGGCTGCATCCCATTTGCTATTACCTATGTCATCAATAGGATTCTGAGTCTTTTCCTTAAACATCTGATCTAAGCTTTGTGTTAACATGTCTTCATGGGCACACACCAGCATCTCTGCCTTGTGCTCCACCATTCCTCATCCCCACAATTCCTCCCTTGGAGTTAGCACAGGCATTCCCGCATACCCTTATGCTGGGCAGCTCACAAACATCTCTTGGTTATGAGCTTTCCTCTTCCTAGCTGAGGCAGACAGACACGCTATTAAAAAGGATCTCTGCCGCCCTCTTTCACCAATTAGTCCACTGAACGTGACAGAGCAGAGAGAAGCCAATGCTTGGGGAGAGCAAAGAGGCAGTAATAATGCTGCAGAGACATCAGGCACTCAAATGGCTAGAGAGGACTGATCAGAGACCCAGGGCTTATGCAGTTTATCGCTGCCAGAGAACCAAGCTTGCACTGGAAACAAGCTCAGACCAGGATTTCCTCTATTCTACTGCTCGGAATCTGGTAAAAGTCCTACTGAATTCAAGCTGGAGCAAACCCAGCTTCAGTCACAGCTAGACTCAAGCTTAAAAAAAGGAATAAGAGTAACTACTGTTTCACTTCTCTGATGATTTGAACAGTGATATGCAAGGTGAACACTGGAGCTGATTCTAGAACTAGGATTTCAGCTGGAAAACAGCAAGTCAGGAAAATGATGATTAATATCACAGAGTCTAAAAGGGGGAGGGGAGGGAGTAGTGGCCAGCTTAGTATGCCACTGTTGTCAGTAAATAATTCAACTGACATGACTGACCATGAGGCATAAATTAACACGCTTACTGCAGCCACCTTATCATCTATTCACAGGAGCAACACGTACTCACAAGAACGAACTTTTGCATTCCATCTATTGCCATCACTGTCAATTTAGCAGGTGTAACAGAAGGATCATCGTCTGCACATGAGAGCAAATATTATACCATCCAAAACCCATGAGGACTCATTCAGAGCTAGATAACTGGGCAATAAAATGTCAGTAAATGCAAGATAATGTGATTATGACAAACTCACGACACATCCATGTCTGGAGTAGTGCGGGTAGTTCTGACGGCCCCACCTGGAAAAGAATACAACTGGGAAGGAACAAAGAAGGGAGATCAAGTTCTGGTCACAGGAAGAGACATTCAGGGTAGGGGAGCAGCATCCTTCAGGGCGGAAAATAGCCCTTAAGGAGACATAGCAACGAGACCTTTAAAATTATTAAGGGGATAAAAAAGGAGACCTTTAAAATCATTAAAGGGGTAAATACATATGACACTGTTTTTCACAACAGAGCTCCAGAACACCCCAAGGCACTAGACAGATTAAAACGAGAGCAAAAGGAGTAAAATTTCAACAGCTCTTCAACTAAATTGAGGAAGGCACTGCAAAAGGATGCTATGGAGACAAGAGTGGGCTGGGAGACAAAAAAGATCGGATTCTTCAAGAATAATGTGTTAGTAGTTATTCAACATGACAGTCCAAATATAAACTATAAGGTCAAGTTGTCCATTGCACTGAGTTTCTGAGCACAGCACAGAACACATAGGTGGGAAAGAAAAGAAAAAGAAAACTCATGAACACCCAGTGTGTTTGCCCTTCTGCAGGGACTACTCCAACATCTCTTTAATTTTCCCAGCCACAACATCTAGCATTTGGGGATAATCAAAGTCCTGTCTGCTCCATATACGTCATCTTCTGTTGGTTGTGCTATGGGCTAAGACAATAGACAACACTGTGGTTCCTCAGGGAATAGTTTGATGGGAATCTCCAGCAGTTTCAATAAGCAGCACGAAGTGGACTAAGCAGACCAGAGAATTCAGATCCAGTCATTTAACTAACCCACCTTTGTTCTTTCTGTCACTAGCTCCAAGCACAAAACACGAGTTGGACTCAGTCGCTGGTTTTAATTTAAAGCATATACAAATTTTGCTGAATATTATCAAGCGGGACTTTGAAAGAGAGATGAAAAAAGCACCTTCTATTAGTCACACTTCAAGAAGTTATTTGTTTCTCTTGGAATAGGGCTGGAACGCTGTCATCTCCAATGCTAAATAACTCTTGTGGGCTAGGTCACGTTACTTGCCAACCCTCAAAAAAGTACGATAATTCCTAGAGTTACCAACTCCTTCTAAACGTATACATTACTAAATATGCTCTTCCACTACATATAGCATACCACAATGCCTGAGGTAGCTTGGCAGACGCAGTCAGACCATGTTCTAGCCCAAAGAACATCCAAAAAAATACCTAAGGGTCTCAGGAAGGCATCACACCTCAGGTCCAGCTGAATTACCATTTCAGCCATTGCAACAGCTGAAAGTAAGACAGCAAAATCTGATTTTAAAACAACAATATAAACCCAAAACTCCTTTTGGCATGGAATAGCCAAAGACATTCTGTTCCAGTACATGAGTAAATTCAGGGTAGCCCTGCATCTGCTGGCTGGAGATGGAAGGTCAATAACTCCATGCTGGCTTCTTTCCTCACCCATCGCATAAGCCAGGCACAGTCAGTGCAGAGCCAGCTTTGTGCCACCCGAGGACTTCCCTGAAAAGGAGGTACACGCAAAGTCACCTCTGCAGCAGTCTTTTATCCCTGACACTCTGTGGCCCAAAGTCTGAGCAAGAGCTCGCTTGGCTTGGGCTGGAAGGCAAGAGGACACAATCATCTCAGTTAGGAAAATCTAATGTACCCCTCAAGAAAGAGCAATGCTGCAGTCCAGCCCTCAGAGAAGATTTTTCAAGGGAGGAGAAGGAAAACAGCCATGAATCAGTAGGATAAATATGACTTTAAAGCCCTAACAAAGGAGAACAGATGGGAGCAGAGCAAAATGCTCACAAACTTGAACTGGAATAGCTGTCTTCTAATAAAACCTCTCCAAATATGAAAGATCTTCAGACATCTGCAATTAAATCCCCTATAAACCCAACTATATTTTAAAGGCAGTTGAGACAGGCTACTAATCGTGCTATCGACAGACTGAAAACTATACCAGGAGGACAGAGATGGAGAAATAGAAATGAGAAGAGCCAAAATACAAATCTAAACCCCAGGGTGATGGGGCTGGTTTTTCCACCTCTATCTACACATAATTAAGATCCTCTGGTAGGTTTTATCTCCAAGTGCTGGAGGGGGTTAGGACTTCAGTGTTTCTGACTCACCCTGATTTCTTACATGCTCACAGGAATGAAGATAGGGAAAATATCACCACTTCTGTATTATGGAAACCTTGCAATTAATAATTGAGAATCTTTTTATCTCTCTCTCCCTTTTTCTTTCAGAACTAGAGTGCTCTCTTCAGCTTGTTAAGCTTAGTTCACTCCCACTGATAATTCACTAGAGATCATAATTTATGGACAATTGAAGCTGCAGAAACATCTCTTAGAAGGAATAGAGCAGATCCATAGCAACAATTCTTCAGGGGAATATTAATCCCCAGCTTTATGTAGTGCTAAGTGTACAATAGTAATCAGAACTTGAGTAGAAGCTGCTAATCATTGAGGGAAAAGGCTGTATAAAGAATTCATAATGGAATTAGCCTGCGGCAAACAAAGAAAGACAAAATTAAATCAGCCATCAAATTGCACCAAGGAATTTTAATTTACAGGTTAATGTAGGATTATGTAACTAATCACAGCTAACATTTTCAATGAACAACCAATAAAATTCTGCTCTTTTTTTTATTCCTGCTAATGGCATTCCAATAACACACTTTTATCACCGGATAATGTGTTCAGAATGATTCTCAAAATTTCTAAAAATCTCCCCAAAAAAGCATTATGACTGAGCAATCAATGCAAAATGCTGGCTTTAAGTTAATTAGCATAAATATACATCTAGATGATCTACTGTTTGGTTCAATCCAATACAATAAAGTTCCTTTGAGTCTGCATAGGACAGATTTACATAACCAAATGTGCATAACTGTAGCTTTAAAATATATGCATGACTTCCAAAGAGGGAGATGCAGCAATACAAAAAGCCTCCAAATTAAATAAGTCAAACAACTTCTGACTACCAAAGTGCATCAGCTAATTCTAAATAAAACCCTTATTATAGATTTTTATACCAATACAGCATATATATCCTATGACACCCGCACAAAGGATTGCTCTAACAAAGTTTGCACTGTTTAGAATATGAACATCATAAAAAAGAATAAGGTTTCTGGGATAAAAAGTTGATTTGCTTCCCCTTGAGAAAAAAAAGAGAGCCCTTGTATGTGACCCACTTATATTTTGATATTGGCCAACTCAAGGAGATTATAAAAAGACGGAAAGAAAGAGAAAGGAAAACCTCTCTGTCCTTAAACTGTATTTAAAGACCACTAGCTAACGTATGCAAATATATAGAAAAGACTCGCGTAACTCTTTGCACATTTTTAAAGGGAAACTCCAAAATTATAGTGTGTGCTTCAAAACACATCAGTTTTAATCAAAAAGATCTTTTTTGCAACATATGGCAGCATGAAAATTTTTATAAATGGAGTAAAAAGCACTTTCATAAGCTTTACTTCACTTAAGAGGAATGCTGGGAAGAAAGGCAACAGCATTCTTCTTGCATATGTTTTTCTTGTTCAGAACAATGTGGAAAACCTCATTTTACTTTAATCTAACAGTTCATTTTATGGAAGCAGCAACATTCTGCCCATTTATTAGCACAGAGGGTCTGGGGTGGTGGGTTGCTCCCCCCCCCCCATTCCCTTCCTTTTATAAAGTCCAATTTTAAGATGCACACTTCCAAAAAACATTATGGTGTCAATTGCACTACCCTTCAGCAATCCTGTAATAACTTTATTCAACCATTTCTAATTATAATTATATTTTCAATTCCTTTTAGCTATAGAAACTCTTTATCAATCAGAGCACAAGACAGAAAATTACTTTATTACAGCTACAGCTCGTTAGTCTGAGTGCTCTTAATGAAGCAGCCTCATAATCAGATGAAAATCATGCTGAAGAAAACTTGCATCATTAGTCTGGGCCTTAATTACCAAGAAATATAGTCACTAACAATGATACTCCATTTCATGATACGGTGCATGCACCTTCTACAGTACTTGCAATTAATAATTCCGCAGACTGCTACAGAATCTTTCTATTTATTCATAACAATGGAGGGGAAAAATTTCTAAATTTAATTGAGCGGCTCTGAATGCGCTCTCTCACTCTCTCCTGCTCAGATTAAAATGTCAAAAGGCTAATATTCTATCTTACAATAATTCATCATTTTAATTACATATTTTATGTATGTGAAATGTCTTTCTTTTTCCTCCCCCCTCGATCATTTAGGGCAACATTTTGGGGGGACCTGTGTATGCGAAAAATCTCCCCACGTATGCAGGTGGCCCATGCCACAGAGAGCAGCAATAAACAGAGGAATAAAGCATTTATTTTCATTGCCAGTGAACAAGGTCTGTGTTGGATAAGGTCCAGACATACGCGCAAGACATTAATTTGAATTAATGATGGCCTTCATCCAATATACTTATTGGGAAGGACGGAAAGATTCTTCAGTGAGGAATATGTTGATCCCTACAATTCTTTATGAATATGATCCATCATAGGGTTAGTAACTTCTATACACAAGCGTCTTCTAATCCACTGCATTTTCTGTATGCTTTCACACTGAATATGATCCTTTTAATTCTCCAGTAAGTTTCCTGCACATGAAAGCATCGGGAAATGCAGCTAGTGTGAGTCCCCTTCGCCAGCTAATGAACCCACTAAAACACCAGATCACAGTCCTGAACGCTGAACACCTGGAGTATATTTCACTCTAATTTGCAGCATGGAAAATGATTCCACAGACATCAGTGGGAACGTTCACAACTTGCAGGGGTGCCCCTGAGATCTGTACCTGCTCCAGCTTTCTCCCTGTTGTGCCTCGTCCTCACTGAGCCAAGACGGGCTCCCAAGGGCAGTAACAAATGCAGCTTTCCAGCGGATTAAGCAGAGCAGCGAGGGGGTACTGCCGCTCTGCCGCCTGCAAAGCTGCGTGTCATGAACTGGGGATTCCACTCGACATCCAAATAGTTTGACATCCAAACGTTTGACATCGTGATTTTTGATAACTGCCCAGCCCTTGGCAGCTCAGCTGTTGCCTGAGCAAGTCACATTACAGCAGAAAGATACCTCTCCGGAGTTAAGTTACGGAGCCTGTGATTAATCTCAAGGGCATAAGCTAAATAACTCCCTTGTATCATTGAATCTCCTAGCGCTCACACGGTGCCGTACTTTCATGCAAGCATTTCAAACAATAACTAGCCATTAGACAGGCTAGATGAACTTGCTGTAAGGATATTCAGCACATACTGCTTTCCGACACTGCGCTCCACAACATCCTCACTGTTTGCCTCTGCTAAACGATCTGCTGCAATCTTCCCATGATCTTTGGCAAATCATTTTCACCTTTTAAAGCCCTTTTGTGTCCCCTCCCGAAACAGAAAGTGAGAAGCTCCCTTCTCTGTTTTTGCTGCTTCTGATATGTGGCACAGTTGAGGGCTACTCAGCAAGAGAAGGAAAATGAAAATCAGCCTTAAGTTCTAATAAAACAAATCTGTAAGTAGCTGGAATAAGTAAATACAACAAATTAAAAGGCTTTTTGCCCAGTCTCTCCTTTCCAGCCACTCGCATTTTCCTTCTCTCCCGACACTCCCCAGCGCTCCATTTTTTTGTGGAGAACTTCTTTTACGTAGTTACTTCAAGAATTTGCATCTGGCACCAGCAGCCGACGGAGACAGGAGACTGACAAGATGGACTGTTGTGGCAATTCCTATGTTCCTACTACATTCCTAAGCTGTGCTTTTTGGCACTGGATATGGTGTAAAAAAGAGCATATTTAGAAACGTGACAACTGGAAAAAAATATTCTTAAAACCTTACAGTGCCTTCTAAAGTTGCAGAATAAAATTAATTTATAGTATGACTGTAGCTGGCCAAAACCCATGGGCTCGCAGTAAACCAAATGGGGTAAAAACCTGGCTTGGAAACGGAGCCTAAGTTTTTTGGCTCTGTCCAACAAGTATGCTTATAAACTTATTGTATAACTTACTGGCAAGAGAGAAGCAGCAGACTGACCTCCACTTGCATCACAGAAATTACACATTCATTGTCTTTGAGGGGGAAATGTTCTTACGGTACCACATTAATATCCTTTGTGGGTTGGGTCATGAATCAGCATTGGCAGCTGCCTCTGAAGCCGTCTGCCTGCCAGCCTTCCCAGCTGGAAAACTGGTAACGCAGGAGAGATGTATACATAAGGGAAGTGATGGTTTCCCAATTCCGGATTGATTTGTACATGAATCCGCTCAGGTTTAAAGCGCCCCGACGTGCCAAAAACCTGGTCCAACAAATATATATAATCACCGAGTGCTTACTGCGCGCTCTTGTATTTCAACGGCAGCCAGCGCCGGGTTTACACGCCGCCAGCCATGCAGCCGCGAAGCTCAGCGGTCCTCGCAGCGGGTGAAGCTTCCACGGGGCAAAGGCGGGTTGGTCCGGTTACAATGCGGATTTTATGTGGGGTTTTTCCCTCCGCTCCTCTGCGGCACGGCGCTAAGGAAGGGGACAGGGGACGGACGGTGCCCCCGGCTGGGCCCCACCGCGCTGGCGCAGGGCCGCTCCGCCGGGGCCCTCTCCGAGAGCGCGGACGCCGCGGCCCGGCCCTGCCCGGCCCCGCCGTGCCTGGGGGCTCGGCGCCCTCTGCTGGCCACCTGCCGCAGCACGCCGGGAGGGAAGGACGAGGGTTCGAGCCCCGGCCCCGCTGCCCACGGAGCGACGGTGGTGCGGGGGACACGACTACACGTAGCCGATAGTGCTCGCAGTGCAAGCCTCATCGATCCTGGCTGAGTAATTCATTATAAAAAGTAATAAAGCACCACACTGTCACCCAGGTTACAGCTCTAAACCCCAACAAAAAAGCACCAAGAGACCGGGACAAGCAGCAATTTACATCCATCAACACCAGTGATTAAAAGAACGGTAAGAAATCACCTCGATGGGAGCAGGAGGCTGTGTCCCCAGCCTACCTCCCCTGGCAGGCAGAGCAGCAGGGCTGAGATCCAGCCTGGATGCCAGAGCTGCAGCCCGGAAACCCTCCCAGCCCTTCCCTCCAGCACACTGCCGATGCCCAGGAATCAAGTCCTGGTGGCTCAGAGCAATGGATGCAGCCCTCTGGGATTACATTCATTGTAGCCTCAGCCACTAGCCATCAGCTGCCAGACTTTCAGGCCTTAAGCCAGTAGGAGAACACATATCCACTGACATAGAGAGGAGGTAAGGTATTTTACCTGTCCAAGTGTGCCCGCAGTCCAGCATCAGCTTCATGGCCCACGGCCCCAAACTACAGTTTGGTCATTAGACCAGTCTAGGTCAGCACTTCATTACATTTTATCTTCTTAGTTCCTGTTCCAAAAGACAGC
Organism: Ara ararauna; assembly: GCA_028858755.1. Classification (NCBI taxonomy): domain Eukaryota; kingdom Metazoa; phylum Chordata; class Aves; order Psittaciformes; family Psittacidae; genus Ara; species Ara ararauna. Next base: position 10,583,117 of record CM054379.1, read on the forward strand.
CGTACTTGCTTACTCCTCTTCTTCCCGCAGAAGGATTTGTCCCAATCTTGGAAACTAAGACTTCAAGCGTTAAAATGGGATTAGCCTGGCAAAGCCCAGAGCCTGGTAGAAGTCAAATAGTTGTGGTTTCCCAAACGCATATAAATCCAACCCATAGGTATGAGCCACTCATCCGAGCTGCCACCCCACTCTTCCAAGTGAACACCATGTTGTCCATGTTCCTTGGCCTTGCAACCTCCTCTGCTGCACTCCGTGTGAGCGGCCAGGAGCAAAGATCCAGAAAAAAGCAAGGAAACACCAGACATGGAGCCAGCAGACTTCTGAAGCAGTGTGAAAGACAGTTTTTCCTCAAGTAAAGACACGCCAAGTCTCCTGGATCCCTGTGCCTCTCGCTGAAATTGCCTGCTATAAAATCCAGGTGGAATGTAAAACGCAGCTTAAAAAAACCAGACTAACCCAAGACACACTGGATTTCCTGACTTTTCCTGGAGTAGCTAGCTCAATAGCAGGCTAGGCTGCACACAGGGTCCTTGTTAAGCAGAGATTACCAGTAAGGGGCACGGTCAATCTAGATGGGGAGCAATGGGCAGCTAAGAGACCATGCAACAGGGCCATTTTGCTTGGCAAAGGGGCCAGACACAAGACATCATGGAGAAATGGGATCACAGCTACAGCAGGCAACAGCCTTCAGTCACTCTACAGATACAGCCCGCTTCCATCATCCATTAGAGCTTTGATGGAAGCATAAAAGTCCTGAGACGACTGTACCTCCTGCATGAAAATGGTCCTTATTCCCAACCCGATTTCTCACCTTACCTCAAGACACCTCTGCCCACTCCAATAGTGCAAGAGCTCCCACAAGACCAGAGCAGGGGAAGAATAGGCCCAGAGGGGTCCCTACATGTGCTCAGCTCTGGGCAAACTCCCAACAGAAATGCCTTCCTAGCGCAGTTGTGGCCATCAGTGTCAACAGGGTCACAAGAAAGAAGTTCAAAAACCAACTCACCTACACTGATCCCCAACTTGGCTGTCACAAGTCACCCAAATCTCTCCTGCTCTTCAGCCTGCCAAAGGCACTGAGGTGTTCCCACTTGGCCAAAAAGACCAAGCATCACTTACAAGATTGCTACTTTTTCTCCTACTCCACCATTCCCCCACCTCCTCTCCTCCTCTGTGTGGGCAAGACTAAATATTTATTACTGCATATAGTTCTGGTTTCCCCATTGTAAGAAGGACATGGAGCTGTTGAAGCAAGTTCAGAGGAGGCCATAAGGATGATCAGGGGGCTCGAACACCTCCTGTATGAAGACAGGCTGAGAAAGTTGGGGTTGGTCAGCCTGGAGAAGAGAAGGCTGTGTGGAGACCTCAGAGCAGCCTTCCAGTATGTGAAAAGGGCAGGAGAGGAACTCTTCATCAGGGACTCTGGTGACAGGACAAGGGGTAATGGGTTTAAACTTAAACAGGGGAGATTTAGCTTGGGTATAAAGAAGTTCTTCATTGTTAAGGTGGTGAGGCGCTGGCACAGGTTGCCCAAGGAAGCGGCAGATGCTCCATCCCTGGCAGTGTTCAAAGCTATATTGGATGGGGCTTTGAAAAAACTTGTTTCGTGTGAGGTGGGATTGTAACTAGATGATCTTAAGGTCCTTTCCAACCCAAACCATTTTTAGATTACTCTGGGAGAAGGGAACCATGGGGTTTTGGGGGGACAGTTTAGGGGTTTTTTTGGTGATGGTATATTCTTTATTGTTTGTGTATATTACAAAGCCAGCAGGCACAGGACAAGGCAAGCCCATGCAAGCATGTGGCAATGCTGCTGCGAGCTCTCATCAGCCCAAGTGGCTCATTGCCTGGGGACACTGATGAAATACTCCAGCTTCCGCTTGACTGTGCAGAATGCCCTTGAAATTGTGGGGCTGGGAGGAAAGGTGCAGTGCAGGAGAGGGCAAATGACAGACACCAAAGCCCTAAAAGACCATCCAAAAGTCATGATCCCTCCTGTTCCTACACCCGTGCCCGTGATCCAATGAGACCACCTCCCACCCTCCCAACAGCCCAGGATGGAGTTTGCAGCTATTGCAAGTTCATCAGCTCTTCCTCCACAGGCATCTGCAGAATTACCCCCCAACTTCTACCTTCAAAGCACTGTCTTACCAGATGAAAGTACTCAGAAGTGGAGGTTTTTTGCTGCTGTTGAATGACTTTCTTTTTCCCCCTTTTTGTACTATGACGTGGTTTATATTATTTGCTCAATTTGATCACTGCCTTTCCACAGAAGAGTCTATTTTAAATATCAACACAGGTTGGTATTTTAAGAGTTATTTAAAATGTCACCAGTCACAGAATGTTTAATTATTGCAAACATCTTTCAAGAAATTCCACAGTGGGTTTCTTGCGCCAAGTGATTTATTTCGGATATAATTTCTGTTTAATTAATAGGGGATTTAGCTCTGACCTGGAGGGTGTGAGAACCAGCAGAGGAGCTGTAGCTGAGTTAGGTTAACATTAAACCTGCCCGTGCCTGTTGGAGGCTGAGGGGAAAAAAACAGAAGCCAGGTTGGCACTTTCTCAGCTGCTGCTACCCAGCATGTTCTCATGTTGATTGCAATGGAAAAACTGTAAAGGCAAACAGAACTGGGGGGGGGGGGGGGGGAATTAATCACCAGAATATGAACACTGTGCTTTGTTATTTATTTTAACTATGTATATAATTTGCTATAGAGTTTAATTATACCTAATTTCAGCCAAGATAATATCTGGGCCATGCTTTGTTATTCATATATTCTCAGAGAGCAGTTGCTCAATCGTCTGGCCCGAATTTCCTTACACCTTGAGAACAATTGGAATCAAACACTAAAAGGCTATTTGGCGGAGGGAGAAGATAAAAAAGCTCCTACTTTTTAACCAAAAAAAAAATTCCAAACCTGGAAAATGCCTATTCTGTGCTTCTCAAAACACCAGGTTACATCAGAACATTTTAATATCCTGTAAAAACCTCTTGGTATGACGCACATCCAGCTGTCTAATATTGCTGCTTAAAATGCCCCCGCATTAAATAAGATTCTATGCTGTAAAATTTTGCAAGGTGATAAAACAAAAAAATGATATAATAAATATAAACCATCTGCATTTTTTTTTCTTTTTTAACAAGCCATTTGGAAATGGATTTCATTTATATTTAGAATTGGTTTGAAGTGTTCTCTTTTTTGAAAACGTCCCAGTTACAGTATATTAGGTTTTCAGTTGAAAGATTAAAAGAGCTGACGCACAAATAAACACGCATGCACACCCAGAGCAATTTCCAGAACTATGAGAGCATTTGATTCTTCAAGGATACTACAGCTGGCTTTTAGTCACATAAAAAGGGGTAGTGTGTGCAACCGGCAGCTCTGGAAAATGGATTCACGCACACAAAAATGCATTAAAACGACATTAAGATTTTGGCAACAACCAACATACACCAGGAAACTGAGCTTCAGGCTGAACTTGCATCCTTAACTCTTTCCACAGCGCCTGCTGAAAGGGACGTGTTCTGCAGGAGCAGAAAGCCCATCCCGGGGCTTTCAAGGGTCAGAGCAGAGACACCAAAGAGAACCAGGGCATGACCAGGGGAGGCAAAAGAGTGAATCACGCTTTTTGGTATAACGCAGCTCTCATGGCACTATCTCCTTTAACAGAATTACACCACCTTGTGTCAGAGGTCTGTTCCTCCTACAACCTCCACCTAAAAAGCTTTCCACTTAACTTCCCTGTATTACTTCTAGTGCTTTGCACTCCTACCTCCACTGGCACAGGACACTCCTAAATGCCTTTTGAGCTTGTGTTTCTAGCAAGCCTCCCACCACCAGTGAAACAGTGATGATACAGCACTGCCTCGAGCAGTACCTACACAAGAACAAAGGAATTTAAAGGTTCTCAAAATTGCAAAGAGCACTGTATGCCCTTACACCACTGCCCAGCACCTTGGGTTCTGTCTCCTCTCTGCCCTGAGCTCTCAGCTTGCCATCAGCTGCAACATTAACTCCTAAAGCTTATCCCAGTCCATGGGTGACTGGTATTCACCTTTTTTAACTCACTTCAGTTCAGCATCTCCAGAAGCCATGTGAATATTTCTTCTTCTGAACCCCACACCTAGAAGAACCTATGGTTTTGCTTATTTCTGCCTCCTATTTGCTTCTTCATTACAAACCGTGAGATTCAAAATGTGTGTTTCTTTCCCCAGTACAGGGATAGTGGCATGGTACAAGAAGAAAGGGACATTCTGTGCCAAATCAAGTAGGCAATGCGTAAGGGCAATGGGGCTGTGGCCCCCTTAATTCCTTTGCCAGTCCTTCTCCCAGTAAAACAATTGCTAGGAACCAAGACTAGAAGCATTACAAAGTAGGAGAAAGTTACTTTTAAAAAGAAATTAAGCACCATATTAGAGCTATAAGCATTTTCATGCCTACTGAGAAACATCTGAGGGGTCATTTATTCTATTTTAAATCATTCATTCTATTAATAAGCAAATGCACTATTGACCAATACCAAATGTAATTCTTCTCCCTGAAAACAGCCACTGAGAAAGTTAAGTTCATCATCATTAACAAAAAAGGAGCTTTTATTGGACTTGCCCTTTCTATTTCATCATTTAATTACCTGATGCTAACATCTGATCAATGAGATCAAAGTTTGATCAAGCCAGAGATTTTTCAAATATGCTTCTCTGGACAGAAAACTCTCCAAGTTTCTCTCAGCATTTTGCCTTTTTCGGTGCCTAACTGCATTTTCGCATGAATGATGTATTAACTAACAGAGATCTCCCCTCTTTGCTGTAGGATACATGATCCAAGTTCTCTATGCCCCTCCTGGTGTGCTTCTTCACAGCCTCTCTGTTAGCAGCATCCCAGCTCACTCTCTGCCACCTGGGATCTCAGATCTTGAGGCAAAACATTTCTGGTTCCTTGGGCAAGGTGGGATGCAGCCACACAAATAAAGCAACTGTTAATAAAGTGCCTAACTGCACTGTCCTGATGAACCAGGCCCAAGCCACCTGTGGCTTAAAACACACCTAAACTTAGTAGACATATGTACGCACCCACACCAACACCAGATGTACACATTCATGTGAACTGAAGGAGTTCCTCTACAAAGGTTATTTGAGTTCCTGTGTTATTACTGATTTAAGCAAAACTTGCAAAGGACACAAGACCCATGAGAAATTGAGAGGGAATGTTACCAGAAAGGGGCTCAGACAGCACAGAAGAGCTCATCCAGCTGAGTCATCTATCTTGCTGCCAGTGATGGCTCACCCACCTCCTTCCAGTACCATCATAACTGCTGTCAGTGCTAAGTACTCGCACCATCCCTTGGCACAGGATACACAGCAGAGATGAGACAGGAGAGACAAGTGTAACTAGAGAAATGCAGGCCAACTCCCATATAGGCAAAACTGTGCACAGACTGACAAGTCCTGTGCCTTTCCTTTGGAAGTGCCTACACTTAAATTCCACCAGGGTGAATATCCTATGGGGACACAAAAATATATCTAGTTATTGAGAGCGTACCGATATGGGACTGGAAGGTTTAGGAAACAGGACAGGTTTCTAGATACCACGAGGCTCTGCACCTTGAAGTACTTTGAGCTTCTCACTTGGTTTTGGTTTTGGGGTTGGGTTTTTTGCTTTGCTTTAAGGAAACCCTTTACTGCTCAGTTGCTGCCTGAAAATACAGTCTGAGGAATTTCAGGATTCAGAGGGAAATTTGAAAGGAAACAAAGACAAAACCACCCAGCAACAACTAAATTTTCATGTATATTTTCACCTTGCAGATTTAAAGCTAACTGTGAGGGAAAGGAAGAACTCCTTGCTACCACTGAAACGAGGAGGTTCAGCCAAAAAAATGACATGGCTGGCATCTCATTTCCAACAGGTAAGGTGGGACACCCGTACGTAAGCAACTGCTTTTCTTCCCTTCATATGTAACTTGCCCTATATACCATTTTCTTCTTTCCAAGAACACTGAGTTTGGGTTTTCCTTCACAAAAAAAGAAAACACTAGAAACAAACAGAGGAACTTCATGTCTCATTTGTACTTATTTCCTCTGTCAGTCTTCATTCACTCAACCAGGGAGAAAGGAAGCTATGGAGAAGTTGTATTTCAGGAAGGAATTGGAGAGGAAAACCATCATCCTTTGGCTGTTTTCTGGATTACCTGGTTCCCGATCAGAATGTGCGCCAACGAAAGTGGCTGCCCAAGGATTTGGCACTCTCCAAATGGAAGAGACACCGGAACAGTGAGATGGCAAGACTTTCAGCAAGGAAGAAGCTAGCCTTCCAAAGAGCAGTTTTTCACATGTTCCCTGGCCGCCTACTTTCAGCATCAAGTCTCCCCAGCAGCAGTGCTGTTACAGCACCCACAATGCCAGAATAAGAATTTTAGACAAGCAACTCCACAGAAAACCAGGAAAAGTTAATGGGAAAAAAGTCTGACAGAAACATAAAAACTGCTTTGGGAAAGAATGTTTACCCCTCTGGGTTTGCCATTTCCTTCCATCAAGGGCTGGAAAAGGGGGGAACTCCTATACTAGGAAACAACTTTGTCTTTTATTCAGATCTACAGGCACACACAGCATGTTCCAAACAACAAGCAAAATTAGAGCACTTTAAACAAACAAACAAATGTCACTGGGACATGAAGCAGGCTTGGAGGTGTGCAATACCAGATGAAAATCACTGACTAGGACAATGCAAACCCATCCCGAGGAAAGGACCAAGATAAGGCACAACGCTGCTTTCAAAGTGGAGTTGGCATTTAAGCAGGAATTTTTCTTTTGTCTTTAAAAAAACCCCAACAGCCAAACACCAGGATTTGACCTCAGGGCTCAGCACAGAACCACGCAGCACAAGGCTGTGCAGGAAAACAATAACAAAAGTAATTCTCACGTTGCCTGGAGTTCTTTCAAAGCCCCAGATCGCCTCTTTGCTCAAGCATACACACATACATGCTCTCACTCTGGCTGCTCCAGCAATGCACTTTCATAATCCCCATCTTAAGGATGCTTCCAACACCACCCTGGTAGCCTCGGCTCATATATTGAATATGGAGACTGAGTGAAGATCTGGGTCTCTTTCAAAGCCCATGGAGTGGCTCTAGTTGGGCTTGCTTCACAGAATGATTGAGGCTGGAAGGGACTGACGGAGGTCCAACCTCCCTGCTCAAGCAGGGTCATCTAGAGCAAGTTGCTCAGGACTGTGTTCAAGCAGCTCTTGGATATCTCCAGGAAAGGAGACTCTACAACCTCATTACAACCTATTCTAATGCTCAGTCACCCTCAGTAAAGTGCTTGCTCATGGATGGGTGGAACTTCGTGTTTTAGTTTATGCCCATTGCCTCTTGTCCTATCTCTTCACACACCTGTGAATAAACATCACCCATCAGTGATCTTCCTGATCAGCCTTGGCTGCTTTGCTCATACAGGCTGAACTGTTTATATGGCCAGCCCTAAATGTATTTCATGTTGCGATGCAGGAAAAAGCCCAAGCTTGTATCCATCAATAGCAAGACCTCAGGAATATGGGAACAGAGTTTTCTCCTGATGCCCAAAAATTTCAGTTCAACCAAACATACTGTGTGTGAGTTAAGCGTGGCCTGTAATGCTTAGGCAAGATGGAAGCAGAGTCTTCTGCTGCCCAGCTCCCATGCAGGACCAGTCCAGCAGGGCTGCTTATATGCCACAGGTCATGACAGTGTCACCCAAATTCTCACAGATTCAGGCTCTGCTCAGGGAGAAGGGGGCGAACAGGGTGCACTGCAAAGCAAAGCAAGGAAAGGCTGCTTAGTAACTGCCTCTACATTTTTCATTTATAGGGAATCACCTTATAGAATATCCTGAAGTCTGTTGATGGACTTATGCATGGGCCAGAGCAAAAAGCACTTCAGGACTTCCCCCCTCCTCAGCCAGGACCAGCTGCTCAAAGAAGGATGCTCCTCCACCTTTCCTCCCCCAGGCTCAGCTCCAAGGTGCTATTCCTCTCACTTCTTTCCTTTTTTTCTCCTCTATCATCTGTTGGTGTTTTTCTCCTTCATGCTACAGTAGAGGCAGAGAATGTTGGTGGAGCAATAGTTGGTGTGATTCTAGTGAGGCAGCTTTTCAGATAATTTCTCAGGACCTCAATATCCAAAGTGCTCCTTTCAACACGGATCTAGATGCCCATACATCAGCAGGTATTTGGTAGTCACTGGAAAGGTCTGAGGGGCAGGAATATTTTACGGGAGCCCTGATTTTTCTCTCTCTCACCCTTTCTCTACAGAAAAGTTACTCGCAACTGTTATCTTTGCTCTAAGGGTGCACACATCTAATGGGTGGCCAAGACTGCAGCAGGAAAAACAAAAGGTAAATTTCAGTAAAAGCATTATTACAAAATCTAGTCAAGCATTGTAAATAGAACTGCCATATTATTATTGAGAAAAGGTGTAGTGCCCATGCAAACTACATATTTGATTAGGATCTGAACTCTTTGCTGAACCATGAATCTGAAATAATTTAGGTGATACATATAAATTTAATTTCTTTGTTCAACATTCCACATCTGAAAAGATGCACTGCAAATGTGCAGCTCTCACTGAAGTCTGCAAAATGAGTCTTCTTATAACTCGCCTATACTGTGTGGAAATAATCTGAAATAATCTTAAAGGAAAAGGAATAAACCTATTTTAAAAACAGCTGAGTCCTTTAGATCGTATACCATAACCAATTTATGGAGATAAATGGAATTCAATATTAAAGAAATACTGGGTTTTCCCCCTCCTGTGGAAAATTTAAATGCAGAAAGAAAAGAAAAAGAAAGAAATAGCATGAAAACACATGAGCAACACTTGGCTATTGTTTCTATTGCAGCGACTGCTAGAAGCTAGGCACCTTGCTTTCCCCAGTCCAAGCTACAGCAAGCGAGCTGATTGTGGAAATGACTCATTCAGCCTCTATAATGGAGATGTACCAGCTATTGGACATCTTTATTTCTCATTCATTAAATGAATCCAGTGCCTACTGCTATGATAGCCATCAACAAAGACAGACGAGGAAATAAAAAAGGGGAAAGAGCAAGAAGGGGAATACAAATGAATATTATAGACTACTGTATGGGCCCTATTACTAAAAATGAATACAAAATACTTTAAAAAAATACATTAAGCAGGTATTGGCTTACAATGAGGTCAATATTGTGATTCATTTAACTCAAGGGACAATAAATCTTGATATTGACTGAAAACATAAGTCAATATGCGTACTGTTGTGTGCATTCCATTATAAAAACGAGGAGGGGGAGGTAAGCGTAATGGACACTTTTTGAAGAAAATTAGTTTTGCCAAAAGATTTCTTTTCTGCTTTTTAAATTCACCATTGCAGACCACTGTAACTGAGTGCTGGGTCCTCACCTTTACATGGGTAAGATGGGCTGGGGCTTGTGACAATCTCATCCCAGACACACTGCAAAGCTCCGACACAACCAGCAGCCTGAGGACCAGAAAAGGTGAGAGGCTGCAAAAGACAATGACCTTTAAGTAGATGATCTCTGACAGGGTCAGGCCTATCCCTGCCTTCTCCAGGAGTAACTTCCATAAGCAGAAGTCAAACATCACCAAAGTCTTCATACTAGTATAGAAGAGACCAGCCAGAGGAGCTCCTTCAGCTTTAACTTATGCTAAGCTGTAGGATTCCCTCACCCCATGCCTAATAAGGAAGCAGTAGACACTGGAGCTTGGCTGAGGTCATGTTGAATAAACTCAGTCTACCTCTTCTTACATGGATGCTAGAGAGAGTGCTTTGTCCCTAATTTTAGCTGAAACAAAAACCAAGCAAGCAATGAACAACTATGTTAGGAAAAAACATCCACAGTCCCATCAACAATGGTGGCATCTTCTTCACAGGGACCGGCAACAGTAGTACTAACAGGCATTATTAGACCATCTGTCTGCCACACAAACTGCTTGGGACAGTTCTTGGGTGAGAGGATGAAGCCTGTTTAAGAACAAGGCAATGTCATTTTCCTTCCTAAGTCATGATTTCCTGCTCCTTAGGGATACACCAACAGTTGGAGCAATTTTGCTGCCACTTCAGGACAAGATACAGATTCCTCCTAATCTTCTCATGATCTGAACAAAGTTTATTTAAGAAACAAACAAACAAAAACAGAAAGAAAGAGACAGAGAAAGCCCTCACATTTTTAATACATCAGTTAAAACCAGAGACTGGGTGCCTGATGTTTAAGCTGCCGGGGCAGCTCAGCAAACACCCTGGGCTCTGCAAATGGCACTGGCACAAGACCAAGCTGGGAACCAGGCAGGACAACCGAGGAGGCCTCACAGCCCTCGTAGCTTTGGAAAGTCACCAAAAAGCTGCATTTATGCAGCAATGTTTCTGATGTCAGCAGCCTGGTTGACCTGATACCCAACTGTTCTGCTGGAAAACCCCCAATTTCACCTAAACTGCAGACACTGGGTTTGCCTGCCTGCACTGTCTAAGCAGGGTTATCATCTTCACTTGCTGCAAGGTCTTACAACACATCTCTCAAAGACCAGCTGGATCTATTAGCACCCCACCTCCTGAAACACGACATTCACGTACAACCTATGCCATGAATACTGAGCCGGCGGAGTGGGCACTTCCTAAAATCCAAAGACAAAAATGCTACATTGCTTTTAAAATCCCTTCTCTTGTAAAAGCACCCTGTTCAGCTGCGGAAAGTTGTACTGTTATCAGTGAAATGCTCCAACTGTCAAATTAAGTCTTCCATGAGGTAGAAGAACAGCATGTGACATCCCCGGCAATTTCATAGACCCAAGTTACTGACCTCTGAAGTTAATCAAGGTGAACAGCAAAACTTATTGAATCAGCATGTGACCAGCTTGAGCCAGCCAGCAATAGGGGAAGTTTCCTTCTTGACCCTGTATCCAGAGGTGCTATACCCTGACCAGCATCACTGAACTCTGCTGGGAAAGGATGGGCAGCACCTGCAGATAAGAGGAAAGAAAGCTCCTGTCTACCTGTGGAATTGCAATAGAGAAATCACAGGACCTGTATACAAACATGCATGAGTTCAGCTCTTATCCAGGCCAGGAAACACACTCATCCCTATAAGCGTATGTACATGTATGCATATGTATGCAGATATCTGTAAGTGACGGTACTTCAGCATATAACGGACCGCAGGGAGAAGGGAACATGAGGAGAGATACTTCACTATCTGCTGCATAAAAGTAGCGTAGCCACACTCATGAAGTCATACTAAGGACGAGAAGACTTCTCACAAGGTAAGCTTGATGTCCTGGGTAGCACCTACCACCACAGAGCCAGGGCTTTGCCCACACTTGTTCACAGACCAACAGTGCCCTCTTCAACCAGTTTTCATCCACACGAGCTCAGGGATAGACGGCAGTGATCAATACGCAGAGCACTCCTGGGTTAATGCATCTCAGACAGAAGCCAAGAAGCTCCATGCCACTTGCATGCACAAAATGCAGAGGTCACAGAACAGGGACCATGCGCAAGTGAGTGAAAAATGTCTGCAGTTGCTTAAGAAATTATATATCCAGGCAGGCTTAGAGGCAGTGCACTGAGGCCAGGTACCATAAGCCATCTAGCTCCATTGTTCCATTTAAACATCAGAGCATTTGACAGTAAAGTTACTACTAATTTCTCCCGGCACTCTTTCATCTGGGGATGTGTTTAGCAATTCCTGCCTCTCTCCTAGTCCAATAAATGCTTAAAGGAAAGCAAAACAGCACTGAGGTAATGACCTAACAAGGCTTCTGGCTTTATGTGACATCCTTCTTGATACACAGCACTGGTTTGCCTATCCCTATGGTGCTCACGATGAAGATAGCGCACAAATATGAGGCCAGCAGCAAAAGCAGGAAGCAAGGAAGGACATCTCACTAATTTTAATGGAAATGTCAGCAGTCAGCACTCTGTTATCCTGACGACCTGGTTCAATAAGCTTTCTCTCAAAAGGAGGAGACAATTTCCCTGCGACAACTGTCCTCACTGGGAAGCACCAGTCAGAGCCTGGACTAAGGTTCATTTCAAACCTTCTTCCTGTAAGCACTGTTTGACTCCAACAGGGCGAGATTCAAACCTTGGTTGTGCTACTGCTCACACACTCCTCACCAGCATAACAGCAGTTTACAAACATGGTACTACAGCAAGAGTCTCACCTGGAGCACCACCACCACCACTTCCCCTCCAAGATGAAACTCAGCACATGCCTGTGTTTGTGTCTGTACAGATACAGAATCATAGAATAGTTAGGATTAGAAAGGACCTTAAGATCATCAAGTTCCAACCCCCCTGCCATGGGTAGGGACACCACACACTAAACCATGTCACCCAAGACTGTCCAACTTGGCCTTGAACACTGCCACTGGGGTGGCTGCTTGCAGACAGACTGTGCCCTTTCACACTGAGAGTCAAGGCAAGGACACCTTCCACTAGACCAGATTGCTCCAAGCCCCATCCAACCCGGCCTTGAACACTGCCAGGGATGGGGCAGCCACAGCTTCTTTGGGCACCCTGTGCCGGTGTGAGTTCTTGTGATTGGATCATGGACCCTGTAGCGCTTGCTCACAGCTGGTAAGAAAGCTGGAATCCCAGCTTAGCTGCAGCCCAGCCAAAGGACAGCACTGCGATATGAAAGATGAAGCCACTACCCACTTAAAACAGACACTGTGCAAACTTTGCTGGTTATAGCCAGTGGTAGGTCAGAGAAAGCTGGCTGCTCCCCTTCACTTCAGAGGAAAATGAAAAAGCCCTAAAATGAACATAAACATAATATGCCACTGCTTTCTGACACGAGGATTTATTCCCAAGGGAAAACTTCAGGAGCCCTTATTCCTGTCTTAAGAAGAAATTTCTTCTTTATTTTTAAAAGGCATTAAAATTTTTGGCCCAAAAGATGCAGGGAGACTCTCCTTGGTATGCTCAGATATGGATTCCTCTGCATTGAGCTGAGCGGCAGAGCACCAGCATCTGCAGACAACCTCCCAGCTGGCTTGGAATTGGCTGCCAAGAGCAGGTGAGTTATGAGAACAGTGGCTGTATCACTCTTCCTGCTGCCCATGTGTAAATCCACTTCTGCACCAACCACTGCCCGACTCAATTACAGCAAGGTTACAGCAAGCCCAGGCAACAATGGGAAGCCAAAGGTGAGCTCAGAGCCTGCAGGCAGAGCCCCAGCTATTAACAGATTGTTTACAGAGATAGGCAAGCACCTGCATTCACACTGGTGTCCAGGCTGGGACCTCAGTTCCACTCCCTGGCTCATATCTCCATCTCACACCACACTGCTCCTTCCTCCCTCTCTTGGGGCTCCCCATGACCCCAGACACCCAGTGCAAAGCAGAGCGTTCTCCCCCCAGACTGGGGAGATTTTGGTCTGTATATGTCCTACACAGCTGAGGTTGAGCTCAGTATAAAACACTCTGGTTTTCTCTCTTTTTTTACCCTTTTCTGAAAGATTACTCCAGAGATAGACAAGGAGGAAGCATTCTTGCCTCCAAGAAAGAATGAAAATTACAACCCTATCTACATAGCAAAGGATACTTTACCCCTGGGTGCAAAACAAGACAGCTGAAAGAAATGTAAGCTAACACAAAAATTATGAGCAACTTTGGATGGGGGTAGGTCTCTGGTGTGAGACCAGGATGCAATCCTTTCTTATTTCTTCCTCCCTTCTATTTCTAAGATGCAGGTAGTTATTCAGATCATACAGTGGGTAAGGCAGATAAATAAATAAAGTATTAAATATTTCAGAATACAAACAGCTCTGTGGTAGGGTGTCTCATCACATGGGCAATGATGAAGAATAAGTCCTGCAGAGCTAGTAAGAACAGGGAGACTAAATTAAGTCAATACTATCATAACAAATTAAGCTACTTCATTAGGTACACAGATTGGTGCCATTTCTTGTACAATGTATTTACAGGCATCTGAGTTCACCAGTGATGGAAAGTAGAACCTGATCTGAAATACTACTCTTCAACAGCCAGATCAGCACACCAGGAAAGCTCTCATACATGTAAGCCAGCTCTTCTCCAGCTCTCAGTCACTCTCTGCTAGTTGTTTAGTCTTCCATAAAGAATACATACATTTTTCCTGCATTCAAACATTTTATCAAACTGCCATATAAAAGTCAATGGATATTAAAACAGAGTAGCACTGTATATTCTTGCTACAGCCCCAAATTCAATTATAATCCTTCAAGACCCCAGGGAAAAGTTACAAGTGGAAACACTGTGTGCTCAAAAAAATGAGAAATGATCCCATTTGGCATCTGTAAGTTTATTTCTAATGCCTTTCCTCAGAAAGCAGGTACAAATAATCTGCAGTCATGATGTTGCTGTTGCTTGCAGTGCCTCCTTCACTTTGCTGCTAACTGCAGTTAGTCTAAGTCTTGCTTACAAGGATACCAAAAGGTTCCCCTTTCTACCTAGGCACTTCCAAAGCATTAGGCTCACCACTGAGCACGGGTACAATGCAAAGCCAGTGATGTTTGTTCCCCATAACAGCTACCAGCAGCTGCATTTACAAACAATAAAAGAAAACAAGAAAAAACATTAAAAAGGCTTTTTACCTTCCCCCCCCCCTTTTTTTTTTTCCAGATACCTTTAAAGACTTTAACTTAGAGTGAATACGGGGCTCGTCACTTGATGATTAATTTGCATGTTGATAGGCAGTCAGTGTAGCAGCTTTCAGATTAGGGACATTCCGCTGCACACTAAAAGGCACAAAGAACAAAAAGTGAATTTCAATCTTGCCCTTCTTTTCCAGTCAGTGCATTCCCAGCCCATGTCTATTGATGAGCAGTTGGAACAATACCAAAATGCAGTGTAAGATCAATCCTGCTGTTTACTTCGCTGAGCTGAAGGAACAAAGGACAGAAGAAAGGACTTAAACCCAGCTATAGTAAAAGAGTGGGGATGAAGGATGAAAAATGTGCCTGATGGGCAGTAGCACAGAGTAAACTCATTTAGAAAATAGGCAGCTCCAGCTGAGATAAAACCAATGATGATTTGTATTTTGTACTGTATCTTCAGGGGATAAAAGCACTTCTATCAGATACCATTGGAGGCAAACTTGAAACACTGCAGTAAAATGCTATGTTCCCTACTAGTGAGAGAATAAAAATTCCCATAATTGCAAAGGAGTGTTAAATATCTGATTGTGAATGCCTTTTTCCTCCCGTGGTGAGATAACTCAGCCCGGTCCTCTTTTTAACTTCACAGGACCTGTCTAATAGAATATTCAGCTGGATGCTTTTGTATCCAATGCAGCATGACACTGTGTTTTACTTTGATAAATACTGATAATTGTAATTTGGGGGATTATTAGCCTTTAAGCCTTTTTTCTTATTTTAAAGCTATTTCAAATGAGAAGGATGCAACGTCATTGCCTGCACAGGCAGGAGGAGGTGAAGAGAGAGGGGAAAGTTCTTGTTCAAATGCAAATATCTTAACAAACTGTAACTAATGGGAAGGAGAAAATAAAACACTCCCTTCTATCGCTAAACAAAAATCATCCTAAATCAAAAATCTATTTACTTTTACTGAAAAGCAAGAGTATCTGACACAATGAACTACCACCATCTTAGGCAAGGACAGCGCAACACAGAATAATAGAGATGCTAAAAATGAACAGCAGGAGAATTGATGGTATCCTTGTTGACATTCAAGTACAGTGGAATTTGGTTGTTTACTGATCACCATTTACAGGGTCTGTTCACCTATCTGGTTCAAAAAATTACCTCCCAGAGGCTATTGCTTGCTGATAGGGATGTGCTGGCTCCTCGCTTACACTGATCAATGGACATTCTTCCAGTAAGGATCAAATTTGAAGTCATTTATTTGATTTTCGACGATGCTTCAAAAGAATCTCCAGCTGACACTGAGCAGGAGATGAACAACGTTCCTGTTTGCAGGACACTTAGAGACAATTATAAATTGACCTGCCTGGACACCAGCAAACCACAGCACGAACATTGTCTTTGCAGACAGGGGGCTGGTATATGTGTGTGTATACATATATACATATATATGCATGCACACACATACATATATATGGTTGGCTAGGGAAGGTTATTTTTTAAGGGAATCAGAGGCAGCAATAGCAGAAAGCAGGTAGAAAAATCTGAGAGACGTGTACAAACCACACATTTCAGAGAAGCCTCCATAGTACATCCAAATGCAGTTGTGCCAGCCCAGCAGGAAGGATAAGAGGGCTAAAGTTAGGTACAAACATCTCTATTGTTGACTCAAGAGCTGAGGTATTTCTGTGGGTTGATGAAGATCCAAAACATTTTCTCCATTTCACCTCCCTTGCCAACCCCCCTGTTTACTCTAAAGTGACCTGACGTGTCTCTTTTGTCCCAGGGTACAATAGCTAAGAAACTTGGGCCCTGATTCTGCAAGTCACTTCTGTCAGTGTTATTCAGCAGGAGACGTCAAGCCACTGCTGATTAAAAGCGAGCATATTAGAATTAGAAAGGAGGTACACTTTGTCGTGTGTTAACACAGCTTCTACTGGCCTGTTTCCGTGCTAGAAATTGAAACCTTCCTTTCCACTAAAACATTACACCTTCAGGTGCTCTCCTGCAGCCCCACAGCTTGCCAGGAACTTGTCCAGATGGGCAATTCCACATCCACCTTGCCCTGCACGACAGAGTAGTGCTGTGTATGGACCAGTGGCCACAAGAAGAAGGGGGCTTTGTCTATTTGTGGTAACTTTCTCTGAACATACAAGTATTCCTGTTCAGTTCTGTGTGCACACTTCCTCTCCGCTTAACAAATAGCACAGTCAGATAAACTGCTGTTAATTTTAACTCTCTGTTCAGAACATTCATATACGCACACCCACCCCCTTTTGGGAAGACTCCTCTCTATTTATCCATAAGCATAAATATTTGGTACACTGATGGGATCTTAAATTTTTAACTACGCTCCTCCAAGCTCCAGAGTTCATGTTGCTTCAGAGACAACACAAGCCAGTTTATAACCCTCTAGAAACAGGCAGGCTCTGATGAAGGTTCACAGCTGAAATAACCCATACTACAGTGTTAAAAATACAATGCCATCAGTATAAAATAAGGCAGCATTATTCTAAGCAATTCTATGTCCATAAATAGTGCAAGATTAAAGTGCCTATAAATTGCAGAGTCTTACTTACTTCTAGATACAATTACATTTACAACAGACAAACGTCCAAACTCTTTGAAATCTTAAGTCCCCGGTGTCATTTTCTGGATACAAAACTATACTGCCTGTATCTGTAATACACATTCCTGTCAAGAATACAATTCATAGGGAGTCTAGTGAGAAAAAGACTACCTCCTTTTTCTAGCTTTGTTTTCCCATCCTCAGCTCTCTGATGAAATCCCTGACAGCTACCTTGAATTTCTACAGTGCTGCAATTAACAACCCAATCCAGCCATATGCCTTCCCCTTTTAATTAAATAGCTTCAGGAGATGATGCTCAGGTCTGTAATGTTCCTCTCAGGATGAAAGGATGGTCTGTTCATCTTTCCAGGTCAGTCTTCTCACATCCATAGCAGGATGATCACAGCAGCTCCCTGGACACCCACAACTCGGAGGGAACAATCCAAACACGAAGTCAAGTTTTCAGAAGCTGCCAGGCATGTGAGGTTCCCCAACACCTCAACTGGATTCCTCAGGTTGAGGAAGTTGAGTCTTTTGTCCCTTAGTAACATAAGGTGAAGGGCAGGAAAGGGATGTCAACATGCTTTGCCCTTACCAATACAGGAGAGAACAGTCTTAAAAAGATTGGGTGTTGCAAGGGCAAGCACATCACATGAAACGAGCACAGATTCCACCACCCAGCGCTGATATAGAACACACTCAGCACACCCAGGACAAGTCCTCTGCCCCCACCCACAATTCATGTCTAAAGAGGAACATGTAATATTTGACCGACATGCTGTAAAACAGGAGCAAACTAAATACACAGAGAAACATTAATTCAGCCTCCCCAGTTTTTGAAATCTCACAATATTATTTAATTCCTTAATTACTGATCACTTACATCCTAATTACTTGAATCCCACAAGCAAGATACAGTTATGTAGCTGACACACAGTTTTAGAGATTATCCAAAATTTCATAGACCTTGCCAATTCACAGACAAACAGGCAGCCAATCGGTCTTGGGAACTGCACTCATGTCTTTCGAGTTTCCTCCTCTTCCTCAGTTCACCCTTTATTTAATTCATGACAATGCAAAGACAGAACCTAGGCTAAAGTCTATTTTGAGGCTGAGCATGTTTATTTTAAAGGCAGCAAAAGCTCCCAAACCTTTACAGAGATGTTAAAGTCCCAGAGATGGGCTTGCGGTAAGACCCTGTCCCCGGCAGGGGGTTGGAACTAGATGATCTTAAGGTTCTTTACAACCCTAACTATTCTATGATTTTATATGATAAAATCCAAGTTAGGTGGCTTATCTCAGTACCTGACCCACCACCTCCATTTCTCCCTAAAACAAGTATAGTAAAGGGGCAGTTACCAGGGGAAATTCTCTGCATGCATCTTGATGCCAACAACTGAGTGGAAAAGTCTAGACACATCCAGTCCTTGACCTCTCTCCCAGCGGCTAGCAAGCACAAAGCTAATACCCAGGTATCTACGGCAATGCACCATTAAATCTTGTCTTTCTTGCCCAAGTCTAGAATTTCTGGTTCTTCCCTTACATTTTCACTGGCTTAGAACAAAAATTTTCACTAACATTATCCTACCATTGCTCTCCAGAAACAGCTCAAAGAGTCTTGAAGCATACACAGATGGTGTATGTAGAGCATCCTACTCAGAAGTATCTTGCCTTAGGGTCAAAGCAACAGGCAACATCTCTAAGCTTCTTCCCACTGATTGGTTCTTCAAACCAGAGTAGCAGACATACCCTGAGCATGCAGTTGAAAATGGAATCGTCTGTTTTGAAAGGCACGCCATAAGAGGAAGTGTCCAAGGCAAAGAAAGAAGAATGAAGGAGGGTGACTACAGAGTAGTTTCAAACATCAATTTCACTACTTTGCATCTAAAAAGAAGAAAAACGTTTCACAACCTCAGCTTTGACAAGAAATGAACTCCACAGGCTCTGTGAGGTAATTACAGCAGTTTCCAAAAGAGGTTCTGGAGCACGCCAGATGACAGGCACAACATGAGCTAAGAGACTAGGAACGGGAACGGCAAGTAACAACAGGTCAGAGTGCAACGCTTGGACCTCCGCTTTTAATGGATTAGCATGCAAATAAAATAAATAAATAAATGAAGGAAACCTGAAAGCCAATGCTGACTTTTATCATGGACCAGGGTCAAGGCTGTGAATGATGGCTCTAAAAGGCTGGACTCCATCAGCACTTGAACTGCTGACATCTGCAGCACTTACAGATGATGGCAGCAGACCCCAGGCTGATATATTACAGCAACATGGCTCTGACCTGCAGGGATCAGCATTTCCAGAGCTTTTCTTAGGACCAGTTGCCTTTCCCAAGACAAAATTAAAACCATCCTAAGCCCTGAGCATGGTCCATGAGCCCTCTCCATGCTCCATACCTCAGCAAATTACTTGAATGCCCAACAGTGGATTTCAGAGTTAAAACACATCATAGAATCATAAAATGGTTTGTGTCAGAAGGGACTTAAAGGTTCCAACCCCCTGCCATGGGCAGGGACACCTTCCACTAGACCAGGTTGCTCCAAGCCCTATCCAACCTGGCCTTGCAGCTACTGTTCCAGGTTGCCAGCTGGCTCAGGCATCCATTCCATTCCCAGTGACCTGTAGCTATAAAGCTTGGAAGCTTTTCCCATACACACATTTCAACACCAGCACCAAATGCTACTCTGATTTCCACTTCTTGATGTCCCTTCCCTTGCTTTCCCAGCTTTCACAACCTGTTCTTTCATATGCTGCATTCCAAACCAGCCTTTCCCAGAAATATGGGGAAGAGAAAATAAAGGAGGTGCTAATGGAAGTTTAAAAAGTGACAATCTTCTTAAAGGCTAAATCATGCAGGGATTAAAACAGGACGTTCAGCCTCTGCACAGCCAGTTCTCATGGTATGTTTGCTGTGCAGGAATCAAATGTTGCCACTATTGGACTAACATGTAGTGATTAAATGAAATCTTGATGTGTCTGGCTCCACATGTTCAAAAGTCAAAAACTCCTGAAAAAACAAAGAAACTTGTTTGTAATTAACACACCTTCCACTCTTCCCAGCAATCAGGTCAAAAGCTTAGTAGATAAGAAGGAATTACTCCTCATGCTACAAGACGTCTAGTGGGCCTGATGCTGTATTTCTGTATACCATACAGATCACAAAAACAAAGGCATCATCTGAGGAATGCAGGAGGATCAGCCCAGGATTTTAAGAGGTAGTAGCATGGGGAAGTCTGCTCAGATGCAGTCATACAGGCAGCTGCAAAAGACTAAAATAGTTTCTAGAACATCCTGCACATGTCTCCAGATACTTACACATCTTCCTGTAGAAATATGGTACCAATGGCTTAAGCATAGAGAACAATCTAATTCCCCCAAAAAGCCAAGCACTCCTCAGACAGCAAGCAGAGAGTTTGGCCTCAGTGAGCCCACTCAGAGACATGTTTGGAAAGTTTCATGTTAAGATTGGCCACCCTCAAAAAATAAAACCCCTGGAAAATTATACATGTGCAGCCACAGTAACAGCAAATTTACCCCAAACTAGTCTTCCACCTTGTAATGAGAGCAGCCGGGGCCAAGGGGAGGTGATTAGCAAGACGGGATTGGAAAAAAGAGACAGAGAGAGAGGCTAAAGCAAGGAGCAGAGAAGAATGGATGTCTGAGCTCTTCCCTTTTGTACTCGGGGTCACCAGCTTAATTTTCTCTTACATCTGAGTTGTTTTTAATTTCCAGGAAGTCCCCTCAGATATCTTGAAACTTTGCCAAATTATCATTAAGCCAATATTTTATCTCCTCATAAAACCGCTACAGCATCTCCCCCACACCATAGATACCACAGGAATAGACCTTAAATCAGGGAGGATGGGAATTTGTTTTTTAAATGACTTAACTATTTCATCCATCTCAGAAAGAAGGAAAAGCTTTGAGGGGAAGAAAAAAAAAAACCCTTCAGTGCTGCCCTTCCCAAATGTAACAGTGATTTTCCTGCGGCTCTGTTTGAGACCAGCACTGCACATCAACATTATGATTGCTTTCACCTTGCACAGCCGACCACAAATGAAGTTTCACAAGAAAAATAGCTATTAAAGTTCCATGTGTGAGGCACTTACAGACAGGGGATCTACATGGAAGCTTCACAAATTCATCATTAGTCATGGTCTCCAGAAGTCCTGTAGGGAGGAAGCAAGAAAATCAACAGCACAGCGATGCACAAACACTCCTTTGTGGATCATAACAACATGAGAGAGATAAGGGATGCTCAGTTCACAGCTATGAGTCCAGCTCAAAACGGATGTTAGACAGTCATTCCCTTTATTAAAACAGTGCATTTCAGAGCAGAGATGTTTTGTTACTTCAAAAAAAAACAACAAAAAACCAAAACAAACCACAGTAAATAAAACCAAATTTGGCCCAGTGGAATAGCTGCAGCATTTAGTACATATGGCCACTTGGTTAGATCCCTTGTCATCACCGAAGAGCCTAGCAGAGAGCACAATTCCAGGTAAATGATGTATAGGAAACGCAGGGAACTCATCTAGGCCATCATTAACCTCATTCTGAGACAGCCCCAGAGGCAGTTCTTTAGCCACCAGCACAGCCAGCTGTCAATTGTGTCAAACCAGTAACGTATTAGTTAGCAGGGGAGCAATCTAAAAAGCCAGCCATACATCCAAATGCCTAAAAGATATTCTCAAATGTGGTAATTATGTCCTGCAGCTGCCAAGAATGTCCTCAGAGAGTTCACAGACACTGTACCAGTGAATCACAGCAGATAGCCACTGCAGCCTCATCAGAAGCGCGAACAACAGACAAGGCACCCTCAAACTTGGAGGCAGAGATTTTGAGCCATCGTGTACAACTGGCATGGTAATTGCCATGCTACTTAAAAACCAGTCTGCTGTACTTTTTAAAAGCATGCCGACCTAGGATCTTCATTGCTTAATACATAATAATTTTTGAACACAGTGTAGGGCATAACATGGTAAGAGATGAACTTCAGAGAGATCCAGAGAGATCCCTGAAAATGAGGCTCCCTTTGCAGTCCCATCAGTTGGGTAACTACGCGTGGATGCAGGTCACAAAGAAATCAACATCAGCTTTTGGAAACACCCGCTTTTACTAGGGACTGAAGGAACAGCCTGTGTGTTGCCTCCTGCAACAGGTCCAAAGGGATTTAGTCACCAGTCTGACATTAGCAGGTGTTTCATGTCCATCCTGCAACAGAAAAAATGCTTGTGGATGATACTTGGCAGCTAGTAGGCAACACAGCCAACTTCTCCTGAATCCAATGATAAGCAGCTAGCTAACAGGACTGATTAGGTCTGGCAGTAATGACAGGACAAGGAACTACTACATCTGAGCAACTTCCAAGGGCAGAGATCAGTATAACTAAGGCAGAAGGAGCCACACCACAGAGCAGCCCCAAGAAAACCAAATCCCAAAGTCCAATTTTGTTAACTTTTAAACACTGATGTGCAAAGCTCTCGGCTTTGATTACGTTTTCAGGGGAAAAAAAAACCCTAATTCATTTATTTTCTGTCTGTGATGACAAAACACTGGATTTTAGTCAGACAAAAATGCTTTGATTCAACTTTTCGTTTTAAGAAATAATTCAAAACAAATTCATTCAAGTTTTTCCAATAAATCTGCTTTCTCTTTTCAACTGTTTTAATGCACATGGAGAATTAAAATTACAATTTCTAAGAATTTGATTTTTTTTAATGAGCTCTATGTTGCAGCTTTGCTTACCACAAACCAAACAGGAAAATCCTCAGACACAGCTGTCCAGTCATCACGTTGCTGAAATCAGAAAGCCAGTACAATCATATGTAAACTGTGCCTGTCATACCACAAACAAGCCATGACTTTCCTTAAAATAAAAGCTAACCAGTTATAATAGCATAGAGGAACAGAACGCAGACACATCTCAGATGTATCACAAAGTACATCCTGAAACAATAGGAAATACAGGATTGTGAAAACTAGAACGGTTTGTGGGGAGTGCTCAAGCGAAGATAAAGTCTGTTCCGAGCATTTCAGAGACAGAGGGCTGGCTGGACCAGTGTCAACATTAGTTCTAACAGTGGGATGGAATGCTGAAAGGCACTTGCAACAATCCTCAAAACTGAGAGCCACAAAAGACAGGATACCTGGAAGATCAAGCAATTAAGACAATCTGGAGAACAAAGAGCCTGGCATTTAACATCAGCTAGATCCCAGCTTCTTTTGGTATTTCAGCATTCAGCATTGGTTTCATTCAGAAGACCCAGAATGAAGACTCAAAAGCACACAAAGCATTTCCTGCTGACCATACGCCAATCTTGCAGTGTTGTTCAAAACACAAAGACCAAGATACAACCAACTTTAACTCTTGAGAGGCAAAAAACTCAACCAAAAACCATACGCCAATCTTGCAGTGTTCTTCAAAACACAAAGACCAAGATACAACCAACTTTAACTCTTGAGAGGCAAAAAACTCAACCAAAAATCCCACAATAACAACAAACCCCCTACAGGTGTGTTCAGCAAGAAGTTCCAGATGTTCAACACCATTTTCCAGACACACGGAACATTTTAAGTCTACACTAGAGAACAAAAAGGAAAGGAAAAGAAAACCAACCCAGCAGCAATTTTAAACAAGACCTTCTACAGCTTGTTGGTGCGACCAACCCAAATAAGCAAGGAGCAGCATCCATGTACAGAGGGGGCAAAATCCCCATGCTCCAGCTCTTGGACAGGATTTTCTTGTCAATGTCGTTTGGAAAGACAAGGTAACATTTTCAAGTCCACTCAAGTGACATCAGGTTTTCAACACCTGTATTCCGATGTGACTTACAACTTTTTAACCTATCCAAACTAAAGCTCAGAAGTTTATGGGATATTTTTAACTCTGTCTAGCTTTCACTGGGTTGGACAGATAAGCAAAATGCTTGAATCCACTGTGAAGGGAAAGATAATTTTCTTTACATACAGAAAAGACCTACCACTTCCTCTGTGAAGAGAGGTCCCTGGAGAAGAACACATATGGCCCGAGCTTTCCGTTCCAGAAACTTAAAACCTTGAAGACAACAATACACTGTACACTCTCAATTTTAACCATTTCACTGCTGATTATGTCAGCAGAAATATCCTGTGACCTATGGTATCTATGCTATCCTCATGCATGCTTCCTGCTCACATAGGCGGAAGATCAGCTGTCTCATCTAACCTTAAAACACTTCACATTCTCCCTCGACAACTGCCTAAAAAACAGCTCTACACTATCCAGAGAAAACCAATCAGCACAGGCACTAAGTGAGGTGGCACAAAATGGAATGCTGAAGTGGAATAAGTAACAAATTCCCCTCCTCACTTCTCTAACCAGAACTAATTCCCAAGGCAGATCTGTTTCCTGGGAAATGCATGTTTTGTGTGATTTCTTACATCCCGATATAACAAATTTGAGAACAAATTCTGCAGTTAGAAAACTTCAAATATTTTGAGTCTCAGGAGTCCTCTGATTACTTCAGAACCCTCAGGCTCATGCAATGTCATTGCAGAGAAACAAGAAAAGGTTACAAAACGAGAACTTTTCTGTGCATGCAGTCTATATGAACCCCCAGTGTGGTCTGTGAATAGTGCAAAAGTAACTTGTTTAGCTCAAATCTTTTAAAAGACTGACGAGCCTTGGAGCATTGTAATTAAGTGTTGCTGATGCTAAACATGTAAGCAGCATGACAAAGGCACAGCACCAACCCCTGCGCCTTTCTCAGTAACCCCTTGCCCAACATTTACTCATTTATTTATCATTTCCAAGTTTCACTACATCTCCTAGGTTTCTCCTCAATAACACCCAGGAAGCCCTGGCAGCACACGGCTCCCTCGAGGGAGCAGTTTCACCCTCGGCTAACACAGCAACCAGGCAACTTTTGTCTTGTTTACCAGGACACCAGAGATTTGAGGTCGGTACATGGCTGTACTGCTGACATGAAGATGAGCTGTTCTACAAAACTTGCATCAATTCATTTTTTCCCAAGTACCAGGCATCTCTCCTTGACTCTCTGGTACTTCACCAGACACTAATCCAAGACACAAGTTCAGCTTCTACAACTGTTGCCACTCCTCCCTCCTCCCACACCCACTTTGCTGGGCTTCTTGATCACGAAAAGGAACAAACTACTGGTTTCTCATAACCTTTTCTGAATTTATTCACTCTGTGAATCTGCCAGAAAGTAGACAGCCAACAACCATCTCCTTCCCACCCATGCCTTAGCCATGACATATAACATCACATATATCACATACAACTTGGTGATGACCTGCTTCAGCTCAGCAAGCAAACAGCCTCATTCCAGGAGGTGTCAACGCTCAAGTTAGCATCTTGTGAGTTTTGTTTCTTTTCAGCATGCTCTGCATTCCTCCTGCTTGGACCTGTCAGGCTGACTTATCCTATTTGGGAATTAGGGAAAACAGTTCCTAAATAACAGAATAACTCGATAAAATTGCTGACAAACACAAATATCAAGTCCGAAGTGCTTCATAGTTTATTGTAATTCACCAGAAGAGTGCTTTACAGCTACCACTGCCACCACCAGCACTGGGGCCTGCACTGAATCCCACCAAGTGGGCTATCCACAGACCAGCTCTGCTGCCCTGCTTGGGCAGCCATCAACAGCTCCCCACCAGCAGGTAACACACCCTGTCCAAGCAATGTGCCTTGTAAAGCGCGTGCTTTGTCATAAAGGATACATGCACATGCTTGAATGTGTACTTTAGCATTCTATACAACTGGATTTTAAAACAAAGTGCCAATGCAATGAGGAGTCCTCCACCAAAGTCACCAGAAAGCCAGAAGAAAACTATTCTCTTACCAATAGCACACATTGAATATGCATCTAAAAGATATTTCATGTACAGGTGAAAACAGTCAGTGCAAAGCTGTAATGCTGCTGGAAATACTTTGATTTACAAGCCTGGCTCTCACAGCCAAATATTTAAGATGATAAAATAACTGGCTTGGCACTGGGTAGATTTGGCAGTGGCTATACTAAACATCCCTCTTTTCAGTTGTAGCTCCCTTTCCCAAATGTTACTAGAAATCAGTCTCCCCAAACTGGATCCATCTGCACTTCTTTACTGGATATCTAACATTACCCCGACTACTGCTTGTGGGAATTCATATTCCAAGAAAAGTTAAACTCCTATACTTCAAATCAGGTTTTGTATCTGGTGCTCCCTATATAAACCACTGGCACTTATTCAAGAGTTCTGAAGTGAAACCTCTGTAATCACTGAAAGCTTGCACCTGGTGCAAGAGCCAAGCCCCAGTTTCTAGCCCCGACTCTGATGCAGAAATGGAGCTACACAGTGAGCTGCCACTGCAGCTTCTGTCCTTTCCTTCCTTCCCTCCCTTCCAAAAGAGATGGAACAATTTCCTTAAACACTCACTCAGATGGCGCAAACCAGCATTCACCTTGAGACTGAAGCAGATGACACCATGTAGGTGAAAGGAAACATGACAGAGGCCACTGCTACTCAGCACTTCACAAAGACAGAAAAGGCCTCAGGGTACACAACAGACTGAGAAACTTTCCTGCCCCTCCCTTTACCACTGATGTTTATTGATTTGTCCAGTTCATAGGGAGCATCCCTTAATGTTCTGCTTTCATGTTTCTGCTTTGTTGCATGGGTACAGAAAAGAATATTGCAAATTGATCTTTCTTCCCTGCCTTTGTTGGGAATGAACTCCTATTACGTTAGCTCCTCTGGCCTGTCATCTCATGCTCGCTTTGCCAGTATATAATCAGCATGGATAAACACCGAGGGCTGAGCTGATTAATTTCCAGCCTTCGCCACTGAGCCCATTGATGCACTCCCTGTTTGATGATCTGCGCAAGAGAGGACCACTTTTGATTGCTTGACCCCTGCCCTTAAACCTCGAGCTGTCGGCTCTAGCACCTAAGTTAACAGCACACACATTGTGTTTATTTTCGGTTTAAAAGGAAACCATAACAATGGATTAGCATTCTCAAAACACAAAGGGCCTGATTTTCTGCTCGGGGCTGAACTCTAGCAGCTCCCACAGATGCCAGATCATTTTGAGGTGCTTGGTACCTCCAAGGACATGCCTAGAATACAAGTTTAAGTGAAATACATCTCATTCCCTATCTGGATACAAATTTATGAACCAGATCCGTTAAGTAAAATCAAGATGGGGAAAAAAAGTCACCAATTAACTCACATCTTCATGCCTTAATTATTCACCCGATCTGGGTTTAGGTAAGCACCAACAGTAACATTTCCACTTGCTACATTTAAAGTATATAGCATTCATTTTTTCAATGGTGCCAGAGATGTTACTGCTGTTTGTTTCAGATTAATATACAGATTTAGTTTATATTCCAGGAAGGGCTAGCAAGTGATTACTGTTAAGGTTGTAAGACCCACAATATTCTTCCTTGCCCAAATGCTTATGTTTAGAAGTGCTATCTTTGACTGCTGAGGATGTTTGGAATGAAGAAAAGGACAGAAACGGCAAAACACACAGTGGGCAGCTGGTTAGCTTGATTTTTTAATGTATATACATATGTTTAATTCTATATATAATTATTTATAAGTGAATACTTGCAGATATAAGTATTTTATATTTTGTATAATATAGATATACAATTTAACTGTAACTACGTATCCTGGCAGCCACGTCTTCACAGCAGCCTGAAATAATATGCCTGGTGCAGCAGGGGTGCACCTGTGCATCAAGAAGAAAAGAGGGAAAAAAATATCTGTATTCATGAGTGCAAATTGGATAAAATTGACTTACTAGCAGCAGTCAGCTACAAACCTGTAATTTGAAACACTCCTGCTTCCCTTACCTTCCATCTTCACTGTTCATCCTGCAAATGCTTTAGGTAGCAGCTTAGAAGAGGATTCAGGGTGCAGTCTGGTGGTCATCACAGTGAGCAGGTCGCACTACGCCTGTCCTCATGCTAGGTGCAGATAAGGTATGTGGGGGACTTCCACGTTGTAATACTAGATTCAATTCCAGGTGGTGCTTTCGGTTATGTGTGTGACTTAATCCCTCTGCAGGTGTTTCTATGGAAAGTAATGGACTCCAAATGGACCCCACACACCCACAGGTCTGGTCCTTAGAAGTGGATGCAGTGGACACTGCTGGCTCCTCACAGCAGCCATGAGAAGCCAGGAAACTTCGGAAGACATTTCACCTATCAGAGTCCCATGGAAAACAAATGCGCTTCAGGTATCGATGACACCATTGATGGCCTCCTCTTCTCCAGACTAAACAACCCTAGAATCATCTGTTCTCCACAGCCACTGGTCTCAGGACAGAGACACAGTGGTCTTTAACTAGACATAAAAAAGCTTACAGTACTGGGAATTTGTGAGAGAACAGACTGACTGGGAACCTCATTTTCATGCCATCATACAGCTGAAAGCCATGGCTTGGACAGACTGTTGAAAGGCCAAAATTGACTTGATTTCTCGTAACTTTTCTATTTGTTCCTGTACTTTCTATTGCCACAGCGCTGACATCTATAAAGTGAACAATGTTTCCTCCGCACAGGCATGTTTTTCTGATTCTCCTCTTATTCTTGCTAACATTTTGCACATAGCAAGGTAGCCACTTCCTACAAGCTGTCCCCCTTTTTGAGAGGTGGGGATAAGTTCCAGATGCTTTCTGAACCTTTTGAAGCCTTCTTGAAATCTGTTCCGTCTTTCAGTCCTTGAGCTTTTCAGTTTACCTGACTTCTTACATTTGCAAAAAGCCAAAATAATGACTTTTAGAACGCACTGAGTCAAAATCACAGAAGCGGCACCAAAACTACAGTCAACCTTCCCAGCACCTCCAAATCCTCTGGGATGCTTAAAGTTAAGACCAAACATACCACCGCTAAAATGTCAAGAGATGCACATCCAAGCATGAGCAGAACCCAGAAGTGTCTGGTTCAGGATTCCTGTTTACCAGAACTCTTGATTTGAATAATCAAGCAGGGTTTTTTTTTTTCCTCCTATCCCGCCTCTATTACTGATGCACTGTAGACTAAGTATATTGCATCAAAATTGCAATAGTTACATCAAATTACCATACAATTGGCTTTAATCCTATTTACTAGTGTTTTTAATTAAAACATAATAAATAGGAAATTATATCACTCTCAAAACCTAAAAGTACATTGTTTTTTAAAAATTAGTGGATACTTAAAATACAGTAATTGTCTTAAAGCAGCTTAATTCCATCCCTACAAGAAGACGATCTGAAGAGTGACCTATTTTCTTATGTAGATTTACATAATACAGCGAGTAATCAACAGTGCCCTTAATACCTGAAGCAGATACTTTAAAGATGAAAATGACTGAAGAAATAGCTACTTTTCACAGGGTTTGTTATAAAACCTTGGTGGGTTTTAGCCTGCAAACTATTCAGTGTGAACAGTGCTCTGCAATAAGAATGCTGCTGAGGAAAAGTGAATTCAAAGCTGTAGAGGAAAAGTCAACAAGAAATAGCAAAATCGTGCTGAGAGTCACTGCACTGACCATAGTCCTGTCTGTGATACCAAACCAAGGTTTTGAGCATGTGGAGAGAATGTTGGAAAAACGAGAACCCCAACACTTCTCAAATGCCCCCCCAAAGGGAGTTACGAGACTGTTCTGACACAAAAGCAACCCTGACATAAGGATACACCCCTTTCCATGAAGCAAATTCCTTAGCAATGCTCATAACAAGTCTTTAACTTGCTTCTCTGGATGGGGTTATTACCAAATAACTGCCAAAGCCGACAGGAGACACATGTTCATCTCCTCTTTGATCCCTGGATCCCAGTTCAGGAAGCAATCTCCTTCACCAGTGCACTTGCACATGCTTTTGATACCTTTGGCTTGGATGGCACTTTATAGTATGCCTAAGTGCGCTGCTGAACAAGGATGACCTTGGTTACACACTAACTGCCACAGTAAGTCTTGGCACCAGTGAATACATCTGTGCAAAACCAGGCCCTGAAGGTCACCTGCTTCCATTGGAGAAACACTTCAGATAAACAAGACTCTGAAAGGAACTCTGCTTTTTGAACAGTTCAGCCCCTCAAGTATTCTCTCAGGGATGCTTATACATCTGTATCAGAACAAAACCAGCTTCACCTACACTGATAGAGAACTAAAGTCATGGTCATTTCAGATAGCTTTTAATACAGGAAATACAAGCTCCAACCTCGTATTTAAATTGAACCCAGAACAAAACCACAATAAGCACAATAAACCAAACTCTCACAACCTGCAGGAATCAACAGGCAGACATGCCAATATGACTGTTAACTATCCAGTACATCTTGTGGAATTACCCATATTATTCCCGGAAGATCTGGTGTGAGGAAAAGTTACATTTAAGCAGAACACCAGAAGAGGAACATGCACTGGTCAAAGAGCACTTGCATCCCACATCAAAAGAAATTGCTGAGGCAGGTTTACCACAGTCCTGATGTATCAGAGGACGAACTTCATTTGGCCAAAACCTAGACTCTAGAGGGCTCCTGGAAGAAGTAGAATAAAACATGAAGGAACTAACTTTATGCACAGAAAAGGAGAAGTCATACCTCTTCCTGTTCTTTTCTAGGAAGAAAAGTCCATAAAAACAAAAGAACTGAAGCTGCTACTCAATCTTTGAGCTGATCACTGGACCAAGGTCTATATTCTGTCTAGATGCAGAAAGTGGCTTTCTAGACTGACAACTGATTAGTATACAAGCATGATTATATGCAAATCTCCAATTTCTATTGACTTAATTGTGATCTGATGTAACATGTATAATTAACACATGCATTTAAAATAAATGTATATTTAATTAACATGCATATTTATAAAATGAATATTTATATTTAGCATATAATTTTGGGTGAATTTAGGTGGCACAGAATTGAGGGGTTATCATTACTGATGAGAGCTAGTCACAGCAAAACAGCTTTCACACCTCAGGCTCTCCCAGGGGATTTCAATCCCAATTTATCTCACCTCTGGCAGGCCAGCCTTGGGCCTTCCTCCACTAAGCCAAGACTGCAAGTCACACCACACAGATGCGACTCAGGTAAACATCTTCATTAAAGGCTGGGGGAAGGGAGCCCCTCACATGGTGGTTTGAACTGAAAACCACAACTGGATGACAAGCTGAGTACAAATGAATTTGAAGCCAAAGGTCAGGAAGTTAAACATCAGGCTGCTGAAATTGAGTTCTATTTCCATCATGGATACGAGCAGCTGCATGACTCCAGCAATTCAGGTTAGGTTTATCCCCCATGAAATTCTCTTCTGCAAAACAGAAAATGTAAAGCTTCCTTATAGCCTTTGGGCAGGACAGAGGGAGGAAGAATTAGGGCAAATTTATAAATAGTTGAGACACTGATTTCATAGCAATGCAAAGACAAGATGCCTTAAAAACTCTGGAAAGGCCATTCAGTGCAACAAACTGCAATCAGAATGCTGGTTTGGAGTCCATCTAAGCAGCCTTGCTTCTTGCTACTCTCATGAATGCTGGGTTTTACAGGTGATGGTGCTTATCACAAGGTCCTCGCTGCTGTGAGTGCAGGGCACCAACGGCATAGGACAGGAATTTATGTGGGACAAAATATCAAGGGTGACTTCTTTAGTTAAGACCTTCTCTAGTGCAAGAAAGACTTTCTACTATAAACACAAGGCTCTCATTCCCTGGTGCTCCCCAGGAAAAAAGCACCCTCAAAAGCAAAATTCACTGTTTTCCACAAGCAAACAACAAAAAGAAAACCCAAACCAGAAGTAAACCAGGCTCCTGTGACTCTGTGGCTATTCTTCATATCATCTGTCCTGTCCCTGAGAGAGAAACGCCAAACACATTGCTTAATACACTGCTGGGAGGTGCTCAGTTGTGCTGGTGATGAGCAGCAAATGGGAACTGATGTGAAACCCAACCCAGAGATTCAGTCATGGGCTTAAGCAGCATGCTGAGGCAGGGCTCAAGTGAAGTAACCATTTGTTTCCTACCTCCCAGAGACAGTGCTTGTATGAAGACAATTATTAAATACCCAGTTTCCTTGGGAAAAACAGGAGGAAGGTAATAGCACTCCTCCAAGTGAACAGCAGCCGCTTCTCCCCAGGGAGAACAGAAATACATTTTCTTCTTCACTTCCCAGGGAAGGCAGAAATCCCAGCTGCTGTTGCAAGGTTTAAAAATACCCCAGTGTGCTCCACTTCTACAACGTGATGGAGCATATGCTCATTATAAAGGCTCGGAACATAAACAGTTCATCCTTGCTATTCTTGCAGTATTTTGATCAAATATCAGCTAATCCTAAACAAATGCTCCTTCTTGATCTATTTCAAATTGCTTCTTACACATTTGATGCAATCGCATTAGCCATTCGGAAACATACTGACAAAAGGGAGCATTACAACCAGCAAGCCACTGTGCCTTCCAGCACCACACAATGGCAAGGATTTCACAACTAAAATGACCTAGTCCTGCAAACACTTAGTTTGGCAGTGATGTATTCAGGGAAAAATCAAAACTTACATCGAAAAAAAAGGAGGATAAATCAAACCATGCATTGCTTCATTAGTAGGACGTGATCTTTCTTTAATCGCACCAGATCTATCAAATCACGGATTTTGCAGTTAATCATTTGGATTGCACATCTCCAGGAAGCCAAAGAATCAATTTACAGTTGCCTTTGTCCATTTCTTCTTCTGCCCCACTCCCCACACTTTTCTGATGTGGTTTTATTGCCTGTCCCCTCAGACAAATCTCTTCCCCACTGATGTGAGTCTTCCATTCTGCAGCCTCCATTCCCCAGAATGGTTTTCATTTCTCTCCCTGAATGCTCAACTTTCCTTTCTATTCTTTTCATCTTTGCCTATGTCTCTTAACTCAAAGCAATAAAGAAGAACAGATTTGAGATTTAACAACTGTCAGGATGCCTTTGAGAGGAGAGGGTGTACACAAAACAAGCCTGCATTGTGCTAAGTAAAACCCACAAAATAGTGTTAATATTTCTATTGGTATCAACTGGTGAATTAAAGCTTTGTAACATACAGAGCAATATCATCCTATCATTGCCTTGGTTAGTAAATGAAACTGAACTTGGATGCTTTAGATGTGAGCATTCTTCCGGGCCTGGAAATGATTTCAAATCACGGTCAAGTCCATTTTCATTCTCAAAGGTTTCCTGAATGGTCATTTGAAATATGCATTTCCAATTCACACGTTCATCTATAATATACATACTCTTCTTCAGACAGATGCAAGTAGCTTGTGAAACAACTCTTCAATCACAGTGGCAAAGAAAAAACTACTTACTACACAGAGAATCGAGTTGTTCCAGGACAAATTCTGTAGAATAAAAGTATATATACATTCTTCACCATGAGAACAATTACACATTGAAATAGGTTGCCCAGAGAAGTGGTGGAATCTCCCTTGCTGGAAACTGTCAAGACCCAGTTTGACAGGATCCTGGAAAAGCTAATCCAAGGCTTTCAACAGGAGGTCAGAGCGGATGATCAACAGAATTCCTTTCTAACATCTTTGTCACACAGTATTCCACTTCTGCTATGGAGCTGCAGTGCACTTTGAGGTACACACAAAATACCATAAAGGAGGCAGGGTTTCAACAGACAAGGAGAATGACCTTCTATGGATGGCAGTACAAGCATTCATGCCTCCTGCACAGCCCAGCTGCCTGCCACATCATAACCCACTGCACTGGTCTTTGACTGGGTACTTGCATAGCAAAATTAGTCTTGAAGAGACACCTGAGAAAGGAAAACTATCCACAAAATAAGCACAGGCTGGATGTCTCTCCAACAAGAGTATCTTCTCTGTCCCATATAACACTTGGGAAGTGTTCTATTTCCACAAAATCACCGTTTAGTAGTTTATATTCATCCCAGAAGGATCCCAGAGAACACCTACGAAGGCTTCAAAAGCAGACACATGAGGTGGTGTTCCACACCAAAGAGGTGTTTCCAAGGGGGCTGGAGACACAGAGCATTTCCTTGTGTGTGTCAGACTCCTCAGAACATCTATTGATCCAGCAGAACCCTTATACTGGTATTTCAGATTGGTTATATGGGTGTTGTAATAGCTGTTCTTCCAAAAAAGCACTATCCGCTCATGCGAAATTACAGGTTGCAAATTCCCATGCTTCATTTTCTAATTAACAAAGTCTGCCCTTTCTTTTCTCTCCCGTCTTCCAAAGAAACATTTAATCGGATATATTAAATAGCTTAAGATCACCAGCACTACCTAATATTGTAGTTGCAAAACTTCATTTTGAATCAGTTGTTACCTCGTCTCAATATTCAATATTGCACGGAAATACACTTAACTTTACTGATGCCTCAATGCAATTACTTCTGCTCAGGCAAGAGTGCTCCTAGCATACAACACCTCTGACACACACTGTGTTTGGATCAGTCTGTAAATAGATTACTGGATTTTACTGCAGTTGAGTACTTTCTGAGTGCAGAAAATACTTTATATGTAAGGGGTGAGTAAATGAAACGACACAATGTGGTAATTAGTTCTCAGGCTTTGAAAACAAGTTACAAATAAAGGGAAGGAGAAGGGAAATTTATAAATAAAGGGAAGGGTAGAGAAAAAGAACCATGTGATTAAAGATATGGCACAGTGTTCAGTGCTAGCACGCACATCAATACCCTGTGAACCATTTTCCCCTCTCTCTTTTTCATCGGTATCACTGCTGGCAGTGAATATAGCAAGAACCTTGCCTCATTTGTTGCTTGTGAGAAGGAATGGATGGGACAAATGACCCGATAATGATTGAGAAGGCTCATCTAATTAGACAAGACAGGAGATGGATGTTCTTGGGTATTTCTTTATTGAGGAAATCACAGATACGGAGGAGGAAAGTGAAAATGCAGACCAACACCTTCTAAAGCAATTGCCTAACAGTCTGAAGGAGAGTTTAGGTAGCTAAGTAAGTGATGCTGTGTTCAGGAGAGTGTGGGCACAGCAATCTCCCACTGCAGCCCTTTGACTTCTCCCAAGTGCCCACGCTCAAAAGGCAAGCCTGCACACTTTGGAAAACACACCCACTACACAAAGGGCTGTAGATTTGCTAGAAATGAGCACAAGCATAAATACAGTGCAGGATTAAAGCCAGCATTACGTTTGCTGAGAGAAAAACCCACAATCTCATATAAAACCCTGTATTTCTCAAAATATGATTTTATGATATGTAAACATGTTTTCAAACACCAAAATTCCACTGCAGCACCCTAAACCCCAGCTGCTGGTCCACAGGAATAAGGCCCTGAGCTGTCTGTAGGGCAAGCTCTGCCTTGGGAATTTCAGTTGTTGGCACAAGACTTCTTAGCTCCAGACATGTGCCTGCATGTATGTTAGGTGTCAGAAAAATCCAGGTTCAGCCCAAATGACAGTGTACAAAAATCCTCCTGTAATAAAGTGGCAGCAGAAAAATTCATTAATCATTAAAAAGAAGATGCAGAACTATGGTCTGATTTTGCAATACATGTAATGCTGACTTGGTCACTAAAGCCCCATGCGTTGTTTTCTGGTTTTGTTTGTTGGGGTTTTGTTTATTTATCCTTATTCCTACCATGCTGTTGGCACTGTTTTCTGCTGGTGTTACTTCCAGGGTGGAGACACCAAGTCCATATTAAGAGAGCAGGGTAACTATTCCACTTATCATAAATATGATCAGGGTCTTCTAGGCACTAGGGGCATTTATTCCAAATACAAATCCAGGAGTATATATAAAGATCCTTTACTTGCAGAAACATCTTTTTAATTATGAAATTAAGCCTAGATTTAAATTTGCTTTTTAAGGAGACCAAGCAGGCAGCGTCAATTATTGCTACCCTCAGTGAAACACAATAGGGGAAACCGACCCTGCGTCCATCAGCTTGATCTCTCCTGTTTTAAGATGATGCATATCTTCACCTATCTGGATGTTTTTTCACATATTGCTAGGAATGTATCACAGAGAAAGTAACACCTTATGCTTTTATCTACGCTCCAGCCCTGTAGCCAGGTCTAATTATAGGGAACATGGACAAGCAATAAGCAGCGAACACATGGTCTCTGGGGAAAGTATTAACAGCAGCAAGATCCTATCAACAGTAACTTGGGAAGCATGAAGAGAGCAAATCAATGAGGGATTATGCATTTGGAAGCCTCTTCTTCAGGCAACACTCTCTCTTGCCATCAGTCATTACCCAAGCCAAAGGTCAGCAGCTCGTCATTTGTTTGAGGCAGTCCTCAAACACATCATGAGAAAGCTCAGAGCTGGGAGCAGGATTAGTGCAAAGCAGGTTCTGTGGGGAGGCAGCTCCTGCCACCCTGAGGCTCCTGCTTCTGCTGCTTTCCCCAAAGGCAAGATACTGCATTGAGGCTCAGGGCACCACTTGCAGCAACATGCCTCTAGGTGAAGCAGCATCTCCTGGCCTGCCCTGAGGTCCCAGCTGCAGGTTTCATCTCAAACCAGAATAAAACACAACCTGCCACACTGTCCTTGCAAAAGCTACATGCCTCTATACTATGGGGCCTTGCTACAACACATCCATACAAATAACAAATACATTTCTGAGCAGACCCTTTCCCAAACTGAAACAGGACATGGAGTTGTGAAGATTGAACAAATGCAGTGGGTGATTCCGGATAAGCAGGAAAAAATTACCAAGGGATTTCCCCCACTTTTGAGAGTCCCACCTTTTATTCCAATTAGTGTCCAGCAACACAGGTTACGTACATCTTCCACAGGCCCGGACAGGGAACTGTGAGCAAGCCAGCTGCACTTGCTCAACAGGAACAGAATCAATTACATTTTGCAGCCCACATTTTAAAAGCTTTAATTATTATTAATAACATAATTACTAATATTAATAATAATAACATTAATAACAATAACAACAACAACAACAACAATAATAATAATAATAATAATAATAATAATAATAATAATAATAATAAAAAAAAAAAAAGCCTGTTCCCTCCGAGGCAGACGGGAGCACCCTGCAGCCTGGTTTGAAGGAACAAAGTGGGTTTCGTTTTGACGATATTAAATTGGCAGTCACTTAGTCCTTTGTTTTGACAAAAGGAAAAGAAGAAAGAACAGAAGATATTTTGGATCTTCGATCCTGAATTAGCAAGGCACTGATTGGATGGGGCTGGCAGGAGTCAGCCTACGTGAGGTTGGAAAGGACACGTTTTTGAACGTGCACAAAGTATTTTAGAATACACACATGCACAAAGAAATGTCAGCCTTACAAAAGACAGCAGCAAAATTCCCATCGAGTATACCAAGGGGAACACATCAGGCAGCTGCTACTCCACACCAAAGATTTATTACATCAGTTATTTTCTACCGGGTTTTTTTTAAGTCAAACTTTATAGACGACCTTCCATACCGAACTATACAAACTTCCAGAGGTGAACTCCGCCTGTTTATCTGGGAAGAGCCACCATATTTAAGCACTACAAATCTGAGAGAAACAGCTGCCTCCGGCTTTATTCTGCTTCAAAAACTTCAACCAAAACCATGTAGCTTACTTCCCCCCCTCCTCTTTTGCCTCAGTCTAAAGCCATGCAACAGGACTGTTAATAACCATCCCTTCTCTCACACATCCACCCACCCCTTGACAGGTTGGCTGCACAATCTTCTTTCAATCCTCTCTTTCTCCAGGGTAGCTGCAGGAATCAGACCATATGTAATAGTTGCCAGTGTTCGCTTCTAAGCATAGGTATAGTACAAGTGAGTCTGCTACGTTCTTGGGACAGGAATACGACCTTGTTTTTTAAAGTATCTTGGGCAAGTGGAAAGAAAGAGTGTTAAAATGCCGAGGAAGCAGAGTGATTCTTTAATGCTTATGCCATAAATACAGTGTTTTTCCACCAACAGCTGTATCTTGTTTATAAATATTGTTAAGGATGGACGTGCATCAAATCCTCTTCTTAATCTTAATCCAATGTTTGCTACAACATTTCTTTAACTAAGATGGTTTTTAAATGATTTTCAGATCCCTCCTCCCTGATCAGAATTTCACACTCTGCTTTTACATGGGCAAATCAGACGAAAACTGAAGCCTGAAGAAGATTCACCAATGCTCAAGCAGCCAATAGAGGGAACAGATTCTGGGGAAGCTGTTCATCCATCTAACCTTTGCTTCTTTCTGCTTATTTGACCTGAACAGGCCAGGTTTTCTGGTGCACAGCTCCATGGCTAAGACGGTTTCAGTACCCCCCTAAAGGGTGTTGGGACAAGCCTTTACAACTTGCCTAATTTCAGCACTCAGCAGATGCTGCAACACACAAGGCAGGAATTCATCCAGGCACTAGGGCACGCACAGACCATTTTCTCCAGCAGTGACTTGTCCGTGTCCTTCTTATTGCCCTGCATCCAAAATTTCTACTTGATTTTTTTTTTTCTTCCAGAGAAAATGATGCCACAACATAGTTCCAATCAATACTTGACATAGTATCAGATTCCTTGCAGTAAAAAGTGCTGGCTTAATGTCTCGTGCGCATTGGCTTTCTCCAAAAAGCCTATGGTAGCACGCCTTGCCTCAGCAAACCATTAATTTAAATGATTGGGAAAAAAACAACACATAATAAGTGACAGATTTTTCAAATCAGATAAAGATGGGAACCAGATTATCTGTCTGTGGGTGATAGATTGCAGCAATAATAAATTCACTTTAAGACACTGGATCAATTTTTAATCAAGCCAAGAATTATTATTGCAGAAAGATAAAATGACCCATGAGGAGATGCCTTAATTTTCCACCAATCAAATTATAGCCTTTCTAAATAAGATGTAATGAGATCCATGGAATATCCAGGTTACACAGCCTACCTAATTACCCATGTTCCCTGTCATGTTGTGATATAGTAGTGGTAAACTGACCTCTGAATTTACCAAGATGAAAAGGTAATTAGTTTTTCCACAAGGCTGTAGTGAAAACAACAGCAATGACACATGTCACCTCCTTCCACCAAGTCACAATCTCAGAGGTGTTTGTTCTGAAAATATACAGGATATGACCTACTGGGTAATAAACTACAGTCATTAAGTGAAGCACACATCCGACAGAAAAACAACCCCTATCTCCAAGTTGAGAATACAAGGTCTGAAGGTAAAGCAAATCAACTCACATTCCACATGAAACTTTATCAGCATATTACCCCAGAGCAGCTCAGGAGATGGCAGAGCATCTTCTAATTACACAGTGCCACACATAAAGGAAGCTTTGCTGAGCCAGAAGCACCACAAGTATAATTCTCTTTCCTGTTGTCCTTCACCACATGGGCATTTTTCCCTGCAGCTAGCAGCATGGCATCTTTGGAATGCTTTCCTGAACATACCCGGAGAACCTGAAGGCACACCAAGGTCAAACTCAGAAACTGTCATCATCATCATCAACAACAACAGTTGGTAATTATTTCAGAGAGAAGATCCCAGTTTTGAGCACACTCAACAAGACTCATCATCTCGTCACCCCAGCCTTTGGAGCTAGGATTAAGAACTGCATTTGTGACAACTTTTGGGGCCTGATACCTTCACCAAAGCTATTAGTGAAAACCAAGACTGACTTTTCTCTGGCTACCTCAGAAAGCAGAAAATACCCAAGATGATTTGTCCCTGTCCGTGTGCCCTTTCCTTTGGGCACCACTGCAGCTTAGAGATACAATGACAGACATAATTGGCTCATGCAAAGAAAGCCATCATAAAATTAATGAACTACAACAATTCATTCCATCTGCTGCCTCTTTCTTGCTAATTTATTAATAACAATTACACAAAAAATGGTATGGATTATAAATTTGAATTCTCCTCTTTACCTGAAAATTTACTCTGAGAGTCTTAAAAAATGATCTCATATAATACCAAATAGATTTATGGCTTATTACTAGTAATGTGGCAGTACCCAATTGACCATAAAAGCTAACTATTTAAAAGTAACTCAAATTACCCCTTCTGAGCAAATTGGATTTTGGTTTACATAGCTTACACTGCTTTTATGACAAGTGCCCCCCTTTGGTCACCAACCCATCATATTGCTCTGCTTGGGTCTTTTTCAGCCTGTCAGAGACATCACATGGTGCAACAGCCCTGCAAGCCACAAGCCCCACTATCGGTACACAACTTGTCCTGCAATGGCAAAAATGAAGCAACAGATGCTGAACAGGAAATACAGAACAGCTTTGTCAGAGGTTCAGATTAATTCTACTCCTGTATAAGGCTGTCAGGCACAGACTTTAGAAGAATAAAGTTACACAAAGAGCAAGTATTGCAGAATGCCTCTTTCCCTCTGTAAGTGAACATGGAGGTAGCAGTCAATGAACAACTGCCATTGGCATTCATGCTAGGGGAAGCATGAACTTCACAAAAGCCTGTCAAGCTCTCCTGCTCCCACAAATGTGAGTGTCCCTGTGCTAAGCAGGAGTCTGCAACTGCTGCCTCTCCATTTTGCACTGAACCATGTGGAAAACCCTGTTAAGTCCCTGATCAGGGTGTGTTAGGACATGCAGCAAAGCGTGGCTCTACAGTATTGGGGTAGAAGTCCTGTTCCATTCACCTGGATTACAGCTTTCCTTGAGGTCTGATCCACTCACCAACACCACAGGAATGTAACTGCTTAGCTAGAAAGTATTTTTACTTATTTTTCCAGTATTTGCCCTACTATTAATGCAGTTCTATTTCTATAAAGCCCATGATACTTAGAAACATCATCCCTCTTACTGTAGAGAAACAGCCATATCAACGCAACATACCTGCGCACCAATGTAAAGATCCTGAGCAATAGGCAAATTATGCGGCTTTTGTGTTACGAGGCATTAGAGCAGTCAAACTTGAAAGGAGTTACACATCCTAGACTGATTTGCAAACACTACAGAAAGTCTTTTTAAGTGGGATCACTGCCTATTACCTAATACATGATGAGGTAATGCTGAAATACTAAAAGACCCTCAACACTTTTTCCTCCATAGAGATTACAGATGCTGGGGGGGAGGAACCTATTACCCAGAAGGAGCTCAACAGTATCAGAGGGTTATCAGTGAAGATAATTTTACTTTGCGTCAATGTTCCTATTTAAATGTTTTGATCCAAACACATCAGTACAATAAATGCAAGGGCCGTATGTTGATTAGAACAAAAGATACATTACATTAAGATTAAAGTCTTGGTATTAAGTAAAATATCTAAGCACTAATTTCTAGCTCTCCAATATTTCCACCAATACTATTATCTCCATTTAATTAGGACATAAAAGTAAGTAAAGTTAATTTAAAAGGAAATTTCAAGCAGCATTCCCATTTGATTCTCTAGGAAATTAACACTCTAAACCTTCTAATGGGCATCTTCAAAATAAAACGTTATTAACAAAATATGTGATAATTAACATAATTAAAGCCCTCTAAAGTATACATTTTTTAATGGCAATTGTTCTGTTAAAAAAATATGCAAGAGGAGTGAATCAAAAATCCCACTCCCCTCATAACATAAACATGCATTAGATAGCATAAACATTGGACAATTCCTCGTCGATATCCACTAACCTAGA
This sequence comes from Ara ararauna, assembly GCA_028858755.1. Taxonomy (NCBI): domain Eukaryota; kingdom Metazoa; phylum Chordata; class Aves; order Psittaciformes; family Psittacidae; genus Ara; species Ara ararauna. Next base: position 10,624,868 of record CM054379.1, read on the forward strand.
AATTCCAGCATTAACTCATAATAAGATTACTTTTTGTGGAATTGGATTAACTTTTGCACATTCCCTTGCCCCAAAAAGGAGCTCAGTGAATGGCTGCAAGTGCTCCAATATCTCAAATTATGCAGTTATTAATTTAAAGCTGGAGTATTTTATCTTATCCAAACATATTCCCTCTGATTTCTAACACCTACACTGGTGCACCAAAAATAATCAGTTACCTCATACATAAGATCAAACTGGCAAAACAGGACAATTCTTACCCTATTGAAATGTCTAAATGAAAAGATTTTCTGATTTTCAACAGTTATAACATCACGCTCCACCACAAGCATTTTGTTTGTCCTCAGGTTGTATGGATGCACCTTCCACCTGGGAAAACCAACGCACCTTTCACGGGACAAGCCTGATGACCTCAAGCAGAGCTTTTATGCCTTCAGAGGGATTAATACATTCCAATCAGCTGGGATAAAAGCATCAAGAAGTTCAGCTACTTATCTGAGCTGTTCAAACCTCCTGAGCCTGCCCAGGGAGTGGGATATCTGACGGGAGAGCCCGTGCTTCCTGCTCCCAATCCACCCAGAATTACCTCATGAACCGGCTCTCATATAACTTCAGACAGGATGCAGCACTGTTCTTTCACACATTAAGCTCAGCACCAGGTGCAACAAGCAGTGCTGATAATAAGGAATAAAAGACAACTTTCTTCACATTTGGCTTCCTCCCACATTTTGGGGGGGAACAGGAAGAAGGTGATGGAAAAAAGGGAAGAAAACATGTGGACCTAGCCCACTCATATTTGCCTATTTTATATCCACTCTACAGACACAGAGGGCTCAGATACACATGACATTTTTAATAAGCAGGACTAGTAAGACCAATATCAGAGCCAGCTTTGCCCCGACGGACAGGGAGCTGGGATGCAATGGACATCCCATGGCTGAGGCCTCAGCAGCAGAGGCCCAGCCCCACCACACCTGACTGTGTTGAGCAAGGGCAGTCCCAGGGTGGCAGCGAGGGTCACCCAAGAATGGTGATGAGACAGTGATCACCATGGAGGTCCACAGCAACAAGACAGACCCCAATCCCAACTAGCAAGTCAGGACCTCGATCAAGGATCTCCATGGCCAGCGAGGGGCATGGCTGCCACTGAGCTGGAGACCAACACTGCAACAAAGCTCAGACTGGGACTGAGCTTAAATAACATACCTGGACAGGGGTGTGGTGGAGGCCTCAGGTGAAGATTATTAGGGCCATTAAGGCTTACCAGCTCACTCAGAGCCCTGGCAACCAACATGTACTTTCTTCTATAGCATGAATCTCCCACAAAGCAATCATTTACTCAGTCCCAGGGGACGAAGACACTTCCCTGCTCCTCTACTTCGAATACATTCATATGAATTCATATTATATAAATTTGATTCACATTCAATTCAGTGAGGCTCTTAAACAGCACACCTTAGATCCCTCTGATGAGAGACCACAATCAGCACATGTCAATGGTCCTGCTTGTGCTCAGGCATTACTTCTGCGGAGGAGGGAGTGCTGTGGAGCTGAAGTAATTCTCACAGTCAAGAAGGGGAGGTGGATATGAGAGAGTTAACGAAAAAAGTCTTATTTCTCCAAAGAAAAAACAACTCATTTGCTTCAAGGGCAAGAACTGGCAGAGTATTTGGCTTATTTGCTATTTCATTAGAGCTTTGCCAGCCACAGCTAATAGATATTACCACCTGAATCATGAACTGATTTACTAAATAACAGTCATGACACTCTAGTAGTGTAACCTTATAATAACGCAAATATTTGCCACCATCTGCAGTAAATTCAAAGCATCTGCTGTAACTTTTTTTTTTATGAAAGTAAAGCAGCATACCCCACTGTAAATTCTTTTGATATTGTTATTACGGTATTCTGTGATAAATAAAACAAATGCACAAATACAGGTCAGACTGAGAAAATAAATCAGTAAAGCGTAGCAACTGCTTTAATTATTATTAGAAGCACTTTGGCATTTTTCTTACTTGTCACCTTACAGAAGTATTTTACTCGCCATGGACAGCAAAGCTTTCCCTATTCTTAAATACCGAAGAAAATCTTTCAGACAAAAGAAATCTCAGGTTTTCTTTCCACCTGGGCTGGAATTTTGCAAAATAGCTCAGAAGTTGCTCAATCTCTGCTTCCACTGACAAACTACACAGCTTCTCCCACTGCCTGGATAGGTAGAAGCCAGAATGTGCTTTGTAAAAACTCCAGCTCTAGGTATCAATGCTGTGTTTATCACCGTGTTATCCAGCAAACTATCACTCTTGCACTAAGCGTAAGAGTTTCTCTCTGTCCACCCACTAACAGCAGTTTGGCTGATTGTGGGAAAGCCAGCAAATCTTTTCTGCTCCGTGGATGGACAAACTCCCGGGCACTTTTATCTCTTGTGGAAGGGGTTCAGTTACAGCCAACTGGCCTTCATCCAGGTAGTGATCTTTCCCAGGCAAGACAGAAAGCTGGAGACGGAGTCAGTTGCCTCTGGTATAACGGCAATGTGTAACAGCATGTTGCTGGAGTCACAAACTCCGCCAGCTGTTCAAGAAAGATGCTGAGTAAGATGACATGGGACACCCGCACCCCAAAAAAAGCATTGTTGGGAAGACAAACAAAATTACCCATTACAACTGTTTTAGAGTTGCTGTCTTGTTTTGATAGGAATGGAAAGCACCATCCCAAAAACCTTTTTGCAGCTCTACAGTAAAAAGGCAGCTTCAAAACCAGCAGTGGTAATAACAGCAGCAGTTGCCCCAGCCACAGGAGCATAAAATGTCAGCCAGTACCCAAGAAAAGACTAGACCACTCGTGACCATAAATGTCAGCATTTTTGATTACATCATTCCGGAAGCAGGATTCAAGACACCTGCAATAACCAGATGAAGTTGGCGTTAGCTATTTATTAGCTGTTCAGCTAAGCAAGATAAAATCACTACACTTATTTTCAAAGAGTGGGCTACATGGACATAGGAATTTCATCCTTAAAGGTGGTACTGGAGGCCTTGAAGCAGGCACTGGGCCCTGAAAGTACACCTGCTCTTATTAAAGCTGTTTCAGGGGCTAACCTTTTTCAGGACGAGTAACCACCTTCTAGCTTCCAGACTATATGTCTGTTCGCCATCCTTTGGGCATTTAAGCCCATATTTTGAAGTTCTTCCAGGTTTGTTTCATGGTGGTGTTTTTTTAGCTCTCACTTCATACATAGCGTTTTCCCACCTTTCACTCATGATTTTAGGGCAACTTTAATTCAGTCTTGCTTTCACTAGGCGAAATAAACTATAGTTCCCCAAGAGATAAACCCTGAGTTTCCTAGGAAACCTTCTTTTAATTCACCTTCTTGAACATGGTTGGTTAGAATTAGCACATGGGGGTATCTACAGAGGGCAGATCTCCTTTCTATCATCCAAGAACACCATTTATATCTTTCAATAATTCCATAGGAAATACTACATTCCAGTCTCCCTCCCACTTATCTACTTCCAAATTAGGAGTGGATGGAAATGGGATATTTATGAGTGTAACTTGATATTTTTCACTAGTAAATTTAATTCCTTTTCTTTCACTTACTTTCTCACAGTTATCTAAATTTTCCCATGGGAGATTTAAGGCCTCCTCTGTATTGCCAGTGCATCTCAGTTTTCCCAATCAATACAAGCATGCTCCAATTTTCATTCCAGAATCATTAAAGAAAAATCTTCAACCAAATCCAGTGCCAAAACTCATTCATGAGACTTTCCTTTAGTAACTTGCTTTCAGCATGGCAGTTTCTCTTTTAGTATAACTGCTTTCTTTCTACCTTATGGTTCCAGTAGCTTCCTCTTTCACAGCTTAAATTAAGAGACCTCTGAAGATGCAATATAGATCTGGCTTATTTCTTTTGTTTGAAAAACAAGTGATCTTATAAAGAGACTCAATCCAAAGAGACTGACATGAAATACTATTGGTAATGTTATATTTCTCTTTTCCTGATCTTCCTTCTTATCTAAATATCCTTTGTTTGCTCATTTATTACTGAGTTTGGGATTTGGGATACTCAGAACCATCTCTTGTCAAGCAAAAAAAGCAGTTATGTAGGTATCTCTATGTTCCCAAATCCTGCTCACCACAACACTTAACCATGAGATGTGCATCTCCAGCCACTGCTCTTGAGCCAACCAACTGTTGAGACAGCATGACACTATGAAATTCCTGGAGTCCGGAATGTGCTCCAAAAGCACAAGGTCCTCTCAGAAATAATTTGCCATTACTGAGCAGTCAGGATTTGAAGGAAGGCATTCTGGGATGCCAGCAAGATTTACAGCTCAAACTGCTATTGAGGGATGTGATTTAGTGGCTCAGGTCAATGATGCAGAGTGTTCAGGTCTACCCCACAACTGAGCTTATATGACGTTTGCACCAAAACCTTTCTATCCATGTTTCCTCACCTCCCTGTTTCGGTTTCCTTTATTTTTGCCTCATCTGTCTCAGTCTGCCCTCAGATCACAATGACAACTGAAAGGCTGGGGACTTTTACAACATAAAGCTTCTGAGAGCACCACATGTCTACAGAGACCATAGCAACAAGCCACCTGAGCATCTGCTGTATTACCAAGAATTCACTCTAATAAAAGTGATATGACCTCAGCTTTTGGAAGCACTGGACTTTACTCTCACATAAAAGAAAAGCCAAAGTGTTGGAAAAACTTCCTGAACAGAAAGACAAACACTGAACTGTATTATTTCCTGTTCTAAATTTCATCTGTCTCTAAAGCACAAACTTCTTCCAACTATTTTCATTACATTGTTATCTTTAGATATTTAATTAATTTGCACCAAAGTCCCCAGTATTTTCATTCCTTAGCATCCTGCTCAGTGTGGCCCCAGAGTAAAGAATACATATTCACGATCTTAGAAGCTAGAGATCTTACCATATTTAACAAGAAGCATCTCTGACAGTAATTGGAGTTTTGTATCAAGGTAAATAAATGGTAAGATCATAAGAACATACTCTAGTGGCCACATGCATCCGGCAAACACTAACATCAGAGAGCGAATTTAACATAGAGTCTCAGTGGATATGAATTGTCTGTAAACAAACAATCTGAAGAAAGCCTCACTTTTGTCATCTGTTATTCCCATTGAAGAAAAATGAATATTCTGTTTCATACTTTTCCTACCAGGTGGCTTCATTATTTACCACAAATCTTTCTTCCCCTCATTGGGTGCCCAATACTGTAATATCCTCAATGACAATGGATTAACTTTCTTTCCTCAGTAGGAGCATTCAATGCAAATTATCCAAATTACTCAATATGCTACAATGATGGTACTTCACAAGGGTACGTTGGGAGACCTGTTCCTCAGGTTGCTTGAAACAACTGCTCCCTTCTATCAAGACACAAAGGTCTCATCCCTTCCCTGGTAATTATTCCCGCAAGTACAGGCAGGGCACAGAGTGAAGCAGCAGACAAGGATGGGGACAGCTACAGTGAGATACCAGAGGCTCCACTCTTCCCAGTCACTGAGCACGTGAGGAACTTTGGGCAAGTCACTTAATCTCTGTGTGCACTGGCTATCCCTCTGTAATACGGAGATAAGAGCGCTTCCTCCCTTCAAACAAAGTGCTGGAGGCATAAAAATTCCTAGACTGAGAGGTGCAAAATCTCTTGATGATGAGGTAAGTGCCTTGAGCAAATAGTGGCTGGATAACTCAGACTGAAGTTTGAGCACTGTGTTTAAAGAGTTAAGTTCAGAGCAGAGAAGGCAAAGGCAGGCATGAAGGGCTCCCTTCTTACATGCCTAGAATCAGTGGCTTCAACAGATACAGGACTGGCCTCTAAATGCTGAAGCTGTGCTAAGGTGTCTGTGAAAGAGAAATACTTACTCTGACCTGGAAAAAAAGAAAGGCAAATGGCACGGCTTTGAAATAAAAGAGCAAAAAGAATAGGCTCAGGAGGGTTTATAAATCCTCTTAGGCAGCCTCTCAGTATTCCCTTCCCTATAACTTTAGAGCAAGGCTTTAGCAAATTTCAAGGAGGATGGTCAGACACTATGATGATTGCCATTTCTGGCTTCATCCTGATTAGAATGGCAGTCAAGTCTGATGGTGTTAACCCATCAGGTCTGAACAAACCTGAGTATAAATATAGCCTTATTGTAGCTGAGGAACAGCCTCAGTTTGCTGTAAGCTTATTCAGTTATAGCTTTGCTGGATATCCAAGAACACAAAGTAAAAATAGATTTACAGTGACACCAGGAAAGGCGCTGGGTTTGGGTCAGGGTGCAAGATTCCTAGTCAAGATGAAACCTCTAAAAACGTTTTTAGAAGACACTGTGCTGCTATCAAATATTCTAGTGCAAGACAAGGAAATGAAACATGTTTGAAGGATTGAACAAGCAGGGCAAAACCTAGTACTGGGGACAGCCCCTTTGTACAGCTCTGGGATAGCAAAAGGTCAAAAGTGCTCTTTCATGGAAAGGGACAATTGTGAAGGCAAAGAACAGGCTGGAATTGTTCAAGCTGCTGCACCTTGATGTAGGGGGCTGACACGATCCCCAGGCAGCTGTCGGGAGTGAAACAGGGCTAAGACAGATCATTTGCCACCTTCCTTCCTCAGACCTTCAACACTGCATGCCTAACCCCAAGCTCCACCTGCAGCATCACCAGTAACTTGCAGCAAACCACCCCATGCTTGATTCCAACAACTTCCCAGCTGGGGAGTGCTCTTTCCCTCCAATTAATGCAGCACAGTTTGCAGTAGCTGCTTCACTGTTTGCTCCCCATAGTCACAAAGCCCACTCAACCTTTTCCCAGCCATATCGCAAAGACATGAGATGTTCTTATGTGACCAGATGTGACAATGCCCCAGGCTATATTTTCCCCTTCAAACACCCACCACAGAATCACTGCAGACCAATGGCCAGCCTTTGTAGCCTCCAGCAGGGCAGGCATTTCTAGTTATTAAATCAACGTTTAAGAGGTGCATGATGGAGAAGGGGGGAAAGTAATCAAATCATTTGAAATGCTAGAGTCCTGCCAAGTTGTCCGTGCTGTGCTGTGCCCGACTACATTAGTTATAACTGGAAGTTGTGACCGTCTGCGGTTGATTAAGCCAAAAGAGATGTGAGACTTCCACTTCTCTGCTCAGCTGTATTTGTTTTGTTGACTCACCCCCCTTCTCCACTGGTTTGCTGCATGGCATTTGACACTGAGGTCCTTCCAGTAACCATACCCCTCAGAGTGAGCATGTACAACAGGCTGTATCTGGCCACTTCCACCCTGACTCACCTGCTTACATCTGCTGAGGGTGGTACGTTCTCTTACCATATGCAGACACTCTCAAAATGCAGATGGAATTCAAGTGTGAAAGTCTGTCCCTGTCTGCTCCCCTCTATCATAAGATCCTAACTCCTTACAATCCCAATAGGAAGTTGCTGCCTATAAATTCCAGTTTACCCAAAGTGAAAAATAAGCATCAGGAATCCCTAGTTCCTTTTGCAAGTTGCAGCATTTCTGAGAAGCTGACAAACACCTCTGTTCAGCTTTTGAGGTTACACTGTCATTGAGAGCCCAAGGGTTCTCCATGTAGAATCACCTGAAAAAGCCACTGGTGAACATCTCTGCATCTTGGACCACGACAGAAGCATGCCAGATGTACATTTTAGAAAGCAGAGCATGTATCAGCCTCCTCATAGCGCCCTGTCAGAACATCTGATTAATGGTGACGTGATGGAAATCCTAAGCAAAAACCACAGCCCCTCACAACTGTTCTACCCAGATCAAAGCCATGTGGCCACAGATACTGAGCTCCAAACGGAGTTTCTGGGGCTCTTTTGCCACCCTGTTTCAAACCAAAAAGATTTCAGGCTGACAGAGGACTGGGAGTCACATTTTTTCATAGCCCCTAAAGTTTAAGAGAGAAAAGCTTCACATCAGACCCCACTGATTTGAAAACCCCTAAACCTACAACTAACACTGTACTTCAATTATTTGGGATAGAAGGAAGAACAGGCTTCCTGCTCCTGCTCCACGGCCCACAGGTTAATGGACTAATGCAATAAAACAATAGGTTCTAATAGGTCTCTCGATACAATTAAAATCAGAAAACGAATGATAGCCTGTTTCAGATGAAGCTATTGATGAAAATAAAGCATTCAGTATTTTTCCCCATTTAAGAACACTGAAGACTGCAATCACGTAAAAGTGTGATTTCACATGTATGCACTCTCACATACACAGACAAATCTGTGTAAAGAAATCCATTTTAAGTCGCTACAGTCATGTACTACCAGATTTCAATTACTCATACAAAGGAATTATACTGATTTCTACACCAAGAGGATTACTTTGAAGCAGCTGAATACAGGTATCTAACAGAAGAAAATACTTGCTGAAACACTGTGGTATGCTACAGAAGGAAAAACCCCACAGACATGCTTTGGAGTAGAGAAAGCAATAAACACACCCACCAGCTATCTTCCCTCCATTCAGAGCTCCTTAGGAAAAAACAAGTGTGAGCTTCAGATCACTTTGGGGAAAAAAAAGAACCACGAAAGAGGGGTCAGAGATCCCCAGTGTCACACTGCAAAACTTCCAAGCCCTCAACCTCACAGTCAGCCACAGGCTAGCACAAACCTAAGACTTGCTAATTTCAAGTCACTTCCCATCAGTCATGCAGGAGCACAGCAGCAGTAAGCCCACTGTCGAAGGGCCTGGGTGGCTGGGTGCTCTGAAAGCACCAGTGCTCCAGAGGTCGAGTCAGAAGTGGAAAGGCAAGGACTTGTTGTGTGACTATCCCCCAGTGGGGAAGAGACAGCAGTATGAGATACAAGAATAAAATTAACTCCAGCCATTGAGGAGTAAGAAGAGGAGAGAGACTGAATAGGTAAATGACACACTAGTGAGAAATGCTATTTGTTGCCCACCCCAGCAGACTTCACTAAGGCCAGCAACACAACTGTGTGCAATTGGGTCATTTTCAACCAGGCTTCCGACCTTGTTTTGGAAATAAGGCTTACTTACAGTGTGTTAAATCAGTGCTGTTAACTCCTATCGGTCCTTGCGATCCTCTCATGAGTCCTATTTCACCTCTAAAATGAAGTGATGAGAAGAATATTCCCTACAACAAGACATTAAAGTCTGTCTTGCCATTGTACTTTGAACACATTTCTCTGGTATCTAACACAGCAAAACCTCACCTCCTGTTACATGAAACAGTATGATCTGAAAGGACAGGTTTGAGGAGAGGGAAGGAGACCAGCTTTCAGCTGGAATTTATATTTAGGAAGACCCCTACTCTTGAGGTAAACCAAACACAAGTCAAGCATTCCAAAGGTCTTCATTACTCTGCCCATTCCTTGTCATATCCTTTCCTGACAAGGGGCAATGCATATGTAAAAAAAGCAGGTGACCCACAAACGAGATGGCCCCTTCGTCTTTTCCACTGCACTTGACCAGCATTGAGGGGGCCACAAACCAGCTCAGGACTAGAAAACTTGCAAGGCAGGTCCAACACAGAAGTACCTGTTCCAAAGGCTTATTTCCTGTAGTTTACATTATAACTGACCCTCCATAATTGACATTAATGATTTGTGTGACAGTAAGACTGAGGGATCAGCTGCAGAGCCATGGGACCTCACACCCATTGTAAAGGCAAATTAGAGCCTGCAATCTAAGTATCAGAATAGAAGAGGATTTACCTTCGTGCTGCAGATGGAGAAGCACACCACAGCCAGGATGAAGTGACTCATTGAAGAGGAACCAAACCAGGAACTGCACACAGATTTCTCACATCTTAGTCCATTCCCTGAACCATCACTGATCATTTCCCACACAGCCCTGGAAGACTTTCACAACTAAGTCATTTTGAGGTTGCTGCGCTTTGGCCCCATCCCACGCAGCTCCGTGTGCTTTTCACTTCCCTTCCTCTGAGTTGGCTGTAACAAATGTTCTTTCCATGGCCTCTCTGAAACACTCTGGACAAGCATCTGTTACCCTGTCAAAGAAATAGGACCTTTAAGTCCAGGTACTTACTGCTCCCCACACTAATGCTGACACCCCGATGTCCCATTAGTGGAGGAATGCTCTTTCCCAACCTCAGGGATGCTCTGGCTGAACAGCTGTCCTCCCAAGGAATGTGTAGTTGAAGCTATTTAGATATGCTCATTTGCAATGGCTGCAAAAGCCACATGCCTCTTCATCTAGAGACTCAGGCAAAACATTTCACACCCATACATATTCCCGTGCCTCTACTGCTTTTCACGTGTAGGTCAAAGTCATCTTAGTAGTTCAAGAACCTTCTTCCCTTATATACGTTGTCTTCTCTGACTTGCCAAGGTCCTCTCTATTTCCTTCATTTCAGCTGGTTCCCTACTTGCTTAGCCAGGCTTACATTTACACCAAACCTATCACCAAAGCATACCCCTCCATTCGTTCTTCCTTCCCAAATCTCTTCATCAAAGCAAGTGCCTTTGAGATCCCTTCTGCTTCTCCCACAACTTTTGAAGCTCAAAATGCCTCCTTAGCGCTCAATGTCTTTACTCTGCTTCTGGGGAAGTTTCACAGCTCCAAACACCTTCTCCGCCAGCAGACTCAGCTGCATTGATATCCCTTGCTTCCAACTCTCCCAGTGTACGCAAGGGATCCCACTTGAATGAAAGCCAGAACCCCTGCTAAGGGAGCTCCATTAGCCATATGCTGTTAGGCCTGTCCAGTTTGCTCGAAGTGCAATATTCAACCACGCACTAAGACTTTAGAGTCACAGTCAGGATTAATAAGGTACATAGGGACACCTCCCTTCTCGCATTTGATTATCACACCTATATTATGTGTGTTTATGCAGCTATTTTCTTGATGTGGACTGAGATATACACAGTCTAATAACACTGCAGTATATTATTTTTCAGTATTTGTTTTCAGGCTGGAAAAATGCCATAAAAACTGTGAAGAAAATTGAGAACAGATCCTTTCAGCTGGTGTAAATCTAGATACCTCCACTGATTTGGGTGGATTTATGCCAATTTCAACAAAGTGAAGATTCAACCCTTAAAATAAAGTCATATGTTTTGCACATCTTCCATATTCTTAACAAATTATTTAACATGATTTTCATTTCATTACAACATGAGCAATGAGGTACTTTTGTATGGAAAGAAATTAATGGAGATCTTACTAGTCCTGGACAAGTTTCTTTGCATTTGACACTGGTGCAATACTTGGAAATCAGAGTGAAAGAATGGTACGCTCCTATTCAAGTACCCCCCAACCTGAGTTTTACCCAAAAAATGAGTAGATGAGGTCACACACCAAGAATTTCACACTATCTTTATTAAATTACTATGTGCTGCTTTGCTTTTTAAATTCAAGTGACAAAGATCACTGCAATCTACAGTTAATGAAACATCATCTCTCCTGTGTATTCTCATGGATCCTATCTTTCCTTATCATTCTTAAGAGAATATTATGCTTCTGAAATGACAGAGGCTCCTTTCCTTGAAGGAACTCTTGCTGCCTGCCAGTGATCTTCTTGTTATGTGCTTTGAGAGTGCGCTGCATTCGTAATTAGAGTCAAACTACCAGGGACTTTTTGAACCACAAAATAGCTGTGTCTAGCAGCAATATTTAGTCAATGCAACGCACTTTGCACCCCCGTCTTTGTAAGTGTCACACTGCTGGGGTTGGCGTTTTGCTGGAGATCCACTTGGAGAACAGTAAGAAATAAATTAATAAGGTGAATGATTCCTTTAAAAATGAATGGGAGGGAGGAATTATTGAAAGAATAAACTTGGTGAGAACTTAACAAAAACTGGTGGCTTTTGCTGCTGAACCACCCCAGGTAGCACTCCTAAGTAATACAAGTATATTAACTGCATGCACATATTCCAAATACTGATCACAAGGTCCCTATGCAAGCCAGGCTTTTGCACAGGTCCTCTTCTGAGCAGGGGCAGCACTAAGATGTGCTGAAGCCTCCCTCTTTAGTAGGAAGATTCTCCTGTTTCAAGAGTTCTGAATCTTCTGATTTAGAATCCTGATTCTGATTACAGAATGTCCCAAATTAGAACTGCTGACATAACTCTTACATACACCAGCACTGCTCCTTTTGCAAGTACAGTAATTGTATTTGGTTGCTTTGAAGAAATATATTGATATTTCTTCAAAGTTTTGGAAACAGGAACAGATGCTGCTTCAAATTCCTGAATGTACTTTGAATGTCAGAATTTAACCAGCCCCAGTGAAACTGCTGAATTGGGATCTAGTACTTTGACAAGCGTTATTTAGTGCTTTTGGTCAGAAAAGATGAGGTTTGCAGCCCTAACCTGAGAGGGAGTCAGGCTCTAAGAGGAGTGGCAGACTGCACTTCATTTGTCAGAGCAACCCCCAGTATCCAGTGAACATTACCATTTTGCATCTGTGGAATGAAACATGTTTGGTGGTATCATTCATTTTATTTCTGTCTCAGCTCAGAAAAGCACCAGATGTCATCTAGAGCCTTTTTGGAACTTTCTCAATTCTTTCCTCCTTCTTGAGTTTTAACTGGTCTCCCCCATACAAGTCTGAGTCCCTCTTTTCTTGTTCATTCCTTTATACTGCTCAGCCTCCAGGAGGGAGCTATGCCTTAAGTCACGGCTGTGTGGACACAAAGGGCCCAGATCTGGGGTTCCACCCTACCTATGTTTGACTGCAGCCTGAAAGCACAAAAGTTTTTGTTAAAGTCAACACTACAGCAAACATCTATATGTCATGATGTTTATACAGGTGAAGATCTTAAACACCTGGCTGCCTGCATCTTTTAGTACCCAGCTCAGCACTATCATCTGGCCAAAGAAATAAAGGTCCTGATTTGTTTTGAAGGGTACAAAAGGAGGAGAGCCTTCAGCCAGTGCTGCTCACTCCAGCCTTCAATTTGTCCTGAGAACTGCGAGACTAACTTAAAATCATCAGTGTATTTGTTCAGAGCTCTTTATCTGCTTTCCTCTTTTTACAATGCTTACTACTAACAGTCATCTTCCTTCAAGTTTCCTGCGCTTCACCCCATATCAATGGAAACCAAACTCCTTCCCCCTTTTTTTGAATAAAGGGGGCATCCAAACCAAAACAACATCGCACTTGACTCCAGGAGCTAAGGCTTCATGGAACATATCAAACAGCAGATTCTGCAGCCCTTTTTATCATTAGCCAAATACAACCAGCCTAAAAAGTGACCTTAGCAATCATATCAAAACAACAGGAGGTCTTCCTTTCTACACATAAACAAAGAGGAACTAAGGACCATTGAAATAAAATCCCTCATCTCAGTAAAGAATCACTGACCTTGTTCACTGCTCCTGGGAGGAGGGAATACAACAAGAACAAAGTGCCCAGTTATGTCAGTTCTGGTATTTGCCAAGCACTGGGGATCAGGCGGTCCAGATGAGGCACAGATTAGAGTGGCTCAACATGAATTTCACTTTATGCCATTATTTCAGACTTTGAGGAGCAGCAAGTAACAAGACAAAAGGCTTTGAAACTAAAACCAAAAACACACTCTAAGACTGAAATTTCTGTCCAGGTGCAAGTCAAATTTATGATGCCTACACTATTCTCTCCATAATGTTCCGTGAGGCTCTAAACCAGCAAATGCCTGTAATTCCTCAGATCTCCCATTTGGTCCTGAGTCTTCCCAGTGAACACCTTCTTGACCAGCGCTCTACTGAATGCCTTCCCCAAGAAAAACAGAGAAAGGAGAAAACAGCAGCAATCACCCCTGAGTATTCTCTACACTGTAGGCCTGTTTGTACTGGAAGGCCCATGCAGGTGCTGAAAGAAGCTTCAGCATCAAGTCCCTCTAGGCCAATCCCTACAGAGACAGAAAAGGATTAGCCCCAGGGCTGGCTGGACAGGAGAGATCTTCCATTCTCTGTGACAAGCCCAAGGCAAACAATCTGTGCTTCTGCATTTAGCAACGGAGTCTTCCCCTATAGTACGTTGTAGTGCTCCCATCTTATGGCCCCGTATGATGGGACCAAATGCAACAGCAACCTCTGCTTCTCTTTTCCTAGGAGTACCAGATACTACGAAGACCTTTTCCTTGGCATGGCAGTTATACCTGACCCTTCAGAAAGGATCCAGTCCATGCCTTTGACAAGTGAAAGTATTAATTATAATGCAAAGCCAGCACAGAGATTCTCAACCTGAAATAATGTCAATATTTTAAGTACACACAAAGCCTGTAACATTTAAACATTCACACCACTATCTTCACCCACAAGGCTCCTGAGGCCATTTTCCCAAGGTAGGGTTGGGGTTTTTTTGCCTTTTCTGGGTAACTACATCTTGTCAGAGATATGAAATGAAATATTGGTGTCTTCCATTTGCAAGTTGATTATAGCTAATGGACTCATCATAATTGCAGGATTTTTTTCTTCTTCCTTACTTCATATTATCCAATCATGGAATGTAGCAGCAAAAAATAGTCTTTATTCTTTATTTCATTCAATATAGTAAGTACTCTGAGTAGCCCTTACTGATGATCTGATTTCTCACAAAGGAGTGTTTGTAAGGTGAAAGATGGATATTCTGTGAAATATTTTACTTGTCATCAGTTTTGTGTTCTTATATCTCAGACTGAGACATCCTCTGACAGATAAATTCAGTCATCAGAGGGAAGACTAGCAGTGCCTTTCTCAAAGGCTTAGACCACACTGCTCCCGTGTGGTTTCTGTGGAAAACGGAGAACAGGCTGAAACACCGTTCTAGAGAAACTCCTGGTCCCCTGCTTGTATAAATCCGGGACTTCGTATGTTTCTTAGATGGCACTATGGACATTCTTAACAAAAATGACACTGGCAAATTTGAAAGAGAGACTTTTTTAATGCACTGTAATATCAGCGCCAGTACAAAGTTCCCTTAGCTAGTGAGGCATTTGATTGTCCAGCCCTTGGCAGTCAGCACGTGGCTCACTGTTTCACACCAGAAGTAAGGAAAGAATTCCACAGCCACTGAGATGCTCTCCTCAGACACTGAAACCAGAGGGCTGGTCTGCTTCACACAGGGGATAAAGATCTGCATTATACCTACTGCAGAGAGGCAGCACCACTTTCCAAGAGAAACACTGCACATCAGCACCCAGAGGCAGCCTGTCAGGCAGTGTTTGCCGTTTGGTTGCTGTTCTCCCACATCACAGGCAGCGGCACAATTCCCGCAAGGATTCCATCCCGAATGTTGCACACACTTTGAGTAAGAGAGCACATATTTCCCTCCTGAGAGAGAAGTCAAAAGCTACCGATGAGTAAATACCCGCCAGCAGAAAGCACTTCCAGAATTAGGTCCTTAATTTGCAAAGTATTTAAGCCACAATACACATTTACACCAACTGAGGTGACAGATACAGGTATTACGGAATAAGAACCACTAATGGCAACTACAATAGAAAAATGTCGGGGAAAAATAATCGTAAGCTGGATAGACTTATGCTTTGAATGATTTAAGACCACTGGCATTTCCTGTCACTATAGAACATTTAATTCATTTGAGTTTTACACAGTTAATTTTACAGTAATTCAGTGGATTCTTTTCCCAACAATCTAAATTGTTCTCACATACTTAAGCTATATCTGCAAACAGATGGTGAAAATAGCTGTTATTTTGCTCAGAGTATTTAACCTATTCCACCAGAAAAGCCTGCCTTGAAGTCAAACTCAAAAGCTATTTGCCCTTACCTGGGGAACATGCAGACATATTTGCCCTTATCTGGGGCAAAGCAGACAGGAAGAGTGGGACAGGGAGAGTGAAAGAAACCTAAAAGGGAAAGAAATCCATATAGAAACAAGCTTTAAAGAAGGAAACTCATACAAAACCCCAAAAGCTAACTCTACCTAACTTCCCCCTGTCCCTTCCCCTTTCTATGGAAAACCAGCAGACTGACAGATGATATAAAAGGAGCAAACGAGTTTAGCACAGAGAAGGTGAAAGGGAACAGAAATTCCTCTTGGATTGTGGAAGCAATAACTATACCAGAGCCTGCCACTGTATCATCTCAGATTGCCTGCAGGCCTCATTTCAATTAAGAAAGACATTTATGAATCAGACAAATGTGGTATCTTAGAACTGAATCAGAAAATCTGTCAACATACTGAAGAGTTTACTTGTAACACGTACCAGGTCTGAACCACACACACAGAGGACAGAGCATAATGAACACAGACTGAGAAGCTGAAATGGTTCATAGGCCCTCAAAAGGGATGAATGGCTCTGAAGGAGATGTTATGGTGCATCAAGCAAATCCTCCTTAGTTCACATAATTATTGACCCGAGACGTCACAATTATTCCTTCAGAGCCATTAAGGGTCAAATGTGTTAATCCCATTGCCACCACAGATTATTTGTTATACAGTTTAGTGAGTGGGATAAGGAGGATGCTATATGGGAACCGCACACACTCATCATTTGGAGACTGCCTTTTTTTTGTGCCAAATTTTGGTCTTGTTACCCAGGAGTTTTCTTACACTAGTAGTAAGACACCGTATGGGGTACAGTAAGGAGCCAGAGCAGCAGGGAGAAGTATGAAGCCACCAGCAAGCAATACGTCCCATTGCGATAACACAGCTGCTCTCCTCTACTGTTTCTGCTGTGCACTGGCAAAGAGCTGGAGAAGAGTCATTTTTCTTCTAAGTGCAATCTGCTCACAATGCACATAGGATTCCCTCTGGTACAGGGAATCGCTGTCACCAAACTTTCCACCTGAATGCAGGGAAGTAGTTTTTGTATCCTTCTACATCTGCAAAAGGCAGTGGCAAGCAGAGGTTTAAGCAGAGTTATACCTGCCAGTTATACCAGCCAAAAGAAGACATCTCCCCTGACATAGTCTGCTACCCTTATTACAGCACTACCAAGCAGCCAAATCCACAATAGCTGGAGTATAACTGTAAGACATTTCTATGTGCCTGTCACACCTCTTGGATGAACACACAAATCTCTCAGCCACCTACTCCAAACAGCTTTGTGCACATTTATGAACGCACTTGCGCTCTCTTTTGTGGGCAGCACCTTAAGGGAGCAGCTTTCCCAGCTCAAAGAGCAAAACCCACAGTGAAGAGATCAAGCCTTCATCAGCCTTTCTCTGATGAAAAACTGCTGATGTGTAACAGCTGTGACACAGAGCAACAGGAACTGGCATTTCTGAAGTTACTCCTTTCTACCTTACACTAAAACTGACAGTTAATTCAAACTTATTTAATCTCAACAGCAGAATTCTTTGCCTTCTCTTAAAAAAACAAGGATAGCCAAGGTAGGAATTGCTGGGAATGTCTAAAAATAATTTAAAACTATTCACCCATGATAAACAATCTGCTGAAAAGCTAAGCTGAAAGTAAGTAACTTCAGGCTACACAGGGCTCGTGATTTCTGACTGAACTTGCCATGATACTCTTCCTGAAAACAATGGCACAGAGTGAACTATGAAGCAGGACATCTCAGTGGAGGTAAACAAGAGCTGTGCCTAACCCCACAACCCACCAACTGCGGAATGACTCTGCCATTGGATACAACATGCAAAATATTTGAGGTGCTACAGGATCCTTAAACACTTGACCATAAGCACCCCAAAACAGCACATAACTCAATATATCACGGCTGCAGTGTTCTGCATCACTCCTGTGGCACACAAGCACACTTTTAAACACGGAATAAGCAAAGGTGATATATACGTACAATAGGACACAACACAAGGATGAATATAAGCCATTTAACGGCACCATCTCTCACTACAGGAGACTACCCTGTGGTTCCTGCTTTGCTCTGCTACTTGTGAGCTATATAATTGCCCATGCCATGACAATGCTATTTCTGTTGCCTCTGCTCACACTGTACATTACTCTGTCCTGCAGGATATACACATAGATGCAAATATATTATTAATATGATAACACAGGGCCTCATTTTCTTGCCATTTTTTAATACTGAATTAGTAACATCTGCACTGCAGCTTCTGTTAGACTGCTTTTCAAGAGCAGAAAACTTGCAGAGAGGCAAGAGAAGGAAAGAAAGCATCTGCATTTGGGGCTTAAACTGGCCTCCAAAATACCATCATAGAATCATAGAATAGTCAGGGTTGGAAAGGACCTTAAGATCATCCAGTTCAAACCCCCCTGCCATGGGCAGGGACACCTCCCACTAAACCATGCCACCCAAGGCTCTGTCCAACCCAGCCTTGAACACCGCCAGTGAAGGAGCATTCACAACTTCCCCGGGCAACCCATTCCAGTGCCTCACCACCCTCACAGTAAAGAATTTCTTCTTGCTTAAAAGATCCATTTTTGCAAAGTGTGGGAAAAGTCTTCAGTGATGTTTGGGATATTCACCTGGGGAGAAGAAAGCAGATTTTGGCTGTGCACACCTCAAACTGCATGCAAGTTGAATGTTTATAACTTCCCTTTAGATACTTGAACGTTACAGAGACTGGGAGGCAAATGAGGAGAGAAATACAGGAAGACAATTTCAGCACACATCAGACAAAATGTCACATTTACTTTTCCCTTAGAGATATGCAAAATCTCACCAAGTGAGCACTGTGAGCTCATAAGGAAGATATCTGACCTGCAAAGTCATAGAGTGGCAGCAAAGCGTTTCACAGCTCCTAAATAGCCTAAGTGGAGAAACTGGATTCTCTGTTTTCAGTTCTTTTTGTGAAGGCAATGAAGTCCAGATTCTCAAAGTACTTGAACAGGTTCTTAGGTGTTAAACGAAAGTGTTATCTCAACCGATATGTATGCAAGAAGTCAAAAGATTCAAGCCAGGCGTGCCGTGAAAATATTTTTTGTATCAAGACCACTCAGCTGACCAAGAGCAGATGTGAAAAATGAGTAAGTATTAATACGAGGGCTCTCACCCATTTCCCCCTCTTTCCTCAAACCCACAAGTCCACAACTGTACTCCACCACACTGGGCAAATAAAGTTTTTCCACTCGTTTTTATGAATAAGAAATTCAAAGTAATCTTTTTCTTATAACTGCTCTGCTGGGATGGGAGGAAAACTCTTGTTCTGCTTTGATCCTGAATTCAGCAAGTCCTGTGGGAGGTGAGCGCTTACACCTGGCCAAATGTTTGTACATTTGTGTCAGTTTTAAACCCACAGATTTGTTCTTCGCAGTGATTATCGATGCTGACGTGATGACCACACTCTGCATCGTTCTTATCTACTTACAAGTAGAACGAAGCTTTCAACCTAAAAATTCCCTTTTCAACATGCAAGTAAGACACATACAACTCAAACTGAACATAAACAAAGGTACTTGCTAAAGGCCGCACTTTGAGGCTGCTGTTATTCACAATCAATGTTTTCAGTTTATCCTAGATGTCAAAAATGAAAATAAGAAAATCTGTACATTCCAAAAGCTAATCAGAATCTAATGTCGTTATTTATTCATTTCTTGTGATTATCAGTCCCAGGTACACACTGCTGAAAAGGCTCATTAAACATGGCGACTATGGATATGATTTGCTGCCACTCACACCAGTACAAGGGAAGCAATTTTTATGCTAACAGAAGAAGGGGAAGATTTGGGCCAGAACATCAGATGGATTTTTAGCTGGAGGAATTAAAATGAGGACAGGACAAACAGAAAGGACTGCTGCATGCCTCCCATTCTGGATTTCTTCTTGGGTAACCCCATTTTTCCCTTCCCTCCACTTCCTATTTCAGGTTCTGAGATCTGGGCTTATTCACAATGATGCCCGGATCTCATCTTAGCATCACTGTTAATACCAACTACAACAGCTGAACTATCCCAGCAGTTATAAAGTCACCAGGGCAGGAGGTACTTAAGCAAATGCAGAACTTAGAGCATGTGAGTAGCCCCCATACTTCAAAGGAAAGTGGTCTGATGGAAAAGGACTCTGAGGCGCATAGTTGTCTTCAGGATACATGTAAAACTAGGAGACCCACATAGAAAAATCACTCTACTAGTACAAAGGATCCCTCAGACATCTCTCAGTTGCTTTTCATTACCAGAAAGAGTTTTTCACTGCTCTCACCTAAATAACTGTTTCGTTGTCATGAACCTTTATTATGATATAGCCAGTTTAATGCCATCCATGGTAACTGAAATTAGCTATTGGGTGTTTATTGATTAAAAAAAGCTGTGCAGTATGTTTTCCTTTTCAGACACTAACATCTAACCTCATAACCAGCATTATACATCCTCATTCCTGCCCATCTCATTCCTGTTCAGTATAGCACAGACCAAACTGCTGCCACAGTGATACAGAAGTTACAAGATTCCCCTCTTCAGAGCTTCTGTAGCACAAGAAATCTCTTTAGTTTTGTCAGATGTTATATCGGCAGGTTGTAGTGAGCATCAACTAACTTGATTTGAGATCCTTTGCTGCTTTCTCAGCTGACCAGGAATTTGAAGCAATGGATTCTGCTCTAATTGCCTACTTCCCTTTCAGCCTTCAAGGAACACCAACGTAAAAGGAAAATTTGCCAACAAAGCAGAAATTGAACTGTGTCTCTAGAAAGTAAATCCATAGCAAGGCGTCTGCTTCATGCAAAAATCTGCGCAGAAAACCACTGGGTGCAAAGCATTGTCAGTGGAAGGCCTCAGAACAAACGTTTCTTTATAAAAGGCCCACAAAGAAGAAAGCGGGCTACTCAAGTCATTTCTGCATCAAGAGATTTTCTGCATGAAGATCACTGAGCACAACTACTTCTTCTCACCCCTTTAGCAGAGCAGCCCAAGTGGTTTTCATCTCCCTTTCCTCCCTATCACAGGACATAAAGGTTTCCACTGCAAGTTCTGGGAGTTGAGTGCCAACCTGAGCTGCACAAAGCAGATGCTGAAATGACAAGCTCACTGAAACTTCTACCAAATTTCTGTGAAATGCACCCATAAATAAAGTCTGTCAGCACTTGCTGTTCTACACTGATTGCCAACATCTCACTCTTCTCAAAATAAATACCTCCTACAGCTACTTCTGGTTGCCTGGAGTACTAGATGTTGAAATCTAAGTTAAAAAATACAATTTCCAATGTGGATTAATGATCTCTGCTCAGCATTGAAGAGCTGAAGTCCATCAAACAGATCTGAAAGAGCAAATCAAAGTCAGTTGCTATCTGTACATAGAACTGCAGGGCCCATTCTGTCTCAAGTGATTTATGACAGCTGCTTCGTCATGCAGTTTTACACACAGCAGTCACAGGAGAAACTTCCAGGTTTTCTTAAATCCTTGGCAGAGGAGAATTCTTCCATTATCTCACAATTTCTTGTTTTTAAATGTCTGAAAATCAGAAGCATTGAAAAACTAACTCAGGTAATCATCCACAGAAGGAGGAACACATTCAGTTGTAATAATCACTGCTTGAGCAAAAATCAAGCATCTAGAACAGAATATATAACCCATTTCAGGGCATTCTTTCTTCACAGTTTTAAACGTTATTTTGTTTAAAGAAAACAAGCAAGAGTTTTAAGGAAGAGCGATATTCACTCAATTAATTTCACTCAGTCACAAACCAGTTACCAGGTTGTAAAACACTGGGGGAAAGCAAACATATACCCTAGAACACCAGTTCATGCCTCAAGCCACAAATCAAGTGTTCTGGCCCTAAGTTACAGACAGATACTGAGTTATCACTACAAAGAGTAATATTTCACTAGAGGTAAGTCTGCAGTGCAAGACTAATTTCAGCCAACTACCGCACATTTAATGGTACTTGTGTTACCCATCACCTGAAGAACTTACCCCAAGGTACATTAAGCACCCAAGGTGAGATTAACACGTCGGCAAAGAAAAAAGGGTAACAATATCTTTGAAAAGGACTAATACACAAGGGTCCAGCTGCCAAACTCCACCCCAAAGACCCAGCCAAATAAGGCTATGGAGTTGTAAGAAAATGCTGCTGTTTGATCATACCCTTCTTCCCTTAGCAAAGAAACATCAAAATTATCCAGAGTTTACATTCTCTCTGTCTGTGGGCTCATCACAAATAGTAAAGTCCATCTCCTTCCTGCTACCAAAGCTGTAAAGAGCTAAACACTTGCAAAACATACATTTTGAAGACTCCAGGGAGACCTTACAGCAGCTTTTCAGATCTTAAAAGGGTCCCATAAGAAAGACGGGGACATTTTAGCAGGGCCTGTTGCAATACAACGAGGGGTGATGGTTTTAAACTAAAAGAGGGGAGATGTAGGCTGGATGTGAGGAAATTCTTTACAGTGAGGGTGGTGAAACACTGGTACAGGTTGCCCAGAGAGGTGGTGGATGCATCATCACTGGAGACAATCAAGGCCAGGCTGGATGTGGTTCTGGGCAACCTGATGATGAAGATGTCCCTGCTCATTGCCAGGGGGTTGGACTGAATGAGCTTTCAAGGTCCCTTCCAACCCAAACTATTCTATGATTCTGTAATTCTACGAAAATCACTTATGACAGCAGACACAGAATCATAGAATAGTTAGGGTTGGAAAGGACCTTAAGATCATCCAGTTCCAAGCCCCCTACCAGGGGCAGGGACACCTCCCACTAAACCATGCCACCCAAGGCTATGTCCAACCTGGCCTTGAACACTGCCAGCGATGGAGCATTCACAACTTCCCTGGGCAACCCATTCCAGTGCCTCACCACCCTTACAGTAAAGAACTTCTTCCTCATATCCAGTCTAAACTTCCCCTGTTTAAGCTTGAACCCATTACCCCTTGTCCTATCACTACAGTCCCTCATGAAGAGTCCCTCCCCAGCATCCCTATAGGCCCCCTTCAGATACTGGAAGGCTGCTATGAGGTCTCCACGCAGCCTTCTCTTCTCCAGGCTGAACAGCCCCAACTTTCTCAGCCTATCTTCATATGGGAGGTGCTCCAGTCCCCTGATCATCCTCGTGGCCCTCCTCTGGACTTGTTCCAACAGTTCCATGTCCTTTTGATGTTGAGGACCCCAGAACTGCACACAATACTCCAACTGAGGTCTCACAAGAGCAGAGTAGAGGGGCAGGATCACGTCCCTCGACCTGCTGGTCACGCTCCTTTTGATGCAGCCCAGGATACGGTTGGCTTTCTAGGCTGCAAGCACACACTGAAGCAGGCTAGTGTTCAACCAACACCCCCAAGTCCTTCTGTGCAGGGCTGCTCTGAATCTCTTCTCTGCTCAACCTGTAGCTGTGCCTGGGATTGCTCCGACCCAGGTGTAGGACCTTGCATTTGTCAGGATTAAACTTCATCAGGTTGGCATCAGCCCACCTCACAGATGTGTCAAGGTCCCTCTGGATGGCATTCCTTCCCTCCAATGTATCAACTGAACCACACAGCTTGGTGTCATCGGCAAACTTGCTGAGGACACACTCAATTCCCCTGTCCATGTCACCAACAAAGATGTTGAACAAGACCGGTCCCAACACTGATCCCTGAGGAACACCACTTGTTACTGGTCTCCAGCTGGACATGGAGCCATTGAGCACAACTCTGCGTGCAGCCATCCAGCCAGTTCTTTATCCACCAAGTGGTCCACCTATCAAATCGATGTCTCTCCAACTTAGAGACAAGGATGTCATGTGAGACAGTGTCAAACGCTTTGCACATGTCCAGGTAGATGACATCAATTGCTCTACCCTGTCCATCAGTTCTGTAGCCCCATCATAGAAGGCCACCAGATTGGTCTGGCAGGATTTCCCCTTAGTGAAGCCATGCTGGCTGTCACCAAGCACCTTGTTGTTTTTCATGTGCCCCCGCATGCCTTCCAGGAGAATCTGCTCCAAGGTTTTGCCAGGCACAGAGGTGAGACTGACTGGTCTGTAGGTCCCTGGCTCATCCATTTTGCCCTTCCTGAAAATGGGGGTTATATTTCCCTTTTTCCAGTTGTTGGGAACTTCACCTGACTGCCAGGATTTTTCAGATATGATGGACAGTGGCTTAGCAACTTCATTTGCCAGCTCCTTCAGGAACCCACGGATGGATTTCATCAGGTCCCATGGACTTGTGCACATTCAGGTTCTTAAGATGGTCTCAAATCAGATCCTCTCCTACAATGGGCCCAGGGTCTTCATTCTCACAGTCCCTGCATCTGCCTTCCAAGACTTGGGTGGTGTGGTCAGAGCATTTTCCAGTGAAGACAGAGGCAAAGAAGTCATTAAGAACCTCAGCCTTCTCCAAATCCAGGGTAGCCAGTTCTCCTGATAGCTTCCGGAGAGGGCTCACGTTGTCACTAGTCTGTCTTTTATTCGCTATATACCTATAGAATCCCTTCCTGCTATCTTTAACATCCCTAGCCAAGTTTAATTCTAACTGGGCCTCAGCTTTCCTAACCTGGTCCCTAGCTTACCAGACAACACCCGGGTATTCTTCCCAGGCAGCCTGTCCTTGCTTCCACCTTTTATAAGCTTCTTTTTTCCTTTGAAGTTTCCTCAGCAGCTCCTTATCCATCCAAGGAGGTCTCCTGGCCCTCCTGCAGCACTTCCTTCTAGTTGGGATGCAACACTCCTGATCTTGTACTAGGTGATCCTTGAATATCAACCAACAGTCTTGGGCCCCCCTGCCCTCTAGGGCTATATCCCATGGAACCTTACTAAGGAGGTTCCTGAAGAGACCAAAATCTGTTCCTTGAAGTCCAGGGCAGCAAGCTTGTGTCCTGGGCTCAGCAGTAGCAGTCGTTTTTTCTCCTTACTAGCTGGTGCAGTGCTGTGTTTTTGACTTTCAGCCTGGGAACAGCGCTGATAACACCGATGTTTTCAGTTGCTGCTCAGTAATGTTTACTCTGACCAAGGACTTTCTGAGTCTCATGCTCTGCCAGGGAGGAGGGGAAGCTGGGAGGAAGCAGATACAGGACACCTGACCCAAACTGACCAAAGAACACGGAAGGGTGAGATCACTGCTCAGTTGGGCTGCGTATTGGCTGGCGGGTGGTGAGCGGTTGTATTCTCTTCCTGTGTTGTTTCCCTTATCATTATTATTATTGGTAGCAGCAGTGGTTTGTGTTATACCTTAGTTACTGGACTGTTCTTATCTCAGCCCGTGGGAGTTACGTTCTTTTGATTCTCCTCTCCATCATTCCAGGAACAGGAGGGGAGGAAGCGGGGGGGAGTGAGCGAAAGGCTGCGTGGCTGACTGGACTTAAACCACGACAGCCTGCTGTACGCTCTTCTCACTGTCCTGAGGATCTCGAATTCGACCATCTCATGATCACTGCAACCAAGGCTGCCCTGGAGCATCACATTTCCAACCAGTCCTTCCCTGTACGCAAAGATACAATTTCTACCATTCAACTCTTTAAAAGTAAGAAGAACTTTAAATTAGGCTTAGCCCATGCGTCTGTTGGCTGGACTTTGTCTATCAAACAATCTGAGCAGCCAGACTCATCAGTATAGAGAAATCCATTTTATGGTATAACCCCACTTTCTAAACTCAACCACAAAGAGGCTAAAGTTATAAAAGACAGTTCCAGTTCAGCTGCTGATAGATGATTATGTCCTTTCAGGTTAACATGTCTAATATTCCTTACAAAGCCAAACTGAGCACTAGCACAAGCAAATGAAATTGTGCTATGGATCGCACCATTCACAGCCCTTAGCTAGAAGCTCAGAGGCCAAAACCCCACCTGCAGCAAGAGAAAGGCATATAACCACTTTAGATTCAAATTCTTATTCTTCCATCTGATAAAGCACAGCACACCATCCCTGGCAGCGCTCAAGGCCAGACTCGATGGGGCTTGGAGCAACTGGTCCAGTGGAAGGTGTCCCTGCCTGCCCATGGAACTGGATGAGCTTTAAGGTCCCTTCCAACCCAAACCCTTCTGTGATTCTGTGATCATTACAGTCATCTTTTCAATGAAAGGGAACATTTATTTTACACATGCAAAACCAGGCAACTTAATTACGATCCTTCTGATGAGACAGTTCCTAGGTTTCCTATCAACATGTTCCCAGTCCCAGGCCCAGGGGAATTTCGTGGTAACATGAAGAGCATGACCATTTATTTGGCTTAAGGAACACATTAATTTATCTGGCTTATAGAATTTAAACATCTGACAAATGACAGTGTGGTTGATTTTATTCATCAGCTAATTGCTTTGCCACCTGGAGCTGCAGCTTTATATATTCAGCTTATAAAAGATCTGAAAAGGATCTCAATTATTCTTTAATTTGTTCCTTGAATATAAAGTAGGAAAAGCTGGCTTAATCAAACATTGTCTCAATTCTATTGGGATATGTCTAGTTACCTTATAACAAGGTAAGCTTTCATTTAATCATATGATATGATAATTCCCCACTTTCAAGCCAAGTATCCTCTTAGTTACAATCAATTTTCCACTGAAAAAATAAACATTGTCTCTTTACTGAAATCCCTGTAGAGGAAAATAGACCTTTTAATGCAACTTGCTGTTAATACAACCACCCTTGGAATTTTTCTGTTGGAATTCATTAAACCCCCTCATTTAGCACTGACGGGTAAATTGGGATATCCTGAGTTTTTAGAAATTACTCTTCATGAACAGGGTGATTTTGGCATAGCTGGGAAAGTTGCATAACGAGCATTTGGGAAGAATGGTGGGATCAGCACAATCTGGGGGTTATCTTTCATTTTACCACATAATACAAGTTTATTTTGTATAGCATCCTCTGTGTAAATTGACTGCCTAGTAGTCTTTGTACTTATTCTGACTGCAAATAACATGGGAGGGCAGAAGATATATCAAGCACAAAGCAGCTTTTATCCGATGATTCTGTTTCCATAGGAAGTTAGTACTAAAACCAAGATAACTGGGTCATAGAGTCCTTCATAGTCACACAACATATGTGCCCACAAGTGCTCTCCGCAGCAAAGCAGTCCCCAACACTAGAGCACTTTCACCCTTCACAAGAAAGCCTGGATCTACAATGAGATACAGAAAGCGCGCAGGAGAGATCAAGGTAGCTGGTGTCCCAAGGTGGGTGCTGGAGTACAGCTTGCTACCTGGAAACAGCAGGTTAAATTAGGAAGTTTAAAATACCACCACACTGAATGCAAAGCAAACATATCTGTGTGCTTGCATAGGAATAACTGAGAGGGAAAAAAGGGGAGGGGGAAAGGAAAACCAACCCAAACATGAAAAGAAATTCCAATGAATTTGAACTGATGGCACACCCCTTCTTTAACCTTAACATGCTGCCTGGTACAGTCGTAACTCCTGAGCTAGACATTACAATGAAAACTGAGGAGTCCAAAGGCTAGCCTGGCTGAAAACGGTATGACAGGCGCTGAAGAAACAATTACATAAGGAATTGATGTGAGGAGAAGGAATGCACAAGTTAAAAGCAGAACTATTTGTACCAAGTCCCAAAACACTGTGCAATGGGAAGCAGAAAGGGATAAACTAACCTACTAATGCTTCTACAGACACAACAACGCCTCTTGTAGCCAGAGCAGAGAGGATTTGTAACACATGGCCACAGAAAAGGCAGGTACAATAGCAGTATAGGAGGAGAGTTTGAATGAGAGAGTGAAGCAGCTGACACAGTCCCACCTGGGCCATGGAGGAATGGTTTGGTGAGATAAACATGCTTATTGAGTTCTCAGATGAGGAATACAAGAAAAAGTCACCCAATAAAGGAAGTAAGTAAGATCCACCTAATGACACCTATTTTGCATCCCTGGCTTTGGTGACATATGGTCCAGCTCCAATTGCCTTTCAATGTTTGCACAGAAAGCTGATCATTTTGCATACCTGGAATTTGACAACACTCTAATGTGCACTAATGGCATTAACAATAGTGATTTGCGATACTAACATCATATTATTTATTAATTCATTTTAATAAGCTTTTATCTTGTACTTAGATTTGAGCAATTTGGGCAGCTGAGTTGTATTAAGGGGGAGCAGACACTGGTGAGAGATTTGGAGGAGAGGACTAACTTTCCCTGAAGTTAATTTCTTCAGCAATTCAGATTCTCACTCTCTCTGGAAGACTTTACATGCGGCTGGAGAGCCACAGTATACAGCATGAATACAAACACACAATGGCACTTTGAATTCAAAGGCCATTGACTTGGGTAAATACAAGAAACTCGGGAGCCTTGTCATAAAATGAGACAAGTGCTTCTCTA
Organism: Ara ararauna; assembly: GCA_028858755.1. Classification (NCBI taxonomy): domain Eukaryota; kingdom Metazoa; phylum Chordata; class Aves; order Psittaciformes; family Psittacidae; genus Ara; species Ara ararauna. The sequence continues at coordinate 10,652,924 of CM054379.1, forward strand.
TCCAACTTTTATACTCTGGGTGCAGGAGGCAGAGGGAAGCTTTCAGCAAAGGAGCCTGGTATTTGGCAATACTTCCTTGAAATCTCCCTGGAGCTCTCTTCTATGGGAAAGTCAGCTTTGTTCCCCTCTAGCATCTGATCCACATATGAGGTTGAAGCAACAGCTGACTTCTCACTTAGCCTTGTTCATTGAATTCAGGCAGCAATGGCCATATTTTTAGCAGCAAAAAATCTTTTAATCAGTCTCCCTATGGCCTCAAACAAAGATGGACCTTGGCTGTGTTCAAGCCACTGCAAATTTCCAGCCTATTTACTTGGAGAGGATTCTGTAAACGGGACATATTTCTGAAAAGAGAAAAATAGTATTGCCAAAGCTAACACACAGACACATTTTCTGCCTTACAAATATCAGTGACCCAAATAGGTTTCCTTAAGGCAACCTGTGGTTTGTGCATTATGCAACCCGTAACCAACCCAGAATATGGCAAACTCTGAATTCAAACAGAATCTAGACCTAGACAGTCTGCAAAGGCTACATTTCTTGGCACTATTTGAATACTAAAACATATCTAGCATGGGCATACCACCAGCTAAATATTCATTCTTGCTTCCTAATAAACCTGCCTTTTCTGCCAAGTGGAACAACTCAATGTGATGTACAAAGCACGACAGAGCATAGAAAGTGATAAGGTCTGTCCTGACTTTTATACAGAGCTTGCATAAGAATAGAGAGTGCTTTGAGTTCTGTAAGAGTGCAAAGCACTACGTTTAGCAGAATGACTCCTGGCAGAAATCAGAAATACCTACATATACTTACAACTGGAGTCACTATAAAGAACAGAACTGGAATACCCTCGGCCACAGCTTTTAGATCACCTACCAGTGCCCCCCTACATCTGAAAAACTGCCAGAAGCCAATCACGATAGCCATATCTATGTCACTAGGGTTCGTATGTTTGTATATATCTAGTAAACACAGTTATTGCCAACTGCAGTGTGCTCCTTTGGTCTATTCTCATTCTTTGGTTATGAAAATAACAAGAGATAACAGTAGCCCCATTAGATTTTGGCTAGCATCAGTGAGGCTGTCCTGGCCAACAACTAGAGTGTACTTCATTCCCTCAAACATATGGCAGTGATCAAGTGGAGCACTCAATTAGAGCTGTTCAGTGCTTTCCCAACTTAATCTTTTTTCAATGAATAATCTCGTTTTCTTAAAGAAATACCTACCCATGAAAAACACATGTTTAATAGGGATTTGGGACAACATTTCCCTTATTAAAAAAGCTATTATTTTCATCTTCTAGCCTGTGTTGCTATTCCCCCCCTCTACCCCTCTCCATCTCTTTGGCCTCCAACAACTAACAGGAAAAGTAAAGGACTCCCATACTTCCCAATTTTTAGAAATCGAGAAGCCTTGGAAGAGTTTCATTAAAGAAAAGGAAAAAGGGGGGGGGGGGGGGGGGGGAACAAAGTAAAATAACTTGCAGAACAGATCACGTCTTATTCCAAAGTTTCCAAGCTCCAAGCATGGTCAGAGCAAGCAGTATTTCCCAGGCTCAAATTAAATACCACTGCAGTGGTCACCTGCTCTCACCTCGATCTCGCGGCCAGCTTGCATCCAGATCAGCCTTAGAGATCCTGGCAGCATTGGCAAGAGATATTGTGATCTGCAAGTCCATGTGGCATGAATATTTCTTTAGAAACAACCAATCTACATAGAAGTAGAAATTTAGTAATGGATTAAATAGCTGCTCCCCTTTGCTTTGCCTGTTCTCTGAGTGAATAAATTGTACTTTTAAGCACATCGCTTACTTTTAGTATAGCCCAATAATATTAACAGCCTAATGTCAGGGGTAATAATAAACTAAAGGTATGAGAAAGACCTCATCAGTTTTCAGTTAAACTCAGTCAGAGTTCCTGTCTTTTCACTTTCTTGTCACACAACACAGGAGAAAAAACAAATAAGGAGGAAGGAAGGAAAAAACCAAGGGAAAACAACATCCAAATCTTATCTGCCAACATTCCACCATAGCATGCAGGGACAGCTTTCCTACCAGCACTGCTGTGTAACTTTAATTCATTACAGGGCAGTCCCATTAAAATGGATATGCCCTGAATGGACACCACAACTAGGAATTACTCATGAATTCAGCTATACAGAGCTCAGCACCAGGTTCAGCTGGGCTGATTAGATGAACATATAATTCTCTCAGCACCCCTCATTCGATGGATGCTATTATTTCAAGCCCTAACAAACCTGTCTTCCATGAGAATTTAGTACCTCCCTGCTTTTACTGAGGAACAGATTTACCCCTGAAATAAGAAACACAGAAAGAAAACACATATTATAGAAAGAGTTATTTCCAGTATAGGAACACAGTCCAGTGCATTCGAAATCTCTTGAAAAAGCAAATGTTTATTTCATGTCTTCCTCACTGTGGATCTTTGTCAGAAACCTTGTTACTCCTTGACAAAGGCTGAAGACTTCGGAGGGAACATAATCTAAAAATTACCTCACTGTGGAGAGAAGAAACCCAAGAAAGACTAATAAGACCATCTGAGCAAAAGCAATAGATAGCAGAGGGTTTGAAAGGCAATGTTCTCGCATGCACATAAGCCAAGCCAATATTTTGTAGCAGACGATATCCCAGAGAGAACAAAGCTGATAACCCTCACACTACACAGCTCAGATTCAGCATTATTACATTAATTTGTGGGTATTATATTATGAGGATAGTTATTAATTAAAAGGAGAAGCAGAGAACTAAGGAGACTCTCTTCACAGAAGATGGAAAATAGCACGCCTTTGACAGGCAACAACTGGGAAACTTCTAACAAACCACTCTTCTTTAAAGGCTAGAAACCCCAGAGACAGATAACTTATTACAGTCACCAGGCAAGAGGAGGTACACAATCATGGGCAGCTGAGAGGAACACTGTTCACAAGCATCAAGCAGGCCAGAGCATTCGCCACTCTTCTCTGAATTGGTCAAAGAAGGTTGTGTCAATGGAGCACATGAAGGTTAGTGTGCTGCAATACAGCCTTAATGATTCTGGATGCCCTCAGGGAGAATTAAAAAAAATGAAAGCCACATCCATATTGAAAGTAAAATAATAAGACTACAGCTTGCACAGGTCTTAAACGGATGAAAACAAATCCATGCCTGATTTAATCTCAACAACAAACCACATTTTTAAGATAGCTAAAATGAGGCAAACTCTACCCCAAGGTTAAGACGCAAAGAGAGCTTTTGTTTCTGGGCACTTGCAATATAAACCAAGGAAAGGAAGATTTGTGACCTATTCTCACATAACCTCAAAGATCAGAAACTGCCACATGCTGGAAGTATTCAAATCACTTCCTTTCCATGAGGTGAAGTACAGCCTCCCACCTCCCAAAGCAAAGCCATCAGTGTCTTCTTGGGTACCTCCGCCTCTGTTGTTGAGCATGTTCCATTTTGTAGGCCCTGGTTGAATACTCAAAGATTAAAAAATGAAAAGCCTACTTTAAACACCAGCATTTCCTGAAGATCCTGAAAGGCTGGATACCTGTTTTCATCTTCTTTTTTTTCAGTCCTCTTAGAGAGGACAGCTGCGTGAAAGAATTCCAGTTACTTTCCACCACGGTTCAAGCTCACTTGGATTTCATCCCACAAACATGGGTATCAAAAGCTATCATTTCAGCAGTCCACTGTTGGCAGATAGAGCTCTCTGACATCTATCTCGCCCCAGTTATACGCAGACTGGTACCCACATATCTTTGACCTTCCTTTGTTTAGTAGTACTGTAATTCCCTTCCCAAATACTCAGATTTAAATACTTCCAGGCATGAAATCAGTCAGCTGTGGAGTTCCCTCTCACAGTAAGCAGCAACAGTCATACTGCATGAAGACTGGACAAAACACTGGAAAGCTACGGTAGGGAAAGATCTTGCCTCTAGGAAAGATAAGTATGTTGAACATCCCTCAAATACACTGCTGAAAACTATTGTTGTGAGGCCTTAATATTCTTTAATTTCAAGAATGAATTTTACACACATCACTGATTTCCTCAGTTGTGGATCTATTCTTCAATCAATTGTCTGTTGATTAAGCCAGGATGAGAACTATTATTTCTTCTCAATCTCTTCATGTACACAGAGCATTAAGACAAATGTCATGTTTCAACCCTTAATTTCTACAGATTTTAACTAAAGCCAGAAGGTCTAATTTTAAACCAGCATATGGGGGTAAAAACATGTAGCACTTAAGTTAATAGAAGTGTACCCAGATAAAACTGGTGAAGATACACTGAACCCTGAATCTGATTTTAAAGTTTAAACAGACTAGCAAAGGCTAGTGTAAAAGACAGTATATGGAATGTATGCAATAGCTGCTTCATCAAACCGGGATGCTACGTAGAGATAACATGGCACTACAACCATGCACTTGGCTACAACAATATAGGCAGCACTGTAATTACAATAATGACCTCCCAGAGCTATTGTGTCTTTAATTAAGTCTTTAAGAGTAGGCATTTGCCGCTTAATCCTAACTCACTGTAACTACTGCAGCGTATCATCTACATTTTCACAAAGAATTACTGTGTCATATTTCTGTCAGAAAGATGAAAGGGAATATTTTAGTTCAAGTGGCATTTACAGAATGAAACCGTGTGAAGTAAGAGGCCCATAGATGTCCTTCTAACAGCACTTCAGACCAAGTAAATGCTTCTGTTCCCTTTCTTTCTCTACTACTCTGCTTCCTCCCAGCATAAACTGGGAGAAAGCAGGCAGGAGGGGCTACACAGAGCCAATATCACAGCTGATTACACGGATGATAAAGCTGTGACAACAGATTTTAACCAGAATAAGGTGCACAGCAGCAGTGTCACAAACTAACAGTTTTCAGGTTTCATTTAACTCTTTACCACTCATCACAAACCAACCAGCAAATCGTTCTTACTGGTATCCACCAACTCTCACCACGCTGTCTTTGGAGCTCTCCTAAGATCTCATTCCATTCAGAAGTGTTGTGACCTAAAGAAATATTCAGTGCAAACGGATATAGTCATGTTATTTTCAACATCTTTAACAAACTCTTATTTAGGGGTATTTTTCTAATAATGGTCCTGCAAAAATAAGGAATTCTTCCCAAAAATATTTGCATGTGTGCAAGCAGAAGAGTTTGTCTGTTGTCTGAATGGCACCACTGTTAACTCAAACATAGAGACTCTGAGTAGCTCTGTCAGTTCTACTTTACTTTAACAGACACACAGGCACCGGAGATGAGAACAATTTTCTGCTTGTTTATTTGAGGGATTCTTATTCTAACTATGGAAACCTGACTCGGCCCAATTTCCACATCTTTTCAGTGTCGTCTTTGATATCAGTATTTTCACTCCACTTCACTACTTGCCTACATCAACTCAAATATCACATCCAAACACTTTGATGAATGAGAAGAATTAAAGCAAAAACTATGGCAGTACCAGGGGAATTTTAAAGTGATCAGCTCTTGCATATTTCTATATCATCACAAAGGATTTTCAACACTGTCTTGCCATTGCACACCAGGGAAGAAACAAACACAAGGTGATCTTAAGTTTTCCCTATAAAGAAGGCAGGGTCTGTTAGTCAACAGTCAGCACTGATATACCTCAAGTGTTCTTATTCCTTTAGCCTTTCCAAAAGCACCCACAGCCCAATCTCCTCCCAGGCTTTGAGGTCTTCTCTGAGCCTTCTATTATTTCTCCAAGTGAGTATATTCGGTTACTCCCCTGGCTGGCCTGTAAAGTACTGAAAATAAAGCACTGCTTGTGTTAATATGCTACCTGAATGACACACACATACACAAATAGCACCAAAAATCTTCTCCCTTGTCATCAGAAACACTAATGTTTTGTCTGCAAAGTCCTATTTTATTATTGTCTTCCTGACCTTTGTCATTCTTGTTCTTCCCTTTTACAAGCTATTTCATGAGGCTGGAAAATACACACAGCTCACATCACAAGATAGATGTCAACAGTTGCCTGAAGCCTCTTCCTTTCTCCTTTCCCTTTCTTCCATACCATTTGCTGGAGTGTTAAGGTAGTATTACCTTCCCAAGCTGATCTTGATAGTAACCCCCAGTTTCTAGAGCATGAGAGAAACTGGTGCTCAGTGGTTCTTTTCTGCCACTTCAGGTATAAATAATACTACTAACATCAGGTACAAGAAGCAGATTCTCCTGCCCACACACCATCCAAATCTAGAGAGGTAATCAAGGCTGACACTGACTGGTAAAAAAATTGAACAAAGTGATTTTGCATTATAACACCCAATGCTTTACTCACACCACAAACCCAATTTAGCACACAAGTGGAAAGCGTTATTGATAAATATCTGTTGGCATGTACAAACTACCTGTAGAAAGGCAGTTGAAGGAAAGATGTTTGAAAGGGTTGACAATAAGCACTCTCCTTGTAAGCAAGTATTGCAAGCTCTTCTAACACATTAGGAAGCGTCTATAGGAATGGCCTACAGCCAGCACTGCCTAATGGAGAACCAGAGGAAAAAGTAGTTTATAAAAAGTGGGTTCCTACTAGCAATGATGCAAACAAGGTCTTTTCTCTTGTGACTGAATTGAGGATGGGGAGGGAAGTGACAATAGAATCATAGAATAGTTAGGGTTGGAAAGGACCTTAAGATCATACATACTTTTTTCTATCTTTGAATTCAGCTAACCAAAGGAAAACAAACTCAAAACAGTCTCCAGCATTTCTGCTCAGTACAAGATTTTATAGTGCACTAGAACTATTCTATTTGATTTTCTGACTAACTCCTTCTTATAGGAAGCTAACTGTTAAATTAAAACACTTTGAAAAAGATTCAGAAGCTCAAAGGAAAAAGACTCCAATTTTCCCTAAATGAAAGGTATTACTTCAGTCTTTCAGAATGCTTTTTCTTTTGTTTCTGCTTTTAAAGAATAATCCACCATCCCTGTGAGGATACAGCAACGTGATAGACACATCTTAAATTACTTCCCTAAGGTGAGAGAAAGGAGTTCTGCCTTAATGAACCAGTCCCTCTTGCCAACACTTTTGCATACCACCCTTAACCAGACCCTTCTCTCTGGGCTTGATGTGAAAAGGTCACTGGCCTCTTATCTGGAGAAGACAGCCCCTGCAAAGTCCAGCTATCTCTTCATTTCATTGACACCAGTACAACAGCCTCTGCTCTGCTGTTAAAAGACAGGCACCTTGGAATGCCTGATCACATATCTTTCTGCTACAACTTGACAAGCTCACAGTGTGAAGGATGTGTTAGAGTTCATTCCATTTGGAAAAGAACATCTTTAACTGCTGAAATAGTACCTATCTCTCTCTCTTCAGAAGATATGCTAAGTAATTGCAAGTTCTTGACAATCAGAATCACATCCCGAGACTTGCCATTGATTTCAGTGAGCTTCATATTAAGCACGCTTTTAGCAAATGAGATTGTTTGGGTTTGATTTCTTCAAGGAATTTAGGTTGAGTCCATAAATACTACAGTAGTCTCAGGGAGCAGCACAATGTGACCTACAGACTCCCATACTTCTGCACCTCAGGCAGGATGAGTTTCCCCACATGCATATAACTGCCCCCTTTTTAAAACTTGATTACATCACACAAAGGTATTTTATTAACAGAATTCTTATTTCTATACAAGGCAGGCTTTTTTAATTCCCCTGGGCTGAATCATTCTTGCAGATACTATCTCTGGTATTTTAAAGTCATTCCACAAGTGGGAAACAAGTATCTTCACAGAGATGCCTGAAATCCTATTCTCTCACAGTGCAAGTATCCCAGCAAATAATAAGTTTATACACCCTAGGAGCAAGAGGAGTCAATGAATTTATATTTAAGACCTTTGGGCAGGAGTCCCCTTCATGCACTGAAAAGTGGGCCAGCTTTAGGCACTTACAGCATGCAAAATAACAAAAGTGATTTAGTAGGTCAAACCTTTCTGACAACAGAAGCATCTATCTCCTAAAGACAAAAGTAAAGCAAAAGTCCAAATTAAGTACATGACTAGTAACAAGAAATGAACAGACACATTCAGGTTTGAGTTCAGGGTCCACAAAACAGAAGCTTTAACATATGTTAACATATATGACATCTGGATTCTTCCCAACTACTTAAACTGGGAGCAGGATCCCACCTGCCACAGATTTCTGCTATTGATTTTAAATGCATGAGGATTTCTTTTTCTTTTTGTAAGCTTTCTATTGATGAGTAAATATGGCCCAAGAAGGTGCTTTTCTGCTGAAGAGAATGCAAAACCTGTGTTTACAACGCCTCGTGAAGGCTACGCAGCTCCCCAGTGGCAGCAGAAAAGGTGGAGAATGGCTCCTCACCCCCAGCATTGTACTTTGTGCACTGCTACATACAGAACTGCTCTTCTGGAGTCCCAAGTGAGCCAACCAGAAAGCAGACAGAAGCAGGTACTGCTATTACACCAGAACATATTGTCAATGCTAGAGCCAACTTACCATCACCAAAGATGCCAATTATTCCCAAGCCACTGATATATCATTTTTTTTAATCCCAGACAATGATCTTCTGCTGGAGGCTTTTTCACACCCATGACTGAAGTATCCCTGGTGGCATGCTGGCTAATTAAGAGCAAAATCCACATCTTGATGAAATAACACTGCCACTGAAAAGGATTTCTACAGTTAGGAACATGCTTAATCAGGCTAGAAGTGGCAGTATCCTTAAACTTGCACTAAGCACAGGGAAGAGGTCTACAGCTACCAATTAACAATGATGAAAAGGACAGTGATTTAAAGCATATTGCCATGACATTTTTATCAAACTAAATGAGTTTGCTAGGCCCAGTGGCTGCATATGCTTATTGTCATTTAATGTTTGGATAGCAACACATCAGGCACAGAGTATCAGGAGGTGCTGAATTTAATAAGTCATTTTGACACTGGTGTGAAACGAGCAAATCAGCATTCTGAGGAATGTGTTCACACTCCGAGCAGACAGGCAGACATCCTAAGCATGTGAGGTGACACCAATCAACAACAGAAAAGGGGAGGCAGAGAAGGGAGAGAGAGAGAGATGAAAGCCAGGAGAAGAAAAGGCAGCAATACTCCCATGAAAAACTAGTTCTGTCCTGTCTCCTGGTTTGGCTGGTTGGTGTCAACAAGGCAGATTTCTCTGCACTGAGCCCAAGATAGAGTGCATATCTTCGATGGCATAAATCTCATGTATTATTTAAGCCCTACATGAATTATCTCAAATGAACTAAAATTAATGTCATGGAAACCTATCAGGACTTTTTATTGCTTTAGAAGTGATGCAAAATTCCTGCCACGTGCACAGTTAATCAGAACATGGGGTTTAGCACAACAAGGCTGGCTCTGCACACACATCCTTTGAGAGCCCCTCCGACTCTTCCTCCCTGAAGCCCAGAGGAGTTGCGCCTGTGTGAGCAAACTAGGGCTCTGGCTTTTCATGACTTTCAAAGAACCAGCAGCGGTTTTGATCCTGGCTCCTCTCCCTCTGCAGATTGGCTGCTCGCTCCATCCCTCATCTTCCAACCCTATTTATATTCTCTTTACCTCAGGGTATGTCTGTAGTGCAGAGGTACCTGAGCTTGCTGTAAAACTTGCCTGCTCAGGTGCTGCCGCAGATGAGGTTGTATGGAGCTTAGTGCAGACTAATTTACCCCTGCTGTCACTAGTTCATTTAAAGCTAGCTTAACTATGTCTACCTGACAGGCTCACTCCCCATATTCATCCTTACCACCATGTCCCTGTCCTCGCCCCTTCACTTCCAAATACTCCATATTTCATCTTGAAGCTTTTCAGTGGGCCGATCCACTTCTAAATTAGTCCCTTTTCCTCCCTCCAAAAGTGCTGATACTAATCCAAAGATCTTTTTGCACTTTGAGATTTATCTCAAATTGTGCCTAAACTACAGGGCTTATAAATTCCATTATCCCCCAGTCCTGAATGCCTAAAAATGCAAATAGCAGAGTCTCAGAATGAAAATGTCATTTCCTTGTTTTGCAGAGCATCAATAGGTACATTAGGATATGATATAACAACTGTTACGATGAAGAAAAATGAGGCACTTAGGAACATCACCTCAAGTAGGAGCAGCATTAGGGAGATGTGGTAGAAAGGGAGGAAGAAGAGAAATTAAAGCATCCTCTTCATATGTACTGTAGATGTCCCATCAACAAAAGTGAGAATAAATCTATTTTTTCTTCACATATACTTCTTGGGCCTACTCCCCAGCCCGATTTGGAGACACACTCTTTCACACAAAGATCAAAAGTTTGAGCAGTCTGTCAGGTAATAACATCAACAAAGCAAGAAAGCAGAAATGAGATACCACTGATTCTGGAACCAAGGAGTTCTACCAAAATGCATAACCAGCATTTGATGGGGTAGCCATTAAAAAATAAGGACAGTAACTGTTTTGCTGGGCTGACAGGAGGTCTCAAGAACAGTGCCACGTTTGCAACATCAAATAAAAACCAGGCTGAGATGACCTCCTTACCCACCCCCAGACACATCACTGCACCTGGTCCAGTCACAGATTACACCAAAAAGCTGGCAGTCTCTTCCTTCCACCCTCCCCAAATCCAGTGACCAATCAAACACTGCCTTTAGCAGTGAAGCAGCATGTTACCATTTCGGACACAAGCCTCCGGCAAGAGATGATGCTTCATGCCTTAGGGAGATTCAGGACACAGCACCTTCCACTCACCAAATTTCCCCAGCCCTCACACACAAGTGGGGCACAGGCTAGAGGGCATTTTACAGGCTTGAGGGGTTGGAATTCAGTGCGATCACTCTCGCAGCACATGATGACTCTTGGTTATTAATGTTAAAAGTGTGTTATATTGGTTGTTAAAACTTTTCAATAAGGACTGGAACAACAGCAAGAGAGGCTCTGGGACCACAAAAATCCTAGTAACAGGAAGAGCTGTATACAATGCTGGACATGGAGCAAGTGACATGCAGCTGTGAAACACCAAGGGAGCAGGAGGAGGGTTATTGAGCGTGCAGACTTGCAAGTGAATCAGAGCCATTGAGCCAGAATGTGCTAGGAGAAGACAGGGGGAAACACTGGCTCTCAGCCAGGTATGATACTCAGGGCTGAGAGTACGTCCCCTTTCTAGGATGTAGCTGGCCAAGCTGAAGAGTTCAGCTGGCTGAGTCCAAGGACAGCTCCGTCACTGATAAGGGCTGTTGTGAAGAAAGCCAGAAGCAAGGACCTCCCCATTATTTCCCTTGGGAACTGCTTTTAAGCTGAAGTTTCAACACTGACCCCACCTTTGCTAACTGTCAAGGAGCAGTGAGGAGTGGCTGCTCTGCAAGGGACAGGAAGCTGGGAACAGAGAAGGACAATAAAGCAGGCACAAGCACTGACCTCACCAACACAGAGTGGGAACGGAAATCAACAGGTCCAGGTCAGGGTGAGAGTCATCAGACATAGTCCAGTGGTGATGCAGTGAGTCTGCAGTGATGGGGCAGGTCTGATGTCGAGCCAGAAAGCCCAGTCAGCAGGTCCAGGTCAGGGTCAGAGTTACGGCAGTCATAGATACAGCTGCTGCAAGGCTATGATGGAGCATAGGTGGGGGCCAGCAGCAAAGCTCCAGCTTAAAAGCAGTTCCCAAAGGAAAGGAGAGGCTGGCTGTCACTTCCAGCTTTCTTCACAAAAGCTCTTATCAGTGAGGGAGCTGACCTTGGACTCTGCCAGCCAAACTCTCTTAACCTAGCCAGCTAGAAGCCCTAGCAGAGGGCTGTGCTTTGGACCTGACTGCTCTGATTCCTCAGGCTCCGCATCAGGTGTCTCTCACTGCTACTCACAGGAAAGAGTGAGATAAAGAAGAGAGTTTGATGGACCAGGCTGTCCACTCCATTATGGCCCACTGTAAACTCTAGCAAAACTGAGGCAGAAGAAAAGAACTGCTGAAGACAGAAGCAGTGCCTGTTACAGCAAGATTCAAAGGCCACCTATGAGCTGAGGAAAGTTCTCAACCCTCTGAAATTCAGACTCCTCTCTGTGATCACAGGTAGCAAATATTTTATCTTCTTTAGTGTTCAGAAGCCAGCTCACCTACATCCTAAGCCCCTGCAGGGAGAGGAGCTAGAGCAAAAGGTGGAGAGGGAGGACTTCTAAGACCTACACATCCTTCATCCTTACTTATCTTCAGGGACAAGGAGGAGGTGAAAGAACTATGGATCCAAACTGAATATCACCTTGTTCTTTCATCCTTCATGGAAAAGGTACATCCAGATATCACACGAAAGCCGCAGCGGTTCACAGTGCCCAATTTGAAATGCCTTGCACACCCTGGAATGTGTAAAAGGTGCAATAAATTTTTTACTAGCTGAAATTATAATAGACTTTTCCCCCTTTTGTTTTTCTTCCCACACTCTCTCCTAAGCCCACACAGTTCAGTGTGTGAGCAGCACAGCCTTTTGCCACCCAGTTGCTACATGGCCACATTAACGCTAAGCAGCAAAGGCATATCAGCCCAAGATGAAAAGAAGGCTTCTCGAGTCCTTCATCCTTGGTCTCTTTTCCTTCCATGTACTTACACTGGCACTAACTCAGTGCCTAAGAGGCCAGTGCAACACCAGTAGTCTGATGGGAAGGTGGTGCTGATGCAGCTTCTTGGCCAGCTTCCAGATGCAGCATGAACAGCGCTCAGAGTTCTCACATCCCTGAAGAGGAGCTGCTAGCATTCACAATGCTGCAGAGCATGAAATCCAACACTGTCCTTAAGCTTCCAACACCAGAGGTACAATTAGGTCATGTTGTAAATGTTTCAAAAGAGACCTAACACAACTTAAGCGAGGACCTTCTACTTGAGAAGGTACATGAGAGCACAATATATCCCTTTGCTGCTAGCTTTAAATGCAATAGAAATGATATCAGAAACACTTTCCAAAACATGCCTCTACTTTGCCCTGTGTGCAGTAACCCATTTCATGCCTACCTTTCAAAACACCAACTTCTCCCTACTCCTACATAGTTTGTTGTTATGTTGCCTCATTCCATTCAGGTTGCACCTGCTAAGTATGCTCTAAATCAGGGACACCACCCAGAGAGCAAAGTCATATTCAAAGCAAATAGGAAGAGCAGAAGTTAGGCCCCAAGTGAGATTTACTTCCGCATCTTCAAGCCCAAGCAGCTCTAACCTTGTCATTCTTTCATTTTGAGATGGAGAAACGAGAACATTAAATCCCATCAGGAGATGCCCAAGCATGTCCAATATTTTTCCTCTTTCCCCCACCTCAGCCTACCATGAAAAAAATAAATCACAGTTTCTCCACAGTTGCAAAAGCCCCAAAAAAATGATACCATCCAAACACTGAAAGCAGTGACAAGTGAGCCACTGTAAGGGATTTTGTTGTACAAAAGCAGGCACCACAGACAAAAGAGAATGGTTTCCACTTTAAATAAGAATGGTTCAAACCCAGTTAACAAAACCACTGGATTATGCAGCCAAAATATACAACTGTGGATGCATCAGGTATTATATAGTTGAGAGCAAGTAAAAATGTAGCAGATGGGCAAGCTTATGGCCTCCTGTTCCTTTTCCATATATACAAAAATAGCCCTTTGGTTTCCTTCCCAGACCAGCAGCTTTGTGAGTGACAAGCTACAGTGTGGCCATATATGACACAACAAGGTTTCACCCCTTTCTAAAGAAGGACAGATTGTAAAGGTGTGCCAGCTGGTGAAACACTATTTCAGGCTCCTGCTGGAGCCTCCAGACATCAGTTAAAGCTTCCAGAAGCACACTGTGAAGTAAAAAAGGTCAGTCTAGAAGCATCAACAGGTTGAGGCTAAAAACAGGTCTAAAACACCCTCGAGTGCCCCTGAGTCTTAAAGGAAACATCTGATGGCTGAGGGATGTGACCTGCAAAGGCGATTTCGCAACTTTGACACTAGCTGAGGGACTACACTGGCCAGCAGGGAGGAGTCAATGCTGGGAGACTGGTAACCTCCTCCAAGAAATGGAGATTAGATGATGGAGCTGCCACCATCATGGAAACCACAAAAGACAAGAAGCAAAAGGAAAATGCAGCCTAAGTAATAACACACAAGATTTTATATTCCCTTCCTCCAGGTCTTCACTAACAGAAATAGTTTTGTTTCCTGAAGACCATGCCCAGGCATTGCTCATGCACAATCTTTTACAGCATCCACTGGAGGTGAGAACACAGCACTGCTGCTTCCTACTGAAGCAGGCTGGGAACTGCCCTGTATTTATTTCTGCTGGTTTAACTTGCTTTTTCATTTAAAATACCTTTGTTTCCATAGGCGTTTCATGCTGGTGGAGGAAGCTACATGATGGGAAATACATTTTAATTATTAGCACACAAAACAAAACCAAACCCCCATATGGCAACAGAAAGGCTGGATTAGCTAGAACTCGGAGCGGAGAAAGCCAGCATCCCACACAGCTGCTTTCAGGGTCCTAAAAAAGGATCCAAGTTAAAGCTGCACTAATTATACCCAGGTGGCGAATGAGAGCTGGCTTTCACTTCTTTTACATCTGCACCAAAGGACTGCTTTTCAGCCCAGATTCGTTTGTCCAGAGGGCTTTTAGGGGGTGTGGCTTTAATTTGGATCTGGCTCCAGTTTCGTGGTTCATAGCAGTGGCACTTTCCTGAGCCCTTATCAAATTAATGGAGCACTCACGCAGAACTCAATTAGGCACTCACGTTGAGATTAATTGTGCATGCAAGCGTGAAGCAATTGGGTTCTCATGCATGAATCGATTGGGCACCCATGCACGAATCAACTGGGCGTGCAAGCATGAGCTAATTTTGTGCCCAAGCATGAACTGATCAGCCTCTCAAGCATGAACTTATCAGGCACTCATGCATGAACAAGTTGGGTGCTCATGTGTTAACACAGTAAACCCTGCAATCTATGCCTAATATATGTGAAAAACACACAGGAACTATTTCAACATCAATCCACTACAAACTCTACTTTCAACATCATCACAATCTTAATATACACCAATTATAAACTCCACTCTGACTCCCAGGGACCAGTAGGGATAAGCACTGTATCATGTTTCGACCAGCGCAGCACTACAGGCTGCCTGTTCTGACCAAGAACCTCCCTCTTGTGCTGAGCAGTTGTTAATACTTCCTTTAGGTGGCCTTTGCTCTAAAACAGAGACCCTCACTCAACACCCCAGCTCTGCCAAGCGCTGCTGGGCTCTCTGGAGACACCATCAGCCTTCTGCACCCCACAGCACAGCAGCACGCAGCACTCAGGGTCCTTCCCAGCCATGCTGACCCTCCATGGAAGGTACTCTTGGATCCCTTGTGTGGAGATAGGCCTGGCTGCAGGCCGCTGGGGCAGAGGCTTGAAGCAGATCCCATGCCATCTCTTCCTAGTCACTTTTCCATCCACCTCAGGACCTTGCTCTGACGGCCTCAATCTCTCCATTTCCCACCTACTTACACACTGTTTGCACATAACCCCTCCAGATATGACAGACACATCACAACACCCAAATTCCAAGTACCAGAATCAATACTCCTTCCTGAGCCCCAGGCCATACCACACCTGGGTGCAGCCTGCATCCTCCACTAATTACTGTAGCACACAGAACAGCCTTTACTAGGGGAACTTTTACTTCAGTTATTGCCAATTAATACAAACTTCTAATTACCCATTCAGGTATCAGGAAAGAAGAATACATAAGCAATTAAGCACTTAAGTGGTTGCCCATAGGCTGCAGTGATGCAGGCATGCATCCCTTGGGCATGGAGCATCCTCTTCCATGCATGTCTTCTCTGCCACCTTCCTGTCTCCATGCCTACTCCAGCATCTCCCCACACTGTCTGTGTTGGGCCACTGCAGGGTCCTCTGAGGGCCTGGCATTTTGGGACACCACATCAAGTTCAGAGCCAGCTGTCCTGGCCACCTTCCACATTGATAACACTCCAGCCCTGGATGCCAAACCCTTGCCATGTGTGTCCAGAGTGGCACTGGTGTGAACTCATGGTGCACTTGGGGATGAAGCTCATGCATGTACTAATTGAGCATTCATGCACAAGTAAATTGGGTGCTCATCCAGAACTAACTGGACTCTCAAGTGTGAATTGACTGGGCCCCAAACCATGAACTGATTGGGTACTCATGCATGAACTATTTGAGCAATAAAGCGTGCACTAATTTGGCATCCATGCGCGAAGCAATTGGGTGATCAGGCATGAACTAATAGGGCAATCATGCATGAGCTAATTGGGCACCCATCCCATGCATGGACTAAACTGGCACTCATGCATGAGCTAATCATGTGTCCATGCGCAAATGAAGTAAACCCTGCAATTGAATCTCAATGCCTTCTACCCCTCATCTCTTGCAAAACACATACTCAAGGGCTGTCTCAACATACATACACTACAAACTCTACTTTCAACATCCGCACAATCCTAATATACAGCAATTAGGAATTTCATGTTTTATCCCTGCAGAACACACAGCAGAGATTAACACCACAGCAGTAGGTACACATGCTCTCCAAAATTCTGTTCCTTGCACATCAGAGCTAACATCATAGAATCATAAAATCATTTAGGTTGGAAAAGACCCTTAAAATCATCAAGTCCAACCATTAACCTAACACTACCAAATCCACCACTAAACCATGACCCTAAGAACATCTTATCCATCACAAACTCTACCGATGTCCTGGTAGTCCAGACTGCATGGGGTTAACACCGTAACAAAGTGCACATGCACTTACTAAATTTCTATCCCTGCCATCAGGGAGCCACATTACAGGGGTTATCATCATCATCTCAGCCTGAACTTTCACCTAGTACAAGTTCCACCCATTGACCTTGTGGACTAAATTACTGGGGTCAATGTTATCACAATCTGACTACATGTAATGCTGACAAATATCAACCCTCATCCCCATGCATCAGACTTCAGGGGTTAATATTCTAACCATCTGAATGAGTACGTATTATTATGCCCCTCAGGGCATAAATTGGAGGGCTTACTGCATTCATGCATGAGTGTCCAATAAAGTCACACAGGGATGCCCAACTAGTTCAACTAGTTCACACTTGAATGTTAAGTTTGTGCATGAGCACCCAGTAACTGTGTGCATGAATGCCCAATTAGTTTATGCATAGATATACAATAATTCACACCTGAGTGGCCTATCAGTTCATGCATGAGGGTCCAATCAATTTATCCTTGAGTGCCCAATGAATTCAAATGTGGACTCACAATTAATTCATATCCAAGTGCCAAATTAATTTACACCAGACAGCCAGTGTAGTTTGTGCATGAGAGCCCAGCTACTGCATGCATGAGTGTCCTGCCAGCTTACACTTGATTTTCCAATTAATCCCTGCATGAAGGCACAATTAATTCATGCTTGAGCATCCAATTATCTTACACATGGGCATCCAATGGATTCAGGATGCCCCATTAGCTCACGCATGACTGCACAATCAGGCCCCATGTGATCACTGAATTCATGCATCAGAACCTGACTGCTTCGTGCATGATTGCACAGTTCACTTGAGTTTACCCAATTTACTCATGCATGAACACTCAATTAGTACATGCATGAGCACCTGATGATCTCACAAGTGCTGCACTGGACACATGTGGCAGGCTTCAGCATCCATGGCTGCAGTGTGGGAGGCAGCTGATAGAATGCCTACAGCTTTCTGACTCATGAACCTATCGGCACCTCCACAGTGGTGTTGATCTTTACTTGTACTACCTTCATCATCTTCTTTGTATGCTAGAGTACAGTTGAATAAATGAAAAATTCTGTTGTATTTTTAGTTTTGAGCTCTGCAGGAACAAGGTATTAAATTTGTCATAAGTGCTCAGATTACACTAACGCCAATAATGCAGACCACAGGGGCAACGGGTGGCATTTGTAATGCACATACATTCTATGTGCTGTGACTTGGTTACATTTGCTGCAGGATCAAGGAGTGAAGTTTGTAATAAACACACATTCAGATTGCTATAATATTAACCCATACAGTCTAGTCCACCAGGATGAGGGTTGAAGTTTGTGAACCTATAGTCAGACTGTGACACAGCTGACCTCTTCATATTCATTTTCCCAACCCTCGGGATCCTGTTCAGGTAGCTTCAAACTCTTTCCCACTTGCTTACACATTGTTCACACCTCCTTCCCACCCATGGTGTTACAGGAGTCACTCAAATTATTCCAACCCCAGACCATAACAGGCCTGCATTCTCCACCAACTCTTGTCCTGGGCACACTCATTGTTGCTAGCAAGACAGCCTCTACTGGGGGATCTTTTTTACTTAAGGTATTGCAAATTGACACAAACTTCTAATCACTGATTTGGGTAATGAGAAAGAAGAAAGCAAGCAATTAAACACTCTAAGTAAACACCTTTCCTTCTCTCTTCCCAGCTGAAGCTGCCTTTGCTTTCACCACTGGCTACACACAGTCTTTCTCAACTCCTTTGGTGGCGCAATGGGCAGTGCAGGAGAGTAGGACTTTGTGCATAAGTTTGCTGCTGCTCTCTGCTTTTTGTTGGGTTACTTCCACTCCTTTCAAATATTGTCTTTTCTGCCCTTCTTTCCTTTGAACATGCCTTTCTGCCATGGCATGGATTGGATGACGGACAACTTAACATTCCTGCTCTCATGGCAAAACTAAGCACTTACTTTTAGTCTGTGAAAGTTACACTTAACAACCTTCACTGTCCCTTTCCTTAGCAGTTATTCAGAAAGCCTTGCAAATGGTTACAGGACTCACAGCAATATAAAAGGTCAAGGCCTCAAGAACATGCACAGTGCTGAAGAATATTTTATGCCTAAACAGTGCAAAAAAATTGGTTCAGTGCAATATTCACTGCACTGCATGAAACAAACCAATCCCAAAGAATTTAGATTGTCAAGCACATCTCAGTCACTCAAGGACTACTCATACCATTCCAGCCATGCAAAGCACTCAGCAGTGCAATGCAACTGCCTATCCCAGAATGAGAACTCCTCTGCAAAAGGCAGCCTGGTCTCTATTTGGAAGCCTGGCCCATTTACTGCATGTTCCTGCCAAGATACATCTTAACTTGCAGCTGACTTTGAAATGCAAACCACTTAGCAACCCATAATATGATGCTTTCTAATCGCTAAAATCCCACACTACCTACTAAAGGCAGGAGGCTTAGGCCTTGAAATGCCAAAGTGTTAACAGAGTTGCACTGACAGAAACAGCATTTGTTTTGAAAACTCTTCAAGTGTATTGATACCAAACCAGGGCCCATCAGAGTCTGTCAGCTGAAAGCCATTTCTCATGTTCCTCTCTGTGCTGACTAGTAGACTTGCTAAGATGTCTCTCAAGCTATGTAAGTCAGGAGGGAAAAAGCTGTAAATTGAGCAGTGAAAAACAAACCTACTCCGTGGCTGTGTCTCACCAGTACAGAACAGCTGGAATCCATGGCAATACTGGTTGTAAAATTCTGCTTCAGTGTGAGTTTGGAACTGCCACGCTGCCAGAGCCCCCTCTACCAGGAAAAGTCTGAGTTTTTAACGACAGACAAGGGCAGGACATCTATTTGAGACAAAAATACCAGCAAGAGGTTTGCCCAAAAGCATATTCTGAATTAGAGAGGAACGACGCCTCACTCTGATGAGATTTAAACCTTGTGAGCACTCTCATATATACATATCAGTTTAACATGGCTGTCTACAACGGCAGATAATCATAACTTATCTCAGTTGGCATCCCCTTGTTTAAGGGGACCTCCAGCAGGCATTTACACAGGCAAGCAAAAAAGCCAAAAATGAAGAGCTGGAGAAAGTGAAGAAGTCTTCATGTACTACTGCCTCCTGGTCATGTTAAAGCATAACCAGGATTGACAGAGAGCATGGTTGGACAGTCTGAACACATACTTAGGGGCATGCTGCATCACACGGAACAGAGACTGCCTCTTCCTTCACCAGGCAAAGCATGCTCCCACCCCACTTCCCTTGGCAATCAAACTCCCTGAAAACACTTGCAGCGGCAACCTCATTCCTGGGCACCAGGAAATGCAGCAATGCAGTGAAGGGAGTCTCTGTCCCCACTCCTGCAGCATAAAGTATGTGGCCAACTGGTCTTCTGTGTTCTGGACAGCCACTCTGGGCCATTTAGCTTCACCACACACATCTACTTCATTAACCAGCCCCAAAATTAGCATGGAAAATAAATGAACACCACATCACAGGAGCCCAGTGTTTAAATGCACTCTCATTCCCTACCCCAATCCGAATTTCACATTCTGCTACAAGCTGACAAGATAATTGTTAGGTAATTACACTGTCTTCATTTCCAAGTGCAGCAAAGATGCAGCAGCAAGAGAATGTACCAGCATGATAAAAATTATATGTTTATCTGCTTTTCAGAAATCATCCAGCTGGCCTGTAGATCACCAGACCAAGTAGTGGGCTGAAAGGAGATGATGGCTGGAGAATGCTTCAGAGCTCTGTTTGCTGCTCTTGATGTTACTGGTACATGCAGATAGAATAACAGAGGGCAACAATAACTTGTAGGGGCCTCTGGGCTGCTGTTTTCCTTGCATACCAACGTTGGGGTACCCCACAAGTGACATCTCCTGCCAGCATTGGCACAAGAGGCACAGAGGGTGCAAAAGAGAGATGAGGGAACTTGGAGGCTACGACCAGACCTTTGTGAGCCAAACCTCCGTTATCAATAAGGCAATTTCAGCACTTTCTGGTGTATTTCTACACTATAGTTATTGCAGCCCAGGTAGATCTACCTGAATCAACTTTAAAAGCAGCTCAACTCAGGAGTACAAACTTTGCCCAGGAGGAATGATGTGGCCTCCAAAAATCCTGCTGAGAAAGGCTGACAAAGCTGTTCTCCTCTGCCAGCATTTAGTTTAACACTAGTTGTGGTGTGTCCACATGAACAGAGATGCTCTAGGAGAAAACTGTCCTTGTACTGAGGTGTTTTCAGGGTCGCTGATACCATGACAGTACTACAGAGTGAGTATTTCATCCATGTAGTTATTCTGCGTACCATTCCTGGCTGAGATTTCAACCATCAGTTATGGAGGAATGCCTTCCTTGCTGTTTACCATAAGCCACAGTTTCACTGTTCCCATGAAGTATTGTGCCACTTCAGCAGGAGATGCCAGCTCACCATGAAGCCCAGCCTCTGAGAGTGCACAGTTTTAGCTGCACCCAGGCACTACAGCTGCTCAGGCAGACACAGCATAAAACCAGAGTGACTAGGAACAGAATCCTGATTGGTTCAAAGATACCAAAAATGCTTCCACTTGAAATATACAATTCATTTTGGGCTTCAAAAAAACCTATGTGGAAATTTCATTTTCCCTCCCAAAGACCTCGTAAGAGAAGAATTTTACCAACGGACAAATCCCCAGCATTTCCAACCACCTTGTGTAATTCATTTTCTGGTTTGTGACTGTTCAGTGAAAATATGATCAGTCACAAGGCAGGCACAGAAAGGCCCAAGTCTTCTGGGTCTAATTGTATTCCCTATCAAATCCCACACTATCGTATAATAATCAAGTGATTTTGCTTCTTTAATATTTTAATTGCTGTGTACCTTTTGGCCATGAGATTTTCCTCTCAAGCCGTAAAGCACCCCGAAGCCTAGAACACCTGAGCCACCAGCATCTAATTTGATGGTATTACCAAGTACTAAGCACAGTTATATCTCATTGTTCAGTTTCAGAGCTTGATGTCACAAGTCATCTGTGGCTGCTGATGCCATGGGGACTTGACAGTGCACAGCAGGTCCTGAATTGTCTACAACAGATGATTTGAAGGTCTCTCTTGCTGTTTTATGAGGAAGCCTGATTTTGCTTACTGACATCCACATTCTTCAAAGTGTGCCTCTTTCAGTGGAGTCTTAGCCAGGACATTTTTACTCTCAGAAGAGAATTTTTAGTTCAAGGCAGAGAGAGGTGTTGAAATCAGCAACTCTAAGTTTTCTGCACTTGAGACAAGTGCTGCAATACGAACAGGTGCAAGGCTATTTGGTCTTAGAAAGCCAAACCTGTTTGTTAACCTCTCTGCCTCTGCACTCCTCTTACTCTCAGTCAGCTTTCACGAGGGCCTTGCCTAACTCTGAAACAGGAAAGTTTTAACATTTTCTATCCACCTCTGACCAGCACATTGAAGAAGCAAGTTCTTAATTCATGGGGATCACATCCTAAAACACTCTAAAGCAACCCAATGCAAACTTTTTCCTGGGCTATCCCTGCATATTTCAATTACTAGGATTTTCAGCTAGGGTTAGTAACTGATGACTGCTTTTGCTAATAATTGATTTGATCATGTCTTTCCCCTCTCCTTGAGGGACTCTGAAATTATCCCTGGGGGCACAGGTGGGCTGAGAAAGCACCCAGGCAGTGGGGAGTTCGATATGGTGCTCCCCATTTCACACCACAACTCCCACCTTTGTCTGTGAGTACCAGGGATGGATTGGATGTTATAGATGGGGAGACCTGAGGAGTGGTGCATTACAAGGAAGTGGGAAGGAAGGAAGAGTATAGACGGGAATGGAGGACTAGGGAAGACTTTCAAGCCACCACTGCCTGCAATTGCAAGCAGTGTATTCCTGTCACTGCATTCTTTTCACTGTATTCCTTCTCAATGAAAGTCTGTTTCCAATGGAGCTAGGCCTGTTAGGGTGAAGTTCCCGATGACTGGAAAAAGGGAAATATAACCCCCATTTTCAAGAAGGGCAAAATGGATGAGCCGGGGAACTACAGACCAGTCAGTCTCACCTCTGTGCCTGGCAAAATCTTGGAGCAGATTCTCCTGGAAGGCATGCTGAGGCACATGAAAAACAATAAGGTGCTTGGTGACAGACAGCATGGCTTCACTAAGGGGAAATCCTGCCTGAACAATTTGGTGGCCTTCTATAATGGGGCTACAGAACTGATGGACGGGGTAGAGCAGTTGATGTCATCTACCTGGATTTGTGCAAAGCGTTCAACACTGTCCCACATGACATCCTTGTCTCTAAGCTGGAGAGACATCAATTTGATAGGTGGACCACTCAATGGATAAAGAACTGGCTGGACGGCCGCACACAAAGAGATGTGCTCAATGGCTCCATGTCCAGCTGGAGACCAGTAACAAGTGGTGTCCCTCAGGGATCAGTCTTGTTCAACATCTTTGTTGGTGACATGGACGGTGGCATTGAGTGCACCCTCAGCAAGTTTGCCGATGACACCAAGCTGTGTGGTTCAGTTGATACACTGGAGGGAAGGAATGCCATCCAGAGGGACCTTGACACATCTGTGAGGTGGGCTGATGCCAACCTGATGAAGTTTAACCATGACAAGTGCAAGGTCCTACACCTGGGTCAGAGCAATCCCAGGCACAGCTACAGGTTGGGCAGAGAAGAGATTCAGAGCAGCACTGCACAGAAGGACTTGGGGGTGTTGGTCAATGAGAAAATGAACATGAGCCGGCTTCAGTGTGCGCGTGCAGCCCAGAAAGCCAACTGTATCCTGGGCGGCACCAAAAGGAGTGTGACCAGCAGGTCAAGGGAGGTGATCCTGCCCCTCTACTCTGCTCTCCTGAGACCTCACTTGGAGTATTGTGTGCAGTTCTGGGGTCCTCAATAGAAAAAGGACACGGAACTGTGGGAACAAGTCCAGAGGAGGGCCACGAGGATGATCAGGGGACTGGAGCACCTCCCATATGAAGACAGGCTGAGAAAGTTGGGGCTGTTCAGCCTGGAGAAGAGAAGGCTGCGTGGAGACCTCAGAGCAGCCTTCCAGTATCTGAAGGGGGCCTATAGGGATGCTGGGGAGGGACTCTTCATGAGGGACTGTAGTGAGAGGACAAGGGGTAACGGGTTCAAACTTAAAGAGGGGAAGTTTAGATTGGATATGAGGAAGAAATTCTTTACTGTAAGGGTGGTGAGGCCCTGGAATGGGTTGCCCGGGGAAGTTGTGAATGCTCCAACCCTGGGGGTGTTCAAGGCCAGGTTGGACATAGCCTTGGGTGGCATGGTTTAGTGTGAGATGTCCCTGCCCATGGCAGGGGGGTTGGAACTTGATGATCTTAAGGTCCTTTCCAACCCTAACTATTCTATGATTCTATGAAAACTGCTCAGTAGAGTCACTAGAATAATGACCTAGATTCAGTTCAAGCAGACACTCAAAATAGGTCATTTACCACTTTCCAATGGCATCTATTTCCTTTCAGTGAATACGCAGAGCCACAGGTGACAAGCACAGCTGTAAACACTGGAAATGTCCACACTAAGCAAGATAAATTGTAGCTTACACATTCCAAAACCATCGGTGTGTTTATCCTGAGAGACACAGGAGAACTATTCTTGACAACGTTAGGCAGGAGAAATCAAAATATGTATCTCAGGCCTAAAAGTCAGCCTGAAAATATTAAAAAGGAGGATCTCTGACCTGCCTAAGCTTCAGCATTGGATTCTTTTTTTAACTCCAGCTTGGAGCCCCAGGTTCTCCACCAGGACCACAAAGCCATTGTGATGCTCATGGCAGGGTATTCATTTGGCAGGCTTGCATACCAAGTAAACAGGGATCTTGGGGTTTAGCTTGCTTTGTTAATTTAAAGAAAGGTAGCTTTGGTAGCCACTACAGAGGTACACATAGGGTAGGTCAAAGTTGTTCTTCAGCTTTCCTGCAAGCCAACTCCCTCTCAAGATGAAGGCACCACCACATCAGCACACCTGATTGAAGAGCTCTCATTTCATTTTTAGGAGTGTGTCTGAATCTGGTTGCCATGAGGACCGACCTACCAATATATATGCAATGCTAGAACTTACAGCCTTAAAGGTGTAAGAAATAACAAGTGCATAGATATCACACCCTTTGTGGCAAGCTTTAAATAGTCTCAGCTTATGAACCTTACCAGGACCATCTCAGGATGTCTGAGGAACATTCCAGCTCCACCATTTGATATGTTGTTCTGAAGCTTCTTTTATTTTGCACCAGGATGTCTGGAGCTTTTTACCCATCTTCAAATACTTCCTGCATCAGACAGGCACTGTAGTGCCAGAAGATCAATATCTGGAGAATTTTCTCAGCTGAAGGGATAAAACCAGCATTGTGAGTAGCCAAAATGATTTCAGAACACCTTTATTTTAAACAAAGGACTGTTGCTACAGGACTCTAACCAAACCCCACCACCAGGATGAATTTATCCCAGTTAAACTCAAGAGCCTGCCTGTGTATTGTAGCACCATAATTTGCAGTTCAATCGCTTTGAAAAATAAAGTAAGGTTCTTGGATGAAATAGATTAAAAGGTGCAGAGGTGGAGGACTTTAACAGCTCAAGGATCTTCTTACTGAAAGAGGAAGCACTCAGCCTCCCCACAACCAGGAAGAACATAGTAAGGCACCACAGTATGCTTAAACCAAAGAACCTTGTCTCATCTGCATAAAGCTGGTGTCATTTTCTCAGCCTCTTTGTTACCACAGTCCAGGAGCACCTTTGAGTATTGGTGACGGAGCCACACCGCTGTTTGTCCAGATAACCCAGGGAAAGGAAAGGCAAAGGTCCAAACCCATGGCTGACATGAATCAGCCAGCTCCCTCAGAGTTAGTAGAGTTGAGCCAGCTGAGGACTGAGCCCTGTTTATATATTGTTTTCCTCCTCAGAGGAGTAAGTAAAGTCACCATCGAGGAAATGCCTTTGGGGTTGCCTTGATAGAGCAACCTTGAAGAACCTTGCTATTCATCACAGCAGCACATTCAAGCACTGCAGCCCCAATAAATCAAAACATGCCAGGATGTCTGTAACTCCTAATCAACATTTCTGAATTTCCACTCTCCCCAAATGCCACCCATAGAAAAGAAACAGAGTGGATGCCAATCTCCCTGCTGGTGCAAATGAGTAAACTTCCACTGAAACTGAGAAGCTTCAGCCAATTTAAACAAGCTAAACATTTTGGATCTAGTGCTGTTTATGCTCCCGCTTTTTAGATCCCGCAGAGTCCTTGTAGGATGAGTAACAATGAAAGCATTATCTATAAAAGCAGCTTCCAAACAAAGGTTTGCAGACCTTGACAAAGGACATCTCGGTACCCACAAGTTTTAGTTAAGGCAACGGAAGTGACTTGTTCAAGCCTCTTAGCTAAGTAACAGCCAAGCAAGGATATGCCCAAGCTCTGGAGACCAGGTTTCAAGGTGCCTGTTTCACAGTTATGTTTTAACCAAATATCTTTTCAATGAGAGACTTTAAAATGAGAAACCTTTTCATTTTTTTATTGCTCAAAGCCACAGCTACCACACTGAGACACATTTCTGAGCTTTAAAAAAAGGCTGCTTTCAACATTCCTAATTTTCACTGTTTTTAAGCCATGACTTTACAGAAGGATTTTTTTTTTGCTCCCTCTGCAGTTGAATATGCCCTGTATCTAGAGGGTAATTTTGGCTTTAATCTGCTCTAAACGCTAGAATGTTGGACAAGTGAAGCATTTGATGGTGATGATAATGAGTAGCCCATTAAAGGTAATTTTTAAAAAGTTAATGAGCTCTCGCTAAGGGAGCGACACGTACTGTAATGAAAAATGTTTGCATAAAGAATATAACTTTCTTGCTATTTATTTTACTTTATAGAGAATCTATAAAACTTTTTAATGTGCCTTCAATTAATTCAGCAGTTTAGATGACCCTCGAGTTTTATTTTCCTTCTTTCTTTGCCATAGTAGGCTACAGAAATCCAGTTTGCCAAGGAAAGCAACTGATCACTCTCTTTTACCACTCTATTCTCTATTGGATGTTCAGGGGTTCAATTTCCCTCCTTTCCCTCCCCCCACTTAATTAAGGGAATTCAGCAACAAAGTGATTTAGTGATAATGACTCTTGCCATTCCTTTAGCTGCGTGGTCACTGTTAGCCACTATTTGAATTCACCAGCATAAATAAAGCCCTTCAGTGACTAAACAAAGTTTAAGTAGCAATAAATTAAGGCTGCCATGTACACTTGGTTAAACCTTTAGCCAACATAAATACAAGCGGCCTTTTGCTGTGATTTGCTTGGTACAACGACATCATACATTTCCAAACAGAACATCAAGACCACAGCCAAAAAACTAACACAATTCCCTTACGAGAATCAAATTGCAACAATCTAGAGCTTGTTGCAGTGACTGCTCAGTTTCTGGCTCCTATGCCATCTGCTCTCATGTGACCACATCATAAAATAATCTATATGGTGATCTCCATTTTGCATTTTCTGCATGATTACATTTTGGCAAGGGGACTCCCTATGTCATCTCTCTCTGCAAGAACGCTTTGAAAGTTACTGAAACATCAGAATTTGCCAGTACAGAGTCAAATCCAACCTTCTCCTCCTGAATCAGATCCTAGGAAGAATAAAGGCTATAAAGGACTGTGTCCAGAAACAAAGAAAAAGGCAAATAAGGCTCCAAGAGGCCCAAGCAGAGGCTGTACTAACCAGAGCTAAAACTAGCCAGGGTTGATGGAAACAGACTCTGCCTGTTCAGATGATACATTTTTTAGGTGGTAGAGAAAATAACAAAGGGGCACAGGGGGACACAAAAGCTATCATGGTACCTTAGATTTTCTCAAAGCATACCTAGACCATAATTCTGTTCAACTTCTGATCCATTAGAGCCTCTCCCAGGGAAAGTGTCTACACTGCAGGACAACACACAGCCTAGAGAAACCTGGACCTACCTTTACATAAAGCAGTTTCATTACTGAGCACAGTCGCACTGCAGAGGACCAATCTCAGTGAGTGTTGACTCAAATCCATCAACACCAAAGTGAGCATGGGTCAGCAGCACAAACCTCAACAAGAAGACAGCACCTAAAACCTTTTGGATATAAGGTGGCTGCTCCTTTCAGGGTTTTTATCCCCTGCATGGTGGATTCTGGCCAGCTGGGAGCTGATTGGGATCCTTTTCGCAGGATAAAGAGATACTCAGCTGGATTCTATCAAGCAGTGCTAGTCCTATTGCTCATGGTAGAGAAAGCATTGCTTCTTTAGGTGCATCTGTGATTAGCCCTTCCAAAAGCACAGAAGGCAGCTCTGCTAAACTATGACACAGCTCATTTTGAGCCACTACTGCTGCTTAAACTGAAACCAGAAGTGTTGGTGGATGTTGACCCTGCTGCTGAGCTGACAATCCCTGTCCTCAGGTATCTGCGAGCTTCTGTATGATAGTGATTAAGCAGAGAAGAGTGAAGTCCTTGTGAGCTGCTGGAATAAAGGAAAACTATTCTTCTCTTTTCCATTGTATTCCCACCTCAGCAGCAGCCAGGTTTAACGCAGAACTACAGTTTATTTCTGGAGAGTCATGCTCTTGTATTTGTTCTCTAGTAACAATTTCTTTGCTAAGTAAAGCGAAACAGTGCAAGAAAGAATCAAATGGAAATTGCATCACAGGCATGTTATCGATCCAGAAATGAGCAAAGGATGAAAGACAGGGGATACCTCTCTGAGCCTGTGTGAATGGCACAGAATTAAAAAAGGAGAAAGCTTAATAACTAGTTGGTTGTAACTTGATGGTGTAGCCATAAAAATGACAATAAGGACATTTTGCTTCAACCAGTTTTGTGCTGAGCTGTATAATTTTATGTCACTATTTATATTTTCCTCATAGAAGTTTTGTTGGAAGAGAAGCACTGGAAAAATACGGTGAGGTTAGCCCTCACAACAGATTATACTTTTACAGTACTCTAAATATGAAGACATAGAGCGAAGTCACTCATATATCAGCTTTTCTCTACTCTCTCTCTATTATCCTAAGCCTGTGTTGAGTACTAATTCTTGCTTTCCAAATGATGACATATTAAGGATGAAAAGGACTTCACATTGGGTTTTTTCCCCACCCTTTCTTTTTATTATTACTTTTGAAAGATCTGTAAAAGGATGAAATATCATCCAGGCCTCTATGAAGCCAGTCAGCACAATGCTTATTAAGCACAAGACAGAAGACGTGATCTATTTTTAATTAAGCCATCTTTGAACAAGGCACTGTAAGGAACCTGGCTTTTGAACTGTAGGGCAATCAGTGAATGGATGGTGGGTGAACTGAAAGTAAACAGGAGGAAGAATTCCAAATACAAGGAGGGCTCAGAGGGGATTTCCAAAAAAAAGAGAGAGGTTTTCCCAAGGAAAGAAAAAATGAGATTTTCTTATCGTCATTTTGAGGGTACGTTTCATTCCCTATTTTGACTCGCTTTTCAAAGCCACATCAGGTTGTTTGTAGAAACAATTTGTAGCAAATACATGGTTCTCCTCTGCCTGGAACATTAGAAACTGCAACATATATACAACACTTACTGATGTTTAAGTATCAATCAGATTGTGTATTATTTGAGCAGAGTACACATTCAAGTCCACTTTACACCGTTATGGAACAGACTAAACAAACCTGACCTCAGGGGTGACCCTCATAGGATCCCTAAAGATTGCAAATGTATAGTAGGCAGTCACCATGAGGCTTTTACAGCCTGGTAATGGCATGCAAATGACACTCTGTCTCTGTAAGGCAGCCAAATTCTGGGGTTGTATATGAGAGTAATTTCCTGAAGAATTTGGGGAAAATGTGATACTTTTCCTTTTATGTATGAAATTCACAACATCTCGTCCTTTTCCTAGAGGACTACAGGGAAAGCGCTGACAAACTTATCGCCAGGCCGTACTGTTCCCTGTAGCAGCACCTCCCCAAAACTCTCCCTAAGTGCAGTGGGCACATTTCCCTGTTCACAGAGAGAGCCCAGTATGCAGACTCCAGTTTCCACATCCCACACTCAGCATCTCACTGGCCTATCTGT
Organism: Ara ararauna; assembly: GCA_028858755.1. Lineage (NCBI taxonomy): Eukaryota > Metazoa > Chordata > Aves > Psittaciformes > Psittacidae > Ara > Ara ararauna. The sequence goes on from CM054379.1 coordinate 10,682,717, forward strand.
GTATTCTCCTTCAGAGCCCAGCTTCAGGCAGCAGATGAGGGGAGACGCTCTGAACTGTCCTGTGGAGGACTCATTCTCCCCCTCCAACAGTTATACAAGGTGCAAGGGAACTGGTTGTGGTTGGCTCCTTAAAATTAGTCAGTGGGAATCCTACTTATTCCCCTCAGAGCTGCATATTTTTTAACAGACTATATGGAATGGAATGGTTTGGGTTGGAAGGGACCTTTAGAGATGATCTAGCCCAACACCACTGCCATGGGCAGGGACATCTTCCACTAGATGATGCTGCAGATGGTTCAGCATGAGTGAAGCTGTCTAGTGGATCTCACGCCAGAGCAATGGGTGAAGGCTTAGCTTACGTTGCTCCACCACTGAGGATTAGGACAATATTTACAGCAGCAGCCGCACCTACATGTCACAGATGTAACTTCTTGTCCGCACAGCTCCTATCTTTCTTGGCACTTTCGGTGCTGTAGCTGTGTTATTCCAGTTTTGCTTCAAGGCTTGCACTGCAGCTGTGTATACATTTGCCATAAATCAGCTTATCTGTTCCCACTGGAGCTCTTAGCAGAAGAAAAGAGACAGGGAGGGAAAGGTAAATGCATCTTCCACAAGCCTTTGTTCTTCTATGTACACTGGCTAGCAAAGGACCAGGACCATTCTGGGTGTAACACAGAGGAACCCACTTGTGGTTCTACCCTGGGCTTTGAAGAAACAACCCACTCTAGTCAACCAGAGTAGCAGCTCCCAAAGGATAGCATGCCATGGCCATGCTCCCTCACTGTTTTTATGACAGCTCACAGATGGACGTCTGTTTTAAGACATTCCTATGACTGCTGGGACTCAGGAGCGCTTTCTTCCTCCCCGCCTGGCCATTAATACTTCTGCTGTTCATTGGGAACCTCCCTAACATTACCTGTGCTTTTACCAGGTTGCTGAGGTGATGCTAGTCCATTCACAGACACGTCACGGATAGCTAAAACCAAAATCCTGAGAAGAGCACAGCAGCCCCGCTTTTTTGCACCACTTTTCAAGGGCTGTATTTGGTACTTATATTATGCAATTACTTCCACCTGACCTCCTCTGCTGTGACATGCTGTTTACTACCTGGAGACAGGACTGTATAACAAGGACTTAATGCCAATTAATTATTTGGCCTAATAGGTTAGGATTCATCTGTTTGCAGTGACTGCATTAAATAGAGACACTGAGAAACACTGGCAAATGTAACAGAACAGTGTTAATTTAGTGTATCTGCTGTGCGGAGCACTTAGGCAGACATGGAACGTGCATCTATCTTCCTCAAGGTACAGCTGTTTAAGGCTAACCTTAAACAAGGACTACACAAGGACTCCAGAGAGAAGTGTTGGGCTCCTATGCTTTTTAACAGAATAAGATTTAGCGAGATTTTGTAGCTCTCAAGACCCACTCTAGCCATTTCCTCCTTTTCCCAGTGCCCCCCTTTCTTTCCTCTTCCCAGAACCACACTGTTGGTAAACTGCTTTCTTCCAATATATAACATTACAAACCTATGGGTATTTTCCTTTCCTCTGCAGTTGCAGCCTCTTCTGGGGAATTAAGTTATGCATACTGCATGAAAATAGGACCACAGGCTGGGCCTCTACAAGCTGCTAATTGAAAACCTTGTCAGAAGCAGGAGGAAGTGGCAAGAAACTTGGCAGGCCCTCATGCTTTTCATGCTGTACTTAGCTCTTGGTACTTATGAATGGCAGCTCTGCAGTACTTTGCAGAGGTTTACAAGTTGTGCCAGTGCTGTCTCTGCAATTACAGAACAACATGTTCTTCTCTATAAGCTGAAAAAACAGAAAAAAGCATTTATATCCAGAAAGCCACATCCTGTGTTTTTCATCCAGGTAATACTGCCGCTGAAATGAAAGTAAAGGAGATGGAAAACAAGACTTCACATCAAACACATCAGACATGCATGGTTATCAGCTACAGAAAGAGCTGATGAGGCAATGTTATTCTTTGAAAAAGAACATAAAAATCTGCATGCTAGATTCCTGGCAAAGATGATCTTAGGCTGTGATAGGTAAGAGTGAAAGAGGGCACAGGGAAGATGCCTGGACCTCATCCTGCAGTTCTCAGTTGAATCCTCTTCAAAACACCAACTCACATGGGAGCTGAAGGATCCAACCCCATTAAAAATTACTACAAATTACCTGATGTGAAATGCTTACATTATGAAAACAGGGATGATTTTGCATCTGTTAATGAGCATAATGACTAATATATTCAGGCAGCAGACGTGACAGCTGTCTGTATGTTTTTAGGGGCATGTATTTTTAGACAGCATTTACCTCCAAACATATTAACTACAACATTATCCCAATGTGCTCCAAGCCTCCAAAGCTTAAGAATGCGGGTTAAATTTCTTTCTGCTTCTGCAGCACTCAGTTACATCACACTGTCTCATTATTGGAAAGCTCTCCTAAATCTGCCACTCAGATCCTCAACTAAGTGCTATGCTAAAGGGAAATGGCTAATGTCGGTGTGAAACAAAACAATTTGAAATCACAGCCCACTGAAACACTGCTTAAACACAACTGCACTGCCTGCTGCTCCATTTTAACTAGTTTAATCGCTTGCTGACCAAGCAGGGCTTATAACTGTTAAGGAATATATGTTTGTACTTTTCTCCTATTTTTCAAACCCAAAGATTTGCAAGACGAGCTCAACTGTAAGACAAAAGTCACCCCATTAAATCTGAACAGATGTTTCTCAAGTTTAGAAGATTAAGAAAGATTTCAGCATCAAAAATCAAAGAAAATATTCTATGACCTTAAAAAAGGATAAATCACAAAGCTCTAAACAAACCAAAAGTCCACTTTGACAGCTGCATCTGACTGAATTGATGAGGTGCTATTGATGTTTGGATTAAACTATGCCTCTGTGATCAAGTACTCAAACATGGGATAAAAGAGGAATATATTCTTTAATCCCACCAACTAATTTTGTGTAGGCAGCAGTCACAGAAAGCAGTGGTTACAGAACAAACGTTGGAAGTGGCTTCACTTTTGCTTATTGACAAAGCTATTTTTATTTCATTAATTCACCAAGTATACTATCAGCGTTTAAACTAACACGGGGAAATCTATACCAGGCACAGTATTCTTCACAAACAAATCACTGAAAATTTCAAAGTCATTAAAGGTAGAATCAATAGGATATGATTCTGAAGGGCTACAAAGATGCAGTGCTAAAGTGTAATAGAAAAATTAGTTATTGATTCTTGATAAACAAAGTAAACAACACAGGAGATTCCAGTTCTGGTTTTATAGCATCTCTTCTCCAAAAAGGAAATGCACAGGTTAAGAGACAGTTAAGTAACCTTTTAATTATTGTCTTCATCTATCACTCTGCAACCCTAGAAACTTCCCACCTCTTGGAGAAGACTACATGACATGTGCTTTCCAAAACTCCCAGCAAGGGAGGAAGCAAAAGCTAGGCTCCAGATGCCACATTAGTGGGAATCTACACAGGAGAAACTCTAAAACAAAACTAGCAACCTGGATACCTCGATTCTCATCTGACTACAACTAGGAAAAGGCTTTGGGGCAAACGAGAATCAGACCTATAATGTTTAAACAGTGACACTCTGTCCACTGCTGTATGCTGGGATACCTCCTGATTCCAGACCAATCATGAGCAGGATACTGTATGAAGGAATGGGAAAGACTGGCTACTTGCAGGAAGACCAGACCAAGGCTGACACCAGGCTGCACCATGCAAAAGTGACAAATGATATGAGCCATAAGAGAGAAGACTTACAATGTCTTCACCCGACTTACAAACCTAAAAAAGGTATATTCTCAGCTTTGGGATAGTTTAGACTCTTTACATGCACATTTTCAGGAACAAGTTGGATGCAAAAAGAACTTTACATTGCTGTCAGTTTATTGTCTTTACAGTCACTTGTTCTTGAGGGATGCCAAAACACACGATAATGTGGCTGGAAAACACCAGATGAGAAAATGTATGTGGGAATATGTCCATGTATTATTGGTTATTTATATAAAAGTATTGTGTTTCTGTGTTGTAGAAAAATACACAGAATACTGACAAAAAGTTCAAGCTTATTGCTGCTTCTTAGTTTCAGCTGGATAAAATAAATCTTTGCAATTCTTTGTTTCAAACTCTTTTTTAACTCACAAATATATCTGCTTATGCTTCCAGAATCATAAATACGAAACCAAGCAACACCACTGGTTATGATTTATATAGCCGGTCTGTGACTATTATGCAAAGGCAGGTTTTACCATTACAATTATATTTATGCAATTCTGACAGTTTTCTTTGTGTTGCTAGGGAATTCTGTAAACAAACCAAATAAAACCACAGGGTACTTCAATAGCAGTGACAAAATTTCATAGCCACAATACTGAGAATATGGTCTAATTATTCTATAAACACACTTTGATTTGTTTACTTCAGTGTCAAATTAACTTCAAATATGTAACAACAGTCACTGATTTGATATGGTATACAATACTGCCAGAGACTGCTTTCATTGTAGTGTGTGTAAATCTATCTCTTTTGAAAATGAGTTCATTTCTGCAAGCGGCTCTGCCGTACATTGTGAATACTAAACAGGGAAACACATATGCAACTTATTTAAAAGAAAATTATTTCCAATGAATTTTGCTACGATCCAGCATATTTGGGCTCCATTTTCTTTTTCCTTTTGCACAGTAGAAGGAATAATTTCTAGGAAGATTAATAACTCATGACTTAAACAAATTATAATCTCACAGGGGAAAAATGAGCCAAACTAACCTCATCTCCATCCATGCAGTTGCCCTGAACCAATAGATTGTGCTTACTTGAAAAGAAAGACAGAACTTTGACATTATAACCAATATATAAAACTGGGACAAAAATCAAATTTCTTCAGCAGTTGCAAAGAACACTGATCCTGGAAAGATGCACTGAAGAAACAAATGATTACACTGTGGTTTTCATTGCATACTATATTTGACTGAACTCTAATCCAGGGAAAACATCAACGGCTTACAAAAAAATGACTTAAAAAAGAAGTTCTTTACTGTGAGGGTGGTGAGGCACTGGAACACGTTGCCCAAAGAAGTGGTAAAAAATGCTCCATCCCTGGCAGTATTCAAGGCCAGGGTGGACAGAGCCTTGGGTGACATGGTCTAGGGTGAGGCATCCCTGCCAATGGCAGGGGGCTGGAACTGGATGATCTGAAGGCCCTTTCCAGCCCAAACCATTCTGTGATTTTATGATTCTATGTTGAATTTTTGCTCTGTTTAGGGAGCTCTTTTCTGGGAAGCAGTTGCTGCACGCCATGGCCATCAGTGGTGGCAAATAACAGATTCAGTAATGGCAGCCGCTGCTCTGCACGAATTACTTTGAAGTGGCTTGTGATACACATGCCACAGCTTGGAAAACCCTGGCTTGTGTCATAAAGTTCTTTTCACAGAGAAGGCTCCCCAAATGGTTCACAAGCTGCACATGCTATAGACAGGTCAGAAGCCCACTCACTGAAGCAAGACCAGCTCAGGACAGAATGAGGCTGTCAAATGGCATCTGTAAAACTAAATAAGACCATTAAGCAGAAAAAAAGTAGTCCCATACTCTGCTAGTACCAGCTGCTCCTGCCAATTTGCCTACATGGTACTGGGAGGTGAGACAATATCCAGTGGACCAATCTCCCTTTCAGCAAGTGAGCAGTTCATGTCCCGCTCACAAGGGTATAATGCAGAGAAAAGAAGACAGGAGTGCGGACTTGGGACCTGTCCTGAAAGCAGAAGGGGGTAAAAATGTTAGTAATGAGAGATACCACTCATGTCCAAGGTCTCTCAGCACTGGACTGGCAAATTTCCTCCTCTGGCATAAAGTTTTGCAGTTTCAATAGGCAGGCAGAAAGCATTAATCCATGCTGCGATTTCTTCAGGAGGCCAAACACCCATTCTTCCCTCTCTGGAAACAGCATGACCTGCAATGAGGTAGAAAAGATGAATCTCCATTTTTTAATCTTCACAATAATAGGTCTTCAGCAAGTCTGTATGAGACACTGACTCAAAGACAGAGGCATACACCCCTTTAACTCCGCACCACATGGCTCTCCTACCATGGAGGATGGGACTGCACCCCAACCTGTTTATGAAAGCTGTCTGCTGTGAAAAAGAGCAAAATATTTGTGTTTTAATAACTGAAAGGTCAAAATATTGCAGAGAATCGCTGGAAGTTTGGGGGATCCTGCAAGGACTTGCCTCACCTTGTAAGGGAATCTCCCGGGGTTCCCAGGTTTTTCATAACAAACAAGACAAACACTGTTTTGGCAATAGGAGAGAGGGACAGAACAACCTCCTGTGAGTGATTCAGGAGAACAAGGCTGGCTGCACAGCTGATGACAGTGTTGAGCTGGTATCCTTTCTGGCTCTGGCATAAGAAGTGATAATAAATAAATGGATTCTAGGGGAAAACAATCATAGAGACAAGATGTGAAAAAGCCACATAAAGAACTGTTGTATTTCCTCTGGGACATAAGAAACCAGCTTGGCAAAGACTCCCTATTTAACTTTATACTCAAAGGCTGGGGAAGGAATTGAGGAAATGGACTAGGAAAAGGCAGAGGATCTGCCACTGTGTAGGGTCAGCCCCCAACATGTACAGATACCAGTACTCCTCAGGTTGCTTCAGCCTTCGGGTCTCTACATAAACACTTGCTGGGGCATTTCGGTCCTGTTCTGCTGTGGGACACTTAAGGAAGCTTTGGACTCACAGAGATCCCAGTGACCATGTACTGTGGAAAGGATTTGGTCCCAGGATGCTAACATATATACAGTGTAATCAGCAGCAACATACCACAGTGGACACCAGTGTTGCCAGCGGTGCACCTCAAATGGTGCCGAGCAGAGACACAAGGACTCATGCCCTTTAAAGGACTAAAATCTCCAGGAAGAAAATACTGGATTTACAGTCATTAAGCTGAAACAATCTAGCGATTCATGGAGAACTTAAGAGTTTTAATACCTGTGAGGTAGGAATTGTGGAAATTAACAATGAAGTTGTGGAAATTAGAGGTTATTATTACAAAGCCTCTACTTAAGGGATAATGTTCTTGGCAGAGAAATATATGAGGCAATAAATTGCATTAGTAGGTGATAATATTCCCAAAGCAAAACCTGCAGTGATGGCTGAGTAAGTAACCACAAACACCATTATACAATAAGGGAAAGGATAAAAGCCGTCATATTGTGCCTTCTAAAAATACTTCATACACACATTATTTTCCTCCATTACTAGTGCTTTTAAGAGTATTGTGCTTCATCCTTCTTGGCATTTCCGTATTTACCCAAGTGGTACAGATGAAGTCTAAAGGAATTCATTCAGAGGTGGGCATTTGGACACCTGACCATATCCATACTTATATCCATTGTTAAGGATATATAGATGGTTTGTAGATCAAGTTCATGGTTAGGGAAACATTGTCAGCTTCTCAGAGGCCCTCCTATATAGTTCTGCACTTCCATAACCACAGGAGTATAGCAAGGAATCAAGGGGAAAGGACACTCTTCCCAGAAATCTGTGGTCCAGCCCTCTGGGGGGCCTTCCACTTGCACAGACAGTACAGAGCCCTAGGTCAGCTCCTCAAGCTGATGGAGGTATAGAGCAAATCCCTCCTCCCCATCCTTAGCTCTTAGCTTTCCCAAAACCCACTCCTCCCTCTAACTTATGCAGGGTGAATTTCATCCAAAAGAAATAAATCCTCCAGCACACAGCCCATATGGTTAGCCGAAGCAAAGCAAACGAAGAAATACAGCAAGGGCTTTATCTTCATCTTTCCTGTACTTCAGACTTTGCTGCCTGGGGCTCTAATGGCCTCTTGGGCTATTCCAAGACTGGTAACATGGATTCCCTTTTTCCCTCATTATGTATGGCTGAAAAATTTTAACTGTTTCACAAGCCATGAGCCTCACTGCCATTATTCCTGACTCCATCACGTCACTGTAAGCTTGCTTTATGTGTATGGAGCACACACCAACCCCAGGCTACACTTAAACTCACCTGGAGATGGGAGCAGAACTCAAGATGCCATTGTTATGTGCAAGTTCCCAAGAAAATGATTCCTCCTCTACAGTTTGCACTGACTGATAGTGAGTATCCATGAGGGGGAGGTATAATGGAGCTGATTTTGCCCTATAAATCATGGCTTAGCTCACAGCCCATCTACCTGGCTATTACGCAGTTTCCAGAAAAGGAGAGGGTGCTGGAGCCTCTGGAAAGACCAGTTTCTAGCTCAGGAAGACTGAGCTCTCTCGCCAGCCTCTACAGGCAACAGATGGAAACTCAATTCTTCCAAAGGACTGGTGAAAACTGTCATTCTCTGAAGTCAGGTGCCTGGAATGAGGATCTATCCCTGTCTCTAGAGTTTGGGTTCCCTACACTGCGGCTACCCTCTATGAATACACTTCCCACTCTGGAATAGTGGCACGTTTGTGTGCACAGATGTTCCCCAGCTCTATCATTAACCCCTCTCTAGCTCATTTAATGAGTTTGTGAGAACACCGCAGTGTCTCTTTTCTGATATGGTTTTATGGATCCAAAGAGAGAAGGGCAGAGATGCTGGGGGGGTCTATCGCAACAGGCCCTAAATAGCTTGGCACCATATTTCTTATGGGCCCTCTTTAAGTACAGAAAGGCCACAATAAGGCCCCTCTGGAGTCTTGTCTTCTCCAGGCTGAACAACCCCAACTCTCTCAGCCTGTCCTCATAGGAAAGGCATTCCATCCCTCTGACTAATGGATGCACTGATTTGCACTCCTTACTTCTGAAAATGGGCCCTTCCAAAGCCTGATATTTCATCTTTTATTTATCACGTTGATTTACGACTTCTGGAGGTGAAACAGAAATAACACTGTCCTTCTGTTAGCAGACGAGAAGACTTCTCTGTACCCAAGCACCCCACCATAACTGTCGCACAAGAACAACAGGCTCCGTTGCTACCTTGGGCTTTATAACTCCTAGTGGTGCCTCCAAAAACTCAACACCAAAGCAGCAGAGCTATTGCTCCAAAGGGTAAACTGAAACTTTACCATCTGTTCCTCTAGGAGCCTTTCATTCTTTGACCGTTCTACTTATCAAAGGACCAACATTAATCGATTAAACTCACCCCCCTGCCATGGACAGGAAATCCCAATAGAAGGCAGCTGCCCAGGAGGGATGAGGACCAGTTGGAGGCTGGAATCAAAGTTCTGGAGATCAGCATTTATTTCTCCATACTGTATAGATTTCCTGCGCAGTCTTGGGCCAGTCACTTGATCTCTCTGTGACCTGGCTCTGTGTCCGTTACAGTCAAGTCCACATAGCTATGTTCTTCCAGTGTGCCTCACTTGAGACTGCTGGGCTGGGGAGCTCAGGGATCAGCAGGTTTTTCATGACAGCACAACCCAGCATAAACTCTACCTGTTTGCAGCAAGCACCCTCTTCCAGAGATGGCTGTGCCACCTGGGGACATTCTCAACACCCAGTATCTGTTACTTACCTAAACTGAGCCCCACCTGTATACTGGTGGCACTGGCAAAAAGGCTCATCACAAAAGCTCTCCCCAGATCTGCATCCAGCAAAGTGAAACTGGTCAGCTCAAATCATCTATTTAAGATAGCATTGTTCATTTTGTCTCCCAGTGACTACCAGGGGCTGTGTCTGAGCCTTGCCTTTCTGTTCCGCTGTGAGCTCAAAGCAGCTATGTCCATCTCTACTCTCCTCTCCTCCCCTCCTTCCCTAATGTAATATGCAATTTCTCCTTTTTGCTGCCAAACCCACCTTGTCTCCAAACCCCAACCCCAGTTTTAGCATACAAACACATTCAGCCTACCCTGCTCACCAGCTATCTCAATAAAGCAGCATTCCAATCCTGAAGACACCTTGTTGGGGCAAGAGTCATTCACTTCACTAGCTCTTTGGCATCTAAGGAGTACAAACAGCCATGGAACTCTCTTGGGTAGGAAAGAAGGAAGACATTAACTGTAAAATCCTTCCCAAGGTATTTTCTGTGAGTCCTCAAGGGATGACATCACCTTGCCTGAAAGTGGGCCCCTCACACACTTTCAGAGAAGTTTGATTCATTTTCTACTATCATTCGCTAACCTAATAATCAATAAACTGGTCATTGGTTAACAATCAGTTTAAACCAACCCATCTGGCTTTACCTTTAACGGATTAGGGACAATGCATATGATCCCTTTTGCAGGCAGAGTTATTACACTGAGAAAAAACATCTGGATTGTTTTCAGCTCTTGCAGCTGCTTGCAAAGCCTTGGACACAACAGCAGCAGTATTAAGTGAGCGACACAACAGCAGCAGTATTAAGTGAGCAACACTCCCACTACAAGGGCTGGAGTTGGTCCCTTTGCAATAAGCATGTATTTTTACCTATAAATGCATTTCCAGGCCTTAACATCTGAATCAGATGTGCCCCTGTTACCTGAGAACTGAAAAGAAGCAAAGCCAAATCCAGAGCAGACCTACTCAGAGGAAGATCTATAGAAGTACCTGAAAGCAATATAAGGCTTTAGGATGTTTTTTATATCTTTTTTTAATATGTATATATTTCCTACTTATCATACTAGCTTATAAAAAGGAATATGCCCTTATGAATAAGTCTAACTGATGATATTTTTTGCCTGTCCTTTTAAACATCCAACACAAGGATAATGGTAACTTTTTCCCAAAGCCTTTTATTTTTGCCCTCGGTGGAGTCTCCTCTCTTACGTCCTCACGCTTCTACATGTGTAAGATGAATACCAGCTGCATTACCAGCTATGCTGCCAGGATTGTGTGCAAGAACAAAAGTCTGGGGATTTCTAGCACATGCATTTGGTGTGTCAGACACTTCATGGAGTGCTGCAAATCCCCAGTGAGGGCTTTGGATTTGTGTATATTGGCCGTAAGCAAACACATTTCTTCTGTATCCCTCAGTGCTCACAGAGGCCTTGTGCCACTCCTCCATGCGAGCGGACCAAACTGGCTTTTATGCATGCGCTACACCAGGTTATGTCCCTGCTGAAAGTCACCCCAAGGAAAACCAAATCAGTAGATATCACAGTTCTTTGTGTTCTTTTTTCCAAAGACCAGATACATTTGGGATGCAGAATAAGCAGAAAAAATTAACGGAAACCTGTTTAAAATATTAACCCTCCTACCATGGTAATGAGGTTTATGTGTCTTTCTCCTCACTTCACTCTGACACGTTCTACCTTACACATTACATTACTACCAACGTGCAGGGCAGTAACACCCTTTCCAAATCAGCTGATGCCAGTTGATGGTGCAGATAAAAGACCTAAAAACCACCCAACATGTTAAATCACACTGCGAGCTGTTGGGGGAATTGCTGCAAATGACTGTCCTGAGATTCAGAGAAGAAAAAGCCCAAGCCACATATAACAGGTAAGGGTTTCTATTTCTGCACCTTCAGTAGAGCAATTTGTAGCTGACAGGACGTGACAAGCATCCCACTAGAAAAAAATTACTTCCACAGATGAGCTTCAAACCCATGGGATCATCAAGGCAGAGGATGGGGAAAGGTGTGTGGGGGCAGGGGAAGTTCTCTGCTCACTGAAGTTCAGTCAGATGCAGTAAATATCATCAGCAACTGTGCATTGACAAACCATCCCGCCAAGGTCTCCAGGTGACGCAAAACTGGGATTAATGTTCTTAATTCATCACATTCTAATTTCTGCAGGAGCTTTAAGGACTGTCCTGTTCCATTGCTGATATACCCTGGGCATACAGCAGTGCTACCACATCCTTCCATCAGTGCAAACTGAGATCTGGTGTCAAACTGAGATCCTGATCTCCCTCTAACAGGAGGAAAAGTGTCGTTTCAAATCAAAAAGATCTTGGCTCAATTTTGGATAGGTAACTTCCCAATTTCCCTAAGATCTTTTTCTTCTGTGTCTGCTCCCATGTGGGAACCAAAGCTTTGAGAGGCGAAGTCCTCAGAGACAAGGGCTGGGAAAACGGTCATTCAAGGAAGGAAGGCAAAACATAAAGGGCAATTGGGAAACTACGTATTTAGTAAATCAGAGCTACCTAAAAATTTGAAGTGCATGGCACAAAACTTCTCTGAGATGCCCAGTCTTCTAACAAATTTTCTTGCCAAGACCTAAGTAAAAGACCAATAAGGCTGAAGTTTCAGTTTAAAAGATGAAACTCGGTACCTAAGTAAACTGTTCAGTAAAGTTCATTGCAAATTAAAAGGGCCAGTAGCCCAGATTGACTATAAAATGGGCCCAATGGCTTATGACACTGTCTAAATAGGAAGAGGCTATACCTGATTCTAAAGTGATAGATTCTCTTTTGTTGAGTTCAGCAGGTCTGCAAAGCAGAAGGGAGGTAGGACCCTGTTATTCTCTTAAATGGCAGGAAAGAGCCTTCCTTATTCAGTCCAAGAGCAATTCTTTAGCTGTAGAGCACTTGTGGGATGGGCTTTCCCCTAGAAGCCACAGAGAAACGAAGCACCAAGCAGAGGAGAAACAGAATCTGATATTGCTAGAAAATTCTGCTATGTGGTGTTGTTAGAAGAGCCTTCAAACAAATGACCTTTTGGGTAGCCTATGTCAGTACTCAAGCTCAATGAATCATTTAGTCACCACTACTATTCACGCAGTTGCTATTGAACCTCACTACATCCGATTCAACAACTAACAGCTAAAACATTACCTAGCACATCCAAAGTCAAACACCCTCAAGCTACTCCAAAGAGGGGCAACAGCAAAGAAAAAAAGATGTAGATACCTTCAAGGTAGATACAGAAATACCAACAAAAAGGTGGCTCAGAGGTGTGCTACCTTTTTTAAATGGTTCCTTAATAGACTGTGGGGAAGAGAGGAGTTGGCTCAGCCGCCTACAGCAGAAACCTTAATGGTTTTGCAACACAGTAAAACACACACAGAGCTGAAAGTAAGTTGGAAGACAGAAACCAAATTTGGGGTCAGAAAATAAAAGGGCCTCTGTACCTGGCAGGAAGAAGGGAGCATTAAGCTCAGCCAGGAGCTTGGAAACACCATGAGAGAGCCCACATTAGGAACAGGCTGTTTTGCTGGTGAAAACGTCAGTTGTGAGTCTACCTGCCGACTCTGCAAATGCATTCATAAAAGCAGAGCGAGACAATTTAATAAGCTCACTCCTGCTGCCAATTCCTTTTCCTCCATTAAAAGAAATAACCCATCCCTCTGGTTCCAGTCTGCCAACCATCTGGCACAAAGCCCAAGCGGGGCTCGGCTCTCCACCCCTGAAAGGCAAGAGGTGAAATCCAGTCCTTGCTTAATACGAACAGTGTAAAGCCAATTTAAAAGTCTTTAAAAATCTATCTTTGATCGAAAGGAAGATGTTGTTTAATTGAAAAGTCTCCTTTTCTGGAACAGCTGGATTTTCCTCAAGCTGCAGCCACTTCAAAAGGATTCCCAGTAATGTCAGAGCTTCTTAGGTTTAAACTGTCAGCATCGGAAGGGCTGCTACAAGCTTTCGTCTCCTCTGGGTTCCTAAAGACCTCTGGTGTATAAAGATCCATTTTAAATAATATAAATGCTTTAAAAATACAGACAGGAGGGAAAAAAAATTTCCTCCAAACATAAAGTTATCACAGTTTCTGCTGAGGACTGATTTCTGCAGCAGGTAGGTATTTTCTTTAATATTAATACTTTTCCTTCTTGTTCCTTAATTTGCATAACATGTAGAGAGTAATGAGGTACCCACTGCTACAGACACCCAAAAACATGGTTTGGAGTTGCTGCTTTACTTCAAATGCATTGCATTTAAATGCAGATGGAAAATGCACTTAGGCAGGCATTATTATTCAATAAAGTGTGCCCTGTCATGTCTCATCAGGCTTGACTAAAACTTTGTAACTGTGGCATAGATGGCATAAAAAATAGGGATATGCAAGTATCTAGATGGAGACATAACATTCTCCTCCAGGGAGAGCTTAGCAAAATTGATGTAATTCCCAAACCCCACTGAGCCCTCAAAATAAGATAGACTGGCTTTTTTAAACTTCCACAACTGCCCTCTGCACCTTAACTTTCATGACCCATGTAAGGATTTACCATTGGTGCATATATAGCTTCAAATCCCTGGCATACAGTCTTTATAGATCAGTAGAAAACATAAGCAATTGGCTTTAAAAATAATTCCTCCACACAGACAATGCTATGGTCTGTTCAGGATTAAAGTAGATGAACAGAGATGCATCTGTATTGTCAAATCTATGGGCTGCTCAGGGTTAAGGACAAAAGATTTGAGACCATTTCACTGCTAGACTGGGGAGAGCTGTGCCCTGGCGTCTGCAGAACATGAGGTAGGATTAGTCCCTCTGTTCCCTCAGCTCTCTGATGGACTCACACAGACCATATTCAACTGGCCTGGATTCTACTACATCTCCACACCTTGCTTTTCCTGCACACAAGCTCTAGTCATAGAATCACAGAATGGCTTGGGTTGGAAGGGACCTTAGAGCTCACCCAGTTCCAACCCCCTGCCATGGGCAGGGACACCTTCCACTAGAGCAGGTTGCACCAAGCCCCCTCCAACCTGGCCTTGAACGCTGCCAGGGATGGGGCAGCCACAGCTTCTCTGGGCATCCTGTGCCAGCATCTCAGCACGCCTCAGGGAAGAGCTTCTGCCTACGATCTCATCTACAATCTCCCCTCTGTCAGCTTAAAGCCATTCCTCCTTGTCCTGTCACTACTCTAAGAGACTTTCTGTTCAGAAGCTCATGTAAGCTTTGGCACTTTCCCTCTTGGATTTAGATCTCTTAACAGTGAGGTCTTCTGTGAATCTTGTCCATGTGTTTCTTTCTTTGTGCTTAAATTCCTCACTTGCACAATAAGAACCACAGGACTTCAAGGGGTATTTGTGAGGACAAAACAGGGCTGCTCAGAGACTGTAGGAATGGAAGTCATAAAGTGGGACACTGCAAAACACATGACAAGAAAATCTTCTACAAGATATGCACATATTTAATAACAACTGATTTTTGGGTTCCCCATGCATGAGAACCCATAAGGGATCTTCTGTCATGTCACATTGTATTAGTCATAGTCATACCAATGTATTCCCTTTACAGCAACTGGGGTGGCTGGTTTTCTGAATACTCATGTTTGCTATCAGTAAATTTGGGAGTGAGGGACAAAAGGTTAGATTAGGACAATTAAAAGCTTATTCTATCGCCAACTACTTGAATTGCTATGCTACCTCCATGCTGTCCCTCGTGTCATTCTATTAGTTTTTGGAATTACAACAGGGACAAATTTGGCTCAATGTGCTTAAATATTTTTTTTGTATTTGATACTCATGGCTGTATTTATATCCAAAGCAATATGTCTCTTATTACAAACATAAGTCTTTGTAATGGCATAAGCCCTGAATGCATAGGACATCTAGCCCATAAAAATAACCAAGGTCTGATCCAGTCTCCATTGAAATCATCTACAAAACTCCCATAATTTCTGATGGGAAAAGAATCAGGCCCCAGCTTTTCTGCCCTTAGAGGGGAGAGCTGCATTATGAGTTAGTGGTAATATCCCCATATTGATGAGTCACTCACTTTGCAGTACATAACATTTTATGAAGTAGAGAATCACTTTCCCTAAGCAATTACAATTTTGAGACAGGATCTCAGGCCCTGGCAAGTTCCTTTGTTTCATGGCCCACTCCTGTGTGGCAGTACAGCCATTCTTATTGCCCTGCCTGGTTATTCGCTAGGGTAAACAATTGGCAAAATGCGGTTTCTGCGATAAGAAGAGGTCCCGGATGGATGTTAAAGTGTGGGTTAAGATTCCAGTGAGTGAGCGTTTTCCTTAAACTTCTCACCCCATTTCTTCAGCTTCTTGATTAGGGACCTATCAGTAAGAACAAGAACATCCACCTCTGAAGCGCATTAGCCCTACTGAAAGGAGTCCCCTTTAACCCTTGCCCAGTGTTCAGTATGAACAATAGAAGCTCATCACGTATGTAATAACATGAGCAAGTGCAACTACTACAGAAATCTTTAAAAACCCCTGTGTGTTACCACGGCCTGGCAGAAATGTGGACTTTACTTCTACCACATCTTGGAAATACTTCAGACCACTAACAAAATCCTCCCGTATCTCCAGCAAGGCTGCTAAGATCTGATGTGAGCTCTGACCACAGGAACAATGGCTGCACTAAGAGCATTCTGACATTTACTGCTCCATCAGAGGGAAAAGTATGTGCTGGTATCAATTGCTCAGCTTTGGCCAGTGAAAATAGGAAGATTTAATAGTAGGCGATGAAGCCTCCAAGCCACTCCTCTGTATTAAGAAAGAGAAAAGATGTAAAAATGGAAGGGGCATCTAAAGGCATTTGCTAGACTGGTCCGCGGGGGTGGCTGTATTCTGTTGAACTCATAAGCGTTTTACAGTACTTAAGCAAAGCATTACCTTGGCCACTTGCTCCCTCTAGTGGCCAGCATGGCGGATAACCTAAGCCTTCAGCAGCTCGTACAACGTTTTAAATGTTTCTAAAGGACAAACACTTTCAGAAAAGAAAGACAAACTACAGGCTTTAAACGGAGATCATTAAACATTTGATCTGACACTCAAAGCTCTGTCCTCTCACCATGCTGATGTACAGAACGACTTCAGATGGTGGAGAGGGGTGACTCAAACAGTGAAGATCCCAGTTCTGTTTAGCTTTTACATGGTATGATACAGAATACAACCAGCTCAAAGTCCAAGCGCAGAAAAAAATGATGCTCCTAGAAATTTAATTGCTATGGGTTCTGCAAAACATTCAGTTCTTTTTTGAAAGGGAAATGCAATTATTATAACCCAACACAGTCACATCGGCCAGGCTTTCTGAACCAAAGTATCTGCTTCCTCTTCCGCTATAGCTTGTGCTCTTACAACCCTCAGATTGCCCAGCAGCACCGTAAATCTACTTTTAACACTTTCCAACAAAGAGCTGTGGACCTTTGAGTTATGTTCTACTAGAACTGGAGAAGAAGACTTTTAAAATCTAAAGAAGAAATAAAAGTTATAGATGAGAGTCTGAAACAAGTAGAAAATAGATGTAAATTAAACGACGACTTACTGCGTAACAGCAATGGAAAACACAGTGCCAAGGCTTTGGTTTTAAATAGAATACTTTCATTCCATGAGATGTTTTAAATCCAGAGATTGAAGTTCCAAGGCACTACCTCAGTCTATTGTTTAATGACATTTATAACTCTATAATAGTATTTTTCAAAAATTATTGCTTAGGCTTAACATTTCTGGTTATGGAACAGACAATACAGTGATGTCACAAATGCAAAGTTAGCAAATTATAATCTGTCATTTGGCTTTAAATAAGTGTATTTCTTCAGACAATAGGCATGATGAATATAAGCACAAGTGAACCATGAATCTTTTCAATTCTTATTTAGATTCATTTTCCTCTGAATTTTCACTTAATTCCAATCACAATCTCTTTACCACAAATCAAAGGCAGCCCTGTCTTGTGGCAACATGTCTACTTAATAGAATGAAGAAACACCTACAGTCATTAAAAATAGCATTTCTGTGATCCAAGGTTCTTTTACAGCAGTAGAGTCTTGTGTTTGAGGCTATATTCTGGAGTTTGTAATATTGTCCCTTCTTTCCTACCCTCATATTGTTACTATCAACCACAGCAGCTACAGGGAAACTACGCTGAAAGCCTTTAACACTAAACCCAGGTAACCTGTGCTGATTAAGGATGTGATTCTCTTAGTGCTAGAACCTCAGCTCATCTACCCATCACCATTCACCTCCTGCCCCGACAGGATGGAAATGAGCTGGTATTATCAAAATAGCCCACATGGCCTCACTTGGACTCAAGCCCAAGGCCTGAGAGATTCCAGATCCAGCTCTTCAGGCAGATCCTCAGGGGGACAACGTGTGCTCTAATTGCATCAGTACTAATAAAGATGCTTAGCTTTAGCTGTCCCACTCAAGTCCACAGCTCCCTTGAACATGGCAAGCAGCTGGCCCAAAGTTTCCCAGCCAGAATCCTTGCGCTCCATCTGGCTCCTGCTGTCTTTTGAGTTGCAAACCACACATCTGCAAAGGGATTCCCATGCTGCTCGTGACACCCTGAAACCCTCCTTCTGGATGTCGTGGTCTCAGCTGAGGTCATGACCCCTTGGCAAGAGTAAGCAAATGCATCCTAACTCTCCAAGTGGCTCCAAAAGACTCCTGTCATGCCCTCTGTTGGGAATCCTGATTTAAAGCCCCACACAAAGCCCTAGGGTCGTAGGGTACAAAAACTGTGCCACGATTCCTTTATGTTGCTTCTCCCTCACCTGTTTGCCTCTTAATACCGTATCAGGTTTTAATCTTCTGTTTTCCTAACCTTTGTGGCAAACGGTTGATCAACTTCAGCCCACTTCCCAAAGTGATCCTGTTCACCCATGGAGTCTCCTGCTCCTGTCTCCTGACACTCTCCTATTGTAAGCTAGCAGCATAGGCAGAAGGCAAGGAGATAATAGGCAGCCGATGTGGTCTGAATACAAGTCTCGTTATCTCTTTATGCATTCTCTCCTCAAATTGTATGACCTGCATTTCAGGCACCCTTGGGCTTGGGATTTACATTTTTAATATCAGGGGCTTGTGACGCCGTCCTCTTGTTGGTTAATTGGTATCAGAGAGCAAGTGTTTTCCCTTCCACTGAAATAAATCTCCTCTAAAGCTGCAATTGCTCATTCTTTTGTTCCAGCCTCATTTGAAATGGGTTCTGCAAAGCCTCCACACCATGCTAAATAATCTTCAACTCTCACTTTTTAAAATCTGTTGGTTTATGCCTTAATGGCTTTGATGGGCTTTGCTATTCAGTCTTGTTACTTAAACCACTTTCCTCCTATTCCTAAACTCTGTGTTTTCATTCATCCTTACCACAGTGGACTCTTTGAAGCTGAAAGGATTTATTTATTATCCAGAATACTTTTCGCCCCTGATTTTGGAAACATACCTTTTTAAAAGACAATGTGACACAGTTCAGGGCATTTTCTCGGTCTAGAATATTGAGCCTAAAACAAATGCATTTTGTGTTCTGATTTGCTGAAAAATCCATCTGTACCTCACAGGGAATCATTTTTCCAGTGGATCTGTGTCAGCTCCAAACAATAGAAATGTTGCACTCATCATCAGTTTAATGTGATCTGAAATAACATTCTGTTTGAATTCAGTTGTTAGTGGTATTAATAAAAGCTAACCAGTAGCAATGGTGAGTTTCTGGAAGATTACTGCACATGAGCTGTAATCCTCTGTCTTCAATATGCATTGCAATTTTAAATTAAACTAATTTGGACACACATAGGAAATGTCAGTCTGGGTAACACTGTGTAAACAGGCTGAAGTATCACAGAGGAGGATCAGAAACAAATAAACACGTCTGTGTGACTTTGTTCTTAAATCAACGTTGACACTTTTGCTGCTTCTACAACGATAATGTAACTTTCAGCTCTGTCTTCATGTGCCATCCTTATTGTGCAAGCATGGAAATACTGAAAAGTGTAATCATCATTTTGCCATTTATTTTAATACTGTTCTCCAAGCATTTGAAAATATCTAAAAACAAGGGCAGAATTTCCGAAGCTCATCTATTAGTAGGAGGCAGACAGCTCTCTTTCCAACCCACACACAGCTTCTTCGAAAACTGGAAAGATGTCCATGGATTTGAAACGTTGCCAGCTGCTTCTATGCCAAGACAGCTGATGTGCCCAGATTCCTCCATTCTCTGGGGGGAAAAACGTGCAACCAGAACCAGGAGCGGAAGTTGTTTTGATTTCTCTTATATTTTTTCCACTGATTCCAGAAAGAGATGGTGTCTCCAAAACACTCTGGTCAAAAAGAGTTTTTCTAGTGACTGAAGCTGTGATTCAGCTGCAGAAGACGTGGGCCTTAGGCCAACCTGAAGCCAGAGGTTTCACTTCATCTGGCTTCTATGAGAAAAGAACTGAATCAACACTGAGCCCCAAATTTCTGGGCTGATACAGAATAGCATTTTCCCAGTTAAAGTCCAGCTGGAGGCTTACTGTATAGGAGGACACAGTAAACATTTACTTCTTCAAAGCAGTCATCCACAAGGCTTGTCTGGAGACTGTTGCATCCTGTGATCAAGCCAGGACACAATTGTATTTGATGAACCCTTACTCTTTTTGTATTGCAAAATGGCCCCTGGGAAAGCTTTGATTTCCCTCCAGCCATGGTCCCTCGCCTGCAGTACTTACATGCTCCAAGCTGCACGCTAAATACCAGGTTTAAAGGGGCAGTCAAATACAGAGGCAGGAGCGGACGCCTGTATCTGCCCTGGATAGCCTGGGGTTAACCCACTTAACTACATTACAGTCATCTGCTTAGCTTCAAGTTGAGAATAACATCACCTATTTTAGTATCTCACAAGAGGGGAGAGACTACCAGCATTAGTTGATGCTTGCAAAGTGCTCTTGAAGTTGTAAAGAATTTTAAGCGCTATTTTGAGAAGTTGTGTGCAGAGCATGACAACACAGGCCACTCCATACCAGGTCCGTTGGTCAAGATAGATTTCTTCAGCATCAGGTTTCCAAGTGATGCAGTTCCCTGCTCAAATTGTGGCTTAGATTTCACCAGTGAAGAACTTGGAAGGCTCCTGCTCTTGGGCAAACGGGAAAATTGAAATTCCTTGACAGAAAGTCTTCCAGCAGTCCTTCCAGGTTAGAAACAGGGTTCTGCACTATTGGATAGGCTAGGGCATGGTGGACTCCTCACACCTCAGTGAAGTGTTCAACAAGGACAAGAAGAAACATAGCCCTGCTCTGCAAAATGCACCATGGAGCAGTTGCTGTTCATGGCCACAGTTCCCCATGCTTCCAGGAGGACAGTATATGTAACTTCAAAGCAATGCAGTGCGCTCTCTCCACACTCCAGTAATACCAACCAGTATGCATTAGGACTGAGCCCTGTTATTAAGCACAGCAAAAACACAGCTCGCCTGCCACATAGTTTTCCCAATATTTGCATGATGAGAGAGTCTCAGGCATCAAACACACATTCAAGACAGCTGAGCTGTGGTAATTGCCCACGCATGGACACCGAATCTAAGGGAGGACTTTGACTCATCTGAATTAGCTTAACTTTCAACAACAGAAATCAGCTACATTCAAAGTGCATTCCAAGATCGGGGACTAAGTGGTTGTGCATGCATATTCACCACAGGTCAGACAGCATGTTTGAAAATATTATTGCCAAAACTGGCTGACAGTCTTCGTCCTGATTTAATTATTTTAGACATGGTATTTATTTCATAAACTAGCAAAAGTAAATCCACACACACCCTTCATGCTGACATTTTTACAGAAGAACAACGGTATAACTTCTACTACTTTCACATATTCTCTTCTTCTTTAGTTCTGGGCCCCTCATTACAAGAGATATTGAGTTGTTGGAGCTGGTCCAGAGAAGGGCGTTGAAGCTGGTGAAGGGTCTGGAGCACAAATGTGATGAGGAACGGCTGAGGGAACTGGGGGTGTTTAGTTTGGAGAATAGAAGGCTCAGGGGGGACCTTATCGCTCTCTACAACAACCTGAAAGGAGAATGAAGTGAGGTGGGGTTGGTCTCTTCTCCCATGTAACAAGTGCTAGGACAAGAGGTAATGGCCTCAAGATGCACGAGGGGAGGTTTAGACTGCATATTAGGAAAATTTTCTTCACCAAAAGGGTGATCAGGCATTGGAATAGGCTGTCCAGGGAAGTGGTGGAGTCACCATCCCTGGAAGTGTCCCAAAACAGTGCGGATGAGGCCCCTAGTGACACGGTTTAGTGGTGGACTTGGCAGTGCTGGGGGAACAGTTGGACTTGATGATGATAAAGGTCTTTTCCAGCCTAGCTGATTCTATGATTCTGGCCACAGAGGGCGTACCTCAGTCACTGCCCAGCCTTCTACCTCCACTAGAAGACATTAAGAGTGGGCAGGTCACAAAACAGTTAAGTTTTGATCTAAACGAATGGGGCTAACTAAATAAACCAGCAGCAAGTCCTAGTAAAAATGACCCAAGTTAAAGGGCAAGGCTTGTTAGCAATCACTTTAACTAGTGAAGACTAGTTAAATTAAATGGGTTTGTTTGGACTTCTATCAGTTTAGGTAGTGACCACACATACAGTTCAGACAGCAGATGTGAAGGGAAGAAAAGGAATTAGACCCCTGTCATTGGGCCCACAGGTATTACACTGGTGAGAAGCTAAGAGGAGAGACTCCTTCAGCCAGCATAACTACCTACCTTAGAAAGGGACATCTGGGATAGCACCTTTCTTAACTGAGCGTAGCAGCGGCTCTACCTGGAATCTCCACAATTCACACTCCACAAGTCCTGCAGCCTCCTCCCTGCAGTGTTTAGAGGCCAAGTGTGGATAACTGGCTCCTGCCCTGTGCTGCTTGGGCTGCTGGCGCTGGTTTTGCTAGGGTGCCTCTTCCACCCTGGCAATATCAGCCCAGGATTTGAATCAGGAAGTCTGAACCCAGAAACAAAACAAGCCTGTACCACCTAGAGGAGACAACTTCTCCCTTTGCTCACTGATGAGTATTTTTCAGCTGCTTCTACTCCCCCTTAAAACTTACAATTCAAGAAGGGGAGAAAAAGAACTCCTTTCATTAACAATAACAGTCATGTAAAAAAGAAAACCTTTCTCACTAATTATGGGCATTGTGTTCGCAGTCCATTTGCTCTTGATCACTTCTTTCCAGTTACTCCTTGTACTGCTGCTTCATCCTGCTCAGTGAGTAGGACAGCAGCACAAGGGGATCCAATACCTCTTACTGCTCACCTACTTCTATTTTTGCATAACCTTAGTGAGGCCTTTCCACCTCTCTCCCAGAGGATAAGTAAGTATAGTGAGGGATAATAGTAGAAGTCCAGTGATAGCAAGTCCTGTCTAATGCTACTCTTTACAGACAGAGCATATCCTAAAACAGGTGGGCCAGCAGTATTTTTCCATGGATTTTTCCCTGTCTCAAAGGAAAAAAAGAAAGAAACCAATAATCTAAATATAGCGAAGCACTTAAACTGATATTTCTTCCCTGGTCATCCAAAGGAGTGAGTGAGGTCAAGATAACTCTGTGCTTAAGAAATGAAGTTAGAATAAGAGATGAGCTCAGCATCCCCAACTGGAAAGGGAAAAAAAAAAAAGACAATTCCAAACTGTTTTCTGCTCATCTTGTTTGCAACCAGACAAACCTCATTACAGCTGAACTTCTGCAGAGCATCATACTGACATTCAACGGACCACTTGCAAAGTATGCATTTCCTTCAAGTGTCCAGAACAAACTCTGGAGCTGGGGCCAGCTGTTTGTTAGAAAGCCAAGCTTCGGGCAAAACAACCTTCCAAGCTTCCACATTTGCTCAATTTGCCAATTAGACATACAAAACAAATAATGGGGAAAGGGAAGAAGGAGGGGGGAATTGCAGTGTTACTTTGCCAGAAAATGTCAAAATAAGCCAGAGGTAGGAGCCAGTAGAGCTACTTATACCACATTATAATATGCAGAGCATTGCCTGCCTCCTGATCCTGATAGTAATTTGTCATTCTACTGAAGCCTCATTGCGTTTGTTTCCTTTAAGGGAGCCAGAAGTCCCATAATCCACCCCCCATCTTTGAGTGAATGTGGTCAGGCTGCCTATCAAGATATTTCAAGGGAAGGCCAAAATCCGTGCCTTGGACAGACAAGTTTCTCCGTCTGTGCGGAAACCTAATGGACATAACATCATGTGGAACAGTCTGTCCCAGCAAAGGGCTGAACTACTAATCTCTGGTACTGGCTAAAAGCAGCAAATGCTCCTGCTCTGGAAGCACAGTGAGGTACAGCTCTCAGTCAACTCACACAAGCAGTGAGCACTGCAAAGGATCCCTTGGGATGCCTCTCCAAGTTTCAGTACTTGCCCTCTACCTGCACCCGGAGGCGAGCAGCCACACACCAGGCAGGCTAAAGACAGACTTGTGTAAGACCTTCTATTTTAGACTCATCCTGACCTCCAGCTTTGTTTGTGCATCAAGAACACAGCAACTCGACCCCACTTAAAAAAGAACAATGCTGAAATCTTCTCATTTTATCCATCTCTCCGGCTCTCTGAGGGATATTTCTGTCTGGGAATTGTGACTTAGCAGGTTGGGTGTCAAAGCACACTCACTATGGTAGCTCAGGTCCCTGTGCAAGCTAATCTAACCTTAAGGAGAAGCCATCTCAGTATCTCAGCCAGAGCCGGCCTGAAACGAGTTTGCACTCCTAAACCCCACTCCCTCTTCCCGCTTCTAAAACATAACATACCTATCTTAAGCCAGGCCCCCAGCAATGCCTGTGTTGTCTCCCTACCCTAAAACTTCAATTCTTCTTGTCTTTACATGCAGAGCTCAACTCTGTTTGCAAACCTGTCCTTCTTTTTCTAAGTTTTTCCCTTTTTAAGCATCCAAGCCTGAGGGTAAGGTTCCACAGTAGCTCCATCAAGCTGTTTTGATCCCATCTTCATCCCTGTAACAGAAGTCACATAATCCAGCCTCTTTCCTCGCACTGTTATTGGTGGTCATAAATGTGGACCAGTTTAAGGAGAAAGCACAGCTGAAAATAACCAACACCAGAGAAAAAAAGAAATTAATAAGTTTCAGACAGATCAGTCTCCTGGACAGATTCACTGCACGTGAATGGAAAAGGAGGGAAACATCTTTCTATGGGAAAGATGTAACAAAGCAGCATGGACATACTGCAGTAGAAGTATCCTCACAGTCAGTGACCAGGCGGATCTGGCCAGGCCAGAACCTGAGGACAGATGAACAGAATGAAAGGAGAGTCCAGGGTAGCTCCAGCAAGATGTGTGTACCCAAGCCCAGTTCTGAGCTCTGCACTGCACTGTAGCTCTGCAGTACAGACATACATATTCATTGATCTCAGAGATGGCAAGCAAACCCATCAGCAGTGACTCTGATTCATCTGTAATTTCCCTTTCTAGCTCCAAAAGTGCCCCATGAAATTGTTCAAGAGTCTTTCTTTGTATAAATCACGAAATCATAGAATCGAAATGCACACACTTTGCTTCATTCATGCATTTCTCTCATTACTAGATGCCCATCTTGTAGTTAACTTCTGATTGCCCTTAAAGTATAGCTCATATCCACCCTTTACAACAAGAAAATCAGCAATTCTTACAAAAGACAGATTATTCCAACCCACCATCCTGTTTTAGACTATAGCAATGAAAAAAGGTCATTGGCAATTTGGGCTACTGCTGAATATGCCAATGGATTTTGTTTGTACTCTGAAAGGCAAATCAGATCACTGCTTTGGCAAAATTGCCCACTGCTTATTGTATATGGTTACTGCAAAAACCTCCAGCAAAGATATATTTAAAACCGAGAAGTTTTCAGAGACTCTTGCCTACCCTCTTGCCCTCACATCCTCTTTTTCTCACCCCAGAATCTCACAGCCTTACTTTACCCCTGACTACAAAATCAGCGTAGAAAGTGAAACCTGACAGGAACTGGGGGAGCAGTTTTTAATTAAAGGCAAAACAAACCTTAAAAGGATTTTGGATATTTTAAACTATTTAAAGACCGCAACCACAAAATCAAAGTTTTGTGTTTCGGGTACTTTTATGTACTGGTCTAACGAAAACCAGCTTTGTATAAAAGTACAGTTTTGCAAGTCACCCCACTTCCATAAAGAGAACTATCCCCTTAAGCTATTACTAAAAGGTCATTTGGCCTGCAGGGACTTGCCCCCTCCTGTTCTATGCTCCTGTTAGCAGAATGGGAATGACCCAGCATCCCATAAACCTCTAAGCCCTTGAAATACCAGAGGCACCCAAGTCAAAGAGTAAGAAAAGCTATTAATTTGGCATTCATTTCCCTTTTTAGATGCTTGGTGTGAGCTGTTTCTGGACCTGGATCCTGCAAAGGCTCAAACACAGGTTTAGCTTTACACACTGCGTGGATTCTATTTACTTCAACAATCGCAAATGCTGGGAGGCCCAGGGAATTACAGACATACTGGAACTCAGGCTCTGCTATCTCTTTAAAAAGGATCCTATCTATCTGGAAAGCCCATTTGCATTGGGGGGGTTGGGGTTATTAACATATTACAGTTACATTACACCATGATTAGTCCAACTGAAAGAAAACAGCAGGAAGAAAAAGAAATAGCTCCTACTTCCTCTCCACTCCTAGGTTAGTTTATTACGTGCATTTGATGGCCCTTCACGAAGAGGCAGTAAGACCCTGAACCTGCAATGACCCCTGTTTCCACACAGAACATATGTGCTTCAGCTCAGGGGTTTGCCTGGAGAGGGTTCCTTGTCAGCTGAGCTCCAACATCCCTGAGCAAGCAGGAAAACAAAAACATCTTTGAATATTTCCCTTTTAAAAAAGAAATAAATAAGCTTAGCAGAGTTTGAATAGTCTGGTTCTACCAGACACTTCCTAGCCTCTGGTTTTACAACTGAACACATCCCTGTAGGTGCTGGATGCTCTGCAGGTCAGCACTATTTGTGTGTATGGCACCATCCTGCAGCATCTTGAGCTGTGTTACTCAGCACCTTTAATTCTTTCTGAACCCTGCAAGAGTTGAGGGCACTCAGCCGCTCTCCGGATGGGGCCCTAAACTAGTTTACTTTGATCTTGAGCACTGGAATTGTTTGTGATTAAATCTAATCTACTCAAACCCTTGAATTTATCCGTTCCCCTAACACTTGCAACTTCACTGAAAACAATGCATGTAGAAATCACTAGCATCACACATCCTACTGAAGATGAAGTTAATTTACGGAGTCTAGCCTTTAAAATACAAGGATTTCACAACAAATCTGTTGCTATAGCAACAGAGTAAGCTTATGTGAACTTCAGGCATTCATATTCACAGAAACTCCTGAAGCAAGACTGACTGTTTGCCATAACATCCCTACTCTTGCCAAGTTTCAAATAGTGCATGAATTATGCCAAAAAAAAAAAATGGGTGTGACTAATACAAGCACACAGAACACCGAGGGGAAAAGAAACACCCAAGCTTTTGCCTCTAAGGCAACATTTGTTGATAGAAAAGATGGGCATTTGGAGAGCATGCCTTTTCCTTCCCTCTATCTTTTTGCTTTACTTGCACTTCATAAAAGCCCCACATGCACATTTGCCTCCCATAAATTGTACGACTGCTAGTAATGGCACATCTTTGCAGTCTATAGAACAAATCTTGTTTTAAAGACCTGCTCCCTTTGTACTCCCTTGGTATTTAAGGAGCACGTGTGCGCTGGAGGAGGAAAGTCAATCTGGTTTAACTCACACCCTTCTCTCACAAAGCTGCAAGCAATTCTTTTTGCAGCCTCTGAGAGAAGCATGCCCAGCCTTAGCCTGTGACAAGCTCTGTGACATCAAACCCATCTCTCTCCCATCCCCTCCTGCCCCTCTCTTCTTTGCACCCCAGCCCAGCCTGCCCACTCTCATTTACCAAGGTCAGACTTTTCTAAGGGCCAGCCTGCATTTAACGTACTGTATCCAGATCCAGAAACTTCCTGCTAATTACTGTGGTCACACTTCCTAATTCAACAAGCATCAAACTGCACAGTAGTTTCTCAAGTGGAACAGGTCACCTAGCTATCTGCTGCAGGTCATTCACTTGGCAGATTCTTCTTGATGAAAGATAGTTCTGCAAGGTAGCTGTTCCAACATGAACAGCAATCTAGACTAATTACATGTGATACACCCACTCTGAGTCATGCGATAGCACAGAAGGAAAGGGAGGGAGGAAGGGGAAGAAGATGAAGAGAAACAGGAAGGGTAAGAACAGTAAGTCTTTAACTCATCTAAGGAACAGAGGAAAGTTTCACACTTTCCACTCTTCCCTATGGAATAGAAAGCTTCTGCAAATTTTGGATTACAAGAATTTATTCAAATCGAGATGTTACCCCTCTTCACCTGCCCCAGCTCCATTTCCCATTACAATTCAACCAAAACATTTCCTTCTCGGAAATCAGTAACTGCTTTTGGGTTTGAGGAACTCTATAAAGGCTGAACACCACATTATTCAAGCAGCGAAAGCATCTCTCTGGCTGTCATTTCATCCCATGTTCCCACAGTTGATTTTACATTCTTTCACTCTGCCCAAATCCTGTTTTTTGCTTAATGATGGAATTAACCCAAACACATGTTGAGAGCAGAATGTGAAGACATGGGAGGGCTCAGGAGACTTTCAGGAGGAAAACATAAGGCCCATAGGATTAATTTTACAACTGATGTTGAAATTCAGAGCAGGGATATGGAAGAAGGATTTCTTCTTTGCATGCATTGCCCCAACATTCAGTCCACCTTCTCAGCTCAAGTGTTAGGCCCTGAACCCATCATCTTTCACAGCATGTTCTACATAAAATGCTGGTCTCCAACATGCATCCTGTCAGGCATTATGTCAATGTGCCTTCCCTCCTTTCAGGAGGAATGACATCCACAAACTTCAGCTCAGCAACTAAGTGTGCACAGAACTTTGTCCAGGTCTTAAGATGATCACCCCAGAACCCCCATGGGTTTATTAGCATAGCTATTTTTCATTTTTCTTGCCACTAAATTGATTTCAAGTGAGTTGAACAGTGTTCATTATAGAGGCTGGAGATAAACTGTTTGATAGAAGTCAGCCAGGTCAACAACTGAAAGCAAGAACATGCCATCCTCTTGGAACAAAAGAGTTGGCCCAATGGGATAGATTAAGTAAGACACAACTTGTTGTAACATGGTTTCCTCAGGAATGATGCCACATGGCTGGGTTTCCTTGCATGAGTCCTGTCCTTGGTGGAGGCTGTACTGGCTGCGTTTGATGTTCGCTGCTGCACCAAATAAAGCCACCTATGCAATGCTTGCTAATTATAGTATCTTCTGTTAGGATGGCTAAAAACGATCAAGAATGAAAGGCCATGAAGTATGTTAGGTCCTTATCATTATGGAAGATGAGAACACAACTTGCTGAACCATTTTGTCAGTCCACTGACAAGTCCATTTGTGAGAGAAGGAAGTTTCCAAGAGCTAGGCCTGGAAGCTGGGAGATATTCACAGAATCACAAAATGGTTTGGGGTTGGAAGTGACTTTAAAGATCATTAAAGATCATCAAGTTCCAATCCCCTACCACAAGCAGAGACACTTTCCCCTACACCAGGTAGCTCAAAGCCCTGTTCAACCTGGCCAATCTTGTGTGAGGTAGGAAAACAAGAGAAAAATAAGGTGGCAGGGAAAGAAGGTGAGAAGTCACAAAACTACTCATGGCCCATGGATGATTTCAGAACGCCTATGTTCTGACCTTGCTCTGCCCTGCATAATTCACAATACTGGCATCGAGTTGCCACTTGCCAGGAAAATCATATTGGGTTACACACCATCACATGAGCTGGGCCTGCCTCCAAGCACTGCAGATTCAACCAGGGCTGAAAACTGCACGTATTCATAACCCTTTGCCAACTGACTGCCTATTTCCCAGCCATAAGGGTTTTGGTAGTTTGCCCTCCAGCCTTGTTGCTAACAGCACTCAAATGAACATAACATTTCTGCTGAGCATGCTGGGGCACCAGCAGACACTATAAAGCCAAATATGTGCCTGAGGGCTTGCTCAGAGCATTTAGGACTTACCTTGGCTAACACAGGCCTTGGGTCAAACTCCAGTTCCTCATATCAAGGTCAGCAGTGGGGTGAGGAACCAAGATGTGGACTCACCCACTAGATTTTACACCACCAATCACAGTGGGTTTACCCTTCATTTGAGTTAGAGGTCACCCCAATCTAACTGAGCCCTGTCATCTCATTCTGAAATGCTGGCTGTGGATTTTGTCTTCTTGTTTCACAATCACATTTTGGTCTCCATTGATGGGTTCTTGAACTCTGTTGGAGCACTTTCACTCCTGTCTGGTCACAGCACAGCATTCACTGTACTACATGAATGTATTTTCCTCTCAGAGCTTTAGTAAAGGGTTTCTGCAGGATGCAAACCTGCACTCCCTCAGGCTTTCGCCCATGCATTCTTCCAGCACCATAATGCCATCATCCTGAGGGCAATACAGACAGTCCCTGGGAAGGACTAGCAAGAGGATCTGGAACTTGCTTTCATTTCTACCCATTACACATTTCTGGTGCCCTCTACCCTTTGGCAGAAGTACTGAAATACCGGAAAGTGGAAGCAAATTCCTATAGTTTCAAATTAATAGTAGCCAAGGCTGTGCTGGCAGGCCAAGTAGCGCCCATCGCCTTTAAATGGATTAATTCTGCTGTCTGGAGAAGCATGCAAGTGAGTCTTGGCAGAATAGGAGTTAAGATTTCAGAGTGGTTATCCTATAATAGTAGCTTAGCTTAAAGAGTTACAGGCGTTCCACACGTGGGACACCATGTTCAAATTGGCATTCTTAATACCAGCTCCCAGAACTGCTCAGGACTTGTAGCTCTGTCTTTCTAAGAGCTGTGATTAATTGACTTCACCAGAAACCTGAGCTCCCAGTCGAGCTCCATTTTCCATTTCTTCCATCTAAACCAGATAAATATACTTCTATCTATTTTAATCTACAGTACTTCTTACTCTTCTCTCTCAGAAAAAATGTTGGCTGTTTCTAGGCTGCAGTTTTGGGGAGGAAAAGAAGTTTCAGGCCAAAAAAAGCATTTAAGTCAGTTTGTAGCTGTTACAGCCAGGAAGTGCTTGTTCTTCTGTGAATAATGAAAGGGCAGTCTCTGCAGAAGTGCAGGATGTTCTGGACACTGCCACTGAACTGCCCACCACTACACAGCTGTCAGAAGCAGCCTATCTAAGCAAGCACAGTGGTCTTGGCCAGGTGCTCTGCAAGGCCTAAAACTACCCATGGAGGAGATCAGTTTGGTCTTGAGTGCCTCAAGGCTGCCCCTTCCTTGCAATACAGGCAATATCCAAAGTCCTTTAACACTCCCAGGTAGGTGCCCAAGTACTTCTGAGAACCGAGGAGTCCTCTGTAAATTTGCAATGTCAGAAGTGTAAGTGACAAAGGACATGGTATTGCACAGGGCTTCCCGTTTTCCAGCTCCTGGGATCTAAAAGGCCACACACTAAAATGGAGCAGGCAACACACTGACCCCACTGTGAACTACTTGGGGCCAGTAGAAAAGACTCCCACAAATATTCATGGACTGAAACAGAGCCACTGATAAGTGTTTGTAGATGCATCCTATTACTCACACTGAAAGAGCTTAACTACTTCTAAAAGACAGAAAAGAAAGCACATTCCTAAATGTTATTTCAAATAACTCCAGTGCTTTAAATAACTGCACTAAATATCTCTTGAAGTGTCAGATTCAGAATGACTCTGCTCATTGTAAATGAAGGCTTGAGTTTTCCTGGTAGCAAGATGGAGATGTGGTGCATAGAGACGAAAAACATCTCTCTCATTAATTTCAATGGGTCTGCCTGGAGACCCAAATCTTAAGCACATGCTTATGTACTTGACTGAACCCAGAAAGGACTTAAGCACATGTTTAAGTGTTTTGATGAGTGTTGCCATATGAATTTCAACATGGATTTTCAGATCTCTGGCTTGACTGACAGACTCAACCCTTTCAAACATGTATTATCTAATTAGTGCCTGAAGGGAAAGGCCTAGATATAGAACATTTGTCTTTTAGCAAACAACTCACACAGCATCTCATGACGTCTTGACACTTATTAATTGCATTCAGTTTGAATATAAACATTGTCACATGATCCTTAATCGAGAATTGGCTGAAATACCATAAACAAAGGATTACAAGCAGAGAGCAGGAAGGCTGGATCTCAGGGGATGCCATGGGGAATTTTGATTGTGTCCAGTCTTGTCCTCAGACAATAAGGAAAATAGAATTAAAAACAAGCCAGAGTTTGTAGATGGTAGAAAACAGACATGACAGGAGCTAGAAAAACATACCCAGAAATGTTTGAAACTTGGTGGAAAGAAAGGAAGAGTTATAATGTAAGGGAAGAAAGAAATTTCTGTCTTCTTCCTCTCAGCTGGAACAGAGACAATATTCTTGACACCTTCTGTCCAAAGAGTTAATAAAAACTTCCATGGATGATCCAAAATACGCACAGAGCAATAGTAGAGACAGTATCACAGCATCATACAGAGCAGTAAGAGTGGAATACTGTCTCCAGGAAGAAAGGGGTAGAAGGTTTCTGTAAAACTACCATGTCTTCTTAAAAAGTCCTAGCAGCAGGAATGGCACCAGTATAAATCCCCTTCCCGCCTCCCTTCTGCCTGGCAACCTTCCTCCCTGAGGCTGTTCTAGCTTTGCCATCTCCAGGTCTACAGACTATGGACGTCAGTTATCCCAACTCCTGTTACAGGCTGGGACTTGTGACAGAGGCAAAATAAACTACTTTTCCTAGCTTTGCCATGACATCTCATCCAGTAAATTTCCTTCCTTGCTCAAGCAATCAGAGCCGGGGACCAGGATGTGACTGCCACCAACAGGCAGTGGAAGAAGTGGATGACACAGAAGCACTCCTGTAGTTTAGTCTCCTACAGGCATGTACGACTTTGCATGTGCTCACAAGAGCATGGAAGCTCCTAGGAGATTGCAGGACAAGAGCCTAAACTTGCACTGGAAACTAACAGAAGGACTGCAAGCTGATATCCTCTTTCTGGATGGAATATGCCCTACCCTTCAGCTAAGAGGAAGCAGAATGCTGGAGCCTGCATCCTGTATTTGTAGAGCTGCAAGAAATTAGCCCAAAGACATTTTTCCACATTAGTTTGGCATTTGCTAAAAGCCACTACAGTTGCATTTATAGCATATCATTTTTCAGATGACCAGAAGACTTATTTTCATCTGCCTGTCAATTCATTCATTTATCATTCAGACCTTTCCTTTAAGTAAAAGTGTTCTCTCATAACTTTCATACCATTGTAAATTTTTACCATGTGGGGGAATCAAGTAAAATTCATCAGAGCTTTCAATCAATGTGAGATATATATAGATACAGAGAGAGATATATGAAGAAAGTGCAGCAACAGTATTAAATTTCAGAGCAAAATCATTTATTCTGCCTAACAATGAAGCTGCTATCTGGAAACAAGACTGATTATTCATAATACTACCCACTGCTATTACCAGAACTCTTTACAGCCCCCGATAAGCTTTCATCCAACATGTTTAACATGTCAAAGTCAATTTGCCTTTCCACATGTATATTTCATAAAGTTACTTAAGTACACAACCAGACACCCAAGTATTATATAGAGTATACATTTGTTTGTATTTATTTAATATTGCCCTAGCTCTTGACAACTTTAAAAGAACAGGCGTCTTACAAATAACTGAGGTTTCTTTAGGAAAAGATCTGCCATTAGAAGTTATGGCTTTTCTAAGCATCTTAATGGTAGAGGGTTTCTATTAAAAAGTAGGAAGAAAGGTTGTGTAATTATATATCTTTATAGCTACATATTGTAATATACAGTCTAATTTACATATCTAGAGTAACAAAGGACAAGGTTATCTCTCCTAACAGCCAGCAATGGCAAACTCCAGGTAACAGGAAAAATAAGGGGTACACCAGGGAGCACACAGCAGACAAACTGACCACACAGATTCAGCTCAGATCCACCAGGCCTCCTGACCCCTCCAAGGACACCAGACCCAAGCCAGCTATTGGAATCACTGACAATGCACTGTGCAGGTGGGGCTTCAATAGCTCAAGCACAGCACCATATAGAGACACAGATCAGGTCCAGCACAGTCAGTGCTGAATCAGAGCTTTCAGCCCCACTGACACAGGAGCTGTCTCTACCTGTGTTCACACTTCTAGAGGCACCAGATCTATCAGCTAACTGCTCAAGGGCTGCTTAACATCACTTCTGGCATCAAGCTACTCCTACAAGACATACAGCTATTCTCACTTACTCCTGCACCTAAGCCAACACACCCTATGTCTCTACACAGAGCAACCTCAGGTCGCCCCATTTTCATAGCCCTGGTATAACCCAAAGTACCATGACAACATTCTGCAAATAGTTTCATCTCCCCAAGGAGCACCAAAGTTTTACCTGGAGCACCTGCAGGAATAACACCCAGTTTCCTCCTCGCACCCCCCTGCCCATCCCCAAGTACATCCTCATCAGCTCCCAACACTGCCAATGGAGCTAAGAACAGATCACCCACCCTTCAGAGAGCAGTTTCTGCTGCCTGGTAACCTCAGGATCCTGCTGCACCGCAAACACAGGGCCCCATCACCAGAACCATCCTTCCCACAAAGGCACAGCTCTCTCACTCCACTCCAACTGAGTACCTTTTTATAGCCCAGCCTCCTCATGCTGCACAGGACTCCCAGGCTGACTTGAACACCTTTTAATGAGGCTGGGAATGTGCCCCCTCACACTGCTTTACAAATACCAAACAACTTCACATTGCCTGTGGAGGCCAGAGAAATTGTCTTGTCCCCAATGGAGAAACTAAGGCAAGCAGCTTGAGCATCATCCCTGCTGACTGTCAGTACCAAACCTGTCCCTTTCTTACCTTAGCACACTAAGTCAGGAGTAAGCCGTGTAGGCTCTAAGCAGATCAGCTCCTCACACACGGAAAGCCTGTCTGAAGTGCCCAGCACCAATGAACTCTGAAGCTGATTTCCACACAGTACTAGCAGTGCTTTCTTTTGGATGAAGCACCTGCACAGCCAAAAATGAAAGCCTGAGGAAAGCTTATTATCCATGAAATGCAGACTTCCCAAAAAAATACAAAACCCCTCAGCATTTTGAATTTAGCTTACCCTGGAGCATCCCTGCTAGTTTAATGGACAGATACACAAGCATGCAAACACTGAGGCACAGGTTCAGAACTGTTAGCTGAAACCTAGGGCCCAGTTTTCTTCTTGTTCACATCTCTGAAATAAGCCCACTGGGGCCAGGATGTTTTTATGCTTTCCCTTCACCACAATCATGAGCAAAATCTAAACTATTCCTGGTAAAAAACTTCCGGAACATTCAGCTTTAAAATACATGTATTCCTCCCTCACACTATGTACCTGACAGCACAAGAGAATGACAAAATACAATGGTTTTGTGTGATCACTTGTGTTCTTCTGATTAAATACAGAAAATACTGACAATTTCCCCCTAAGTTACTTTGGCAAAGCTCCTGCAGTCATTCTCGCAGTCTACTGAGCAATTCCTCTAACAAATGCAACACCCAGAAAGATTGAGTTTGTGTCACAGTGACACATCTTTACAGCTGAGAATCATTTTCAGGCTTTGAATCCAGCTAAAAAGAGACGCATTAGCAAATGCAGACAATGCATTCCTGTTTCCTTTTAAAGGAGGTACGACCAACACACATGATGAATTCTGAGGCCTTTACATGATATAAATAAATAGACATGATTTTTCCTCATTATTAAAGGGAGCATTAGGCAAACTTTTTTAGTTTGAGATGGAAATGAAAGAGACCAGACTTTTCCCCATCTATACCTTGGACAGCGCTGGCAACCATGAAAATGGAGAAAAAAAGCCTTCCCCAATACCTTGCTATTGTCTGGATGACCACTGAATTTTAATAGCAGCTTCAAATAATGAAGATAGGAAAATACAAGGATCATAAGAACAGCGCCATTTTATTGGGAAACCAGAGGATTCATCTGTTAGCCAGCAATGAGAAATCAAAATAACTGCAAGTAGCCTTGGGGCTAGAATCTGCTCTTATTTACACCCACCAGGTAATTCCATTTATTGCAGTGGGATTACTCCAGGCAGATATTGTGGTCATGCAGCTGTTTAACACCTCGTGCAGAACAGAGCCCTCCAAGGAGAGAATTTGGATCCATGCATTTATGCTTTCTATCAGGCACATACCCCTCAGGGGCTATAATGCAATGTTAAATAAATAAGGTAAAATAAATATAGTGACTTCTGGCTCAGGTTTTAACTCTGCCCTCCTGCACAAGGTTCCAACTGATTTACCAAGTTAGTATTGTGCCTGGAAGGCACAGGGAAGTATGAAGAGTAAAGAGCTCATTTCTCCATTACTAATTCCTATTACTGTTATCTGGAGTCAAGAATAAGGTGATTCAGAGTGAAGATATCAGAAAAAACGATCAAATAACTTGAACAGGCAATAACAGCACATTGACTGGCTACAGCAGCTGGATTACAGGTGGTAGTTCTTGCTCCCATGCAATGGCTGGCATAGGAAACAATTTTCAGGGTGAATCATGAGACGCTGCTCAGCAGAGCAAGAGAAGATAGTCTCTGAATGAATTCTCCATTGCTGCAAGCTGAAGTAAGGTATCATCCTAGGAAGAGGAAGACGGACGTATTTCCACATGCCCTTATGTTTCCTTATGCTCCCTTAGGTTTCTCAGTCACCGTGGAAGAAGTGTCAGCTGTTGATGAATCTATCACTGGAAGGTAAGCAAGTAACATGGCTGGGGATTTACCCCCTGCAAAGCGTCTTTCTGTCAGGCTGCACATGAAGATGATGCCTTTGGTTGAGACCAGTACGCAAGGAAATGTTCGTGCACATCAGTAGTTCTAATGGTGTGACCAGCGATAACAACAGAAATTCACTTGTTGCCACTAGCTCAGGCAGCAGAACCTCATCCAGGTGGTTTTTTCCTGACCTTTCCCAGTTGTGGCCCATTGGTGAAGCATATTAAAACAAATGTATTGCCTCCATCAGACCCCTGCAGCAACTAAGTAGGTCCTTGTGACCTCATCACAGTAAACTATGAAACAAATGATCTGCAATATAAAATTACTTCTAACCAAACTGATGCAATTCCACAGGCCTTTAAGGACTTGATTTCAAGAGAATGTATGCAGATGCTTTTAATCAGATGCAGACAGAAGTGGTTTGATGAATGAGAAGCTAATGTGCAGCTGTGAAAGAGAAAGGTTGGCTTGTTAAGTATTAGATTTCTCACATACCTGGAATAATATACCTACTTAAGTTGGAGAGAAGTAACTGTTTTGTACCTACACTACACACTGAAGGTCAAGCAACCAAGTATGTCTTTTGTCTGCACTAAAGTTGCAGAAAAGTCCAGGCAAACAACTCTGCAGAGAGAAAGCACTGTGTGCCATTGCACAATATGGACGACATTTTTCTTTACAAAACACTGCAGGGGGATGGCAGGGAATCAGCACGTAGAAGTTCTCTGTACTTGGTGACTAATTCAACTTTGGAAGATATTGCTCCTACAGCAGATAACAGACTTAGGCAGGAGTCCTGCCCCCGAAATCATTTCCCATCAATCTCAATCACTCTGAAAGGCTCAGCCACCAAAGGTTCCCAAGTCAGCTGGCACACAAATGTCCAGACCCTGCCAATATTTTGTGATCCACTTACTGTAAACACACAGCTAATGAATGTTCATTCCCTTGATGAGTCTTTTGGAAAGTGGAGACACGTCTAAGAGTGTTTAGGAGGTATGTAGTACTCAAAAATTGATGAATGTTCTGACACATCTTAAAAGAGAGGCACCAATGCCTTCAGCCAAATGAATAATGTTAATCTTGTATAAAGACATGAGTTATCTCAGGAGCCTCAATGTATTAATTTCATTATCACTGAACACTGCAGTTGTTAAATTCTGACCCCATGGCCTGGGGATGGAAGGTAACAAGACTAATGCAGATGAAAATTGTTAGCTGTTAAGGAAACTTTCGCATAATTGTGATGGCAGTTTTGTGCCAGCCTGTGGATTACATATTTCCACCATCAGCAATAGCCATTGCTAACCCAAAATGCCAATTTAGGAGGTTCTGAGGCTGTACAGCTCTTCCAGCGTACAGGATGCCCGGACTCT
Organism: Ara ararauna; assembly: GCA_028858755.1. Taxonomy (NCBI): domain Eukaryota; kingdom Metazoa; phylum Chordata; class Aves; order Psittaciformes; family Psittacidae; genus Ara; species Ara ararauna. The sequence goes on from CM054379.1 coordinate 10,720,517, forward strand.
GGGAGAAATGCTGACCTGCAAGTGAAAAGGAGATGTGCCAGAGTTGCTGCCCATCTTCTCACTGAGCTAAGCCAGAACTCGTCAACACAGTATCAGGAGCCTACAGGAAGACTTGAACTCAATTTGTCTTGATGCCCAGAGGGACTGCTCTTCTAAATAGCTGGGCACAAGATGTGCTGTAGAGACACACTGGTGTGCACACAGATATGCATAAATTTAAACAGAGAGTTTAACTATGTTTTAACAATATTGTGTTGAACCACCATGAAAAACATTATTTGACTTGAGTTTCCTTTCACTACAAGGCAGATGATGAGACCATTGAACACTGTAAGAATGTGGCAGTACAAAGTAACTTGCGGATGGGATGTCCCACACAGCACATCTCCTATAACACTACATTCACTGACTGCCATCTTAGAAAGCTTCGAGGCATCAAGGAAGCTGAACGTAATCTTCCGGTCCTCTCGTCTTGTCTTCCAAGGAAGGGAACAGGAAACCTGCCTCTGTGTGTGATCATGTTGCCATCTAGTGACCGCAACCTAGAGACTACTCAAGCCCTAACGCTCCTCCACAAGCACCGACAATGCTGCGAGTGAAGCAATAGGGTCTTGTATAACCAAGACCTCAGGGGAAGTCCAAGCTGTTGCCAAGATATACAGGATTATTTCTCCTAATGTTACAAGTCTCACTTAAGCAGAAACAGCAAGTTCCCTGAGTAGGGTGATAAGGGTCATAGAGGCTGTAGCTCTTGCAGTATCATTTTTGTGCCACCCTTCAGCTCTGGGGCCAACACAGTGGTTCCCCTTCTGGAATTCACAGGGGGAGTTGGCCAGACCAACTACAAGGGGCAGTCACGGCCAGCGGGCTTCTGCCACTCCTGTGAGATTTGCTCAACTTTTCCTGTTACGCACAAAGAACAAAATATCCCAGATAGGTACTGGGCAGGGCAATACCTCCTCTACTGCTCTTTGCACCTAGATTCGACGGCAGATTTTCTGGGACTGAGGAGAAAATGCAATTATTGTCTGCAGCCCAAAAGACATAGGTAGCCAGCACCCTTTTTTATATGACCAAGACATGTAAGCAAATAAAATGTGGGTGTTCCACACACAGGCACTTCTGAAATCCAACTCTCCCTGCTCTTTTAATCATCCTTTACCAATCCTGGCCCAAGACACAATCTCCATAAAAGTTGTTTGAGTGTTTTTTGAACTTACAGTTATGATGCCACATCTCTTTTTTGGCAATTTGAGAAGACAGACTTCCTTTCATAAACATGTATGTGCTCAGTCCATATGTACGTAAACAAGTGTACATATATGTGTGCGTGTGTGCACATGTGTGCATGCCTATAAATGTGCATCTACACAAACAGAGCATCCTCTCCAGGGTCCAATCTTTTTTCAACTATATACACATTGCTACAACGTCAGCTGTAGGCAATTGGCCAAAGATACAGAGATGCACTTACATGTGACTCTCTGCAGTATCTCTGTGAGTTTTTCACCCTGCCTAAACACCAGCCATTACCACCCCAAAGTCTTTGCATCCTGAAAATTACTTCTCCCCACAGTATCAGGTTTTGTGGAATCTCTTTGTTTTTCCCTCTATTGAAAGAAGGCCTCTGTTTCTGCGTTAACAGAGTCATGCATCAGTCGGATCAGTATCATCTCATTGGTTCTGTCTATAAACATACAGAGTAACAAAACCAGCTCATATGTTTTCCTCTTATTATTCTATGTATTATCTATTTTTTGCTTTGGGATCTAAGAAGCCACTGATTTGTTTTTACTAAAATGTAAGTAAATTTTCAACCATGTATTTCCTGATCAAATACAGACAATGAAAGGCTAATTTCACCATACTTTTCTCCTTAAACTGTTATAGAAGTCTCGGTGTGGTTTCCTGAGAGATATGATACACACAAGAATTGCTACCAGATATAATTTACTGGCTCCAATTTATTAGAGATCAAAGAATAGGGAAAATAGGCCTCATCTTTCTTGTTCTTCTTCGCAGTGGAACCTTTAGATCCTCACAAAAGGAAAAGAAACGAACATGAGGATATACAACTGCACTGGGGAGAATATCATGATCACACTGAAATACCCAAAGGACCTAAGGATGGCTTCCAAAAACCTTCATAATAATTAAATGCATAAACCAAGTCAGATGAAGATTACCAAGCACCACAGCTATAAATCAACCTTGGTGCAGCTATGCTAGTGTGAAACAGCTGAATATCATCTTTCACTGTGGTGATGCTCAAGGGTTTGGGATGGGATATTTCCAGTGGAATACGATGAAGAGCACGCAGCATGGGAAATAAGGGAATCACATTTCTTAAAACCTTCTCCATCAAAATACACTATCTGATGAAGCTAATCTCTGCCACCCTGGTTAAATTTGCTCACTTTTCCTGTTAAGCACAAAGAAGAAAAAGACATGAAGCAGAATGAAGGATACCCATGTGCCGGATTGCTATTTTTGTTCTATTATGCTATATATGATTCATGTAGTTCAATTAATTCTTCCCAAAAATATCTCACTAGCTGAGACAAGAGACAGAACTTTTGTTGTATTCTCTCCTATGAGAACTTATACTCCTCAGGCACTTCCTTAAAATCAGGTTTTACTTTAGTCTTTAGCAAACTGCTTCCTTTCCAGAGAGACCACCCAGAAGAAAATAGGACGCTTCATAGTTTCATATTCTTTGAGGAGCAGAATGCTGAGTTCCAGCTCAATACTTACCCAGCCATCAAGGGGTTACTGTGTTGAGCAGCTACTTCATGTTCTGCAGCTATGTATGTACTGATTAGCAGTGGTTGGAATAAAAGACTACAGCCCAAGGAAGGCGGAGCATTCTCAGACACAGCAGTCTGGCAAGAAGCTGTCAAGGGAATAGCTCCAGAACCCCCAAGAAGAATGAGACGGACTGACTGGGAACAATTAAGGAAAATCATTCCAGCCTCTATAAAGGAGAGAACAGAGCACCTTTCTGATACTGTGGGGTCACTGGAAATTGCCAATAACATAGAATACTGAAGGGACTAAAAGACCAACAGATTGGACCATTCATAATGTCTTGGAGGATAACAGCAAAACCCCTCACAAGAAGAATGGAAAGTCTTCCCCAGCATTAGTCCGATCAAATGTATTAATGATGACAGTAGTGCTTCTACAGCATGTTTCACCCCTGTGCAAACCAGACAACTGCTGGCTGTTTGTTTGAGGGGTCACTCTGAGTAGTCAGCTATTACTGCCTCCCTATGCAAAATTTCAAATAGCATAGCAAACTGCTCCAATGCCACTGACCAGAGTCTCCATTCAACCCCTATCTGACCAGAAGCTGCACTATGCTGCTAGAGAAAGCTATCCAAAAGTCCATTCCCAAGCCCATTAGTTTTTTAACTACTCTATTGACAGTGCTAATGATTAGCAATGTCTATTGAGAGATGTACAATTGAACTGGCTGATTGACTGACATTACCAGCTCACTTTATGCAGACACCTGAACAACTGTCATTCCCACCTAAAAACCTTCTTAGTGCATCTTACCCAATTCCAGCTTGAGAAGCAGACAGAAGTAGTCACCTTAGAGAAAGATAAGGATGTTAGAGATTAACAATCATCTGTTCCCCATCCATATACTTGGACTTCACCTCGATTTCATCAGGTTTTGTATCTTCTTCAAAAACCATGCTTAGCATAAACTGTTATGAAACTGATTACCTTAATCAGGCAAAGAGAATTCCTTCTGTCTGTCTCTTGCTGAGTTTTGGTCCCAGTGTAAGCCAGCAGTAGTGATTTTGGCAGACTAATTCTGCAAGGAGCAGGTCTCCTTAAAGATCAGAGACCCAACTGGACCCATGTTTCAAGCTGGAGTGAGGGTGGGTTAAGATAAGAGAATTGGCACTCTCTCCACAAAACAGGACTGAATGGGGAGACTGAGTCATGGAAGTGTGAGACAGAGGCATATGAAAGGACAGCACAATAAGCAAGGATTCAGTGAGTCCCACTGCTACTGCAGAGGATGTGCCAGTAAGTTATGTTCCACAGATGATGGAACAAGGAGAAAATTCCTGCCATCATTCCTACCCTATTCCTTATTTGGGGAACTTTATCACATCCCATCTCCTTGATCCTTGTAAGGCAAATGAATCTGCTCTGTGGCAGTGACCTTCTTCTGGTACGTGGGGCTAGACAAGCTGAATGCACTACATGACCTCAGCGCTTGTGTCAAGCACTTTTGTGCCTCTATGCCTCTTTTGGGATGAAGACAGGAGCCAAGCTGGTGACTTCCATCTGTCAGTCAACATGCATTCTCAAATTCCCCTGATCATAACATGCCTGTGTGAAGCAAAAAGATGGTCCTGTTTTTCCAGACTACTATGCTCAGCCCTGGTGTGGAAAAAAGAGGCAAATCCATGGCCCGACTTTCAGAGAATTGTCTAATAGTTGAGATTGGAAGGCATCTATGAAGGTCATCTTGTCCAACCCCCAATGCTCAAGTAGGGTCACTTAGGGCAGGCTGCTTAGGACCATCATAGAATGGTTTGGGTTGGAAAGGACCTTAAAGATTACCTAGTTCCAAGCCCCATGCCATGGGCAGGGACACGTCCCACTAGACCAGGTTATTCAAAGCCCCATTCAACTTGGCCAGGGGTGGGGCATTCATCACCTCTTTGGGCAACCTGTTCCAGTGCCTCACCACCCTCACAGTAAAGAACTTCTTCCTTATATCCAACCTGAATCTCCCTTGTTTAAGTTTTAAGGCATTACTCCTTGTCTTATCGCTACAGTCCCTGATAAGCATTGTCCCTGTTGTTTTTAGTGGAAAGTACTGGTGCTCACAGCACCTGTGCAAGGCAGATCTCTCACGGCATGTGTTTTATTCACAATAATGCATAGATGAGGAAAGCAAGGGATAATATTTCACCGGAAGTAGTGCTATTCGGAATGGAGATGGACTCTGATACAAAAGACTGTAAAGCAGCTATTTCTACACACACACGCACAAAAAAGCAGAAACTATTAAAATATTTATGTGCAGGATTAATGCATAGCCTGTAAAACTCTGACTGCGATCTTACATCAGAATGAGCCATCTGCTTATTTAGCCATCTTAGTAAACTGAAAACACATAGAATAGCAAAACTGCACAAACCGTCTCTCCCCTGAAAGAAAATACATGTTGCTATCTCAACAGTGGAACAAAAAGAAAAGCAAGTGTCTTTGCAAATTAATTGCTTTATTGAAATTCTTAAAGAATCAACTGGAAATGATAAAAAAGAAGGCTTCTTAGGCTATGGAACAATTCAGTAATACAAAATCCTGTTATTCTCTTTGAAAGGTCTTAAAGTGCTTTGTAAGGGGTTGCTATTAATTTACAGATGGGAAAGGCAAGGCCTTGCAAGGTGATATGACTTATCCAAGGTTTTACCACTCAGTAGTGGAAAGAGGAATACAAACTAAGTTTCTTAATCTCCAGTTCATCACCAGCTCCCTTTAAGCTTACCTCCATCACGAGCAGAACTCAAACAGCAGTTGATAACGAATCTGTTGACTCTTGGGCCCTCAACAGTGGTTTTGTCAGAATCCATCTGGGAACTTGGAGGGATGCAATACTGGTGGACACTCTGCCACAAATCATTCAGGCAACTAAAGACATGAAGATGCAACAGGGACCCACTTCTGCATGAAGGAAAGCTACTGCAACTTCACAGTAGGCTTGAGTGAAACAACCTTGTGTGGGAAACGCTGGGCAAAGGCTTTGAACAACCTGCCCCGAATCGAGTCACTTGAAGGTGTTGCTTCTCTCTCCCTTAGGGGAAGTCACTCATTAACGTGCAACCGCTTCCTTATCTCCTTCTACATCAGAAGTGGAATAAGAACATGTCAGAGCTCCTTCTCTTTAGGGTACAGTTCTGCACACCCATGCTGCCGTGTCAACCTCTTCCAGACTCCCACTTGATCCCCTTTACAGGCACCTCCATCTTCAGAAGCATTAAACAACGTGGCAGGATTAACGGTGCAGCCGTTGTGCCACATGGCAGCTGACCAGGCCCCTCCGGCAGGCGGGAGCAGAAGACCTCATCCGAAGCGCAGCCTCCCTCCAGGCAAGGATGGCCCGGCTGCGGGAATCCTTTCCACCAGAAGTTACCTCTTCCAGCCGAGCAGAGCAGGGAGCCCCCGGAGCCGGGTGCCACGAGGGCCAGCGGCGGGACCGAGGGCCATAGACCCCATGGCTGTAGGCGCTGCTGGCCCGGCGCGCTTCGCCACAAGATGTCGCCGTCCCCTCAGGCAGGGGGGTGGCGGCCGCGGGCCCCGCGGGGTTGGCTCCGCTGCGGCGGGGCGCGGGCTCCCCGAGGCCGCCCGACACCGGCCCGGCACGGAAACGTGCCGCCGTGTCGCGGAGCCGAAGGGCAGACGGGTTTCGGGGCCCGTCCCCTACCCGCGGGGCTGCTGCCGCTTGCCTGGCGGCCCCTTGCGCAGGGCCGAGACCGCAAGAGAAGCGTTTGGGTTTGAAAAGACCTTTAAGACCATCCAAGGCCAACCATTCACCTAACATTGCCCAGTCCACCACTAAAGCATGTCGCTGAGCACCACATCTACAGGTGTTTAAATGCCTCCAGGGATGGTGGCTCCACCACTGCCCTGGGCAGCCTGTTCCAATGTCTGACAACCCTCTCTGTGAAGAAATCGTTCCTAATATCCAGTCTAAACCTCCCCGGTGCAGATTGAGGCTGTTTCCTCTTCTCCTATCACTCGTTACTTGGGAGAAGAGACCGACCCCACCTCACTCCATCCTCCTGTCAGGCAGTTGCAGGGAGCGATATGGTCCCCCTGAGCCTTCTCTTCTCCAGACTAACCACCCCCAGTTACCTCGGCTGTTCCCCATCACACTGTGCTCCAGACCCTGCGCCAGCTCCACTGCCCTTCTCTGGCCCCACTCCAGTACCTCAATGTCTCTCTTGTAGTGAGGGGCCCAGAACTGAACGCAGGATTCAAGGTGCAGCCTCACCAGTGCCCAGTACAGGGGGATGATCGCTGCCCTGACCCTGCCGCCACACTATTGCTGATCCAGGCCAGGATGCTGTTGGCCTTCTTGGCTGCCTGGGCACAAGCTGGCTCATGTTCACCTCTGTCAGCTGGCACCCCCAGGTCCTTTTCCATGAGCAGCTTTCCAGCCACTCTGCCCCAAGCCTGGAGTGTTGCACAGGGTTGTCGTGGCGCAAGTGCAGGATCCAGCACTTTGCCTTGTTCAATCTCATACCATTGGCCATAGCCCATCAATCAACCTGTCCAGTTCCCTCTGCAGAGCCTCGCTGTCCTCCAGCACATCAACACCCCCAGCCAACTTGGTGTCATCCACAAATCTACTGAGGGTGCACTCGATCCTCTCAACCACATCATTGATACAGATAGTAAACAGAACTGGCCCTAGTACTGAGCCCTAGGGAACACCACTTGTAATCGGCCACCAGCTAGATTAAACTCCATTCACCACCACTCTTTGGGCTCAGCCATCCAGCCAGTGTTTTACCCAGTGAACAGTAAACCATCCAAGCTGCGAGCAGCCAGTTTCTCCAGGAGACTGCTGTGGCAAATGGTGTCAAACCCTCCACTGAAGTCCAGGTAGACAATATCCACAGTCTTTCCCTCATCCACTAAGCTCAGTCCTACTCGCTGAAAAAGGGAGGACTTAAGCACTTTGGTTCCAGGAGGACCAAAAGGGCCTCCTGTGGCACAGTCTGCCTGCCCTCTGCAGCAGTGTGTCCTGCAAAGCCAGAGTGCCAGCTTCAAACCAGGTACCCTCTTTGCACCCAGGGCATGGGAGGCTCCAGCTCTGGGAGGCTGTTCACAGGCCTCACTTCTCTGCTTTACAAGACCTCCTTTCCATGGCTGGTTCATTCTTCAGTGCTCCTGTGACACCACTGTCCTTTAACCAAACTTATTTTTCACTGTGCCTTCAGAAAAAAAACCAAAACAAATCCATCAGTCTAAAAGGTTGCCTGCTATTCCCTGTTGCTAGGAGCATTTTATGGTGACTTGGTGGTAAGGTAAAGCTACCGTGTTTACTAAATCTCCCCATCTGGACCAAGCATCCCTCCAAAAATTACTAAATACAATAAACTGATCCTAAAATATGTCTCTTGCAAGGCTCAGCAGCCTCCACTCCTGTTCAGTTGACTCCTGGAAGGCAGTTACAAGTTAGGGCTAAACAACCTGGCTAGCACGCAAACAGCTCCTCTGCTGGAAGATGTGTCCATCTCCCAGTTATTTGTCAGCTCCTGCCTGCTAGAGGGTTACCACCTTCCCGGCTCTGTCGGTGGGATCACCTTATCTAAGTGCTGCCTAATCCACTTCAGGCACAATCAGACAGGCTGGCTCAGTCTGAATTGGTGGGCTGAGCTCAGCCAGCAGGTTTTCCTTGAAGCCTGTAGTAGATGCTAGACACACAACTCCATTGAAGTGGCAGTGGTATCAGCTTGCCATAGGTGCATCCAGATGGAGAAGAGAATGACTGTCTTGAAAGCTGAATGACCCTTTTCAAACATACCACTAACCTTTCACTAAAGGTGTTCTGGTGATCCTGGAGGAGACCTCCTATCCCTGGCATACATAACATCTAGATCCAGCCCAGACCACACATGTTACTACTCTGGTTCTGAGTCCATGAGACTCAAACACATGTGAACATAAGTGTGGGAGAGACAGGAGGAAAGAGGTCATCCATAGCAGCCTCTGAGCAATCCTGTAGCGATGGTGTGTACGTAAATGACTTAGGAGGGTTCAGAACAGGAATCTGCTCTCAGAAAATATTTGCCCTCTGTGACACGAGGAGTCCTGCTGATGTCAATGAGGCAGGAGTGGCAAGCCCTGGTCCTCCATAAGGAGTCACATTTTCCTTTTTTCCTTAATATTCACAGGATTATTATGAACATCTGGTAAACAAATTCTTTCTTAACGATTGACAAGATTTTGACCATTTCCTTTCAGACAGCTGGCTTAGAATAGTGAGACACAGACTCTAGGGTTTAGACTCACTCTTATTTTCCACATATAGTTTCTTCCACACAAGAACCAAGCAAAGTTTCTGCTTATGCATAACTGTATTCGCCGTAACTGCTGGGGGGAGAGTTTCCCCTAAGACTGTGTTTAAATCCAACCACCCTCCTTTTCAAGACTGTGCTCATTATTACAAGATGGATGCAATGGTACCAGCTTTGTATGATTCAGTGTCTGTTTGGTGCCTCTGGAAAAGAAGATTTAACAATCCTAAACTGTTCAGGAAGTTAGAGAGAAGAGTTACGTTGTGATTCAATGCACAACAAGGAGATAATTAAACTGGCACACAGGAAAATCCTTTCTAATTGAGTCCCTGGATCAGATTTTGCTGGCAACCATTGGAAGTGGAGATTAAAACAGTTTAACAGCTTCCATTTTCAAAAAGTGATTTTTAAGAGGAAAATATAATATTTCATTAAGGATTTCATTGGAGCCACAATGAATTATGTTCTGAGCAAGACATACTTCATTACTATCTTTGCTTACATTGGTTCTGTAGATTCAAGTGCATTCTAAGGGAGGTTATTTTTTGTTACCATGGTAAAAATTATTTTAACTGTATATGATCATCATTGCCCCCTCTGTTTGCTCATAATGTCTTCTACTCCTCCACTTTCCCCTTCCAAATATATAAGCATCAAGATTTTTTTCTTCTTCCTTTCACTCCGCAGAAAATCTCTTCAACACATCCAGGGATGACACCTGTTTATTAACTGCTCTGGATAAAAAACAGCTCTCTTTGTATAGTTAAATATTCAAGACAAATCCAAAATTTTTAATAGCTAGAAGTTAAACTCTCTTTTTTTAGCCTGGCTTCCTAATGAAATGAGGCTTATGTGAGCCTGCTGTCTGTTTTCCTCTCCTTTCCCATCCTCCTCCCCCATTCAAATGCTTTTAAACCTGTTGGCCAATTCCAGCTGAATTTGGCAGAGAAGTAGGAAAATAATATCTTTGCAACCTTACCAAGCTTAATGAAAATCAGCACTGGGCTGAGAGGAGATACCCAAATGAATGCCCTTGTTTGAGGAAAGATGAGGTAGTTCCTCAGTCACCCGTTTGGCTCAAGGGATGACCCAGCAACATGCAGACACCCACCAGCCTTTACATACTGGAGCTTTCCCACCACCAAATGTCTGCTGCTTGGCTAGCTATTGCTGTGGTGCAGGAAAGCAGGTGGGACTTACACAATGTGGGGAACTGGAGGTGGTGTGGGACTGTGCAAGTCGCTGTGTGAAGCTGTAGTTATTGTGTATACAAGTCATGGGGTAAAGACGCATGGGAAGCGGCTTTCACTGCATCAGCTGCTCCCAGAACAACTACTTGCTGTGACTGATACTACCCACTTGATAATAGCCACCTTCAAATAGCACAGTAATCCAAACCAGCACAGTTCTTTCCCCATGATAACATTTTGCTGTTCTACACAAGCAATTTGGGTAGGTCACATAAAGGAAGATTTCCTGTACAAAATACTGAGCAGGAATATTCCTTATCTTTCATAGCCACTGCCTCCAGACAACCTATATTATGCCCTTTGCATCCTGGGTGGGAGCCAGGACTGCTAGAGTGATGAATCAAGAACATCCATAAGGAAAATGAAATGGAGGAGGCTCTTATTCAGTACATTCATCTTTTGTTAATTGTTGCTATATTTCATTCCAGCCCCCCATCCTTCCAAACGGCTGGGACTGTGACTCAGCTTCAGCAGCTTAGATGCTCAGAAGAGAGAAGAGTCACTCTCCTGGGGCTGATTTCACTATCGCTTCATAAGCTCCGCTGCTCAGCAGGCTTGTCCATCATGTGGATCCTTTTGCAGATCTCGCTCATCCCACATCCCAGATCTGTGTCTTGTCCCAGGCAGCCAACCACAATGGACAGGGACAGCTACAGCATCAGGGGCCAAAAAGATTATCCTGCTAGCAGGACAGCTGCATACTGGTTATGATACCAGGCAATGCCAGACAATGATACAAGGCTTTGGTCATCTGGCATCATTGTCCTATCCTCATCACATAATCTAAATGACAGAGCATGAACTGTGCCTAAAGACAGAGAAACAAAACCCACTCTCCAACCCTGCTGCAGAAATGCCAGCAACTGATGGACAGGCAATATAAACCAGGAAGGGAAATTCTTCCCTTGGCTGTTGGACTCAAATCCAGTAGATTCGGGTTGTCAGTCGTGAGTCAGCTCTGAAGCAAGCTTGTGCCTTCAAGGCATGGTATAGATGCTTCAGAGTTGACACCTAATAAGTCACTCACTGTGTATGGAAACCTTAACATTGCTGTTCTTAGGAAGCAATTGCACTAGGTGGCAGGTTGGAAGGAGGGTTTCACGTAACTGGCAGCCAGAAAGAAGGAATCAAAATAAAGTTAATGAGATTTCTTTTTAAGATAACTGCTGTGTCCTCTTCAAAATAGGGCAAGGCCCCTTAGGTGGAAACTGAGAGAAAAACATAGTGAAAGCACAACAAAACAGCAATGAACAGCAACTGGAAAATAAACTAGAAACATATGTAAAACAAAGACAGAGGCAAAACAGACAGGCCTTTCCAAGCCTCACCCTTTATGCCCCAGCCCCTGGAGCCAGGAGGTTGCATACCGTCCCCAGTGTCATTAAAGACAGCATTTTCTCCTTCTTGCTATCCTCTGCAAAGAGAACTTTAAAAACATAACAGATGCACTTTAAAGAAAAGCCGGAAAAGGCACCCAATTTTGGCTAGCGAACACTGGGTCTTTAAAAGCAGAGCGACCTGGTCATTCCTTGAGATTTGCCCCACAACTTTTGAACAGTGAGGAAGTGTTTAAAATGCTGGTAATACTGCTTGGATGGGATGAATTAATAGTTTGGGCCCTGGAAACACTATACAACTATGCTGCTTTCTAGACATAATGTGGCTATTTTCACTAAAAAGGTGTTTATGTGCAAATATATAGCTTTCAGGTCAAAGAGAAACCTGGTATCAGCAAGTAAACAACAAGGACAGTGATGACTAGAGACACACTGAAGCCTGTAAACCCTGTATTGTAAGTCTAATGTTCCCAAGTGCATCTGGAGATGGTACATTTCTGTTGCTAAAAGACCCAGCTCACACCACAATGACAATGGGACACTATAATAATCTTGCTGGGACACTGTAATGATGTTGGTAGCTGACTGCAAGCCTTCTACTGCTAATGTTTTAGAATAAGTCAGACACCACAACCCATATTTAGAGCATGCTTTTCAGAGACATTGGCCACCCACAATTCCTACAGGGCTGGGCACAGACATCAAGCCAACAGCTGTAAAGCTCTCATTTCCAATGTTGTGTTTCCAGTCAACACACAAAGCTTAGGTAGGGAACATCTCGTCAGGAGTGTTTTCTGGGTTTGTCCTTTGGTTTTTTTCTCATCCTGTTTCCCAGCTACTCTTACTGAGGAACAAGAAAATCAAATGACTTGCATGGAGGTCACAGAGTGAGTCATCAGCTCAGCCCAGTGACGGCCAAATAATGCTTATTTGTAAAACTATAATTTCATAGTGCTCTGCTGCATAGCTTTAAAAATGAATGTATGGGAAAAATACACCCACATATGACAAATGTACTTACACTCTTTCTGCTTTGGGTGGACGTTCTGTTAGTCACAGGGAAGCATCTGTGTAAAGCTTTTTTTGTTGCTGCTCTTTGCTTCTCTAGACATTTCATCAAATGGTCCCTGAGTCAGAAGAAGTGGGTTTTGCTATTAAAGTCTGTGTGGAGGCTGCATTCCAAAGCTGTTGGAGGATTCAAAGATAAATATTCCTACTTTGCGGAAAAAGGGGGAAAAAATCAAAATCTTTGATTTAAAACCCAACAACAACAACAATCCAAACTGAATGTAATGTTTACGAAGACAGTAAATAACTAATGATCCTGCCTGATACTTGCTTTGGAACTGAAACCCAAGAGAAGTTTCATTAAAGCACAAGTTCCTTCAAAATTGCTTTCAATTGTATGGTGTGTGTGCCTACCATGCTAAAAAAAAAGGGTATTGATTCATATTGAAACTAATTCCAACAGCAACAAAGTATTAGCCAGCAACCTCATACAGCCACTGTGCGACGAACAAAGCTCTCTGGAGCAGGAGCCATCTCTGTTCTGTGATTTGTATTTTGTGTGGTAAGGGTGGAATGCAAGCCTGTAATAATCTGTCTCAAGAAAATATCTGGGGGTGAGCCCATAGGTTATGGCTCCATTGGCTCGTTACTTTAGAAGCCTCATGCATCCTCTCAGATACAGGGCTTGCATCACTAAAACGAGGGCGAGCTGTGCAGGGGAAGATGGTAGAATCACCCCATCCTGTGGAAGAGTTTCCCATATACATATAAAACCAGTAGCTGAAGAACACACCAGAGGTGTAATATGAGGAAGTTGGACTTCAAATTGAATCTAGGTACATTACTCTGAGTAGCATCCCTGCCTGAGTTCAGGGCAGCCACTGAGCAGCACCTTCAGACCCACAGTTGCCATGGACAGCAGACATGACAAAGAAAGTCTATGCTTTCCCCATGTAGTATCTGTCATCAGCCCTTCCATGAGGGTACCTAAGTCTAGATGATTTTAAAATAAAAGAGGGGAGATTCAGGCTGGACGTGAGGAAGACAATTTTTACAGTGAGGGTGGTAAAACACTGACACAGGTTGCCCAGAGAGGTGGTGGATGCACCATCCCTGGAGACATCCAAGGCCAGGCTGGACGCGGTTCTGGGCAACCTGATCTGGGTGAAGATGTCCCTGCTCATTGCAGGGCGGTTGGATTAGATGAGCTTTGAAGATTCCTTCCAAGCCAAAGTATTCTATGATTCTATGGGCTTAGAAGGACTTTGCCCTCCTGCATGAGGCAGAAAATGTTTCCTCCCTTTTGCCCTGGGTACGCTGACATGCTGGATGGAGGGGCTGAGTTGTTCAAGGATAGGGAAGCTCACAGCAAAGCTGGGCCCCGAGGTTGACCGCAAAGTTGAGTTCTTACCCCATCCCACTTTGCCCATGTCCAGTAGTATCCCGTGGCTGGGATGATGTAGTTCATACTGAGAGTGCTCTGAATGAGGGGAGGAAGTCTAAGAAATTCACCTAGCCTCCCTGATCCCTGTAGCTTTAACTCTTTCTTGCCTGGCCTAGCAGTAAATGGTTTAGAGTGAAGAGCTCTGCCTCTAGAGGTGATGCGCCTCTAAAAGTGGAGCTTTGCAGAACGAAAGCGGTTGAGCAAGTCTGCACAGGAAAAGGGGACCATTTTGTTGGAGCTGGCCTGGTCCCAGCCTCACATTGCCATTGTGATCATGACAGGGAAAAACAGTCCTCAGGCAGCATTGATGCACCTCATCTCCGATAGCCAGATCACCGAGGGAGTTATAGCTCATGTCCAAGAAAAACTCAGAAGATGAATGAGTAAAAATGTTGAAATATTAGATCATCAGTAGAACAATGAAAACCCCAAACAGACACAAACAATGTTAGTGCCTTTTTCTCTGTTTTTTTTAACTTCAAGCTGAAAACCTGTTTGGGCCAGAATCCTTTGGAATCATGCTACTGAATGTGCCTATAGTTAGAAGATAAAAAAAAAGAGGCGTTAAAGCTGCTAGGAGATGTGATCATCACAATGAGGGACTGGTTGCAGCCTGCAGGAACCTGAAAAGAAACTGGTGAGTGCAGGAGTTAGAAGGCATTGCTATGACAACAAAGCAAACCACCCCTGGAGAGAATAGAAAATATGTACAGCCATGCCAAGATCATAAGCAAAGAAACATATATTCTAAGAGGAGGCAAACGAAACATCGGCTTGGAAAACAAAATTACTCCTTTAGCATGATTTCTTCTTTATACATGGCACCTACTCAGGAAAAGCATGCGTTTAGCAGAGGGAAAGAAACTTTCATCAAAGCACCTCTTTGCCCAGTCCTTACCCTTTGAGGAGGTAGCAGAAAGATCTGTGCTCTGTGTTTACCCTCTCAGATTTCAGTTAGCCGTGGTTGTTTAAGCTATCCAGAAGGTGGTCTCTATGCTTTTTTCCAACCAACACTTACTGTACTTGTGAACAAATTTAATGCTTACTTGCTTACATTTTCCCTCCTAATAAAATTAATCTCATTTACCAGAAGACGCTTTTTTATTCACATTCAAAGCTTAGGGTCCTCCATGGAGGGTTAAACCCAGAAATTCCTGTAGCATTCTGGCAGAGAAGGGTTCCATGTTCCTCTACAGCTGCACATAAGTCATTAACAAGATTGGTCCAAGCAGTTGTCTGGACCATACCTAGCAGAAAGCTCCCTGGTGGCACTGATGCTTGATGACAGTCAACTCTTGAAATCAGAGGCAGCATGGATGTTGACATAATGGTCTACACTTTGTGTGCTCAGCCAGGAGGGGGAAAATCCTCTGGTTCCCAAAGTGAAGGAGCAAATGAGCAGGCCAGGGCAATACACTATAACAAAAGTGTGCTGAAGAGACAGTGAGCAGCATCTAGGGTTTGTCACTAGGAGCAGAGCTGGGCAGCTTTGTGCCATGGGATTGCGTTGCATAGCAGATGTCCTACACTGGGAGTATTGGACAGATAATGCTGAAGGCAGAGCAGTATTAGGCCCCACCTGGACAGTCTTATGATGAAAATGGTAGGAAGGAGGATGTCATATACACAGGCTCAAGTGGGTTGTTCTCTGTCTCTCCAGGGCCCTCACGATGCCTCCCACCAGCAGACCTGAGCAGTTCTGCATCACTTTCTGGCATAAATACTTTCCTGCTTCAGCCTCAGAGATTTCATTCCCCTGCACTACTCCTTAGCCAGAGACCAAAACACAGAGCTCAACTGTTACAAACATACGCTGTGCCCCACAATACATCTGGAACATCAGCAAACTAAAGCATGAAAAACATCATTGTGGGCTAAGGAGATATCCTGCAGTAACGACAACAAAGCGTATAAGTCCTTGCCTGTCCTGTGAATGCTACTGCCAAGGAGCAGCATGCCCCCAAGCAGACACACGGCCTGTGCCACCAAAGGGAATTTCAGCCTACGGCAATGCCACCTACGTACCCAGACACGCTAAACTGTCAGAAACACTCATCTGTCAGCATAGCTCTGTCTACACCAGCACCTTGCCAGCAGTGGGGGAGTTGATTTCTTTCCACACCCTAGAATTACACTGGCAAACTCTGTAGGTTACACTAAGCCACAGAGTGCAGGCCACGTGTGCATACACTTTATTGGCCTTCATTTGATCCTGTGCATTAAAGGCAGCTGGGCTTCCTCTCTTTCCAACTAAATAATAATTATACCTATTGTTCCCAGTGGGCAAAGAGACCCTGTTCGCACATAGCCAGAAAGACAAGGCATATAATTAACACCTTGCTGGGATAGAGAGCTTTTGTTCAGGTTAGTTATTACATGTCTTGCAGACTGAAAACAGTGCTTCTTACATTCATTTCAGCTCATTTCCTCCCTGCCTCAGAGCTTAACTCTCTGCTTCTTCCCAGGTCTTTGTGCGTGAATGTGTCCAGCAGCAGTGCTCAGTAAACTGAGGCCAACAGCTTAATACGGATGTCTGGAGCTGAGAGTCCCAAACCACCATGTGCATCCCATGGTCCTGCATGTAGAGGGGTGCTGTGGCTGTCCTTGCTGCTGCCAGACCCATTTGCAAATGAATGGCAGAGGTCTCCACCAAAGACAAGGCAGAAGGCAGCTCTCTCACCTTGAGACTTGGGCTACAGGAAGAAGGTGATGTTCGACCAGATGGATGGGTTTAAATAACAGCTCATTGCTTTCTTCTTCCTCCTTCCTTTGTCTTTTGTTCCTTATCCCATTCCCATCCACACTGCAGCTCTCATTTTCACGCTGTGTTCTCTCCCTTCCCTTCCCATGAGCTGGACTCCACCCTCTGCTGACCAGTGTGCTAAAAAAATCTCATTTTTTGTGTATGTGTGTTTAGATTTTTTACTTTTTTCACTTTAGGTTTCATTTTCCAAGCCTCTGCTTCAGTGCATTCAACTGAAGGATCCCAAACATGCTGAAGACCTGCACAAAGGGGGAAGCAGAATAGTCATGGTTAAGGGCAGAAAGGGGGTGGACAGGAAAAGGGGGAATATGCTCCCCTCTTCCAGCAGCAATCTGTCATTAGATCAGCTTAAGCTCTCTTCTGTAACTTTGCCATTCATTTTACCATCACAGTGATTTGGATTATAGTGCTAGGAGGAGGTAGAGAAGGTTGAACTACATTTTGTCAGTAATAATGTTGCATAGGTACAGTTATAGCAGCAAAGAATCACTTCATTTCAGGGCCAAAATCACATAGGTACTGTATTGCCAGAATAAGGGCTATCCTTATGACATGAGCTTCCCAGGAAGGCAACTCACAAACCCTCTGGGACATGGTTAGTCCCCAGCACACTGAGAGGCCCCATGACCTATCTAGGCAGAGCAGGGAAATCCTCCCCACTCCAGTGCCCCATATCACAGCCTCTGTGTACATGAACTGCTGACAGGACTGCACTTGCACTGGCAGCCACCAGCACTCAGGAATACAAGCAGAGAGCAGCTGAAGAGCAGAAGCTATACTTAAGCCATGAGGAACCACAGCAAGACCAGAAACCAAATGGTTTGAAACAACCAATGCAGGGTTTGGCCATCGACTGACAAAGGAGCAGCTGTGGCTACTGCCTTACAGCAATAAGCCCTGGCAAGCAGCGGGGTTACCAACACCCAACTGACAGGCGTTTGCATTGCCAACATTTCATCACCTCATTTCAAGCTCAGCCCAGCTGGAACTACCTGATTTGGCGAGGCCTCTGCAACCCCAGAGTGGTGCTTTGCCCACCAACAGCTTTAACTATAAATATCCAAAGCATCCTACTGATACAACCTGAGTGAGAAGGAGCACTTATATCAGCTTAAAGACACCTAAGTACCAAGTTCCTTTGATGGGACTACTCTCTGGTGCCTGTCATCAGCATGAAGCTAGAGGTCAGCTCTGTATCAGAGCACTCCCAAATCAGCAGGATTAACTTAAAACCCCTTTGTCAGCTCCATAAACTAAACATGGTGCACAGCTGGGTTGGTAGTGTATAACATTTTCACTGCCTCAATACAGATAAAGCAGCACTGGTGCTTTGAGGAGAAAAGGTATAAAAAAGTCCATTTCACACCTGTACTAACTTAATAAAACCAATGGTAGCTGTGTTTTGTAAATCGAAAGTACAGTCACACTCAGGCGATCCTGGCAGACCTAAATCTCCTGTAGTTCTCTCTTCTTTTGCTGCCTCTAAATGCAATAGCATCTGGTGCCTTGGGGCTTCAGCCCTTCTAATTAACTAACAAGCTTTATCTCCCACTGGTGCAACTGAAAGGTGATTCTGCCCAGGAAACACTGATTGCTCTTTTTTTTTTATCTCCCTGTTCTAAGTTAAATAACACCCAGTCCCACCCTACCAAATAGCCACTGTAAGAGGCTTTAAATAGGTCTGTACTTACCACAATGAGATGGCAGGAGACAGGTAAGCAATTAGGCAAAATAAGCAGCAAGTTCCTCTAATACAACAGCTATGCAAAGGTACTGTTCATTTCCTGTGACAACTGTGTCTGAATGATACAGGATATTTAAATGGATTTGACACATAACATTTTGATAATGATCCCTGGTTTGAGACCTCATTGTTACGAAATAACATGAAGGTCCCTTACGTACATACCCCACCAAGATTAATAGGACCTAAACAAGCATCTAAAACCACCATGATAGCAATGTCCCTAAAACACATGGTGGTATTATTGGGCTATGATTTGAAATGTTATGTTAGAATTAGCAGTTCAAAAAAATGCAAAATAAACCAAACCAAACCAAAACCCCAACCCCAGCTTTAGCTCTCCTTATTTTCCTGTTCTACTCAATAGTATTTCTCTACGCTCTGCTCAGCAGCTGCCTCTGGAGCGGCTAAAATATCCCTGCACAAGAGTCAGGCACTGTCAGGAGAAGGACACAGTGTGCTGGAGATGGGCACTACTTCCCCTATCCCACGAAGCTAGCACAGAACAGTAAGCAAAGGAGTGTTCTTTCAGACCCTTTTGTGATATCAAGTCAGGAGAGCTCAGCAGTGCCCAACAGGCCAGGCAGAGGCAGAAAGGATTTGTCCCAGCTGCCAGGGACACACCTTTCCTACTTTCCGTGAGAGGTCTTTAATCTGCTTTTGCTGCTGGTGACTGGAGATAATAGCAGCTGTGTTGCCTTGGGCATTTTTCTCCAGGATCTCATCTGGTCCTTTGAATGGGAACAGGGGACACACTTCCTTAAGTTCCCAGTCCATTCCCTGGATGAAAAGTTATCTTCCCTCCGAGTTATCTCAGAAGGACAGCTCTGGGAAGCGTGGCTTAACCCTGAAAAGGGCCCTGCTGTGAGGGGACAGGGGAAGTAAGATTAAAGAGAAAAGCAGCAGGAACGCTGGACCACATCTGATTGAAATCTCAGGTTTTACTCACAGTTTACTGAAACTCTCCCCCACTTCCAAATTTTCTCATGGCAGAATGAATTGCTCCATCAGCAAGTGTAAACGGAAATGATTAATTTACCTCTCCCATCCAAACTGATTACCAAGACTTCCATATCTTCAGGACCTGAGTAATGAATGAGCTTCCTGTGATTATAGCCAGGCACACCATGAGGGCTCTGGTGTTAGCATTCACGCCTCTGGGTCAAAAGCTGTAAGGACCACACAGGGTATCTCTGCTCATCAGAGACAGCAGCAGTGTTTTAGCATGGCAAACAGTAGCCCCTGTAGTCTTTGACCTTGTGCACAGTAGTAATATTGGTTTTGAAAGAAAAAACATTACAGTCTGTGTTTCACACCACAGGGCACATGGAGCACCAGGCTAATGGGAAAGTGCTGGATTCCTGGTTTCCCCCCCACGCAGACCAGCTTGGACTTTGTATCTGAAATGTGAGGCTCAGTTTCCTGGGAGAAACACAAGAGGAATCGGAAGCTCCTATCTTGCAGAGAGACAAAAAGCTGCCAGCAGTTAATGGATGGTATCTTGCTTTCTTATGTGACAAGCCTCACTCCTGGTGAGACGGGAATTCAGCGTGAGCTGGAAGCTGCAGTTTCTTACAGTTCCTTCTCTTGTAGTGGCATGGTTCCCAGTGGCTGATCTTACCGTGTGCCAAGCAAAAATCTGTCCTCCTGCTATCTTTGGCCTCCATGCTATCAAATGCTGACCCTGATTCAGAGCTGCTCTGGTCTGAGTTAAATGGCATAGCAGCAAGACAGCCGGGCTTCTCTGCGCTAACTCGCTCCCTGCTGCTAATAGTGATGGGAAAACCAAGCTGGAGATCCAAGCAAGGACATGATGGTCACCCTCCTCTGTTCAGTCCTTCAGGCCTGATGTTGAGCCAAAGCCTCTTCTCCAGCTGCTTTCAAGGTAGAAATAACAAACTGTCACCATCATTCCCAACAGAATAAAACCCGAACCTCAGCCTTAGCGCACAGGCCAGCATCCCCCTTCCCCCCGAGGAAAATGGTTTCTGTGTTAAACTTTCACAACTAAACCTGAAACCCAGTGATGTTTGGTTTAGGTTTTGTTACAAACCTAGAACACAGGCCAAGTTTGGGGGGAAAAAAAACAAAACCCACGGGCAAAGTTTCAAGCAAATCAAGACCGATTTATGGTATGAGTGGAAACCATACTCAATTCACTGCTTTCACAGGGGTTTGATCTGAAACCAGGCACAGTCTGGCAGCCTCAAGCTGACTTTTGCTTCAGGTTACATTGAAAGCCAAACCCAGCACATCTCCCCAAGTACCCATGTCCTTGCAAGAAGATGGATTCACAATCACGGATACTCCATAGATCCCATAACTGCACAGCAGTACCTACACACCGCTGTGTACTGCAGTCTCGCATGGGCAATAGATCTGCCTTCAAGACGTGAGAGCTTTCATGATAAAATGTCGTGTAATTCAGATTCTAGCCTGTCTTCTTTTATTTGCTGGGGGTTTCCTTCCCCCATTTCCTTTAATTGTTTGTTTTGCTTTTAATCTCTCTGCTGCTTTGGTACAGTTGGCTTTTTATCAGATTGCAGGCAAAAATGCTGGTGGGTTTGTATCAAAGGCCGTAAGCTGTTGCAGTAATTGAGAATGCTGTTGCAGCACTGATAGTAATTCACCAATTTTACAGCAAGATAAGGTGCATGCCTTACTATGAGCATATACTGCATTATCTCTGATCTTTCTCTGCCTGACACTGATACTTGTGTACGTTTTAGGTCTGCTTTTGAGATATTAAAGTGTCCATGTGAAAAAAGTGATGGCAATTGTGAGACACCGCAGGAGTCAGAGTTTTCAGAGGCACAAGGAAAGCTGAAGTAAATAATGGGAAACCAAAGCCATTATTTAATGATCTATACCTGGCTTCTACCACTATTTCACATCGTGAAATGTAACGTCTTGCCTCCGTGTGCCAGCCCTCCATGTTCCAAGTCCTGCTTAACACCTTGTGGATCCAGACAGTGAGGTTTTATAGATCCCTGAGCCTGATGAGACACTCCAGACACACAGACATTCACAACGCAGTAGCCCTAAGTCAGCACATCAGTTTTAGGGCCATGCAGTCCATGCCTCACACAGATGTAGATCTGTGCTTGACTATATGCTGGGAGTGGACTTCCATGGGATTAGGCACTGGGAACATTAAGTGCATGCTGAAGTGTTTGTGGGACTGGCAGCCTATCTGTTAACAAAAGAAACAGATACATAAATACTATTTTGCACGTATCCAATCCCCCATCCTAATTCTTTGTATTTTAATCAGATTAAACTTTTCAGAAACATATGATTTCACGACAAAAACACCATGAGGAACAATCCTTTTTATAGGATATCAAAGAACCATCTTGAGATGTGGCTCCAGTCGAGTTGGCACGGAAGAGGTAAAGAATCCCCAGCCACGAATCCTCCCCAGGACGGCAGGAAGCCACAGGGAAGTTTGCTTGCTGGAGCCAGGCTCCTGGAAATGTGCTGTTCTCTGTAGTGGTTTCAACAACAACAACAACAAGAAAATCTGATAGCAAGCATGATGGGCTTAACATATGAGCTGCTCCCCATGCAGCCCCTTGATTCGCTTCAATGGGTGCAGGGAAATCGTTGCCACCTATTTCCCCAGGTCCCTGCTGAGATGGGCTTTGCCCCCCAGGCAGTGCTTTCCCAGCTGATATGGGTGGAGAGACACATCCTCCTCTGGCTGAAGCTGTGCTGGCCGTGTCGTTCTTACCATCACTGTCCCCATGGGTCCCTCGACCTGCTCCCCTCAAAACGTGCTCTTTAAGCCACTTATCAGGCTCATGTTCACCTTGCTGTGACATTAACTGGAGACGGGCTGCAAGCAGCAAACATCCGCCTGCATCTTCACAGGCACATCTCCCACGGGCCAGCGGGGGCCTGCCGGATGCTTTGACTTCCTTCTCCGCAACACCTTGAGCCCCAGCAAGCTGTGACAGCCTCCTCCAGACACTGCTCTGAGTAAGGGACCAGCCAGCAGGTTTTGCCTGCAATTCCTCACTTCTACATCAACTTTGCAGGGCGTTAAACCAAAGTAGTGAATAGCCCAGCACCAGGTAACCTGAGTAACCCTAGTCCTTGCTAGCCAGAAGGCAGTTGGGGTTGGTATTTCTTTACTTATCCTTCCCAAATTTACCAGGCTATGTAATCCTTTCACCTGAGGTGACTAAGGTTAGGAATGAATTTCTAGATGTTAATAACAACTGCCAGCCATGCCACTGCTCAGCTTTGTGCACAGAGCTGCCAAGCAGCAGACCAAATTCCTCCCTCATATAATCCCAACAAAAGGAAGGTTATTCCAGCAGCAGTAATTCTTATTTCTTCATGCTGGCCACATTCCACTTCTTAAATCCAGTTTTCTATTTACATTTTAAGTATCCTCCTCAGAAGATAAGTGAATTAGGCTGCCACGCTGTCTACTAAGGCCGACTGAAAGAATGAAAAGAGAAAACTAGTCCAGCTGAAGCACAGCTGGACAACTTTTCTTGTTCTTATTATTTGATGCCCTTCAGGATATAAAGAAAGTCCATGCTCCATTGTTCCAGTGACAGAATAAGGCCTGCTGAGACCCTACCACTTCATTACAAAACATTGCATGCTGGAGCAACCACAGAAGGCCACAGCTGGCCAGCTCTGGGAGAATCAGAGAAAGAGTTTGCTGGCTTAAAATGGCTTGAATTCAGAAGTTCTGTCCCCTGCTAGTCAGAGCACACAGCATTATCTGTTGGTCTGGAAGGAATGCCTGTCACCTAAGCTGCCAGTTACCATACATCTGGCTTTAAAGGGCTACTGCCTTCACATTAGATGGGAAGAGAAGCTCTAGGACTTGACTGTCCACTGGACATTGTGGTACAACTGTGGTCCCCCCGGACCAACTCCCCCCTGCCCCTGCCTTAGAGTGCCAACCAGTCGGGCAGACACTCGAGCTGCAAACCACATTTCTGCTTCAGTCAGTTGCTTGGGATGTTTCTCTCATGCCTATCAGCATCACCTCTCTTATCTGGAGTGAGCACAAGGCATTTTGCTCTGCTGAACTAGCCTGACTGCTGGTGAGGAAGCAAGCCCCCAGCTTGGGTGAGGAGGTAGCTCCAAGTGTACACATCCATAGCCCTAATAGGGCAAACCCACTGAAGGAGAGAGCCCTGCGGAAGCCCAGGTGAGGTGCATAGTAACAAAACTAGCTCCCAACACCTTTCCCATGCCCCTACACATCTTCCTCTCTACAACCTGCCAGCAAACTGAGAAAACCTGGAGTTTATTGGGATGAAAGGCTGGTTCCAGTGATCCCGTTGTTAGAAAGCCAACCATCCAGCAGCATGGCCATTTAAAACCAAGTGCCGTAAAGCTGCATGCATCCATCCCCATCCTCAACTCCTTCCTCACTGCTGCTTCTTCAACAGCTCTGCTGGGAAGTAAGAGGGCCCTGGTAACGCTCTTGCCTTCAGCTATAGCCTGACTTTGCCTCAGGTGCTGTGGTGAGCTTCACCCTGTGCCCTGAAGACATGATCAGGAGCTGCAAGCACTCCTGGGGCCTTTTGCTAACGTGAGCTGTGGGCCCCATTCCCCAGGTTGCATGCTTCCCTCTTCTTGGTCCTGCAGAAGCAATTGCTCATCAGGAATTGAATGAGATCAAAAAAAAAAGAAAAACAACCCAAAAATATCTAGGGGAAAGAAAAAAACACAAACCCACAACATGCCACTTCTGAGCTTCTAAAATGAATGAATCATGGCAAACATTTTCAACTGTACCCAAAATATAGGGGGAAAGAACATACATATCTACATTTCTTGAAAGAAATGGTTTGTTTGGAAAATGCCACAGCATTTTATTTCAATGCCTCCTAAACACAACCCTTTGATTTGCTATTTTGAAGTAGCATTTTCCACTCAAAAGAGACCTGGAATAAAAGAAAGCGTGAAAAGCAAGAGGGGTAACTAACCTCAAAGCAAAACATTACATACATAATGTGATTTGGGTTGACCCAAAATAACATGTTGGGGTTTTTCTCATTTCCCCCAAACAGCTACAAAAAAAGGAAAACCAACCATTTCTTTCACTTTGACCCAATGCTGTTCATTTTTCTCTGCATTTTCCAGCTCAGCCCCTCAACTGAGGCAGCTATTATTTTGCCAGGTCTTTCCAGAGGGCGTGTTTTCTGCTTTGTGCTTCCCTGCCATGCAGTGAGTGCATGGGCAAACACACAGACAGCAATAAAGCTCTGCTCCTTTGAAGCAAACCAGACCCTCAGGTGCCTCATTTTTACTCCATCTGAACTTCCACTTAAGAGTTGGTATTATCCAGGGTGATTTCAGGAGCATCTAAAATACCCAACGCAGATACAGTCTTTGCATGAGTGCATGGAGCAGGCAGGGTAGGGGGAATCTGTTCATATTTAATCTTCTTCCTAACCCTGTGACAACTACTGTGTGGCTTTGGCAAGCCGATTGGCTCCCATGGCTCAGTTTCCCAGACTCCAGAGCAGACACGAGCTTTATCAGCACAGCAAGCTGCTGTGCCTGCTCATGGGTGCTGTCTCCTGCAAGCAGCACGTTAACCACTGCACTCTTGTCCAGCGATATATACTTCTTCCCCCCTATTTCAGCATCTACAGGATACCTAAAGGTTTTAATGGTCTAAAGCATGCATCTCTTGGGGGATGTCACTCTGCCTGCAAGGGCAGCCAAGCTTTGAGACAAACAGCTTCTTCCCTCCCCCCTTTTCCCCTTTTCACTTTTCCTCTGCACCTTCCCCTGTGGGTTTCCGGCGGTTCCTCACAGCCCCATAACAGACAGCTGTGCTCATTGTACCTGTGTGTGCTCTGACTTTTCCTCCCCACCAGATCTGTCTAGAAGATAAGCACAAGCCTGCGGAAATCCTGTGACACCAATCTTAGGGCAGCTCTCCATAGCAGGGATCCCAGGGGCATTTTGCCCTTCTGGAGGTCCCACGGACAGACACATCCATGCATTTTGCACCCCCTGGAAATCTGAAGTAAAGCTTTGGGTGCCTCACACCATCTCCACAAACACACAGTGCTGCACTGCTGCTCTGTACTTTCGCTGTGGCCAAGCTTACTTTCATTTTCACGTAGTGGAGGGGAATGTGGTTTGGGTTTCAGAGAGAGAATCCTGCATTGATGTCCTGTGTGCTGCACCCTAAAAACACTGCGCACACACAGGAATGATCCCTCTGAGTGGGATCAACAGGGAATTTATCCCTTGAGCTTTGGGAAAGCAGGGGTTTAAGTGCACCAAAGTTATGAGGCACTTGGCTGGATGATGACTTTGAAGGGAGAAAGGATCAGTGAAGAGAGGAAGAGCTGGGGCAGGTGGTGAGATGGGTCAGGCACATGTCTCCTGCGCAGGAGAGTCCTGACTTCTTGGCATGGAACAAGGTCAGTCCATTGCAGACTGAGAAGGGCTTGCTGGAAATAAAACCATATCCAGAAAAAACAACCAGGACAAAGCAATATCTCACAGATACTTGTTAGGACGCCAGGACAGACTCAAGCCTTGGACATCTGGTTGCCCTGAGCCACAGACAAGTGGGGTGCAGAGCCCCCGCAGTTTGACTGAGGTTATTGAGTTGCTCAGGGGCAGGCAGATGGATTTCAACTGTTCCAAAGGAGCCACCTTAGTGCCTGAAATAGCCACCTTCTCCTTAAGGACAAGACTTCCCAAGGCTGATTTTACAATATCCATAACAAAGACGCACAAATAGACTTAAAAGGTCAAAGCCAGGCTCTCCTTTCCCTGAAGCACTGTGTATCAGACTTTTCCAGCTCCACTCCCACCAAAGGGGTATACGCACACATTTTGTTTTCCTAGTTTACAAAAGCAAAAAAACATTGGGCTTTTGTTGCGAAAATCACTCTGCTGTGACATTTTTCAGCAAAATATTTCAATTAGGGGTTTATTGTTCTTTTCTTTTTTTTCAGCAGGACGGATTTAGTATCTGGTTCCATGGACTCAGCAAGAGAGTAAATCAGAATTTACAGGAAACTGGGAAGTCCCAAGTGGAAATACCTGGGTACAGAGCAAAGATTTAAGACTTATTTGAGGATATGGAAGTGAAAAGAACAACATTTCCTTTGGGAGAAGCAGCTCTTGTATTCATGGCTTTCAGTTTAAACAGAGATTTTGCATCACAGGCAACCTGGGATAGGGCAGGGAGGGAAATCCCTAGGACACAATGACAACCTGAAGTAACTCCAGAGAATTCTCCCACAGGAAACAAAAGTCAAAAGAGGAAAAGGAAAAAGGCCAATGTCACCTTCCAGTTCAAACCTCTCTGTAAGCAATTGTTTTGCAGATGAAAATATCAAGGGAGGCAGTGTCTTCTGATTGTGAATATTCCTATATTTCCTCTTCCTTGTGAGCTTGGCTAGCACGTTTGTCTTGAGCCTGGTAAACCACACAGGCAGCTGAATAACATTTACTGCAATGTCTAGACACAGGAGAGCCCTGTGCCTCCTATATTAACCCAGGATACTCTCTGACCACGGTGCTTTAGGAGAAGGATTGCCAATATCTGATACTTGAAATGGATTGCAAAATCCTTCCCCCAACAGCAAGTTACAAGTAAAGAGGCAGAAGAGGAAGTCTCATTTTGGCTGGAATTTGGGGGGTCTCTCTGTATACCCACATGCTGATGGAGCTGATGGCTCTCTACAGCTGTCTGTTTGGCAGCTGGGAGTCATGGTCATGATGAGCGAATTTGGCATCAATCAGATGTGAACCCAAAAAGGAGGACTCTGCCTCTGCAGGGGTCCACAGCCTGTGGCAAGGTTTCCATTGCTGCATACCTTCAGACCAGCTGCTGGTCTTTCCATGATACATATATAGAGCTGTTAAAGTGAGTCGAGAGATGGAACACGAAGATGATCAGAGGGCCAGAGCACCCTTAAAAGTGCTTAAAGGGGGCCTACAAGCAATCTGGAGAGGGACTTTTGACAAGGGCATGTAGTGACAGGACAAAGGGGAACGGCTTTAAACTGTCAGAGGGGAGATTTAGATTAGACATTGGAAAAAAAATCTTCACTATGAGGGTGCTGAGGCACTGGAACAGGTTGCCTGGAGAAGCTGTGGATGCCCAATCCCTGGCAGTGTTTAAGGCCAGGATGGACAGGACTTTGCACAATCTGCTCTAATGGAAGGTGTCCCTGCCCGTGGCAAGGGGTTTGGAACTGGATGAGCTTTAAGGTCCTTTCCAACCCAAACCATTCTGTGATTCTATGATACCCAAAATAGAGGTGCCAGTGCTGTTACTCCTGGTCTATACCACAATACTGGAGAGGAAAAATTTTCTCCTATAGACTTAATGAAGCGAAAGACACCCAGAGCTGAACAAATAATTCTTTACACTGGGCATGACCAGCCCTCCTCAGCCTGCAAACCACTGAGCAACATCTTCACCCCACCAGACCCTGAGCCTGCGAACCAGGTGGAGGAGGAGCTGGGAGGCAGAAGAGGGAGAGCTACCCCATCCCTGAGCTCTGCAGCTCCCTGGGTCGTGCCGGGTGCCTGGCCACAGGGGTTCCTGCACAGGCTCACATCATCCATCCGGCCCCAGTTCAGTGCTGGGCTCAGTCTTCGCAGTCGCACATGTCTTCAAACCAGTGGGAATTAGAGGCTTTTTGATCCGACCTCCATGATTCAGAAGCTTGCAATTTTGCGGGATGTGGGTGCTTCCCTCGCGTGGGACATCTGAAAAGCCAAGCCTTGCTCATCTTCGAAATTACATACAGTGTTTGGATATCTTTCATGTCGCAGTGCAATTTCCAGGATGAATGCATATGCTGCACCCCTTTATGGTAAGTGTGTTTTAATTTAGGCCTCTGTGATGTAAGACCCTGAAAAGTGCATTTAAAATGGAAAAGGCAGCTGGTCCTCAACACTAAAGGCACAAATACGATACCACAAAACATTTTCTGAAGGGTGTGCCTTCTTCAAACACACCTTCATTAGAAAGATTAAAATTCAGCAGAGAGGCAGCATCTGTCTTACAGTCATTATTAAAAAAAGTCCGGGGAAGCATTACAACTAAGAATCTAAGTTTAATTCTTTATCCAACTTACATGTTGGCACAAGTGCAAAGGAAAGGGCTCTTGTTTAGGCAGCAGAAAGTATTTGTAGGTGAAAACACTTTGTTGGAGGGTGAAAAATGTGTTTCATCTGTACAGAGTTCTTTTCAAGCTTGGAAATCAGGGAGTAAAGCGTTTTCCGAGGGTGCAAATGCACACTGGAGCACTTTCACTCAAGCCACACCAAGGCAAATGATTACAACCACGTTCAGTTTGATGAGGCAGCTTCACAGCAGCATTTCATTTTAATCCACGCTGCTATAAACGATGAGAAGAGAATAAGCAGTGTGGTATTTAGGCTTGAAGCGTTAAACTTTACTTCAAATTCTTGTAAGTTTGGAGTAATTCTGATAAGTCTCTGTCCTTTCTGGTAGTGAATTACCAGGGAATAGAGGGGCTTAGGTGATTTAAACACCACTTGGAGCCAAGCAATTAGACACACATAAATAAGCACAGGGAATTAAGCTCAAGTGGATGTTATTTTCCTGTCCTAGATGACTCCCAAGTGCTCCTAAGTCTGAGTTCTCCCCCGACACCTGGGTATCTCCTCAGGCTGTGATTTCTTCTGCTATAAGGGAAGGCCAAAGCTGTTCTTCACCTTACAAATGACTGTGAAGGATACTAATGAAAATTAGCATGTAAGAGCAGACATGATTGCACAGATGCACTAGATATAAAAAGATATAAAAAGTTGCAATATTTCATTACCTGGGCAATTATCTTTTTTCAAGATCTCATGTTCCTCAGTGATTATCTCCTCATGATACTTGGAAAATGAAAATGAGAAAATTCTGTACAATGAAGTACCATTGGTAAAAGGTCACAGCCCCTTTTGGGGTAATTGTGCACAGCAAAGCTACTGCAAAACTTGCACCACTTTCTGGTACAGCAGATGTTATGATCAAGTAAAGCTCTGGCTGTGATTCTGGTGACATCTGTGTAGTAGTAGCATGAAGTCCTTTCCAGTGTTAGTATTGTTCAGAAAGCAGAAGGCAGCAGGCTCTGGTGCCCTTACTCAAAGGGGGCTTTGCTCATCCCATTACTAGCAGAGGTAAAGTCCATCTGTGGAGGGGATAGAGCTGACCTTGACTTGATACAGCAACGTGAATATCACCTCTGCTTTGCACCCTCTCAGGATTTTAAAGCAAGACAGCTATCCACCCTTCTTTCAAAAAAAAAAAAAAGACATATCCTGGTTTGGCTGCAACCCTGAGAGATGAGAAAGGCCAAAATGCAGACTCCCATCTCCTAGGCCTTCGAACAAGTCTTGTTGGAGAGCTTTCATGTTTCTTACTTCCTTAAGACTCAGAAACGTCAAAGAGGAAACCAAATCCCTTCAGAGCTGAGCAGGAACTGATTTATAAGCAGCTTTTCAATGTCACTGTTACCCAGAGCATTTTATGCAGTAATAAATGAAACACTGGCAGTGTGGCAATGGCTTTGGTATGACGAGCAGCAGTTAGATGCAAGGTAATGAATATGGGCCATGTGGTTAGAGTAGTTCTGTCACCCCTTGATGAGTTTTGAACTACACTGTAAGTAGTTCACACAAGGTTCTAGCACACACATGTGTTCTTTATGTCCTGAATGGGACCTCTCTGATGTGTGAATGAGTAGGCAGGAATTTGCCATAAGCCACTGAGGGTACAAGTGGCTATTTAAAACAAAATACCTCTTCTGGCTGGCCTGATCCTGCTTCCACTACCTTCAGTAGAGCAGTTATCATCAGTGCCACGTAACTCCTCCCATACAAACCACCCCTCCAGCCATACTTTGTAAAGCTGCAGTCAAACACTTATCACGTGTCAGAAGTACGTGCAGGAGGGGATGAAATTCTCTTCCTAAACACAGCTTTCAGCACATCCACTTAAGTGTAAATGCTGGGGTTTATAGACTCAAAGAGAAAAACAGAATCAAAGGCAAATGTTTACCTGCCATGGATCTAGGTTTCCTTCACAGTCCCTGCAATATAAGTCAAGTATACTCCTGACTATGGGAATTAAGCTTATTTTCCAGAATGTCTTCTATTTGCTGTTTTCCAGCACCTTCTGAATAATTCTTCTTTATCATAATAAACCTTAAATTAACCCCACTCCTCCCCTCTTCAGTTTTAGCACAATAGTATTAACTGTAGAATGAACAAAAAATAGCCCTTCAGTTGCTACTTCAGTATGCCCTATATCTTGGATTGGTTTTACTTTCAGCTTTTAAGGTCAGAACAAGCACTCAGCAATAGCCAGCCCTTTTTTTTATGCACCAAGACACAGGAGAGGCTCCTATCTAAAACACAGGAGTTTTGTGAGCAGGCTGAAAGCTCTGAGGAGGCAAGCCTGTGCCTTTAGCTTTGCAGGGGTGAAGCTCTCATAACCTGGGCTTGCACTTCTGGGCTTTGTTAACCCTGGCAGCAAAACCGCTCGAGATGCAGCTGGTGGCAAGCATGGGAAAGGCCTTGCACCCAGCTTCTGCAAATGGCAGTGTGTTAATAACCACGCACAAAGCAGAGCTGTGCATCTTCATTCCCTTCCAGACAGAGCTGGAATACATACTGGAGTGTACATACAGTCCCAAAAGATTTGTGTGGGGTGACTAATTACTTTTCTCCTTAGAAGTGGGCAGGGAAGCATAATATGTTTGTGATTACAAGGACATAAAAGGAGCATATGATTATTTTCCATGGGAATCCTTGGGAACAGCAATGCAAGCATCTTGGAGAATGGCTGTCTAAGGTGGTGCTTGCTCTCTGCAGGACCATTGAACTGTCCTCCCAGCTTCCTTGTCATGTCCCGCGATTTATCCTTGGCAAAGCTATCCAGTGGTGCATGTGGTCAACCATGGACTTTCTTTAGCTTTAACTCTCCACCTCTGAGTCCTTCTAGGACACTCATATGCCATGTGCTATATTTGTCTAGCTGGAGCTGTTACGAGGACACTGGCACAATGGAAAATACCTGCCTGGAGCAGAGGGTGGACTGCTACTCTTTGAAATTCAACGTTGTTGAGCATCTGTGTTCGTCAGTGTCACTGAGCAGCCCTGAAGCCACGGGCTTGGTTAAGGAGGATACAGGCCGGGTAGAATGCTGATTCTACTTATTTCCCATGTACCATACACC
The DNA here is from genome assembly GCA_028858755.1 of Ara ararauna. Taxonomy (NCBI): domain Eukaryota; kingdom Metazoa; phylum Chordata; class Aves; order Psittaciformes; family Psittacidae; genus Ara; species Ara ararauna. The sequence goes on from CM054379.1 coordinate 10,752,336, forward strand.
ACCAAATGCATGTCCTCATTCCCATGTTTCAAAAGCTTAATTTAACTCCAGAAGCCCTTCCTGATCCATATCTGTGTGTGGATTTCTGCCACAGCTGGGTCTGGACTAGGTAAACCTGCAGTTATAACTGTTCAGGTACTGAACTAAGACCCTCTGCTCACAGCAGGATGATAGCTGAGAAAAGCAGGTCAAGCCACAAAAACTGGTTTTGCCAAAGTAAGTAGTCAACAGTTCATCCTGTCACCTGCTGAGGCCAACCAAAGAGCTTTGCAGTAAAGGAGATAGGGGTGTTCAGAAGGGATGTTCTCCCATTAGCTGTGTGAGAGTTGGAGGAACAAGTTGTCGACTGAAGTCTGGGTACCGGAAAGCAACTTACATGTATTTTAATACACTTAAGGGTTCAAGCCTAGTCCAAATAATCCCAAAGGACAGGAGGAAAAGGTGTGCACAGCTCCAGTGTTTTTCCCAGAAAACTTTTGTGCTCCCTGAAGTAAAACCGGATTATTTGGCATCTGTTTATCCAGCTCCCATGGGGCCCTGGAAACAGCTGTATCAAAAATGCAGAAACCTCTCAAGGGTGGAAAGGCACATTGAGAGGACAGCAGCCCTTCCCTCCTGCCTGAAGTAGCCTGGCTTCAGGACTAATCCCGAGATTGCCAGTGTATCCATGCCACTGGCAGAGCCTGTGCACACTTATTTTTCGATCCAATGGGCCAGGGCATGCTCTGAGCTGGGATTGCACAGAAGCAAAGTACTGCTAGGGACTGATAGTGACAGGTAAAGGTTTTGTAGCAGATCTTCTTTCCAAGCATTCAGCAAAATAAAGGTGTGCAAGAAGTTCAAGAAGCAGCTGTGCACCCATCTCTTATTGAGTCCATGCTGGGGACTCTAGTGGGACTCCCAAAAAATACCATCCTGCATCACTATGTCTGAAGGATTCACTCCCACCAATGCTGCTGTCTCACTAAACCTGCTAATGCCACCCTGCCATTGGGGTGAGGCTGAAATGCTGAACTCAAGATCAGAGCATTTTCCTGCTAACTGCACCCCAAAGACAATGTGCCACTTGCTTGTGAGATTACAATTTAGGGGGTTTATCATCCTTTTGTAACAAAAGAAAGTTATGCACACAAAGGAAACACCAAACCATCATGTCCGGGGGCTTTAAATCATATACTGCTGAATATTAAGAGGACATCAGAGTGCTCAGTAGGAAAGCAAGGGTTTTGAAAAGCCCTCTTTTCCTCAAAGGCTCCTCATTTCTACAAACCTTGTTTTTATTTTATGAGAGGGTGAAAGAAAGCGCATGGATTCATGAACACAGCTACAAATGAAACCAGGTTTGTCCCATACGTGTGACTCATGGCTGACTGCATGTGCTGGTCAATGCCTTCCTGGCCATCACAACATTGCTGTTGCCCAGGTGGATTCTTTGGTGTCCAGAAGGAGCTGAGCTCCTATTCCACCTCTGTCTTCAGCTGAAAGCACTGAGCAGCTCCTCTAAACAGCCATTTATTTAATTTGAACCTGTGAGCACTGTGTTATTTTGGAGACCTCTACTGTCCTTCCTGGTTCCTCCTGTTCCCTTCACCCCCCTGGCCACCAGCCCCAGCATCTCGAAGTTGTACAGAGGTGCACACATGCAGTAGCTAAGAGATCACATAAGCTTTGTTGCCATTTTCTGTCACAGTAAAACACATGCTTACAAAAAACAAGAAATGGAGAAAACTGTGGGATACTCAGATCTTGGGCAAAGCAGCCCATCTGGCAGCGAGGGTCCCTTTCTGCTTTCCTGCTCTGGAAGGGCTTTACCTTCAAAACATCAAAAGGACATCCTGGGAGGACTGCAAGGAACTTTCCACCTCCTCTTCCCCCAGCAGGTGCCTGACAGTTCTCTAAAATCACATGCTGAAATCCCACTCCTGCTGAGAAACAACCCCTTTGTATTTCCAAACGCCATGGCCCCCCAAAACGTGTCAACTCTGAAAGCTTTCAAGCTGACTGCAAGTATTGCAGATCGTTTCTGCAGCTCTTAATATTCTGAGCGATTATAATGGGGGAAAACATGGATGTAATCATCGCTTTTAAAATATGATTGCTGCTCGAAAGAATTATTGGGGAGGGGGGTAATTGTCTGGAGGATGGCATGATTCAGGACTGCTGATTTCCACTCCTCACTCATTCAAAGTCACCGAGTGACTCAGTGGAAAAGTCATTGAAACTAGCACAGTCAACAAGGTACCAACATTCATATTTAGATTCCTAAATCAACTTCGTGGAAGATTTCAGCTCAAAGGCATGGGTTTTAAAGGCAAGGGTAGGTGACGGTAGGAGGCTACATTGCAAGCCTGCAGTAGATGCTATCCTGAACTCTGCCACTTCAAATTCCAGTGCTTCACACCCTAAAGAAGTACTAGCCAAAGATGTAACAGCATTCAGGGAAGTCCATTTTCAGTCCAGGGGTCCATATACCAGGTTCTCCACAGCAGCAAAAGTATTTCTCTACAAGATAAATGGTCCTTTCAAATCTAAAACACAGAATAGCCATAGCATGCAAACCAATAGAGTGCAGAAGCTGCTGTCTTGAAGCCCTGCCACCAATGGCTAATTAATCCTAGGTACCGTAACGATCTCATCACAGGGAAGCGCTACTCTGCGTGTAAGCAGAAGCTCTGTATCCAAACAGCACAATGCACAGAAATCGCACCTCTGAGATCCTCTTCATTCAGAAAAGACAGTCATCTTGAAAGCGCTATTCACAAGAACCAGCACAGTAACCTGAATAGCAGCAAAATAAAATCCAATATTTATCATTATGAAAGTAAGAGGGTTGTGCAGTAAGAGAAATCCCTCGGAGAATAAACAGCTTAGCAGCGTCCAAATAAGCCGGACACTGAGAGCAGAGATCAAATATGAGATCTCACAAATCTGCAGGAAATGAGTCAAGAAACTAGATCAAATAAAGACTTCAGCTTCCAAACCTCAGACACATTTGCTTCTTGCCACTGGGGCAAGTATACAAATACGCACATAAAAATACATCCAGATCATACAATCAAGCTCCCAGGCATTAATCATAGATTAATACCCAGCTCTCCTCAGCCATATATGATTTCTAATGGCCTTTTAATTACATGATTGTGTCCTTGGTTTTTCACATGGCCATAACTCTCTCCTTATTCTGGTTCTTAGTAGCTAACTGCTGAATGCCATGCTCCCCACTTCACATGCATCAATGCTCCTGCTGACCACGGAAATTTTTGGCATGAAAGATTTTAAGGATGTTAGATGTCTGTGCAATCTCAGCGTTGTTTGGGGGGAAAAAAAAGACATAAGATGGGTGGAAGTGTGTCAAATTGTTACATCTGGTCTTTTATGGTACAGCAGCTGAAAATGTTCCTGCCATTTCCTTGCCCCCAACCGCTTACTCCTGCCCTGACACTTCCTTTCACTGCCAGCTCAGCTTTGCCAAGATGTTTATCATGCCATTCTGCAAGCTGGATTTTTGCATAACTTTCCAAAATAAAGAGGTATTGGGGGGGTATTATTAGCTGGGACCATTTAGCAGATCCAGCAGTGTAACCCCCCAATGGGGGGATGCATTAGCACAGCCAAAGGGGTGTCCAACTGTGCTTTGCACTGGAATGAATGGGTGGGAAGGGGATGGAGAGAGGGACAGCATCGCCATTCGAATGAGTGTGCCACAGGCTGCTGAGGGGCGGGAAATGGGCTTGCCTTCTCACACGTTATCCCGTGTTATGGTGAATCTCCAGCAATGAGAAGTGTTTTGCGATAACACTGTAATGCCACCAAAGCTGCAGATTCTGGACATGCCGCTTCTTGCTACAGGGAACCTCCCATAAAGAAGACCTCAAAGCTTTCATCAGCTCTTGCCTCCATCGCATTACTAGCAGTCCACAGATTTTTCTCCAAGTTTCCTCTTCTGGTCCTGAAACAAAAAATTACAGCACTTAGGAACTGATGCATGTGTAGAAACACAATTGCCATTCCAAAATCTGAAGGCCCCTTCAAGACAAAACCCCATGGACTAGACTTAAAAGATAAATCAGTAAGGGGCTTATTTAGGAATTGCAGCTGTGTAGGGTCTGAATACCCCTATACAGTAAGAGGGGTGACAGGACATCTCCCTGCTCACAGTGCGAAAGAGATGCTGCAGCTGAGGAGCTTGTAGAGGCCAGAAGGGCAAGGTGATGTGTTTGGATGGGACAGACAGATTTCTTCTCCCAGGATTGCCTTGGTCACAGAGGACCTGATGGAGAAAGCAAAACCAAAACTCAGTGCTACTTATTCAGCTTCATAGACCAAAGTTTCTCTTCAAAACTCAGCTCCTGTCACCCCCTCTGCCGCAGACCAAGCAAGATTCCAGGGCAGGAGATGTCACACCATAAGTTGGGAGAGCGGTTATGGTTATGGCACTATTCATTGTGCCAAAAAACCATTTAAACTGACTTAGCAAATAAGCTGCCCCATGCTACCAGCGCTCACTCCATTGTCTGTCAGCACGGCCCCAAGGGTTGATGTGAGCTCTTGTAAAGGACAACGTAAGGTGGGCACAACACAAGGGTACTGAGACACTTAGCTGTAGGAGCAGCGGAGCCCCTCACCTCACACAACAGCTCAGCAGGGGCGACACAGCCTCCCTGAAACTCTTCTACCAACAGGCTGCTAAACCCCTCACCGTGTGTGCAAATCCTTCCTACGGGCCTTGCCAGCCGTGACAAGGCACCGTGCCAGGCCAGTGGGCTTGGGCCGAGCCGAACCAAGCCGGGCCAGCTTTGGTTTGGGCTGAATCCTGCCGACGGGGCTGGCCCTGAGGAGAGCTAGGCCCGGCAGGACCGATATGAGCCACTCCGTTCTGAGCCGGGCCCTGCTCGGTCAGGCTGAGGAGGACAGAGCGAGGCCGGGTAAGGTTGAGCCCAGCCGGGACAGGCTGAGGTGAGGTGAGCCGAGCCGAGCCCCGAGCCGAGCCGAGCCGAGCCCCGAGCGGAACCGAAAGCCGAGCCGAGCCCCGAGCCGAGCCGAGCCCCGAGCGGAACCGAAAGCCGAGCCGAGCCGAGCCGGCCCCCGCGGTGGCGGGCGGGGCTCGGGGCTGCGGCGCGGGGGGCGGTGCCGGCGGGAGGAGGCGATCGCGGCGGCGGCCGCACCCCGGGCGCTGCGCCGCGGGGTCTCGGTGGGCCGGGCCGGCCGGGGCGGGCCGCGCCGCCGCGGGGGAGGCGCTACTGGCAGGCGGGTCTCCTCCTTCCTCGCTGCCGCCGCCGCGGCTCCCTCCCTCCCGCCCTGGTCCGGCGCTGCCCTGCCCGCTCCCGGCGGCCGCGGCCGCTCGGCAGCGCCGCCGCTTCCTGCCGGGGCTCCGCTGCTCCCTCCCCGCCTCGCCGCCACCCGCGGCGCCCCGCCATGGCGTGAGCGCGGCCATGGGGCTGGCCCGGCGCCGCCGCCTGCCCCCGGGCGCTGCGCCGCTCCCCCGGGCCCGGACCCCGCGCCGCCGCCGCCGCCGCCGCGCCCCGCCGCGCCCCCGCGGCGCGCTGACCGCCGCTTCGCCGCCTCCTCCTCCTCCTCCGCCCGCCGCCGCCCGGCGACGAGAGCGGCCGTAGCCCCCCTCCTTTCCCTTCCCACCCCCTTCCACCCCTCCGCCGCCGCCCGCGCTCCCGCGCCGTCGGGCCCGGCGCGGCCGCCAGCCCCGGCCCGCCGCGGCGCGGCCTCCCCCGCCATGTGAAGCTCAGGAAGATGCGGAGGCGCAGCCCGGCCGCCCGCGGCGAGGGATGAGCCTAGACGGGGAGAAGATGACCGAGGAAGCCTACCCTGACGAGTGAGCGGGGCCGGGGCCGGGCGGGCGCGGGGTGTGTGGGGGGGTTCGCCCTTTGTTGCCCCGGTGCGGGTCGCTCATCCCCTCTTTCCCCTCCACAGACACACCGACCGCGGGCGGACAGAGGGACACGGACACGCGCGTACGTGTGCGCGCTGCCCGCCCGTGCATCCGCCATTTCGCGCTCCCCCCCGGGCCGCGCTCATTTGCATACCGCCTTTTCATTCATAAAAACCCCCGGACGGCGCGGGGACTGCGGGGCGCACCCCGGGCACCCCGCACCGGCACCGCGCCCGCTCCGGGCTGGGACTCGGGGCGCCCGGCGGCGGCCTGCGGCGGAAGCGGGGGTTGGTGGTGGTGGAGGGGGGGGAGGCCGCCGGAGGGGGGGGGGAAGGCGGCGGTGCGCTCCGCTTCCACCGCAGCGCCGGGGCCGGGGGGGGGATCGGGGAGTTGAGGGGCACACACACGGGACGTCGCGGGTCCCCGCCCCGGCCGCCGCCGTTTTGTGAATAGGAGGGCGGCCGCCGCCGCCGTCACATGACGCCGCATTCATAAACCCGGTCACCGGCGGCCTCCCCATTCACTGCCGCTTCCCCCCCCCGTACCCCCGCGCCTCGGGGGGCTGCGGGTGCCCGCTGCACGCCTCTCCCGCACCGGCCCCCCCCTTGCTCGGCAACACTCCCACAGCCTCCCCACGGACAAACCCGCGGAGAGGCCGTGCCGAGGGTTTCAAAATGCCTGACGGTGCTCTTTTCCCTTTGGACAGTTTTTCTTTCCCCAAAATACAACTTCAAAAGGCATTAACAGCGCAATTCCAGGAAAGGCTTTTAACAAACCGTGCCGGGCCCAAGTGTTGTTCCTGGCTATCTCTTTCTGCGTTTTGACAGTCGAGAGAAATGAGTCACTTGCGTGCAGCGCTGGTTTCGTGCCAAACGCCATAGGATGTACCACGCTTTAAAATGACTTCTCTCAGGGCTTATAAAGCGGCGTCGGAATTGTGCAACTTTTCGGCTCGGTTTTGGAGTCCTAAAAAGAAAATAAAATACCATAATTGGCGGCGTGTGCTGCGCGTATACCTTTGTAATGTCAGCCTTGTTTTGAGGGGGTTCACTGGAGGAACGCGAGTGGCGAAGGAAATGGCTTCTGCCTGAGACGCGTGTGTGAAGAGGAATTGTTATTTTGGCACCTCTTAATGAAGAGACTATAAATACGTGTTTATGTGTAGCTTCTGAAATTGTGGTTGTTTTGAAGTTGGGATGGCTCTTCCCAAAAAAAAAAAAAGAGAGGAAAAAGTTGAGTTTCTCTCTCTCGTGGATTGCCATGACCTAGCAGGCTGGAAAACTGCAGCCAGCTTGTTTCCAATAAAACCCCACTGGTTCTTGGTTAGTGTTTTGGGTTTCATTTCTCAAATTGGACAAGAGGAGGAGAGATGTGTCCCTCCCTCTGGGTTTGAGAGCGCAGGGGCAAACTGAACCTGATTGAGTGGACGAAAGCTGATGCTTGCCAAGCTTCATCTTGCAGGAAGACCTTGCTCTGAGTGTGTTTTCCTGCAGGGCTTGGTGTGGAGGTGAGTGTCGGTGTAAAACAGTGAGCGCTTGGCTCTGATAGTTGGGTTGGTTGGGTTTTTTCCTAACTTAATTGTAGGCTGCAGTTTGTTTTGGAGTGAATCCTTCCTCCACGTGCCGCTGTGCTGCCATGCCCAGCGAGGCTTTGGCGAGTGGGTTTCCATGTGCTGGGCTGGGGAGGGAAGCTCTTGGCTTATGCTGCCTCTCTTGGGGGTCACCAGTCAACCCACCAACGTTGTGCTTCGGTCCCTGGGAGATGGGGAGCGCTTGTGGCCACAGGGAGATGGTACCCACCCCACTTCCCAGACCAGCGTTGGCTGTTTTCTTGGCGTACGGATGTGTTGGCGTTCATGGTAAATGACACACCATGCTCCTTACTCTGTGCACATCCCAAGCAGCTGTTTCAGAGGCTGCGGTTGGGCTTGTCGCAGTTTAGTCCAGGCCTTCTCCTTGCAGGGCATGGTGAGGTGTTTTAGGTAAGCCATGGTTTCCTCCATAGGCTCTTCGCTTCCAGCCTTGCATTGATTGATAGCGTTGCTGAAGCCGGTGACTCATGGGTTGTTTTTCATTTCGGCGGTGGGTGAAGTGATTTGTTTTTTTTTTTATCCAATATATATGGTGTTAAAAGAAATAAGGACAGGCTCTCCTGATAAGTTTTCTCAAGCTGTCAGAACAATGGTAGTATAGCGTGCTATTTGCCCTAGATATCTGGCTTTAATTTGCATAGCTATTCTCGTTTCACTGAGTGCACTGTGAGCAAATGTTAACAGCCAGATTACAAAAAAAGGACCTCTGTTAGGATGCATTTTAAAATAACCCTCTTCAAGTAAATGATGAGGGTCACCCCCTTCCATTTTTGGCTTTATTTTTGTTTTAATTTGAGAACAACTCCGTTAAGGTTTTTGAGTTTTGACACGATTTATAAAACCAAGGAGGGGAAAAAATAGGGCTCAGGATGCTGGAAACTCATTGGTCTCTTCATGACTGCACCATTTCAGATCAATACTTAGAGGTCAATTTGTCATTGCAAAGTGAGCACCTCTTTCTGCATCTCAGCCTTTATTTCTGCTTCCCTCCTCCCCCCCACCATCTCTGCTGTGCTTCTCCTTCGCACATTGCAGCGCTGGGGGGGGGGGGGGGTGGAGATGGGGCTGCCCTGTAATAAATCGGAGGCATGAAGCTGCGGTGCTGAGTGTAAGTGGTGGGAGAGTTTTGGGCAGTGCTGCCTGTACCCAGGGGAGGGGCAGCTGCCCATCACCATCCGTGACCTCTTCCATGGCTCCCGGGTGGGCTGCTGGCGACTTTCCATTTATAAGTAGGAGGATGGAGCCGAACCCTTAAAACGATTTGGTTATGCCCGGAGGCTGCTGCCTGCTCGTTCTGATGCACGGTTCCAAGAAAGTCACAGGAAGTAATTAAATGGAAAAGGTCAGAGAACGAGGAAGTGTTGGTTCGCAGCCTTTTGCTGCTTGGGATGGAGCTGCGATGCCCTGCCTAAGCCAGACAGCGGCTGCATCCCTGCAGGGTCCCCACCACTTGGATTGATTTATTCCAGTGAGCCCCAAGTGTGTGTGCCAAGTGCTTGCGAGTGGGAACGGTCCCCTCGAGGCTTTTAACAGGCTGGGTGAAGTGGGATATGTCTTGTGCAGTGGAGAGGGGTTTGCTGTAGTGTTGTCCAGGACAGCAGAATGTGATGTGAGATTACACTGATGCTTCAGGGTGATGCACTTTTCCCAGTCCAGGGAAAGAAAATTAAACTTGGCTCACTCTTGTTTGTCCTTTTGCTGGTCCCCAAATCCCTCTTCTCTCCATCACTGAGCAGGGACCAGCAGTACTTGCTCTGAATACCAAGGCTATCAGTGTTGGAGTTTGCCCTTTACACTGAAAAAATAATTCCTTTTTTTTCTTTTCCATCATTTTCACCACACTTTTGCCCAATACTGATGATTTTTTCTGTAGGTGTCATAAGCGGCTCATCCAGCTACATTTTTTTGCTACAAGCTTAAGCTGGGAGGAAGGCATGGGACACACTCTGTGTCATGACATTATTGCTCACAAATAGGACAGGAAATGAAGGATTGCCAAAATATAACTGTTTATTTCTTGGCCTGAAAACATGGCTGTTTAAAATACAGCATGTAAGTAGCTGCTTTGTTCAGTTGCTGGGAGAAGTTGCTGTTTATGAGGGAATAATAGTGCTGTTTGATGAAGGAGGGAGGAAAAAAGAAGGGATTTACCATTTCTACTTCTGTCTTGGGAATGCCTTGGAAAGGAGCTATAGGTGGAAGATGTATGGACAGGGTGTTTGCTTGGACAACTGGATGGGCGACCTGTGTGAAGAGGGTGCCACAAGCGTGAGGGAGCCAGACTTGTCTCAGTCCATCCTCTGGCCACAGACAGCCTTGGGATAGCCCCTAGCTTGTAACTGAAGAGGAGAAACCAAACAACCTGCCTTTGGGTGAGAAAGTGAGGCTTTTCGGAGAGGCTGCCCTCAGCAAGAAGCGTAGTGGGACAGCTATGGTGGGACGGTGTTCCAGTGTAGCACAGATGCCACACCAGCAATGGGATCACCCTCCAATGTGGCTTAAAAGGTGGGCTTTATCCACCCATGTAATGGAATCCCGAGGCTGCAAACAAAGGTGTGTTGTGCAGCTGGGCTTGCTCTTAATGTGGACTTGGTTTGCTGATGGCTGGATTTAAACCACAAAATTGCTTCCTGTCAGCCACCAAACTGCGGGAAGATGATGGCAATTGTCCTTCTTCTCTGGACCAGCTGGAAATAGTTCGGAAATGAGACGCAACTCTTGGTTCCAATTACTCCTTTTGCTTTCTTACACACTCTGGCATGCTTGAGGAATCGATAAATCCAATTTCCTTCCCTCCAGCAGAATAAGGACAAATGATCCTCCAGAGTTATTCAACCAGGGAGAGACATGCTCAGGAAGTTAGAATACTGAAAGGGTGCGAGCAGTTGTCCGTATCCGGACACAAGTGATGTTGTGTGTTGATCCAGCCTGTTGAATGGCAGCGCCCTCATTCTGCAGAAGTTGAGATCTTGTGGCTCATTGACAAAGGTGCATCTCTTGCTTCCTCCACTCTTAAGGACCAGCTTTGGCCATAAGAACTGTTCCCTACAGCAGTTTCATTGAAAAATGTGTTTTATTTCATTTTCCCTTTATTATTTTTTCCTTTTTTTATAGCAGTAGAAGGTAATCCTACTCACAAGAGATGTGCAGGAGTAGAGAGGGCACAGAGGTCGGTAGAACTAAAAGTACAGCTCCAGAGACTGCATTTTTGATATCTGCCCTGTTTGCTCAGTGGAGCTTTTGCTTTTTGAAGGACTTGCACTTCTGAATCAGTGCAGAAGTGTAAAAGGAAAGCAAATAAAAAAGGTCAGTGGACTAAAAAAAGGCACAAATAGACTGTGGAGTTGATTGACAGCAGATGAGAGCCGCAGCGGTCCCCGTTTCTGTGGACTGCCAGAAGCAAGTGAGAAGCTGTTGTCACATGAGTCCCAGTGCTGGTAGGAGATGTCTTCTGCAGCAAGCAGAGCAGCGCAGCATCTCCCAGCACCTGGCTTGCACTGACCCTTTCTTCCCACCTTGGCTGTGGATAAACTCAGCTGATGGTTTCTAATGCTTTTTTTGTTGTTTCTTTTCTTACCTATTGATTTTCTGTGAAGATCTGGTGAGTTTTCTTTTCCTTCCTTCCCTTTCCTCTGCCCACGTCCACCCCCTTTCCTTGTCAAATTTCCTTTAGTCATTTATTTTTCTGGTGCTTGCTCAGTACTGAAAACCTGAGCCTCTGAAGCTGCAGGAGAAACATAGCAGGGCTGCACCAGCCGCCTGTTTGATGCCTTCCCTTTGCACCTAACCCTCACCTTTGGTTTTGCAGCAGCCTTTCAGAGCAAAGGTTGGGTTTGCCTGTGTAGGATCTCATGCTTTGTTTCCTCACATGCAAGGCTGGCTGGCTGCTGGTCCCCTCTACTCAATGAGTCAAGGGTGATGTGTTGCAGACAGAACCAGGGAGAGGGGACAAGCCCTGCTAATGCAGCAAGAATAGCAAAGCAATGTCCAAACACTGCTTCTGCCTGCTGGTGCAGTGTGTTGGGGGGTTTTATCATATCTGTGTGACCACTGTATTAGTACCTGCAAATATCACAGTGATGCTCCTCGCCTCTCTTTCTACACCAGCCTGATGCTGAACAGATTTTGGGTGGGCAGAGGAAGATCACCTCCTTTAGGTCCAGAGGATGTTTTAGTTAAGCCTCATCACTGTCCCTCCTCTAGCACAGTCCCTAGTGGTTCCTCCCTCCCTTTCCCTGTACCCATTGCACCCACTTGCCAGCTCTTCAGTGCATGAGGCTCTTCTTTGCCTTGGGCTGAGGTTAAGAGCAGCTCTCCATGCAGGAATGATGTGGGCCTGTTCCTTCCGCTGGGTTTCTGCACTTCCCTGCCCGCTTTCTCCATTTCACTTCTTGGTTTGTGTTCTTTCGTTTCCTTTCCCCTGTACTCGTGGGGTTTTGTTGGTTTGGTTTTTCCTTTTTCTTAGTTTATTCTTTCATGTGTTGCTCTTGTCTGGAAGCAGAACTTCTGCCATTGCTGCCTGCTACTCCTGTTGCAAACCAAACCCTGCTGCCCATGTTTTTTGCCTAGCATGTTCATTTCCCTAGGTGTTCTCCCATAACATACACCTGGTGTAGCCACTGGAGCAAAACACTGCTTCATGCTTCACCTTAAAAGTAAGCTGTGTTTTATCAAAAACAGTATTACAAAGTACGCTTTCAAGGCTGTTAAAGGCCTTTCTGCCAACAGCTGGCAGGTTCTACCTGTTGCAGTAGGTCTAAATGAGATTTAACCCAAATTACTATTTCTGTCTCTGGTTTGCTTGTTCTTAGGCTCTTTGAATAACTTTCTTTGACTTTCTTTGCTTGCAACTCACACTTCAAGGACTATGTTTTGGGTTGTGTTTTAGGTTTTTTTTCCCCTTCCCTTTGTTCTCAACTCCGATGTGTGTTGTAATTGGAGAAGAGATCTTGAGTCCATCAACTGAGCCCGAATTCTGATGGCTCTTCCAGCTAGGGAGGAAACGTCATACTGGCAGGCATGGAGAGGAAGGGTTACAGGGCCTTCTGACAAATAACTTGGCTTCCTCATCTGTGGTGTTTTCAAAAGTGAGGTTGCAGGGTTGTCTACCTTCACAAAGTTCTTGGATTTAAACAGTGGTGCCTAGCAAGGAGAATGATTGAATACTGCATGGTCTGAATACTACCATTGTGGTGGAGCTTGTTCCTTGCTAGCTAGTGCTTTTTATCCAGCCTGCTGCAGAAACTAGGCAAAATGCAAGCCAAAAATAGCAACTTCAGTGAGCTAACTAAACAATTAAGTGGATAAAGCCATGTTGGACGAGGCTTGGAGCAACCTGCTCTAGTGGAAGGTGTCCCTGCACGTGAAGGGGTTGGAACTGGATGAGCTCTAAGGTCTCTTCCAACCTAAACCATTCTATGATATTTTTTTTGTTTGTGTGTATCAAATGGCCTTTCAAAAGTAACACTGGGATTTGTTACCTGTGTACATCTTTTTTATGTATGTCTTATTGAGAGCAGCCACTTCCCTCGCCTCGTTTAATTGCAAGGTTGAGTTGGTCGCTGTTACACCTCTGCTGCTGCTCTTTGAGTCTCGCATCGATGGCGCTGGGAGATGTGTTGTAAAACCTGATAGTATCTTTTGATCTAGCGTATGGGAAAGTTGTCTCTCTGCTTGTAAGGACCTGTGCCGCCATGCAAGGACAGGAGCATGTTCTGCATATGCACTCAAGTCCCAAGGAGGTCTGGAAACGTTTAGATTGTTTTCTTTAATTGCATTATACATACATCCTGTTTGTATAGTCCCATTACTTCTTTTTTTGCTAGTTAAAAGTGACTCTGAAGACTCGGCAGCTTTGCTCGCTGTGCTGTACATTAAAGTGTTGAGCATCGCTTGCCTGTTCAATGAGTAGTTAGGAGCAGGATTAGTTTCCTTTGTGGTAGCTGAAATCCACTGAAGGTGTTTGCACAGCAGTCAGTGTTTCAAAACGCTGTGGGAAATCACAAAGCTTCTTCCGTAAACACCAGAGCCTGTTGCAGCACCTTGTTTTCACCTACCAGCTCCTTCCCAGTCTTCCCCTTGCCTGAGGAAAGACAACATTTCTTAAATGATGTGGTTTTATAGGAATTAAGCCTGTGTTTAGGATTAGCTGATGCCACTAGCAGCAATTACCATCTGAGCTAAAGCACATCTGTGTAATTATTCTTTCTTTTCCCTGAGTCTCTAGACTCTTAATGCTTTTTTATTTATTAGTTCACATACTGGGGGTGGAAAATGAAAATTCACATGCTGGTGGTGAAAGGCATTTTTCAGGGGGGAACATGAAGTGAAAGAAGGCTCTCCTTGTGTATGTCTGTTTCTTGGTGGGGTGTTCCTTCATTTTGATATGAGCCACACTCCTTTTTCTGCATCCGGAATGACTCCTCACCCATAGCACTTTGAGCACCAGGTCCCTGTGATGAGGGAGATGCAGCCCAAAAAGATACCCATCATGCTTGTTCCTCCTCCATCAAGCGCTTGTGCTCGCTGAAAGCTGAGAATTCAGCTTACCTCTGCTCGCTGCATTTCTTCCGCTGACATGTCCAAACACTCCTGCCTGGATTTTTAAGTGCTTGGAAGGCAAGCTGGCTGTTTACATGGTTTTACAAGTGGAAAGGTATGCCCCCAAGCTGATATAAGGTTACTAATGCTTCAAGTTGAAGCGTATAGGGGAAGCATGTGCTTTGTCTGAAGCTGGGATGAAACAAGGGAAGGGGGAGTGTAAACAGCAGGGTTTGTGTCCCTCCAGTGAGCAGCAGCCTGCACAGCTTACCAGGAGCATCCTTCCTCCCTTGCAGCCCATAACCCTGCCTCTGGGCTAGGGTGTCAGGAGGGTACCACCAGAATGATTGTTCTTGGGATCTTTATAATGTCTCTGAGGGTTGAGAGTAGTATCCAGGTGTTAACATTGGAGAGCTGCTTTTTCTTGTTGTTTTCTAGAAATCAAAGGGGATGCTGTTAAGAGCTGCTGGAAGGCATCAGCATTGCTGGCAAGTAGACTCAGCCTCTGCTGCCGGGCTCCTGGCTCTGGGGTTGTGGGTTATTTACAAACAGTCTGGTTCTTAAAAAATTATGTAGGGATCTGAAAGTATCACCCTGGCTAATTCAAAGCATGCTCAGAGGGGTTTTCAGCTGTTTAACTTAGTTCTTGTCCAGCTGCATGATTCCTGTAGCACTTGCACCTTTGCATCTCTGTTGTTCATCTGTATTGTATGGGTGGGAGTGTGAGGACAGAAGTCCAGTGGCACAATGGGGAGATGAGTGCCTAATTTTGCCTTTGCTGGCAAGCTGGGAAATCCACCCTCCTCTGCTGCCAGATTGGCCATTGAATAGCTGCATGAGAGAGCATGTTGCTAAAGGTGGGGGCTAGACCTGCCTTTACCATCTTCCCTAGTTTTGGTAATGCAGCTGCTTTATTTGATCACGTTTCCTAAATCCCAAGCTGCCCGATTCCTTAGAACTGATTTATTTTAATTACTTTTATTTACTTCTCTTAAAACCCCCAGTGCCTCAGTGGGGACGAAGAGCCAGGGTACAGCCATCCCCTAGTAGACCGCAGCTAAATCCCTGCATTTCAGAGCATGTTGCACTCCGTGTATTTAAAAGTGTGTGTGTACATTACAGAAAAACCACTGATACTTCAGCAGAGCACACTTGAGCTTTTTTTCTTTAGATGCTGGTGAAATTACAGCGAAAACTTTATCGCTGGTGATTTATAGCACTGCCAGCATAGTTCATCCGTGACTGAAACTTGGCATAGGAGGTGTTAAGCTGGTTGCAGCCCATCACTGCTTTACATGTAGTTACTGGATGTATGCAGTTTGGTGGCTGTGAAGAGAGAAAGGTTAGGAAATGGTATAGAGTTTAGTAGAATAGTACTTCCAATACTTACATTGCTTGAATGATCTTGTGTTTTTCAAAAGGCATCTGATGTTTAGTTGAACTGGAAGAAAAACTTACTGCAGAGCTTGTTTTCAGTCTTCAAAAACAAGAATAAAAGGCTGCAGTACAATTAAACCACTAGAGCTGCTTAAGAGAAAAATTTCCTGTTTTATTTCTCTGCAAGTACTTAGCATTTGTATTGTAATACTGCAGGAGAACCCAAATGTTGAATGGCTGGGAAGTTATTCAGCAATGCTGGAGACGAGCTTCTGCTTGTTGTCTGAAGGAAGTGAAATGTGGAGAGTTGGCTAGCTTGGTTAAAAACAGCAAATAAAGGGGGAGTTAGAGGAGAGGGGGAGAAAGGGGATTAAATACATTTTAAAGATGTGGTTAAAACCCCATACAGTGTTATGTATTATGTTATATAGACAAGGATACTTCGCAGGTTTTTCTAGGGGAAAGCATATCAAGAACAACTGTAGTTTTCCTGTATCTTGTCTGCCTCAGTGACTTGGAGCTCAGTCCTGCTGAACCGCAGGACTTCTCATGAAGCATCTACAGCTTCTGTACTTCTGAGGCGCTGGGTATAAATATTGCGGACAGACAGGCTCCTGTGGGGGGGAGCGGGAGGCGTATGGAGAGCACGGTCTCACAAATACAGTCAGGAAGTTCTAGAAATACCCTTTATAAACACTGCATCCTACAGGAAGAACTTTAAAGCGCAAATAAACCATTTCCCCTATGCCTATGTATACATAAACTCCACTGGCCTGGAAGATCTTATCAGGTCAGTGATGTGCCTTTTTACAGTAGTTCCTAAAACAAGTTATCTGACAAATAGCAACTTTTTGTTTGAGCTGTTCATCAGTGCCTTTGTCAGCTATTAAAAAGCCCTTTTCCGGAAGTCACAAATCTTCCCAGGTCAGTTCATCTGAATAACTGACCAGTTTTGGTTAAAAGCCTTCCAAATGCGGAGTTGTGCAGATGAGCAGAGGCAGAAGGAGGGTGGGTGATTATTATCCATTCAACTTGGTGTGTGGGGGGGGGTGGATCTTCCCTCACCTAAAAATTGTACTTATATGTATATGGTATGTGTAGAAATTATTAACAGACAGCAGGTAAAGGGGAGGCAAAAATAGGCTTATTCTGATGCCTTGGTTTGAACTCCAGAAGAGTTTGCTGGTCCTGGGATTGCCATGGTCATCTTGCATGATGCTGGGCTTGACAATGTATGTGTGCTTGCAGTACAGTGATGTTTTTACCCAACTTTTGTCCTGTGTTTGCCCATTAGTAATCTCCTGGCTTCTCTTCCAGTTTTATTAATAGGTCCCAGAAATGTTGGCGCACCCAGAGGCTAGGATCTAACTGGGGTCTCCCACTTTTTGGTGTGGAGCTGGCAGTTGATGTGCCTGTTGACCTTGGCCGTGCCCATCCTCCCTCAGCAAGCAGTTAAGAAGCCCTTCGAAATCACAGCCTATGAATGAAAAGAATTATGGCTTAATGAAGCCTGGCACCAACCACTCATTTGGCTTGGTTCTCCATGCACGCCTTTAAACAAGATCCCTGTAATCAATTTCCACAGCATGCAGAACACCCCCCCCCCTCACCCAAAGCCTCCATAAGCAACAAAACACCCTGTTCCCTAAAGTTAGCAGCCGCATGGATTATTTTAGGAACGGTGATCATAGAGATCTATAAATTGAAAGCCCCATCTGTGGCATTTTTATCCTGGATGTGAGGGTTTGGCTATGGAGCACTGAAATTCTGCAGTGCTTACTGCCTCTGCAGCCATGTACCTCTATATATCCTTGTTCTGGAAAGCGCTGGGTGAATTGTAAACTGGGTTAATTTGTTGATATAATTCCCCATTCTGTACAAAAGTCATTAAAAAATATTTCTGGCAGCTTTGCTGCTGGTGGGGTGTTTGGGTGGGTTTTTTTTTCCTCCTTCCCTTTACCATATCTCTAAGGAAGTGTGGGCTACCTTTATCAGAGTATTGGTGGAATAGCTTCCCCAAGCTTTCATAAGGTCGAATAGAAAAAACAAACACTCCTCCTTATGGGAAGGAAGGGATGAGGAAAGAAGGGTGTTTGTGTACACTTTCCCATTCATGTTCTAAAAAGAAAATATATAAACTTGTGGAGTGGGTGCTGTGTAATTCATGCTATTACAGGAGCTGAGAGTCAGAAGCTTAATTTGCTTTCTCAGTGCTGACTTAAAGAGACCAAACTAAAGGGGAATAGCAGTGAGGAGGAGAGCACTTACTGCTTTGGTTTTGCCTCTGTTGAACAAAACGCACTCCCAAGTTCTGCAGTGATTTCAACAATAAAATCACCATGTGCTTTTGCTTATCAGTTCTCTTTGGATTACGAATTTATCTGAGGTTTGTGTGTTGATTTGGGGTAAGATGATACAAAAGAGAATGTGTCCTTTGTTCCAGCACTTAAATTTTGAGATTTCAACATGTACCTTTTGTGCAAACTTTGATCAAGAAAAACCAGTTCAATATTGCTGGACTGCTTCTCCCTTCTGCTTCATCTCTTGCTGCAGGAATAGGAGGAATCATTTTTCACAACACCAGGTTGTGGTTCTGCATTGAATCTGGTACCCTTCTGAAAATGCTTGACTGCAAGTAGGACTTCTCTGTATGTGTTTTAAGAAGGAAAAGGTTCTGCACTTGGAGTACAGAAGGTGGAGGTGGTACCAGAAATGATCATCCCTGGTTGAACCTTCTCCAGTTGAACATCAACTTTGGGTTGCTAGTGGTGAGCCCTGGCTGGCCTACTCATGATACAGACATTTAAAGCAATCAGGTGCTGTGTTTGTCCAAGAGTAAAGCAACCCCTGCCATGTAAGCAAGAGTAGGAAAACTCAGCTGGTTTGTTGAGAGGCTTCTGGATCTGTTGTCTCTGTCTGTGGAACAGTTGGGGACGGTATATAAGGTTTGCTGCTATTAATGCTATAAAGGACTTACTCAGTGAACTTCCAAGGATCTAGTCCAAGACTTCCAAGGATCTAGCAGCCTGGTCTAGTGGAAGGTGTCCCTGCCAATGGCAGCGGTTGGAAGTAGATGAGCTTTGAGGTACCTTCCAAACCATTGTGTGATTCTATGGAAATTGCTGCTAGTGGTTGTGGGGAGCATGCCTGTGTCTGGAAGAGGTTGTCTCCTCAGATGGGAAGAATGGGATGGCAGAGAAATTTGTTGACTTAATTGGTGATGGACAGCAGAAAAAGCACTCTTGTTTTCTGTACTGATTCGTTCTGGTTTGTGGTTTTACGAATTGCCATGATGTGAACCTGGGCAGTTGGGTCACCCCTTGCTACAAGCGGCATGGGAAGGTGGCGACTGTATTTTTCTCAGACCAGTAGAATCGAGTCATCTTCATGTGCGCAGATGGTGTCTTCCAGTGTCAGATGCCATGCATCATTCTTGGCTTATCATTCAGAGGCATGTTACTTACCAGACACAGAGCACCAGGCTTTTTTCTTGCCCATTAAGCCTAGTATTGTGTCTTACTTTCTGAATTAATGGCAGAGTGCAGATCCCCAGCAGCATGGCGGGGAATGTGCTTTTGGCTTCAGCCCCAACCTCTAGTTCAACTGCGCATGCCGTGGGTTCATTCTCATTGCCTTGCTCGCTTCGTGTCACCCACATAGAATCATCGAATCATAGAATAGTTAGGGCTGGAAAGGACCTAAAAATCATCAAGTTCCGACCCCCCTGCCATGCCCTCCCTCTAAACCATGTCACCCAAGGCTCTGTCCAGCCCGGCCTTGAACACTGCCAGCGATGGAGCATTCACAACTTCTCTGGGCAACCCGTTCCAGTGTCTCACCACCCTCACAGTAAAGAACTTCTTCCTTATAGGACTTCCTCAGAACTTCCTCCTGAGCTGTCAATACAGAGTTTGTGGGTCAGGGTTAGAGGGAGAACAGCAACGGGAGGCATTATTGTGGGGATCTGTTACAGACCACCTGACCAAGAGGACTCTGTGGATGAAGCGCTCTATAGACAGATAGGAACAGCCTCACGCTCGCAGGCCCTTGTTCTCATGGGGGACTTCAACCACCCTTCTATCTGTTGGAGGGATGGTATGGCCCGGCACAAGCAATCCAGGAAGTTCCTCGATTGTGTGGAAGACAACTTCCTTCTGCAAGTAATAGAGGAGCCGACAAGGAGAGGTACCATGCTTGACCTCGTCCTCACCAACAGGGAAGGGCTGGCAGGAAATGTGATGCTTCAGGGCAGCCTTGATTATAGCGATCATGAGATGGTCGAATTCGAGATCCTCGGGACAGTGAGAAGAGCATGCAGCAAGCTCACTGCCCTGGACTTCAAGAGAGCAGACTTTGGCCTCTTCAGGAACCTGCTCAGGAAGGTTCCATGGGCTATAGCCCTAGAGGGCAGGGGGGCCCAAGGCTGTTGGTTGATATTCAAGGATCACCTGCTGCAAGCTCAGGAGCGATACATCCCTCCTAGAAGGAAGTGCTGTAGGAGGGCCAGGAGACCTCCTTGGATGGATAAGAAGCTGCTGAGGAAAATTCAAAGGAAAAAAGAGGCTTATAAAAGGTGGAAGCAAGGACAGGCGGCCTGGGAGGAATACAGGGATGCTGTCCAGGAAGCTAGGGACCAGGTTAGGAAAGCTAAGGTCCAGTTAGAATTAAACTTGGCTAGGGATGTTAAAGATAGCAGGAAGGGATTCTATAGGTATATAGCGAATAAAAGACAGATTAGGGGCAACGTGGGCCCCCTCTGGAAGCTATTAGGAGCACTGGCTACTCTGGATTTGGAGAAGGCTGAGGTTCTTAATGACTTCTTTGCCTCTGTCTTCACTGGCAAATGCTCTGACCGCACCACCCAAGTCTTGGCAGGCAGACGCAGGGGCTGTGAGAATGAAGACCTTGGGCCCACTGTAGGAGAGGATCTGGTTTGAGACCATCTTAAGAACCTGAATGTGCACAGGTCCATGGGACCTGATGAAATCCTTCCAGTATCTGAAGGGGGGTTATAGGGATGCTGGGGATGGATTATTCATTAGGGACTGTAATGATAGGACAAGAGGTAATGGGTTAAAACTTAAACAGGGGAAGTTTAGATTGGATATAAGGAGAAAGTTCTTTACTGTAAGGGTGGTGAAGCACTGGAGTGGGTTGCCAGGGAAGTTGTGAATGCTCGATCCCTGTAGGCCTTCAAGGCCAGGCTGGACAGAGCCTTGGGTGGCATGGTTTAGTGGGAGGTGTCTCTGCCCATGGCAGGGGGGTTGGAACTACATGATCTTAAGGTCCTTTCCAGCCCTAACTATTCTATGATTCTATTTGCAATCTAGACTTCCCCTGTTTAAGTTTGAACCTGTTACTCTTTGTCCTGTCCTTACAGTCCCTAATGAACAGTCCCTCCCCAGCATCCTTATAAGCCCCCTTCAGATACTGGAAGGCTGGTATGAGATCTCCATGCAGCTTTTTCTTCTCCAGGCTGAAGAGTCCAATTTTCTCAGCCTATCTTCATATGAGAGGTGCTCCAGTTCCCTGATCATCCTTGTGGCCCTCCTCTGGAGTTGTTCCAACAGTTCCATGTCCACATGTATGATGCCAGTGTGGCTTCAAGTGACTCCAGAGGTACAATGACAGCAGTTGTATGCAGCTGCTTGGCAGTGCTGAGTTGCTGTGACGTTTGCAGAGGAAAACCCAAATCTCTTTTCTTCTGTGAAGTGATGTGGATCACAAGGTCATGCTGAGCTCCTGTGTGCAGCATAGCCCAAGAGAGAGGGCTGCTTTGGGTTTTGCAAGTTCTTTAATTGAAAAAGGCTCCCAACAGCTCTTTAAACCTATCATTTCCTTAGGTGGAAGGAATACATGCTCAGCTTCTTCCCTCTACTTTTGTATGTGACTTTTGTGAGCAAGAAACTTCTGCTGCCCTGTGAACTTGTGAGTAAAACCAGCTCCTCAGGACAGAAAAGGGAAACTCCTTGAGAGCACTTTCCAGTGTTGAAATGCACCGTATAAAAGCACGTTTGTACATTTTGTTACGTGAAGGAATTCCTGGCCGTACCCAGCCTTAAGTAAATAGCCAGGGAGAGGCGACTGAAGCATGACGGATGGCTGTGGTTGGCAAGGAAAGGCGCGCGGCGTGGAAGTCCGTGGTGCAAAGCAAACGATGAAGGGAACTCTGCTGCTCTTTACAGAAGTGGTGTTGTGTTAGGAGAAGGCTGTCCAGCTCCTAAAGCTGTGCCTAAGTTGTCCTGCAACAAGTACACAAAGCACAGAAAGGTTTTCTTCAATCCATAGGTAAACTTTCCTTTTGTGCCATGTATTTCAAGCTACTTGAAAATGTTGAGTCTTCATCAATGAAAGGAAGTAATCATTGCGGTGCGTTCCTGATTGGATCTTTAGCTGCAGATCTGGATAGAAAAAAACTTGAGAAGCTTAAAATCCTTTTCTAGTGATGCATAATACAAGATGTAGGAAGGTCCAACCCATATGACAGCTCAGGCAGTCTAGGTTGGTGGGGTGGCAGAAAACAAAGCAGGGCTTTCCTTGGATGGCTCAAATAGGAATGTGCCTGGCTGAGCACCTGGTTCAGGCACCTCTTGCTGTATAATTCATAAAGGGGATCTAGAAATTCCCTTTACAGCAAAGGTAAACTTTTAAAACCCAGAGAAAACTTAAGACCGGAGAGGGGGAATATATGGCTGTTGGAAGCTGCTGCCTTGCAAGGAACATGAATGCTGCTGTCCAGGGGTTTCTTTGGTTAATTGAGTAAGAGAAGTTGAAAGGGTTGTGCATGCTCACAGCTTGTGCATGTTCTTGCTACGTTGTATTTAACTTCTTCTGAAAACTGCATGCTTGAAATACGGGGAAAGAAATACCTAAAAGGCTAAAGTTCAGTCTGTATATATTAGTTTTATTTTGGAACATCTTAGATACAGGAACATTTTTTGGAGGAATGTGGCTTTGTCGTTCATGATCTAATTAAGATACTGAATACAGTAATCTCTTTTGTGCTTAAGGAAGGTGTTTGCTTCTGTATGTGGTAACTTCCCTCTGCAGGATAGCCTTAATTTTGTCAAGAGTGCCTTGTTTAAAGGTCAGAGATGGCTACCACCTTCCCTGTGATCAAATGTGTGCAGGCAGATGTGGAAAAAGCCTCTCTGAAATTGGTCTTTGTGGGTTTTTGTACAGAAACATGCAAAAACCTGGCATGGGGATGTGTAAGCTTCCAAGAAACCTGTTTATATGAGAAGGTATTTACCATGTGTTTGGTGATCAGGAGGTAGCGTGAAGATACAGTCTTCTGCCTGAGCACAGCCAGCAACCTCTGTGAGGCCATGCCTTCGGTTATGATAGCTTAAGGATGAGGTTTGCAACGGGCTCCTTTAGTGCAGATGTGCTTGGTAGCTTCAAGGGTTGTGTAGGCTTTCTCCCCACGTTGTATAGCACAACACTCTTGGCTTACGCTGTCTATGACTGTAGCTGTGGTTTTGTGAACGCTTTGTGTCATTTAGAGCTCCCCTGTGTTACGAATCATGCACAAATTAGTGCGTCTGTGTCGTGGAGCAGCGCTGTGGCAGAGTGGATTTTTGGTTTATTTCTTTAGCTAGGCAGTGTGCTGAACATGTTCTTCCTTTTGGCTAAAATTAAACCTTCTCCCCACCCCAAGCTGCCCTCCCACCCTTGGACTTCCACTACGCAAGGCATGAGAGACATGCAGAGCACACCATAGGTTGGCATGATGTTTCAATTTACTATTAAGTTCATTATCCTCGGATATGACCTAATTAAGCTTGAAGAGCATGCTTGCCCCAGGTGAATAGAAGGCCTGCCTGAGCAAGCACTGGGGCAGCAAGCAAGCATTAGTGCATATCAAAGGAAAAGCTTAATTTTAGCCCTACAAGTCTAAATGTGATATGGTACCTTCAGCAGCCCATGGATGTGGGTTATTGTGCTGCCAGCTTTTAGCAGGTTAGAGTTAATAAAACCTTTGGCTTGGAAATGGTATAGGCACTGCTGGGCTTATAAGAGCTGTAAGTGCCCATTTCAAACCAACGTTTCAGGGAAGCAAGTGAGGAGCCACTTTGAGCTCACAGTGCCGCCTGCTTGGCAGAATGTCACGAGGAAGTCCCTAGTGCCAGGGGCGGGATTTTTGGGATAGTCCCCGTACCATCCTCCATGCCGGGAACAGCTGGTCATCATAGGCATGATGGGCATCTGGGGTCCCTGGCACCAGAGCCCAGCCTTCCCTTGTGCTACCTTGGTTGGCAGGAGAGTCACAATCTGCAATGGAAATCATCTAAGCTGCTTGGTTTTCCTTTTTTGTTGTTATTATTATATTTCTGATGTCACTGGCATACATCTGACTTGCTGAAGTACATATGGACCTCAGACACTCCTTGATTTAATGGATAAGGCCAAAACACCCTATGCAGCCAGGGCTGTGCAAAGCCAAGAAGCTATGAGATGCCCCAGAAGAAGAGACGTATGATGCTTTGGACATCAGTTGGCTTACAGCTGTCTGTGTGCGGTGTATTCTGTAACTAGGGCTGCCAAAGCTTGGGAGGCTGCTTTGGACCAGGCACCCATCACTGTGTTGTGCTTTTTTGTTACTTCATACTGGTTTTGTATGCTGTGAAGAAAGGGACTTTCAGAGTCTATCTTTGTGTATTGGCAAACAAAGGAGAAATACAGACTTGTATTTTGCTTAGCTGACTCTTACTTGATGAACTGCCATAGTGGCCAGAGTCAGTTTGGTGTTTTTGTGGAAGTATTGTCCGTGTGTTTTTTTGGTAGCTCATCCTTCATCTAGGGCTAAAAAAGGGGTGAAGCCAGAATATCTGGGTGTAATTTCAGGGTTGAGATTACGTTTGTGGGTGACATTTCAGGGTGCGAAGCACAGGGAGCCTTGTCGAGCACAATATGTGGGTGCAGCTTCTCACCAATGCCTCAAATACTTCATTAGCCAGAGTGTGAACTTCAACAGCACTCCTGGTAGCCGTTTCCTAGAAGCTGATGCTCAAGGGCTCTGTCTGTGTCTGTTATTATTATCCCAATATCTACTTGTAATTGAGGTGAATTTAGTTACCGACGCTGTCAGTTAACATGAGGAGCTACAAGGTGGTGTACAACGCTTTGTCACACAAACCCCTGGTACACTAACATATGTGGGAGACAAAACCAAAAATTAAGACAGGTTAACACCTGGTCTACTTGGATGTGCAGCAATTTGGCAGGATTTTACTGGAAGTAATCACTTGGAAAAGGGAATGGGAATTGGCATAAGGTAGGTACCCGCTAGCTAGCTCAGGTGGCCTTTTGAGCACAGACCTTTGCTTATCCCTCGTCGCTGGGGAACATGTTGATGTACTCCGTGCCACTGTAGCAGCATTGACATTCCTCTAGACAGGAATAATTTGTGTGAACTGGAGTTTTAAATTGTTTCTGAGTCGGATACTTGCTTCTCTGATCTTTACTGCAATTTAACTGATGATACTGTTATAATCAGTTGCTATCCTAGTTGATACATACAGAACCAGAAAGTATGTGGCTGAGTAAATTCTGTGTCAGACAAATAGCGAATGCTTAATATTTGAAACAACGTATATTTACACAAATGTTCCGTGCAGTACGCGCACAAATGGTGTCTATGTTTTCATTGCCGTTTGTGGTAGAGCTCAAATCCAGGTGGAAAGCAGGGTTGATAGTATTGCGCTTGCTTTTTTGGGTTGTTTTTTTTAGTGCAGATCACTTCCTCCCCCCATAGTTAACTAACATCTGCTAACTAAATGTGGAAATACAATTTCTTAAGCGAGAGATGCCCGAGTTCAAAGGGATCACTTCCAGTAGACAAAAATAATTCGACTATATATGGTACTAAAGAGCTAAGTGCCAAGAACATATTAGAAGCATAAATATTTAAACCTTGTTTCAGGTTAAATTAAACCTAATTTCTGTGCTGATGGCTTTCCATGCTCTTGGAATTCTGCAGACAGATGTGAGCTGAATTCAGCTCTGAGGGTGGCATTCAGTTCATGTGCGTAGCATTGGTTGCAATGGGAATGATCTAAATTTCTTTAAGGCTTTTGCAAGAAAGAGTTGGAGAAGTTGCTTCAGAAGGTTCCTGGGTTAGGACAAATGGATGGGGTGTCCCTGGCCCCTAGTCTCCCCACCTTCTTTAATAGAAGAAGACCCCTTGGCAGCTTTGTGCCTCAGCCTGACTCACTTGCAAGTCCAAGTGCTCCTTGTGATGCCGCCGTGAGCAAGCATGAGACATTTCTGAGGTGGAAGGAAAGGTTACTGCCTCTGGACAAAGCTATGGTGTCTCTTCAGCTTTGGTGACTTGCATTGGTCCAACAATACTTATGCCACCAAGTTGCTGCAGAAGCAGTGATTTGCTCAACGCGTGCCCGCTGCATCCTCAGGGGGACAGTAACTCATTGCAGTGGTAGTAGTTTTACTTTCCTTGGAACAAAAACCAAAGCAGGAGAGTCCAGAACAGCTTTTCTTGATAGCTTTGGTGTGTGGCAAAACCTTTCATTTCCAGCAAGTACTACCTTAATTCTGAGTATTACATCAAATACACCAGTATCCGTATATCTGGAGGGAGCGCCTTCATCCTGTGGCTGTGGAGGGAAATATGACAGCAAAATAACTTGATTTATTGGTATCGCCTATGGAACATTGTCCATTCAGTGACAGCCCTTTCAGTGACTTTAAATGGGGTGAGAACCGAAAAACAATGTTGGCTAGGGAGGCAGCTAATCCGTAATGTGCAGGATGGCCTCCCCGGATTGACAGCTCTTGGGACCTGGATGAGGAAACTCCGTGCAGCTGCTTTTGTATAGAGAATAGTGTGACCTGCAGATGGAGGCTTTTGCCGGTGTCTTAAGCTTCAGAAAAACAAATATTCCCTCAAAATAACATAAAAAAATAAACTTCCACTTCTTCCTGTTTTTATAGTTTGCTTATTTCCTCAGTGTCATGGTTTTGTCTCCAGTACTGTAGATTATTAATCTTCAGAGGATCAGGACCTTCATAGAAGTATTTCCTGTACATGTTTATCTGTCTCTTTAACAAATCAGTATCTACTTGTTCTCTTCTGAATTTTCCTTCAAATAATGGGAAGCTCTCCTTTCGTAATAAGGCTTTTAGCTAAAAAAAAATCTAAATGAATCACTGCCAGGGGTTAAAGTACCTTTTGTATGACTTAGTCGATGGCATCCTTTAGGACATCTGCAAGCAGCACCAAATTCCAGAGGTCACTGTCTTCATGTTGGCTTTGGCAAAGCACTGTTTCAGCTAAACTTCATTTATTTAGTTGTAAGTGCATCTGGAGGTCTGTCCAAGTGTTACTTAGTCTTCTAGAAGAGGAATGCTGCTGTATGTAGAGCTGCTTCTGAGATGGCTATGGATTCCCACTTAATTTATTGGTGAGGTGATCATTGGCCCTCGGTCAACAGAGAAGTGCCCATTTCATACATGCAGCTCTTGCATTGCTGTGTTCCAATGGGATGGAGGCAATCTTTTCAGCCACTACACTACTAACATAGCTAATCTCAACTCAGGTTGTAAATACATACATTATATATGTGCACTTAAGCATATTCCTCCTAAAATGTGAATGAATGCATGTGGTGGAGGGGAACTCAGCTCCGAAGTTCTCCATGGACTCATTACAGCCTGAGCACATCTGGACAGGCTGAAGAAAGGATGTGGTTTCTCCCTTCTACCTCAAAATTGATGGTATGCATCATCCATGCATCTCCAAGGGGGAGCGCTGGATTGGGATGAGTAGATGTCTTTCCACCTTGGTTTTCCACTTCAGATGGAGCTGTCATCATCTAACTCCATCACTGAATCTGCTGAAGCTGGGTCTCTTACACTTGTAACTCAACATTTGTGCTGGTACTACCTTGGGTTTCCACAGCATACACAGGGTTACATCTATCTCCAAAACACTTTCATAGTGCTTGCCTGGTGGCTCTTCTAGTGCTATCCCCATGGTGGAGGAAACGTGGGTTGAGCACCTGCCTCATCATAATGCCAACATTAATAAAAAGGCATCTGTGGATGGAGACATAACCTTTTGAATTGCCCCTTGTCCCACCTCACAAATTAATACTGGAAATGGCACTTGATCAGAAAAGCTGGATTTTTTTTTTGTTTGTTTGGCTTTGGTTTGTGTTCTGTTGTTTTTTGGGGGGGAAGGCGAAGCTCAGACAACTTGACAACTTGCGATTTCCCATCACGGTGCGGATTGCTTAGCAAAACTCATATTCAGCTTGCTTTGGGGAATGTGTCCGTCTTTCTTCCCCTTAGCACACCAACATGCCATTGCTGTTTTCTCTGAATATTAATTTCTAGCTGACAACAAGGCCTCGCAGTCTTGGCACGTCGCGCTTCCGCCGCTTTCTTGTCTGCGAGCCAAAACGTCCCACTGGAGTGCTGGGTGTGGAGCTGCCTTCCCTTTGCACAAATGCAGCAGAGACCCATCTTCAGACCAGAGCTCTTCTTCCCTATAATTTCTCTTGCTCCAGTATATTAGTGGATGTAGTGGCAGAGGCAGGTAAATCTAAGCAAGGAGGTCAGAGACTCGTGATACAACTGGTTGAAACCGCCTTAAGGAAAAAGAAAACCCAAGTTTGCAGATGGGGCGTTGAAAGATAAGTGTGCACCTTCTGTCAATATTGCGTCCTTGGTAAACAGGAGCTAAAACCTGAGCTAAATTTGAGTTTAAGGGGAGGGGAAGTAAAAAAAAAAACAACTTATTTTGGATTGAGATAAATTGTGGTTCCATTATCATCTGCTGAACATGCATAGTGTGGTTGTAACACAGCTTGAGACAAAAAAACAAGTGGGAAGCTGGGTAGGGGGGAAATTCAGGGTATATCTGGTTTATCTTCTTCCTCCGTTCTAGATGTTACCTTAACTTGCTGGAGGTGGGCAGTGTATAGTATAGCTGGGGCTTTGGCCAAACATAAAAGGTGAATGCTTTCTTATTGCAGATCTTCAGCAAGAAGATAATGTCGCTTTTCTTCAATAGTCATTTTTGATGTTTTCAAACAGTGTTGTGGCCTGTTAAATGAATAAGCTTGCATAAGCTGTTACTAGATATTTTCTAAGTTTAGCAGTTCTTCTGGTCTTGTGTGGGGCATTGATGTTCTGGTATTCCCTGATAAACCCAGAAGATTTAAGATTGCAGCACCCAGTATATACTGTTTGCATTAAAAACCCTGATGGGAACAGGATGAGAAGCTCCATCACCATCTTTGCTGCTAAAAGGAAAAACTGTGGGAGGCTTCAGTCACCTTCAGATGTGCCAAAGGACTCCATCTCCCTAGGCAGATGTACCCAAAACTTAACCTTTTTGGGAGCAATTGGCATGAAAACATGAATTTGCAGCATGTTGAACAGCTCCTCTGTCAGAATGAGAATATAAGATGACCCTGAGGTGATCTCCCCTGATTGACTTCTCTATTGTATGTGAACAAAATCACTCTTGCCAGTGATACATTCAGCAGGCACTTATCTTCATATCTTCTAGCGTTTAAAAGATCTGCCTATTAAACCAGAGCACAGGAAATATAAGCTGTTAAATGCAAGTGACACTTGTGACCGGGCAAAGGGCCATGGTAGGAAGAGAGGCACGCAACTGCCTGCGGCTTGAGGAAGGGCTTGTTTGTTTGTGCTGTTTCCAAAGCTCTTCAGCTTTGCAAGGGAAGCGAGGGCAGCGACGTAAACAGGAAAGCTGGCTGCAGGGAGAACAAAGTAGAGGTTGGGAGATGCGCGCAGTTGGGTGGAGGAAACTGAAGTTACTGGTGAAAGATCTCTGGCTGCTGTAGGACTTAAACAGTAACATCAGAAAGCTGAATAATAATGCTGGCTGTCATGCTACGGGGCAGGCATGGCAAAGCTTGCAGGACCCAGTGCAGGAGGGGAAAGCTGCCCTGTATCCTTTCTGTGCTCCAAAAGAGGCAGGCTGCAAGGATCACTGTCATAAATGAGCAATGAAGCAATTCCCATACTACTGAAAATGAAAGCAGAATCACAAGCATTAAGTATCTTCCTTTAAGTTTACAAAATAGACTTAAGGTTGTTCCCAAGAGCGCTGAAAGAGCTGGACAAGGTGCATTTTAAGGGCAAGATAATGTTTTACTAACACCGTATCATGGTGCTTGCCTCTTGGTCTGCTGGATCTTGCTGCCTTTGCAGGTGCTGTAACACGGAGTATTGAGTCCTGGCATGAAGGCTTTGTGAAAGATAGCACCAACACTTAAAGCAGCAAAGATGATTTGAAATCTAGAAAGAAGACATTTGAGAAGACAAGAAAATGGATATATGTGGTCTGGGATATACAGAATTAGACTAAGAGTACTTGCATGGGAAAAGAAACTTGTCCTACAGAAGGGAGAAGCAAAGACACAGTAGTTAGAAGTTAAAGGAAGATTCACACCCTAAAAACCCTGTATTTTTTTTAGGGATGTTGTAGGTTCTTCATCACTTGGGATCTGTTGCAGATAAACTGGGGTAATGCATTTGTTAGACTAAGCAGTCTACATTAAAGCTGAAATGAAACAAAAGTTTGATTTAGGAACAGCCAGCCAAGTCAAGCTCTTCAACCTGTATTATGAGCAATAGGTGTTCTCAGGGGATCAGAGGTATGAATCAATTTGTGGCAGTGATTGATCTTGGCTCATAGAGGCAAGGAGCTCTTCAATGGATGATTTGAAAGAAGCAGTTGAGCTCTGCCATCTGGCAAGTCTAGGCGATACTGATATTGCTGCAAAGAAAACACAAATTCAGATGCAAACTGTGGAGGGGCAGGACATCAAATGCACCTCTCTTCTGAGCTAAGTGCTGAAGTGTGTAAAAAGGGAGGAGGAAGGTCATCATGTTTTACCAGCTTTCTTTTTTACCACTTTTTTGTCACGAAAATGAAAATTTGCCGCCTTGTGATGATCGAGTCCCTGTGACATGAATAAGGCAAAGTACAGGGTTAGGTTTCCTGGAGTGTATTACAGCTGTTTGCCCAGGTATCAATTAGGAGCTGTGGAGGAAGGGTTTAATTAGAAGAAAAGCACACAAGGCTTTTCCGGCACAGAGGAGCTTGGTGCATGTCATTTGTGTAACCTCTTTTCTGGTCATGGATGTTTATTTGGAGTCGAGCAAGATGCTCTCAGCAGCTTTTCTTTGATCTGTCTGCAGCAAAATTAAATCCATATGGCCTTCACTCAGAACCTTTCTGCATCCTGGATGGAAATACCCTTCTATACTGGGGTCATATTTTATTGTCATCCATATGTACAAAGGTCCATTTATCCGTGAGAATGACGTGTCTGTCCAAGGCCTAAGCCTTAAAACACCCAATAAAGAAAAATGGTTGTTACAAGCTGTCTGTCACCTGGAGATGGGCTTTTTAAACCAGTATATAGAGAGTTGTCTTGGTTTGCACAGTCTGAAATGGCAGTGCTGCCTCCAACTTGCCATGCTTATTTAGCATCTCTGTAATTTGTAAATAGGTTGCGTCTTTGCTAGAACCTGGGCTTGTAATATGTGTAACTATCTGGTGTCAAAGGGGTGCCAGTGCTAGTTCAGCTGGGATGATGCCCTGGGCCATGAGCTGCAAACCTCTCACTGCTGGATGTTAATGGCAAGGTGATACCACCATGCTGGTGGCTTGCAGCTTGCCAAAGCCAACTGCAAATGAAAAAGTGTTTTGAATCAGATGATGTGTACAAGAGATGACATACTGCAGCTTTTCTCTTCCTTTAGTTTTACCGGAGAACTGGGGATGCATTTGTGTTGGGAAAGCATCATGTTCAGTGACAACAGCTGGGGAAGGTCTATATTGCATGCAGAAATACAGAAATGCATAAGCAGAATTGAGCTGTGCTGTGAGCAGGTCTGTTCCTGCATGGGTTCTTATGGACCATCTGTCCCCCAGAATACTTCTCAACTGCTGAAGCACTATTCAGCTGTACTTTTAATACACAGGTGTGTAGCATGGGAGAGCCTGACTCTGGTTTCATGGAAAATAGGGAAAGCATGGTAAATGGTGAATAGAGAGGCACATTTTGGTGCTCCTGAACACTGAGCAGTCCCAAGCACATCATAAAAAGTTTGAAGTCGTTCCTAAGAATCATTTTTTCTGCCCTTTTTTCCTGGTTTTGCTATACTTCAGCTCTTCCTTACAACATGGCTTGAATGAACACTGTACGCAGGAGAACTTTGTGGGCAACAGAGACAGCACGAATGACATGGGTGTCTCTGAAGTGCTGGACGAAAGGCTACACTGACCATGTCTGTAAAGTCTTTTGTTTGGGTTTTGTTTGTCTCGTTTGGGGTTAGTTTTAATTAAAACAAAAATGAGAAAAGCAATCTCTTTTGCGCCTCACAAGGCACATTTAGGCGATATTGTTATAGCAGATCTTGAATACTGCACCTAAGGTAGGGTGCTTGGTGTTCCCAGATGATGAGACATTACAAGTTTCAGAGTGTCCTGTGCAGAGCTGGGGCTCCATATACTCGGCAGCCTCCACTACACAAAAATTAAGTGCTGAAACATCTTTTCACCTGGCTCAAAAGCTGCCAGGGCTTGGTCCTGTGTGTTGTGTTAATGTTGTGCTGCAGAAGTTCAGACCATTAATGCAACTGGCATTAACAAGGTGCCTGAATTTCACTCTCTTAGTCACAGTCACAGCAGCTACAGTGATAATGGGCTCCTCTTGCTCTGACCGCAGTCTTGGCTCTTTGAACTGTGCTTGTAGTTGGCCAGTAAGCAGCAGAAAGCAGGTCCATTGCCTTGTTGGCTCTCCAGTTGCAATGTTTACTTTAGATCTGTAATAGCGAAGCCCTGTAGCAGCGTGCCTCCCATTGGAAACTGGGGAAAATGTTCATTTATTAGAGCAGCCGCTCACCAGTTCAAGCTAAGAAGTGCACAAAAGCTTTGGAGGCTGTTTCACTGCAGCACCAAGCTACTAGGGGTGGATGTGCTAAAGCGTACCGGACAGGGTAGCATTTAAGGGGAAAAAAATAATAATTAAAAGGAAAAAAAAGAGTTCAGCAGGATTGCCAAGCCTGGAGCTGAGGTTTGTTAGCTTAGCCTTGACTTTAAATAACCCAACCAGTGATTCAGTTGATGCTCACAACTATCCGGTGACTTGATATCCGCTTCCTTTCAGAGTAGGGCTTGAAGCCAACTGCGTTTGGTGGTAGTGATGGTGGTTCTTGGCTGATGTAAGTTCTTGGTGTAGACAGAAGGTCAGGGCTTTGTTTGCATCCATACTGGTTGAGGATGCTGTAACATTTGTAACAGAGCTTTCCTGTGTCTCATGTTTTCGCATGCCATGTTTCTCCCTACCTGCCCCAGATCCTGGCCCACAGCACACAAGTGACTGAAGCAAATTCCGAAGTCATGGCTCGACCCAGCCACGCGAGCTGAGAGCTGCCCTGTGCCAGGTCAGCTTTACAGTGAGGTGGCTTTTCCATGTAAACCCATCTTTTGATGTGTAATGCTGGAATTGTGCTTGTTGCTGATCCTCCATAAGCTGGCTTATGTTGGTGCACAGTCCGACTCCCACCGTGTGCTGTGCTTTGAGTTTCTGCGATGAGCAGTGGCTGGCTGGTCTGCGGAGCAGCAGGAAGGCAGGAAAACGGGGAAGCTTTGGGGAGATGCAGCTGCTCAAGCTGTTGTCTCAAAACCACGATTACAACACAGCTTATTCAAGGATAGTTTTGTCTTACACTGGGAGACTTAATTTCAATTTCCACTGTCCCTTGGGGAAAAAGCTTTAGAAACTGGGCTTGCAGCAGAAATGGCCAGGCATCTTTAAGTTTTCTGGCTGACGTTGCTTTGGACTTGTGTGCTGATTTCTTGCTGGAGACAGCAGAGGACGGAGCTGATGGGTGCTGTGTTAAGCATTTGAGGGTAAAAGCAATGCTACTGCAGAGGTTGAAGAGGGAAGCAAGGCCCACTAAACTTTAAATTTACTTTGCCCACTCAATTAAGAACCTTCATTATGAGAGGGTGGTGAGACACTGGGACAGGTTTGGATGGGGCTGGTGGAAGGTGTCCCTGTCCATAGCAGGGGAATTGGAACTAGATGAGCTTTACAACCCTTCCAACCCAAACTATTCTGTGGTTCCCTGTTTCTATGACTTCTTTATGTTGTGTATTGCAGTAGAGTATATGCAGCTATCACTTGATCCCACTAGAACAAACTTGAAATGCTGTTGCCTTCAGTGTGACTTTGGGCTGTAGCTTGATTCCATTGTTGTTACAAATCCAACCAAGCTGCACATAGGTGCCTTCAGCTGCGTCTTCACAAGTGCTTGCTGGGTGCTGCTAGAAGCGGTGAACCCATGTGTCTGTCCTAGTGCCTTGGGATGTCCTCAGCATCCTCTGTGCAGCTTGGCATCTGTGCACTGAAAATGGTTTCAAGCCTTGGCGGTCTCAAGCTCCGTGTTTCCATGGTCCAAGCTTGAAGTCTGCAAGATCATGTGTGATTTTAGGTTCTTTTGTCTGTAAAATGGGGCTGTATCTTCCCTAAAGGATGCCTTTGGTTAGCATCACCTCAGCCACCGTTGGCCATCCTAGGGAAAAAGGTATTTTTGCCCCGGTTGAGATTTAAACCACTTTGGATTTGAGGAAGGCAGAGGCAGCTGTGCCTGGAAACACTTAAATTAGCTTTTTCCCCTCCCCGCTCCTGCCTAATCATCAGTGCAGATTAGTTCAGAAACCGGGCAAGTATTTTTAGAAGCTGCTTTCAGAGCCCCAATGTCACAATTTTTATTCTCATCATCGGTGCTGAGGCAGCTCTTGAGCAACATTTCTGCTTTAAAGAAACGGGAGGACATTTAGCGATGATCCTGTAGCTTGAGGGGGAGCACACACTGCCTGGTGAGGAGATAAAGTGATTCTGAAAGCTTTTGAGCAGTGAGAGCTTGAGCCCGACTGCCAAAGTGAAGCAGAGTGTTGGTGTTTTGGCACTGTGATTGGCTGGACTGCCTGCAGAGGTAGGGTACGCAAGGACCTACAGCCGATATTTATTAATACCAACTTGTTGCGAACTGGAAGCACCTAGAACCCTGTTAAAAGCTGCAGTGGAGACGAGCGCTTCCCCCAAGCCTATTGAGTTGTCCGGACCCTTGTTCCCAGCGCTGCGTTAGCAGCTTTTGGGAAATAAAGTGCAGCCAGGGTTACCGGAGGAGATGACGCCCGGTTCAACTTTGGACCTGTTTGCAGTGCTGGGTGAGCAAGTGACGTGCCTGCCGCTCTGGTGCAACCTCTGGGCAGTGTGTTTGCTCTGTCAGCTCCTGCTGAACGCCCCCGTTATTAGTTTATGGCAGTTGTATCATAATCATTCTATTTTTTTTTCCAGCCTATAACCGGGGTGGGGAAGCAAAGCAAGGATCTTTGGTCCGTGCGTGCGCGTGTGCTCTCGGAGCCGGGAGGAGGATGTTGGGAATGAGTAATGGTCCGGCCGGAGCTGTAATATGCAGAATACCTCTGGGATGACTCACCCGGTACAATGCAGCACATCCCTCAAGGAGACTGAATCACGCATGGGGGGAAGCCGCTGGCTCGGCAGCAGCCAGCTGGGACTTGGGGCAGCCAGCGCTGATCCGGAGGCTGGTAGTGGCAGTGATGGTAGAATGGAGCAACCAGGGTGTAAAATGTAGAGGAAATGGCATCCCCCAGCAGGTACGTGTGCGTGCTCCCACCGGGTGTAATTTCATGTTTTCTTACTCCTTTTATTTTCCCCCACCTCTCCCCATCTGCCCCCACAGCCCTTCTGAATCTCTCCTAAATCAGCATGTAATTCATCAGTGAATAGGGATGACTGTGAAACACAGGCTTTCTTTGATGGTTACAGATCAAATTCTTTGAGAAGTAATGGTTTAACGTGCACCCTCTCTTAAACACCAAGAGGAAAATAGATGCTGCTTCCCTTGATGTCCCTCTCCATGGACACTTTATGGGGTAGGGAGGTTAAAGAGAGGTGGAGGGCAAAAAAATCAATATCCATGTTGGTTTTGATGTAGTTAAGGCTGTCTTCTTTTGTTTTATTTATTTAAATGCATTTACCTGGCAAAAGATAAAACCACTTTAGATTTAGAGCACAATTATCCCTCCTCCTTTCTCTGATAGAAATTCAGCTGGAATTGAGTCATAGAAAATGTATATGTATTTGCAAAATACTGTCTACCCTTTGTAGTCAGATCATACGTGTCATGGAGGATGTTTACAGGGGGATAAATATAGTTGCGTTCTGCACTCATCAAAATGGAGGAGAGTGGGGGGAAAATGCATATTGCTTAAAGCGAGAAATTTGGGGGGTTTTCCTCTGTAAACTCTGATCTTTTATCAGCGCTACCGTGTATGTTTGTGTGTGCATACACAAGTATTTCTGTGGTCTGGAGCATCACTGGTTCTGTAGCTAAGGATAAGTATCCTTTGCATTATCTTCTCTTGTACTGTAACATTTATGAGTAGTAGGATGGATGGGTAGCACTTAGTGTGCAAAACGCATATATGGGATATATGGGAGTAATGGGATAGCCCATCAGGCCAGCTCTTTTGTGGCATCACAGTCTACAGTGTGACAGCAAAGACTCACTAGCTGGGGAAGAGGGTCATGTGGCAATAGCATCGTCTTGTGAATTGAATAGATTTCTCCATTGCATTTCTCTGTAATTTTTGGCAAGCAGAATCAAACCTTGACTTTCATTTTGCAGAGTAAGGAAGGTGATAAAACTCTGTAAAGCTGGAATACAGTTGCTGGGCTTGTTAGTTTTCTTCTTTTTGCTAAATACCACCATTCATTAGGTAGCAGGGTAATAGGAACGGAGTGTGTATGGTCAGTTTATGCTAGAAAAAAAAACAGGGTAGAACTTAGTTGTGGCTTTGTCTGCAGTCAGGTAAGGGGGGGATCAATTCAGGATGCAAATCCCATGCAGCTACCTGTTTGGCTGGGTAAGCTTTCATGCGACTTTTGCTTATCTTGCATGAGATGTAAAACAAATACCATCTGTCATGCAATAGCAACTTCCTTTCTCATTACAGTAAATGATAGTACTAATTAGCTTTTCTTGAAACCTGTTAATATTTGTGTCCTTGCACAAAAAATAGCAGGAGTCGAGTGTGCAACTCTTACCTCTACTGCACTCCGGCTGGATGAGCTGCAGGGCAAGTTATTCAAATACAGTATTGTATTAAACTGATTTGTTTTGTTCTGCTGGTCCTTATCTCACTCCAAGATGCACTGTCCTGTGCCAGTATAATGATTTACTGCTAAATTCATCCATGAAGTACATTTGAAGAAAAGTCTTTAGTTTTTGGTTGGGTTTTTTTGAAGTATACCCTAAAGCTGTAATTTGCAATCACTGACAAAGCAGCCGCTGGGCAAAGCTGCGAGGAAGCTTGTCCTGAGGTAACTGAATTCTCCATTGAGCCTGAGGTTCACTGTGATTTTCTAGGTTATTTTTAAAGAGGTTTCATTAAATAGTCGTTCATTAAAATCTTTGCCATGAGTGTGTGTCCCAGTGGTGTTGTGGTTATCTTTTAGGGAGAAATAAAGAACTTTTGGGTAGTTTTGTAGCAAGGTTTGCTGTGGGTTTTGATAACTCTGACATAGTTTCAACAATATATTACATAGATAC
Source organism: Ara ararauna (assembly GCA_028858755.1). NCBI lineage: Eukaryota > Metazoa > Chordata > Aves > Psittaciformes > Psittacidae > Ara > Ara ararauna. Next base: position 10,789,382 of record CM054379.1, read on the forward strand.
TTCAGTATGGCCATAAGGAGTAAGTTAATGTGCCCCTGATGCACTCAGACTTTCATTTTAATCCAATATTGTTTCTGTAGTCAGCTAATTTCTAGGGATAGCCCTTAAAATCTGTGTGTTTGAGCTGCATCAGTGGATCTTTGCTTGCCCGTCGGTGTGTTTGCAAGCCTGCTTTTTCCCCTAAAAAGCCACTTGCTGGTTCATTTGGGGTTTTGCTTACATGTATGGCGCTTTGTGGGATCACCAGGCAAGCCTGGCACAGGAGGAGAGGTTGTGCTGGCCGAAAACATGGGTTTAGCCCTTGCAGGGCTAAACCACCCAACCGTACAGCTGTGTGGGCAGCAGTTGTGTTACCCTGCCTACACCAAACCCTATTGGTTTTTAACACCAGATCCATAGGGAGAGAGGGCCAAGGGCCCATCTGCAGCTGAAAATTGCTGTCATAGAATCATCCCCTAGTTCAGTACATCCAAATTAGTCGGGACATTGCATTGTAAAAATGCGCTGAGAGCCACTCTCACAGCAGAAGTTGATGCTTTTGTGTGTCATTTAAAACACTGACATTATTTACGGCATTTTATTATATTATGGGTATAATATTATTTATATCATTATAGAATCATAGGATAGTTTGGGTTGGAAGGGACCTGCAAAGCTCATCTAGTCTAACCCCTCTGCAATGAGCAGGGACACCCTCAACTTAATCAGGTTGCCCAGAACCACATCAGACCTGGCCTTGAACATCTATATTATAGTAACTATATTATAAATTATGCATATTAAATATATATATGAATCAGTTTTTCATATCTACATAGATGCATATAACGTAGATAGAAAAAATTTTGTTTCATGTTAATATGTATATTATTTTTATCTTTAACGCATAAATATATTAAATATATATTAAAAATTAGTTTTCTGTGTACTTCCTGGAAGGATCTGAAATAACCATGGAGTTCTGAAATCCCACTTGAGCAAGTCAGGATAGAGCTGTTTCTCGTAAACTCAATAAAATCAGCTTAAATGCTTCACAAACGTTTTGGTGAAAGACTTCCTTTGTTCCCAGTTGCCTCTGTGTTTAAGGGAGATGTGGAGGCGGGTGGCTGCATCGTTGCAGGTGTCTTGGTTTCTTGAGAAGTCCTTTTCCTTCTGAAAAAACCAAACAAAACTGCTATTAATCTTTCCTTTGGAGGGTTTTTGGTTGTGCTACAGCACTGGAAGCAAACCCAGGCTTGCTGGGCACTGGCTGTGGAGGACCTGGCCCCTCTTTATTCTGCCTTTGGGCTGCTCTAGACCCAGAAAGGCATCAAGGAATGAAAAATCAAATCAAAAGATGGTACTTCAGCCTTGCTCCAGCTTCCTGGAGCTGTGTTCCTTGCATGTTGCATAGGAAGACAAGTTCCTGCGGGCTGAGATGCTTGAGCCTTTGAGTATCCCTGCCACATCCAGGACCCTCACAGTCCATCAGTGATGACCCTGATGGGTTGGGGTTTTCTTGCTGCACACAAGATCTTAGGCAGAACTCAGCAGAAAAAAACCCAGCATTAGGTAATCTGTGTGCAAAGCTACTCCTCTGGGGTGCTCTATGGGATGTGCAGGTAGGACTGCACATGCGTGAGCATTTCCTTCAGGGCGGGATTTTCCTCTTCCACCTTCTGCGCTGCTGAAGTTAGCAGTGCTTGGAAAAAGAATTCCCTCTTTTTCCCCTCTTTATTTTGTGAAATGGTGCGGGTACAAGCTGAACATGCACTGCAAACTTTGGTTCAGCAGCCAGGCGTGAACTGGGGAGCTGGAAGAGAAAACTCCTTTCTATTTCCAGAGGGAAACTGGGAGGAAATACTAAATGCCAACAAACCTGTCTTACTTTGTTGAGACAGAAAGATATGGCCTGAAATTGAAGTTTATAATGTTCACAGTGATTTAAGATGAAGTGGCCCAGGACAGGCATGTTGCAGGAGTCCACCAGCATCTCTGGAGCAAGGCATGCAGAGATCAAACTGGTTTGTATTCACTCTGACCAGGTGGAAACCAGAATGTCACAGGTGCCTTTTTATTCTTGACAGTATTGGATTGGAAAGACAGAAAAATGCAGGTTGCAAATTCATCGTATTACGGATGGGTTACATATGCAGTGGTTCTGCATTCCTGGTGTGTGTGGTGCAGAGTGAGGGCAAGGAAAACTCTCGGGAGTTTTCTACAGGTTCTCTTTTACTGTTGGATCTGACAAGAGTGATGCAGATAGCTTTTTTCCTTGCTGGTATTTTGTATTTCCAGCGGGTTTAAGGCTTTTTTATAAATGGTACTGAAATATCAACTTTATTTTGCTGTGGCTCCGTGAGCTTGGTTTTCTTTCTAACGCAGCAATAAGTTAGGGTCTTGAAGAAGAAAATGCTGGTTATAACCTGCAGATATTTCACGCTTGCTGGAAGGTTCATGACCCAAGCATCAGATCAAGAAAGTGGGAATCCAAAATGAGCAGTTTTTCATGGCTTCCATCAAAATGCTGCTGTTTTCTGGCTGCAGGATGAACTCCAGAGGGGATCCTTGCCATGTAATTCCCAGCAATCACCTGAGTGGAACGGAATGGCTTTAACTCCAGCGGTCAGAGTTGCTGGGGCAGGATGGAGGGCAAAGGAAGAGCACCATTGTCATGGGTTCAGCAGTAGCAGTCATTTTTCTCCTTCGTAGCAGCTGGTGCAGTGTGGTGTTTTCGACTTTCGGCCTGGGAACAGCGCCGATAACACCGATGGTTTTAGTTGTTGCAGTAATGTTTTAGTCTGACCAAGAACTTTCTGAGCCTCATGCTCTGCCAGGGAGGAGGGGAAGCTGGGCGGAAGCAGAGACAGGACACCTCACCCAAACTGACCAAAGAGGTATTCCATACCACAGCACGTCATGCCCAGGATGTAAAAACTGGGGGCAGGAACCCGGAAGAGTTAGTTCACGGCTCAGTTATCTGGTGGTAAGCGGTTGTATTCTCTTCCCTTGTTATTTCCCTTGTCATTATTATTATTGGTGGCAGCAGCAATGGTTTGTGTTATACCTTAGTTATGGACTGTTCTTATCTCAACCCGTGGGAGTTACATTCTTTTGATTCTCCTCCCCATCCCCTCCAGGAGTGGGGGGCAAGAAAGAGGGGGGAGTGAGTGAGCAAACTGGGTGAGTTATACGTGGGTTTAAACCACAACAACCATGAAACACATCCAGCTGAGCCAAAGGCAGGTTATGCCCCAGTAATCGTAATGTTAAATTTGTGTGGTTCCAAATACTTTAAATTGCGTTTAAGTACCTGGTGTCTGTGGTTCAGTTGAACAGCCCGTCCTGCTGCTGTTGCATTATCAGCATCCTGCTGTCCTTTTGGCTCTTCCCTGAAATCTGGGAATGCTGATGCATTAAAGACAGCAGTGTGTAATTTTGAAACCTATTATATGCAGTTATCTTCCTGTCTGAGACCTGAATCTCCTCTGGCCTTGTAAGATGCAAAGTCAAGAAAGGAGGAAAACGCTGAAGTGCCGTACAGCAGCATGAACATGGGAATCTGTAAGTTTGTGTTTTGGTCAGCTGTCGTGGCTAGAGGAAAAAGCGTTATTGATTTATGGACCGTGTCTGGGAAGTGTTTTAGATGCTAAATGTGACTCAAAGAAAAAGGGTAAATGTAGTGGGTTGGGCTGCTGTTGGTTAAAGGGTTTTATTCCCTTAGGATTTTTAGACATCTCTCATGGTATTTGCAGTTGCTGTGTTTGAAGCAAAGTGACTGGTAGGAGGGAGCTGTGTGCTTTGACCTTCCTTTTTACAAAGTCACTGGCAAAACTAAAGCCTTAACGAAGGAATTGCTTGCCCTTCAGTCCTGGATGCAGGATTGCAGCTGCAAGTCCACACCAGGCATACAACAAGGCTCAGGGCTTTGTGCCCGCTGGTTTTGCTGTGCTGTGGTTGCTGTAAGTGACGTGGCTCATGCTGGAGAGCTGTGGACGGTATCAGCTGTGTTTTACACTGTGGTTTGTGCATGCTGAAGGAAAGCACTTTTACCCACCTTAAACGTCACCTTAGACACACAAATGTGCTGTAAAAGTCAGGCTATAGGTAATAAAACCGTGGTTCAGCTATCGCAGAGGTGATCCTTCAGTCACTTATGTAGAAAACTCTCAATATCCTTCAGAGTAGCAGTTACACACGCACACACTTTTTTTTAACTCTATTTTTCATATATACATATACGCACACCCACGAGCTATAATTTTTAAAGGGCTCTCTTTTCCTTCCAATAAAAACAGTGCGTGGTTCTCCACGCTACCTTTATTCCCCCTGTTCATTACGGGCTTTCTGCTCAGGGTGGGGCGGGCGAACAACCTGAAGCAGCATTGGAACACGCTGGCCAGCTGCCATGCAGCTGGGTAATCCCTGCAGATACTTTCTTCCCAAGCTTTTAAGGCTGTTGAAGACAAATCCGTAGGGTTAAGATAGCAAAGTATTGCATTTAAGAGCATAATTAAGAATAGTTTGCATGAAACGCGTAGCGTGTAGGCCATAAACCCGACAATTAGAGCAGTCTTAAAGTTTTAAGAAGGCAATAAACTGAAGGGAACTAAGGCTACTGCAGGTTTCTTTTGGCTGTTTCGTTTTTAACTACATGAAAGGTTTATCTAATCTGAACTGCAGTCCGTGGTAGTGGACCACATGTTTTCATGTACCTCATTAACCGTTTCTCCTGCAGTAGTCAAGTTGCACAGTTGCCGTGATGAAAGTGCAGATGAATGACTTGAACATGGTTGTTTTGCTGCTTCAGTCCACCAGGGTTTCAGCAGTGACATGCACGTGGGCTTTGCGGATCGCTCCTTCACTCCTGAGGATTCTGAATGCTTCCAACCAGCTGGAGCCTTGGTGTGGTCATGTAAAATTAAATAGCAAAGAAACTAAACAGTTTTTACTCTGAGGAAGCGAGGTCCTTATATGGACCTGAAATATTTGAGTACCTTACAAATATTTATAATGCTGGCATAAAAGAAAGAAGCATTGCCTGTTCTAGGCTTGTGGATGGGAATGACAGGTGAGATTTTGCCGCAGAAAACTGAAGGAAGCAGCGTGTAGCCTTGAAAATCCAACGTGCAGCTTCGAAGACCTAGTCTAGTGACTAAAGCAAGATGTCAAACCCTCAGAAGCCTTAACCCCCTTCTTTCCTTATTTCTTCTCTTTCTTCTTCCTAAGTCACTTGGCATAGGTTGCACATTGGGAAACGTGCTTGTGGCTGGAGCCCAGCGGGAGCAGGGACGGGGCTTCCCAGGAGCTCAGCATCACCAGTGACTTTTGATCCTGCAGGAAAGCATGCCAAGGGATTATGTTAATGGAGCCAGCGCTCTGCTTACCTTACCAAAGGTGAACCCTTCTGCTGGACAAGGCCCTCTTCTAATAGCAAAGCAGAGGTCTTGCCATGGTAGGCAGGTGGAAACTTGGTTTTCTGGCTTGATATATTCAAGGATGTAGCTCTTCAAGGTGGGAGAAATGCAGTTTATAAAGTGGTCTCTTGGCACATGGGTGAAATCAGTGGCTTTTATGGCAGAGGTTAGATCATGGTATTGGTGTGGATATGAAGATGAAAACCATATGGCTCTGTCCCACCAGATTGTGATTATATTGGGCAGGTAATAGTAGTCAGGGGGGCTAAATTTAACATGTAGTCATCCATTAGTATTCAGACATAATTATGAGCCTAGAGAAATCGCCAGGAGGTGATGGAAACACGCAAATAATTGGTAGAAATCAGAAAGCACTGAGGAGCTGCTGCTTCCTTCATTTTCCTTTAAGTGGATGATTCCTGCAGCAAAGAAACCAAAGATGACGTTGCTTTTGGGACAGCCAAAGGCTCTGGCTGCTGCTGTGGAAGTGAATGGTAAATCCTGCAGGAGGGTATGTTGCTAGTGGCAATTTCCAAGTGTGGAAGGAGGAACAGCAGTTTGTGTGGATGACTTTTGCGGGAGGATGGGAAGGAAGGTCGTATTGATCAGCTCCGGCTTCCGAAGGCAGCTAAAAATAAGTCCAGAAAGGATCCTTGGTGAACAGGAGGGAAATATAGAAGCGCATAGTTGGCTTTCTTGTTTTATTCATGTGTTAATTGCTAATTCTTATAGATCATATGGGAAAGGTACAGAGAAGGAAACAAAATTGTCTTGGACAGAAGCAGCTCAATTTTTGCACAGTGGAAAATCAGCTGAAGTATTTTGATTAATTCTGCGTGTCAGGAAGCCAAGGGACTCGAGTTGCTACTGGTGAAACCTAGAAATGGGTTTTCATTAGAAAGTGAAAAGGTAGCTGGATCTGCTTATAGACATGCTTGCCCTGTTTCCTGTACCAGAATGCTGCTTCAAGGACTCAAGAGCAAAAATGGTCTTTAAGATAGCATTTCTCAGTTCTGTGAATGCCTTATGTGTGTTAACTGTGGTACAGACTCTGTATCTGAGTATGCTGAAACGCTTTTTATCAACGAGTGCAAAGTCTTCAGAGCAACAGGGAATGAACCTTCAGCATCTGTGCATTGCCTTCGTCATGTAGGTCCAGTGAGAATGTTGGTGTATCCATAAAATAAAGCTGGTAAAGGGAAAATTGCAGCCTGCGTTTTGCAAGATCTGTCTAGCTGGAGAAGAGATGAGCTGACCCCAGGTGCCTCTGCCCAGAAGGTGCTCGGTCTGTCCTCAGAACTGCCCTCAGATAGGATCTGTGAGGCTGTTTGCTTAGGTATTAAATGCAATTTGGTCGTATTAGAGAAGGAGAACTCAGACTTCAAGTATTAGCACTTGGATTACAGAAGCGGTTCAAAAATGCCTGAAAGCAAGAAGCAGTTTTGCCTGGTTCAGGATGAAGAAAGCTACCACTGCATCTAATTCTGGATAGAAAGCCCATTCTCTTGTACAGGATGCTGATGAAATGTTTGGATACAGAGCTTTCCACAAGTGGACTGTTTTCCTAAAGGTATGATACCTGTTGTTTTCAAAGGTTGAGCTTCCTCCTTCTGGTGTGTTAACCTCATGGCCTGGAGATGGACAATTCCTAGGCAGTTTTCTTTTCAGATCCATGTTCTTAGCTCCTGTTGACATTCCCAGGTTTGAGTGCCCCGCAGCACTTCTGCAGGTGCTGGTGGCTGTCTCGGCAGCTCTTCAGCCCACAGTGCTGTGGTTGTGCATGGTTGACATCCGACAATGCCGTGGTGACCTCCCTGTGAGGGCGTCATGGCTGCCTGCACTGTTGCTGAGCAGGCACTGGGTTAATCGATGTCTAACACGTGATGGGATGCTCTGAGCCAGGACTCAGCAGTGTGAGGACAGAAAAGCCAATGTGGGTATTTCCCAGCAGCTCTGGGGTGGGAACAGCTCGGTTTAGCTTGGATCTGTTGTGGTCCCATGCAAGGAGTACTGCTTCTGCTTACTTCCTGTGATGGCTTTTCTGCTCCTAAATGACCCCCTCCCTGTGATGCTGGAGCAACTGCTCTATGGAGGGGATATGGGAGGAGGCCTGAGGGAGCAGAGCCTCCTTCTGTAGGGGCTCATTTGGCCCCTTGCAATGGGTACCTGGATTATCCCCAGATCTCAGCTGCTCCCAGAATAGCATCTTGTGAGGTTATGACATGCTGTCTTTGAAAGCCCCTTGGAATGTTGGTTGAGCTATTATAGGGACATGATGTGGTCTTCATGACCTGAACTGAGATGATTCTTGTCTCCTTTTGTCTGCAGTGTCAGCCGGAGCCATACCTATGGGGTTTTTCCCATAAGGCTGTCCTAGTTGTGGAGGAATTTTGAGTGTCGTCTTCCAAAGCTTGCTTCATTACTTTGATCACAAAAAACTTTGTTCATGGGTTATTTGCATTCTGTGTGTTCTTCCAACGCTTTGGAGACCTGATGCCCCAGCGCACCTCTTGTGGGTGGTGGCCTTGGGGTGCTGCCTGGCTCATCCTGCTCTGTTATTCACTGTCTCCAGCTGCATGAGAGAATGAGTGTCAGGGACCATGGGTTGTTTGATCTGTATGTGGACATCTGGGAACCCAGTGTGTGCCTTCCTTGCTCTTTGATGGGTCTTCCCTATGGTGGCTTGAGTGATCAAGTCCATCCATCGTGGAGGTGGACTTCAATCCCGGGTGGAAACTCTGTACCAGCGTCAGCCCAGTGCTGTCTAAATCCAGCCCTCAGGAAGAACGCTGTGATGACTGTGTGATGCTGACAAAAGGTTTTGTTTTTGTTTTGTTACCATTGCAGTGACAGCTATATTGTGCGAGTCAAAGCTGTGGTTATGACCCGAGATGACTCCAGTGGGGGATGGTTGCCGCAAGAAGGAGGCGGTCTCAGTAGAGTTGGCGTCTGCAAGGTCACGTACCCGGAGGGCAATGGAAGAAGTGGATTTCTAATCCATGGTGAAAGGCAGAAAGACAAACTGGTAATAGACCCTAATTCAACTTTTGTCTGTTCTTATAATGAGAATTATCCCAAATCTGTTGCTATTGTGTTCTTGTACAAGTTTTTTTCTAAACATAAAAGCCAGGCATGGTCAAATAGTACCAGATTGGACCAAACAAACCCATCCTCATCTGGAACTGCCATCTTTTGCTGTCTAGGTTGGCGTGCCGCCACCTGGAAGGATCAGGTAAATTGTCAACATCTATATGCAAAGACCCCCTTTGATTGAAAAAGAGCCTGTGTGGTTTTTATCCCTGAGACCTAGCAGGGTAAGTGAGAAATGAATTGAAGTGTAAAGAACCCATGAAGCCAGTCACATTGCACTGAGTAATGCAGTGCAAGCCTTTAAAATGGCCATGAATTATTTATGCTGCGTGCCGTTCAAGGTTTGAACAGGCAGAGTGAGAATATGAAGACAAGTTGTCTCTTATGAATTGACGCACTCCGTTTCTCCTGGTAGCTGTTTATCTAAGAAGGAGCCCTCTTCTTTCCCCACACAAACCAAATTAATAAAGCCTTTTCCCTATTTCCAGGGTCTGGTTTAGATGTTAGATTTTGTTATCTCATCCCTGTATATTTGATTCTTCTGAAATTGACTTCTGTGAAGAGATGGGCTAGCTTAAAACTAACACTCCCTTTAGAAGCTCTGTGAACTTAGTGTTTGAGCAAGAAAAAAATGTATTAATTCAAGTCAGAAATCATTTTGGCTTCAGAAAACCTACTGTTTTAAAGCTGTTTCAAGTATACTTTGTCTTTTGCAATGCTACTCTACTTAGGATGCTTTTTTTGACACTATGTGGGAGCCATGCTTATGGTTTTGGGGGATAGAGCAAGACTAATAAGCCGTTCCCGTTTCTCGCTGAGCATCACCCTAGAGATGGTTTTGGCACAGCAGAGCTTGACATGGGTGCCTGGCTGGGGGTGAGGGAGGGAAAAAATGGTGAGGGGAGTGTTGCAGCACCTCCTAAATCTGCTGCTGGCAGATATCATTTCTGTTGAGCACAGTTATTGAGGGAAGAGGTTCTCCCTGCACAAATAAACCCCCACTAGTAACCAGTACCACACTGGGTCCAAAGTAAGCTCCTAGGGTAGGGAGCAAGTACCTATTCAAAGGACAAGCAAAAGATGAATGTGCAATGGTTATGAGAACAATTACAGTGTCTGGTGTTTATTAGTCATCGTTCTGTAGGGAAGGATGTTCCCCTGTGAGAGGCATGACTTGGCTTTCATTTGGGTCTGGGCTGAGGTGGTGCCGGCTGTGCCCTTGGAAAAATGACTTTGCTCCTCTTTTGGGGCTCATGCCCTGCCAGGTGGTGCTGGAGTGCTTTGTGAAGAAGGACCTGGTGTACACGAAGGCAAACCCCACCTTCCACCACTGGAAAGTCGACAACAGAAAGTTCGGGCTCACTTTTCAAAGCCCCGCCGACGCTCGAGCCTTCGACAGAGGAGTGAGGAAAGCCATCGAGGACCTCATCGAAGGTACCATGGCATGTGGCAGTGGCCGCTTCGACCCTTGAAGAGTGGGGAAGGGGCTTTGAGTCATGGAGCTGGGAAGACGGATGGGTTTAAAATCAGTTCTTGGGCTTGGACGTCTCTTGTGCATGTATCTGAGTGTAGCTGGGTGCTTACACTGTGCCGAGCAAGCCCCAGCTTTTAAGAACTGAGTTTTCTTATCCCTTAAGGAGAGAAGGGATTTCAACCCCAGTATTTTCCAATCCTATCTGGCCTCGTCTGTCCAGACTTCCCCTCCTTAGTTTCCATTGAGTTTGTTATTACCCCTTTTTGTGATAGGCTTGGGTTTCACGCTAGTGATGGCAACTCAAACAGCCCAGCTCTTCTTCATATGCAGCCAAATCTTGTCTGAGTGAGCCTTTGTTAAATCATAGTATGAATTCCTGCCTGGAGTTGAATAAAACTTTGTTTTGTTTTTGGGTTTTGTTGCAGTAATTAGTTCTGTCTGCGTCCTCTTGTCTGAACGGTCCTTCTTGAAGACTTTGTTGTGTTGTTGGTTTGGGGTTGTTTTTATTCTGTAAAAAATGCGTTTGAATTGCCTGGGCTTTGAAGTTGTCATAAATTTTTCCTTTTCACGTTTCGTTTCAATCAGAGCAATCATAACACAGCTATAATTCAGTGGGGCTTTATTGTAATGAAATTGGAGTCTTCGTGAGGGACTTCTATTTGTTTCATTTTCATTTTTTGAGGATACTGCCTCAAATGTATATACAGACGTATATGCTTTTTTTGAGGACATTGGCTCCATAAGACAGATTAATGTTCTGGATGCCCTGTTCCTTGCTTTAACATGGAAATGGTAGATACTGGGAGCGAATTAATCCCCCAGGGCTCTCTCCTGGTAAGTACCTCATCAATTAAAGGAAGGATCTTCTCAAGTAGTTATTCATTTGCTTTTGCCTGTGTGATGAAGGTGAAGAAGTTACAGCTAGGCCTTCTGCTTTTTTCTCGGTTACTGAAACTGGGAAGTATTTTGAGTCGTAAAAGTGATGTTTTATGTAAGTGGCATGGGATTGATTGAAATTCTTTACTGTGAGAGGCTGCCACAGGGTGCCCAGAGAAGCAGTGGCTGCCCCATCCCTGGCAGTGCTCAAGGCCAGGTTGGACGGGGCTTGGAACAACCTGCTCTAGTGGAAAGTGTCGCTGCTCATGGCAAGGGGTTGGAACTGGATGAGTTTTACGTCCCTTCCAGCCCAAACCATTCTGTGATTATATGCTTATGCAAGGTTTCATTGAGATGATAATTCAGTTGTATTGAGTAGTATTTTGGAGATGCCAGTATGTGGCAGCTCCTGTTCTGCTCTTTCTGATCTGTTTTACAGTGGAGGTGTTTCAAATCGAGTTCTACTGTATCTCGGATACTTCAAAATCAGCAAATCTATATTTATCCCATTAACAGCACAGCCTGATCCTCATGAATGTGTTCCTCCTGAACTTCCAAATAAAGCTTCCTGAATGAAAAACAATAACTGGCTCACGTGCACACAGCATCAGGCAGTGGATTTTGTTTATCGTTCATTGTTTTGATTCATTTAGCTGATCAAATTTAGCAGGTAGCATTAAGCTCTGTGCTTTCCAAACTTCCTGAGATCCCTGCTTTCTTTTAATATTTAACCAGGAATTTGTTCCCTGTAGCATCAGAAGCATGGAGGTTTTGTGCACAAGCGCAGGAATCCTGGGGAGCTCTGTAAAGCGTCTGGATTTTTTACTTTTAAAGCTAATGTAGCAAATGGCACAAATGTTTTCACATTACTTAGTGTTTTAAGTGGGCTTTCGCACTTCGCTCTGCACATCTTCGTGATGATGCAACTGAGAGCAGCCAAGGCTGGTGCAGAGAGCATTATGTAAAGCACATTACTTAAAAAAAGTCCAGAATGAAGGTGGTACAAACTGTTCAACTGTTTCAGTCGGGGATGTGATGTGGCCTGAATTCAGTATAACGGTGCACTTACACTAGAAACAGCCTTTGACTTGAGGGTTTCTTCCCCCCATCAGAGCATCGTCTGTGCCCACCCTCCTTGGCAGTCCAGTAGGGGATGAAGCCAACCAGGAATGGGGCCCAGGATCCTTGGGTGGGGAAAGGAGAGGGATCACCTCTGTTTACCCCAGCATAAATTTGCTGCTAAGTCCGGTAATCACATGTTCCATCCTCCCCGCTGCCCTTTTGCTGCATGGGAGCTGACCAGACGCTTGGGCAGCCCCAGAGGGGAACACCCTTGGGGTGGAGAAAGAGGTTGGAGGAAGGCTTTTCAGTATCATTCCCCACTTTTCCAGATGATTGCTGTGTAATGAATGAGAACTGCACCCAACTATTTTCCTCCTGTTTATGGTTTTACACATTTCGGCTCCTTTCTGATTCTTGGCTTACGTGGGGCAAGGTGGTTCCCTGAGAAGTAGGTAACGACAGAGAAGACCTTTACAATATAACAACTTCTGAAATTAGAAGAAGGAGGGGAAAACCCTTCACTGGCACAGTGAGGTTTATTTTCTGAAATAAGAAGTAATTTCCCCCCCAGATTTAGGGCACATGTGAAGAATAACTCGTGTGGGGTTCCTGACAGCTGAGGATCTAGTCGCGAGCACTGATTAGCACGTAGCTTTACCATTCTTCAGAAATGAAAGTCTTCAGTAATTGGAAATGGTAACTGCTATTTTTAACATAGTTAATTAACATTGGCAGCCGTGCAGATGCATGTCAAGAAACACTTTCAGATTTCACCTTTCCAACCCGGATGGGTTTTTCTTCCTTAATTTGAGCCACTCTTTTACACATCCGTAACATACAAACTTGAGAGCATCCAGATGTTTACCAGCCTGATTATAAAAAAACCCTAAAGTTGCATAGAAACACTGTGTTTAAAAACCTGTTGTGTTGTTTTTCTAGGGTCTACGACGTCCTCATCAACGCTTCACAATGAGGCTGAGGTCGGAGATGATGATGTCTTCACTGTAAGTACACATCACCTGAGGTTGTTCTCCTTCATGGTCTGCTTTACATGGTCAAGTTGGAAAGGGTTTTTCTCTCTGTGCCTCAAGGGCTGGCTTCCAGCCATCATTGTGTTTGGCCAGTGGGTATGTTTTCTTTGATGGAAGTATGTCCTCTGCACAATGTACACCATTAGGTTTCTGTTGGCCTCCCTTTGCCACGTGAAAAGCACAGCAGGGCAGATGTTGTCAGGGGCAGAAGTGGGGAAATAAACACAGTCAAATTTCCTGTGGGTTCATCTGAGTGGTGTGCACAGCTCTTAATACCTCTCTCTGCCCTTGAGAAGCTTCCCACAAAATGGAGTCGGTGGCTTCTACTCAGGTGCATGCTCACGGAAGTAAGATTTTGAATTGCAGCTGTTAACAAAAGCCAACTTTAAAGGTGTTTGAGCTTTCTATGTCTCATAATAGGTGAAACAAGTGGTTTTCAGCTAGAGGAAGGCACAGCAGCATGCCATTTACTAACCAGCGGTGACTTAAATAGGAGTGAGTTGTGATAATGCCTAAAATGTATTTTGGAGCTTTCCTGAAACAAGCAGCTGGTCCCCACTACACTTGCACACTTTAGAAAGGGGGAGAGAACAAACAAAAGTCAGATGAAATGATAATCTGGTCACAGATATTCCATGGGCTTGAAAACAAGACACTCGCCATGAGTACTTGGTCTTACTACATTTATTTGCATGGATCTGATCTCAACCCCACACACACGTCTGTGCATTAGTTACATTATAAATGCTCTCCTTGTCCAGTGGTGCAGTTGGGGACTGGGTGGCAGGAGGACAGAAGGTGGGATGTCCTCAGCGCAACAGCAGCAAACTCAAAGTCATATTTAGGTTACTTCCTTGCATCTCTAAATGTGGGAAAACTGAGGGCAGGCATGGAGCTGTTTGAAGATGGGCGCTGGGAATCACTGAAGTTGGAAGGTGTTTCTGAGGAGGATGCTTTTGCCAATACGGGACCAGGGCAGGTTCCCTGCTGTGCTTTGACCAGTTCCTCCCCACGGCTGGCATGTTGTCTGCATCTGTCCTTTTGTCACGGCTCCGGGAGACAAACAACAGCAGGCAGGGTTAAAAGGTGACTTCCTGCACTCCACAGCAGAACTATCATTAGCAGCTGCTTCCCAACTACCTGCCAGAAGTGATTTATAGACACTGGGATGGGACGGATCAGGGAGAGACGCTGCTGGAGCCAGAGCAGTTTACCGGTTCGTGCTGCTTTGTCCCCAGATTTGCTGAGTGAGCCACTCTCTGCTGGGGATGGATGGTCGTGCTGAAAGTGTGTGCAAGTCTTCTGTGCTTGGCACATAGGGGACTGTCATCAAAATGTGCCTTGGGGGGGTGTGGTGGTGAGTGTGTGCTAGCATTCACTGGGTTAGACGTGGAATTACTCAGTGTCAAAACAGTGAAAAGTAGCCTGTGGAAACAGGAAAATGTATTTTTGCTAAAATTCAGCCACTGATGTTTAGGGACCTGGGAGTGCTCCTGAATTTCTCCACAAGCTCAGCCTTGTGTCCGAGTGTTGATTTTTACACTCGTAGGGTGCCTTTTACCAGGAGGAAGAAGTTGTTTCCTTTAAATAGATGTTGCTTTACACTGGGGAAGTTGGATGAATGGTGCTCCAGCTGCATCGCTCCAACTCCTGCATTCAAAGTGAAGAGCTGAAACTATGAGAGATTTTTCCCCCCTACTTGACCCTGGGGAGGTGACAGATAACCCCCTGCTGTGCAAATATTTATGGGTAGGATGCTTGGTGGAGAAGGCGGAACAAGCTACTTGACAGCATTAGGAAGGAGGGAAGACATGGCTGGGGTTGGCACCTTGTTGGGATGCAGGGGGACATTCACACCTCAGGTTGTGTCCTGCTTGGCAGATCTCTATGTGTGTTGCTTGATCTCCAGAGCATGAGAGGGATTAAGATGGTAGTAGCTTATGTGATGCTGTTGGTCAAGCTGTCATGTCAGGGTGGGTGTGGTGTTGAACTCCAAAAATAAGGCATATCCTTTTCCCCAATATTTCTTCTTTGCTTTCCCAGCATGAAGTCGCTCCTTTCCCTGCAGTCCTTAAGCTCTTTGAATCTCTCAACTTCCCATTTATCTGGTAGGAGATGATAGAGTATGAAGTCTGCCTATCCAGAAATAACATATTGAAGCGCGGAGGGGTTTTAGACTGGAAGAAATTGATAGGGCTGTGAGAGGTTTTATTTTTACCCTTCTGTTTCATTCTTTCCTTGCACATCTTTGACTTGTGTATTACAGCCCATTTGGTCACCTTTGCACACAAAACTTTACAACCTCCCTGTAAACTCTTTTCCCCAGCCCCAGCAGTGGAGTGCTCAGGTTTGGAGGTCTTTTTGCTCCGGTTTAAAGAGAAAGGAGATTTGTTCTTTTTTTATTTCCTAAGGTAGTTATTAAAATCTTCACAGTCCTCCCCCTCTCCCACACATGCATGAATACACTTCACTGTGTGCGGCAGGATTTTCAGAAGCATCTGCATGATTGAGTCATTTAATCAGTCATTTACCCGTCTCTGAAAATCCCAGCCGTCGCTGCTGCCTCAAATATTTGGCCTGAGGTCCTGCCTCTCCTTGAAGATGTTTCAATCCCTTCAACCACAGCAGCGCAAAGCTTCACCTTGCTTATGCTGCTTTGCAGATGGCCACCACAGGTTTATCTGGCACATCGGCACTGATGTTTGCACCACTGTAATGGTACCAGAGTTAAAACAACCACCCTCATTACATATAAGCGCTGACCCTGGTATGGCTGTTGGATATTGATTGACATGGGGCTTTTGCACTGTTCCTGATCCTGTTAGGTTCAGTACAACTTTGTGTGTATTTTTGTGCGTATAACTCATACATCATTGTGAATGCTCTGTCCCTGGCAGTGTTCAAGGCCAGGTTGAACAGAGCCACATGGTTTAGTGTGAGGTATCCCTGCCCATGGCAAGGGGGTTGGAACTGGATGATCTTAAGGTCCTTTCCAACCCTAACTGTTCCATGATTCTATGATCATCCATTTCCTTTCGTCATCAGCCAGCACGCAGCCCTTCCAGGCATCCAGCAAGTTATTTTCATGGGGAAGAGGTTTGCCCCAGAGGTAGATCTCTCCTTCAGGCTATGATCTTGTGTGACTTGATGGAGGACCATTTTCTTATACCAGAAGGTGGTTTCTTTTGTTTTTCAGGAGGGGCATTATCCATAGCTGTGGCTGCATGAGCATTTGTTTGGGAAGCATCTCTGGTGACGGTGGCCTTATCCCTTCCCATCACTGTAACTTGCAGTGCTAAGACAATAACTTGGGCCGCAGTACCCTGCCCCATTCCTATGGCACGTGCTCCCCAGCCATCATTGTGACACGTGGGTTATATCTTTAAAAACAAGGCTTTGGTATCTAATGATTTCTGTGGATTAGACCTACAGCAATTAGCCAAATCAGTGTAATCCCCTGTTCTGAAACTCATACCTGACAGTGCAGAAAGCAAAAGTATATAGAACTAAATGTCACTGACTTCAGGGGAAAAATGCCTATTTCTAAAATGAACTCTCCACTTAGAACTTTTAACAGTATGTAGTTGTGTTTCTTTAATTCCAGATCCTCAGTAGAGCCCATAAATGTTTTCCATATGTTAGCAAATAAATTTCTCCTGTCTTGTACATTATAAATCGTCCTCTCAAGAGATGCAATCTGAGTAAGACTAGCCATCCGTTCTGTCTCCGTTGGGGGAAACATTGTCATTGCAACGGGCTGAGATTGTTCTGTTTGTCTTCATCCATCCAGCCTGCATCTTCAGCCTTCTTTAATTAACATTCACTTCAGAACTAATATTTAAGGACTGAGTATATTCTGTAGCTCCTCTACCTCAGAATTTGCCGTATAAGTGAGTTCTTGGGCATATTTTTTTCTTAATCTACACTTTTAGTTTCAATTACAGATAATAATCCCACATGATCATGAAGTGAAAAATGTGAATTGAATCCAAGGAAAGAAAGGTCAATGTCTTCCAGAGTCTGCAGAGTGCCTGAAATGGTCTCTTTTAGCAACCCATCTGAAAAAGCAGAGGTGTTTGTTCCGAAACCTTATGACCAGTTAACTGAAACACCACTCATGTGTTTTTCAGATACATCCACAGCCCTGTGCCTGCTTTAGTGCTACAGAAAAGACACCCACTGGCAGGAGGAGCAGCAGCTCCCGTGTCAGTTCTGATTTGTGAGCCTAAAAACTGCAGTCCCTTCTGGCTTAATGGAAGTGTAAGGGAAAAACTCAATCCTACTTAGTTTGATGTGCATGTTACAATCATAGCTGTTTCATGTAATCAGTAATAATTGTTGAAAAATCCTACGTTTTGTTCAGCATGAGACTTGCAGAGTTTTGCAGGTAGAGCAAGCATGAGCTAGACGTGCATGACTGAGCTACAGGGTTGCATTTTAAGACAGCTAGGCTCAGTCCATTGTTTTTCATGCCAACTCCTGGCTAAAACTACCAAGACAGCAAAACAGGAATGGGTTGCTCAGAGAAGCTGTGGCTGCCCCATCCCTGGCAGTGTTCAAGGTTAGATGGGGCTTGGAGCAACCTTGTCTAGTGGAAGGTGTCCATGCCGGTGGCAGGGGTTTGGAACTGGATGGGGTCTAAGGTGCCTTCCAACCCAAACCATGGCATGATTCTATGAAGCATTCTCCTACTTCGCAAAGGTTATGTGGACAGATCTTGCTGCCACCACTGCCTTTCTTCTTGGGCTTGCAGCAGAAGTCTTGAAACTCAGTTTTCACCACAAAGTTTCATGTTTGGAGAGATCCTGCACCCCTTGTTCCTTTTTCTCAGCATGAACGTGCACTCCTATACTCAGGGGTGTTTGAGTTAGGAAGTTTGTCATGTGCCTTGGCCGCTGCTGACAGTCGTTTAAGAGACAGACACAATCACCCATTCTGTGCTGTAGCGGTGTGGATTATGGCAGATGTTAACGTTACAGTCCTCCTCGCATCTCTTCTGGTTTCCTAATTAAAAAAACAGATCCCTCCCTGCTGCCTTTCCTTGAAACCTTTTCCCTACTTTCATCTCCCATGTGGGCCTCAAGTGTGCTGCAGCCTCACTATTAAAATTTATAAGATTTATGTTAGTTAGATAAACACGAAATCTAATTTTTCTTGCTGGCTTCGTTGCTTCACATTCAGATGGTTCTTTTAAAGAACGACTGCACCTCTTTAAAGTAGACGTGTAGAAACCCAGTCCAGTTACTTTGGAATATACTCGTAAGTTCTGTGTGACGCTGGGGAGTCTCTCGTCCCATGGAAAACGATGTTGCCGAGAGCAGAGAAGCACTGAGTTGTAAGATTTATTTCTTTCACGAGTTGCGTTAGGGAACTGAGGAGCCACAAGAGCCTGTAATTTCCTATCTCTTAAGGCTAAAGTAGAGCAACAGGGAGGGAAAATGCCTTTTGGAGGAGCAGAGCTCCGGATGGGGGTGGTGGGGTGCGGTGCTTAGGTTGTCACCGTGAGCAAATCCACCTTGTTTGCTTTCGGAGGCAGAGCGAAGCGATTAGGGGATTGTCACAGTGATAGGACTGGATGGCTTTACTGATGTTATTCTTCCTGTTCAACAGCCAGCTGTGCTCTGCATGTACAGCCGAAGGGTTCATTGCTGCTAGCCACATCCTCTGATGTCTGGATTTGGGGCTTGCATTGGAAACCACAGCTATTATAATTCAGATTTTAAAAGAGAAAAAAATGTACTTGCCAAGAAGGGAGAAATTCACACAGAGAAACCAGCAGGCTCAAATCCTCCCTCCAAAAAAGGGGAAAAAAGAACCCTTCCTGGCTTTGAGCAATGAGCTGGACTAAGATTTATTCGTGTTTCCTTATAGTTGAGTCTTTCAAGTTACATACAGTGCTCTGGGCATCCCTGCCCTGCACTTGAGCAGTCAGTGAGACACCAACTGAGCAGTGGCTCGTCCTGCCTGAACATGGCTTTCGCTCTTCACACTTCAGAGCTGTGAAATCTGCCTTGATTTGCTCCAGCAGACCACGGTAATTCCGGAGTCTGAAGTCATTGCTTTATCTGTAGTTTGATTTTTTTCTTCCTCCCATTAACACCAGGGTGTATCGGCTTCTCAGTGGAATTCTTCCTGCTGTTACGCCAGGGGTCAGGAGAGGTGCCACTAAAATAGTGAAAAGGTCCTGAACATCCAGCTATTTTAAGGCTAGCTTCTTTTTATTCCCTTTTTTCCCCCTGCCTTTTTTTAAGTTAACTTTGCCCATGACAAAGTCACGTCACTCAATGGGTACGGATACCAGTGCTCAAAGAGATTCTGTGGTAGGGAAAGTCAAGTGGAAAGTTCTCTTGGGCTCTCAGGTTTTTTATATAGTGTAGTGCTTCCCCGTTTCCTTCAGGAACTCCCGTTTCTTTTAAGTGATTTGGGAATGAGCCCATTTATTTTCCTACTCTTTCCACCAATACAAGCAAGCGATGCTCACTGAGGATGCAATACGACTGTCACTGAGACAGAAGTATCACTGCTGTCATCTGGAATGTCAGCCGCTCTTTTAAGTTCTTCAAAACTGCAGGGACAATAACTCTCTACTTCAGCCTATGGATTGTCCTTGCTCAATCACAGCCTGTTGTCTGGACAGGAGGAAATACGAACATTACTGTGATGTGGAGGTACACAGAACATGAGATCTGTTTATTCTTGTGTATGTGACAGAATCATGAGAGGTAACTGAAATGAAGAGCTAAGGGGAACTGAGAGGAACCCCCCTGGAGAGAACCATGGGGTAGATTTGAAGCTTTATTTGCTTTCTGTCAAAGAAAGGATTGGGAAGCGGAGGTCTTGCACAATTTATGTCTTGCTTTATTGTACTTATCATACTATTCTTTTGCTTTTGGGCCAGTTTCTGGTGGGCAAAGCAGGCTTTTCTTGCTGCAGATCAGGAATATGCAGTTTAACACAACTCCAAAAGCACTGAACTTCAGTTGCTTTGGCACCGTTTCACTCTCGGGCTTTCAAACCGTAAAATCTTTTCATTTCTTTCTTTTTTAAACCAAATCATCGGTCTGATTGTTTCACCACACACAGCCCTCAACCTCCTGAGTCCCTGGCAAGGACGGGATCACCACACCATCACTGCAGTGCTTCCCGAGGGTCTGGCGGCCGCAGCCGTGCCAGCGGGGAGATGATGGGAGCGTGGTCGGAACTTCGGTCAGTCACAGGCACCCGCATGCACTTTGCGGAGGAGGCAGAAAGGGATTTGCTGTCACAAAACCAGACCCCAAAGAAAGGATGTGATTTTTCTAATGTCTTTTTTTCATGCTAGCAGCCCAAATATGGGAAGCAGCCCTTTCCTGCAAGCCTTCTGAGAGCTTGGGGCTTGTGGGGTGTCTGTATAAAGACAAGACAAGGAGCATCTCTTGTTCAATATCAAGTTATTAAGCTGAAAGTATCTGTATTCCTGTTGGATATTCCAAGTCTCACTGTTGTGTAGTTTTTACATAGCTAATTATAGCAGCGACTTGGATGTGTTGAGCTACTTTGCTGAGGGTAAGCAATTTCTCTTGTCACAATTCTTCCTCTCAAGACCGTTTTTGTAGTGTATTTTCTGGCTCTGTGTCATTCCCACATACAAACACAGTTGGTCCTGCCCTGGGATTGGGATATATCCTGCAGGAAACTGAAATTTGATCTTTTGCTGTGATGGAAGTTTCCTTATAGCTGTATCTTGCCAGAATTTGAGAGTGGTGTAATTTGTGCACCAGTATTGAGTTTTGTTCAGTTGGTCCCAGCAGTTCGAAGGAGATTTTTGTCTTTTTGGTTTTCTTTCTTACTTTATGACACACATTTTCCCCTTTTCCGTGTGCTTAAACGATGTGGTGGCATATTTTAGTGTGCTGCCTCTTTTTGGTTCTGTACATAGCATACTCTATATGTTACGTATAATCAGACTTGCATTCATTTGAGTAATCTTCAGATTACTGAAAGCCTGTTTTCTTGTGATTCTCAGTCACCTGAGGCTTGGAGGTGAGAAGGGTCACCAGCAAACCTGCCTGTAGGATTCCTTGTCCAGGGGTGAATTGACTGGTGCCTCCCTAGCTGTAGTTCCTAGCTGATGAATCCCTGATCCCAGTGCATTGTAGCACCGTTTCACACTTGCAATCAGCTAGCTGCATGTTTGTCTTCTGAAGAAAAGAATTTGGCTGTGTAGTAATGTACTTAAACTATGTGATGAGTTAAAGTGTGAAGCTGTTTATGAGCGTGTTCCCTTTTAATTCATCTGGAGCTGAATGCTTTAGTGCATTTGTGCGCTTAAGGCACAAATGTGTCGGAAGCAAAACACAGCCAAGATGGAATTGCCCTTTCTTAATGTACAGTAAAATGGAGGGGGAGGAGGGTTTTCTTTTTTTACACTTTTCTTTTTGAAAGGGTTGTTTTTTAACCTGGATCAGTTTACTACTTGGACTTTGCACACGGCCCTGCAGGCAATAGCAGCAGCCCAGATAAAGAGGGATGCAGGGGGGTGAGCATCCAGAGATGGAGCCAGAATTGCTGGCTGCTGACAAAGCCATCCCTGGGACCCCTTGCTGAAGGTGAGCTTTGCTGTTCTTCCCGAAAGCAGCCTCTGTGGCCCTTGCTGTTTCCCTTGCATAGCTCTGATCCCTCGCCCTCAGCCAGGAGGACTGTTTAGGAGAGCTCCTCTTTTCCATGTTTTGCACACCTTGGCTTATGAACATTGCTCTGCAGTCTGGGTTGGTGGCCTTCTTGCTCTGGCCTTCCTTTTGTTCAGCTGTGGTTCCCAGGGCATTTCTTTGGCATTATGTGAGGGGGACCTGGTTTGAGGCAAGATGCCCATCTCCCTGGTGTGGGAGAGCAGGAATGGGGTTTTAGGGTTATTTTAGTGTTGTATATGAAGCCACAGCCGAGGGACGCAACTTGACTGATGGGTCTTTAGCCTCAGCACTGCTGAGAGACAGCAGCGTGGAGAGGGGCTCCTGCTGTCCCACTTTCGCCAGCACGGCTGACCCTGTGCTGAGCCAGGCAGGGGAAGTGAACCAAAACCTAGCCCAATAAAAGAAAGCAAATACTTTTCCGGTGGTTTAGCTCCTCAAGCCAGCTCTCTGTAGGGCTGGAGAAGCAGAAGTGCTGGCTCAAGGGAAAACATAAGAGTGATCGGCTAAACGGATGACAAGAAGCCTCTGCTACCCCACTAATATTCATCATCCCACCTGAAATGTGTCATGTTCCCCCTGACCATGAATACACCACCTTCTGCAAGACAAGCTTCACTGCAGACCTTTGCTGTGCTAGTGCCAGTGATACAAGTAAGGTGGCTCTTGCACGTGTGGCTGAGCCTGGTTTAGTATTTGTCATTCTCCTCTTTCATGTCACTACTGCGAAATTCATCCTTCAGCTAAGACGAGGAGGAGACAGCAGGATAGCTAACGTGATGTAGATAGGGGTCTGTTACGGCCAAATATTACGCTTTTACTTTAAAAATACATAGTTGATATTACTGCAGCTTTCCATTAGGTTCCTTCCTTAATCTGCGCAGTGCTGCTAGCCTTTGAAGCGTATAGTCCTTTGTTTGGCCACAGAGTGCTTGAAAGTTTCAGAGGCACAGAAAGTGGCCTTTCCCGTTATTTCAGTACGCAGCCTAAGGAAGTTGCTTTCAGCAGGCAGCTATATTTGTAAGCTATGATCTCTCTGGCTGCCGCGGTCAAACACAGCGCTTTGTCCTGGGGCGCTCATGGGAGGCAGCACCGGGGACGCTGGCCGGATTTGGGGTGTCTCGGCCAGCCCTGGGTGCCACATCTGAAGGTGACAGCAGAGCAGACCCCATGCAGGGTGTAAACAAGGCTGGAAAGGGCAGCCTTGGCCAGGGGACAGAGCAATGATTGACAGCTTCCTGCACCACGGCTGAGATAAGGGACTTGCCGCCCGGCACATAACCCAGCAGTGCTGGTTGGAGGGATGTGAGGCTGGAGAGAGCAGGCAAAGCCATGCTCAGGCCCATCATTCCAGCCTCTCTGCGTAATTTAAAGGGCAGTGAGCATTTAGGTCCTGGTGCCGAACTGGAGCATCTTCTTGGCAGTAGTATGAAGGACACTGCATTGGAACTGTGGGCAAATCACTGCGTTGCCCTGTTCTTCATGAGGGAGCCTATAATTTCCACATGCTGTCTAAACACTGGCAAATCTGATTTGAATCTCGTCTCATATAACAGGTAGAAAAGAAAAGAGAAGAAAAACAAATCATGGAGTTCAGGCTGCTTGAAGTACACTCTTGTTCTGCTAGTCTAACCATAATTTAGTTTCATCCTCTCAAAAGGTTGGTTTTGGTGTCTGGGATTTCTTTTTTGGGGGAGTTCGGAAAGGAAAAGGAGGAGTTTGTTAAAGCTGAACAATGAAACGTGCTTTTACATGAGGCTTCAAGAATGATTTTCCTTTAAAGTGGCAGGCTCTTTTTTACCCTTTCAAAGAAAGAAAGAAACACCCAAAACACAACCTTCTGACAAAAACCTGGAGCCCACTGCCCCCAGGCATGTGTTTGGTAGTAACTAAGGATGAAGGACGGAAGAGTCTAGGGAGCTCAAAATGGACCTCTGCCCAGTCCAGATACGCATTATAAACAACTGCATCTGAACAGCCCTGTTCCCCTCCTTCACCTGCCTAATGTGTTTTGCCAAGGGTCTGCTCGCCCTGTATCTTGTAAATATTTGATGAAAATCAAATCAGAAGTGATTATAGGGAGCAGTTCATCTGGCTCTGGCTCTGCCTGCAAAAGGAGAAGGAAAGGCAGAAGTAAGCAAGTACCATCACATTTTAAAGCAGGGCCTGACATATTTGCAGTGCATGTGAAGAGGGTATTTTAGAAGTTTGCATCAGCTGTTGGGTTCTATTTTGGTGATGAATTCCAGCTAAAATAACGTGGATGCTCATAACTGTGTGAATGAATGACCCCTAACTGGCTTCTTAAAATATCATATCAGTCTGCTGTGGGAAGTTTGCATTTAACTAGGGCTTTTTTCCCCCCCTGTTTGTAACCTGGTGAATAGTAGGAGGAGTGCTGCTGAATTTGGAGGCTGAAGTGTTGAGTTTGTACATGACAGACATTAATGATGGATTAGGTGCACTGATTGTTTTAGTTTAGCTAATCCAGTTTTCATTGGCATTTTTCTCTCCCCTTCCCCCAGTCTTTTCTACCCCTGGGTAATTTCTGTGTAGAGGAGCTGAGATGCAGTGGTCAGTTATGTGGATCCATCTGTTCCCAGCTGCACTCAGCAGCAGTGCAGGCTTGTGCCATCCCCTGTGTGCGTCCAGTGTCGAACACCCCTGGCTGAGCTTCACTCCTTTATTTCCTAGCATCCCTACCCATCTTCCAGAAGGAACGCTTCTCGGCAGTATTGGATGTGCCAAGTTCTTGTTTGCACCTTAAAATTAGGAGCTAATGCTTTCCAAATTAATTGCAGCCATGCTGATGACAAGCAGGTCAAAGACACAAGACTGTAAATAGGAGCTGGCACCCACCTTTCTTTCCAGAACCCCCATTTTTATCTTGTGCTTTGCCTGGAGACCCTCCTGCATCATCAGGGCACAAACCTCTGTGAGTGGTCAGTCAGGGTCAGGGAGTTGTTATAAAGATGATTTGGGGCTGGATTGCTGTGGTTCTCCACCCAAATGTGTACACAGAGTAGGTGATGGGACTGGTGAGAGGGAGAAGGCAGGACCATCACCTCCCCACAGCAGTACATCCCTTAGTGGCCGTCTCTCATGGCCATAGCAGAGCACAGCTGTGGTAACGTGGCTAATATTACTCGTTAGAGGAGGGAGGCTTTGCTAATCTTCAGAGCTGTACAAACACAAATATTGGGCAGCTGATCATCCCAACAATGCTGTAGTCCACAGCAAGATGTCATTTCAAAGGCATAAACAGATTAGTGGAGCCCTTTATGCAAAAAGGAAAAGCCTCACTCTGTCCCTAGATGGTTTTAAGCAATTAGTTTAAATGGTTCCCAGGTTTAGGTAAAAAAGTCCCACTGGATCAGTGTAGCTCGTATCAGCATGAAGAAATCCAGTCAGGCCACAGCAAGGAGTTGTTATAGGAATGAAGAAGGAAATGTAGGAGTCTTGGTAAGGAGATTGATGAGGATTTGAGCGCCTCATGGGTAGGCAGAGGCACCCCACTCACCACTGTGGGATTGCTGTGCTGTCTGGGGGGCAGCCCCAGTAACTGGGGCTTGTGGTTTGGGGTTTTTTCCCATTACAGCATTTTGGTTTTCCCTTATAAATACCTGATGCAAAGACTTGTCCTTCTATTGAAGTGGTGCTCTAGCCCAGTGGCGCAAGGCAGTGGGTATTGCACGGGAAGGAAATGGTGTGTGCATCCGCTTGCAGCCTCTGGTTCTGAGCTGAGCCCAAGCAAAATGGGGTACTGTCTGCCTTCAGTCCTCTGACTTTGGAGGCATCTCTCTTTGTGTCTGTTCAAATGCCTGCTTTTGCAGAGATGTCTGACGCCTCCTGTGACTGGCAAGTAGTGAAACAGGAAAATCTCAGAAGTTCCTCCTTACCACATCTGAGTGTTTGCAGTATCATTTAACCGCGTCTGATTCTCATCTATTCTTTTTACTCCTCGAAGTGAATCGTTAAGTCACATCTGTGGTCCATGCAGAACTGAGTGGTGATGCCAGAATCGGGTTTAGCATCAGCTTAATGGAGATGATCTTGTGCACTGAATCCTTGTAAATGTTCCTGAAGTTCTGCTGACTTAAGACAGTGCCGCCACCAGCATCTTTCTGCCACTAAAAGCTGTAACCACAAAGCTTAAAAATAAAGAAGGTAGCAGTAAAACTAGATTTCTGTGCTTTATATTGGTATTTGTGTAAGTGGTGACTAGGAAACAGTCCAAACGTTGGAGAAATTACAGCCCTGTTCTGGTTTGAGAAAGAAATCTGAATCCGTGCTTATTGTCATAGTTGTGTACAGCCAATTTGTCTTTGAGCTGCACTGGAATATGATCTAACATGAAGCTTCTCCTTCAGACTGTCTGCTAGGGAGCAGAACTAGATTCAGCTCCAGCGGTCCTCAGTGGATGAGAGTGTCAACACGTTTCACACATGTACAGAAACAATTTTCTTCAATACGGTTTCTGTCTTGTCTTCAGTGATAGCAAACAAACAGAAAGTTGACATTTTCTTCCGTGGCTTTATCTTGCCATAACAAATTAAAAGCTTGTGCTCAGGAGACAGGAGTCTCGAAACTGAAGAGGTTTTTCACACTGAACCCTCTTCTTAATACTTGGATAATCTAAGCCCTCTTTGAAGTGGGCTGCCCTGAGTATATGGGGCACACTTAGAGGTGGATGCAAAACGTCAACTGTTTCCTTTTCACATTTTCTTGAATAGAGACAAAAAGGTGTTTTGAAACAAAAATCAGCGTTTTTGCTGTGAAATTCAAAAGTGCTGTATCTCCTCAGGCTTTGAACTAAAGAGGGGAAAGGAAGGACTTGTTCTAGCAAGATTAAGCTGAGGGAGTTCTGGGAGACTACATTTTATCTTAATTTCTTTGGAAAGGTGGAAGTTGCTTTGCCATGTGTCCGAAATAACTCTCAGACTTCCTCTTTGTGAAGTTCATAAACAGTGGAGGCTCTGCAGATAAACTTCACATTGGCGCTCAGCACGGCACTGCGTATTGCAGTACTGTTTTGCTGGCTTTATCATTTTCCTTTCCGTATTGATAGCACAGCTGTGTTTTCCTTTATTCCAGCAAATTAAAAGGGCCAAGCAGAGGAGAGCTGGCTTGTGCCGGGGACCCCAAGGGATTGCACCTGGGCAGAGCGCACAAACAAAGGGCTCTGGATGCCTGTGGGGAGCTCATCGCATGGGTCTTTGCCAGAGGTTGAGGCTGCGGCATGGGGAGGATGCAGCTTGCTGGATGTCATTTTTCCAGGCTCATCCTCAAGCTGTGAATTGGTGAGGGAGTGGGTGTCTTGTCCTGGTCATGGCACAGATGTCTTTCCAGATGACGAGATGGTGATGGGCTCGTCTTTAACCTGTCCAGGCTTCCCAAAGTGAACACAGGGCCACTGCAGGCAGCTTTGGCTGTTGCCTTGGTAAAGATGAGACCGTGAGCCCCCACCATTGTTTTGTGTTTTCCATGCTGCATGTCAACAGTACCCATCAGATACGGGTGATGAAGTGAGAAGCTTTCGTGGCAGTGGGAGATGAGCAAAGAGGAGCATGGCAGTAAAGAGCAGGTCAGCTTGCAGAGCATTTGTGCTCTGCAGAGGTCCGGCTGGCATAGGGTTTCGATTCCTTTAGGAATCATTACTTGCAGAACTACTTGTTCAACATCATGATACTTCTATTCCCCCTTGTCCTCTCCATCTCATGTATCCATTAAAATCCTAGAGGGGAAAAAGACATCTTGTCTTGCTTGACCCACAATTGTTTTTGACAGCAAGCTTGCAAATGCCTGAGCTGGCTGAGAGCACTTCTGGAAGTTACAAGTGACAGAGCTCCATGATTTCCCTCTGGCAGCCAATTTCTGACAAGCTGCTGCAGATTTATTGCTTCAGAGTTTTGAGACAAATCTCTCTTCTCTTTTCGTAGTCACCCTTGGATGTTGCATCACATGGGGTGAACCTATTCTGTAAAGCCATTAGAGGCAAGGTGATCTATCCAGTTCAGGAGCAGGAGAAGGCTGCTTTTTCTCATCAGTTTTTATGATAGATACTTATCAGAATCTTACTTAAGGCACCTGATTAGCCGGCCATTCCTGTGTAGCAAATCCATTTCAATGAGAAGCAAACTGCAGTAAATGATTAACATAATCTTCTTTACTAATGACTATGGGTTTTTAATTTAATGAGTCACTTTGGAAAGTCAGAAGGGGAAACAGAGCCACTTTTATATATATATCTATTTTTATATATATGTATATAAATTATCACAGTGCAGCCATTTGCATGTAGAAGCCCAGTGTTGTGTCTCAAAGCAACCATATCAAACACGCAGTACGTGTGCTCACTCAGATACGTACAGCTCACTTGCAGAAGGAAATGTGTTGCACGGGTTTTACAGAATTACTATTATGGTCATGATTAATGATTTTGTTATTCAAGCAGTGAAACCACAAGACTTCATGACTGCCATAGCAATCACAAAGTTCTAGTACTTGCGGCACAAGCTTCTCTAATTGAGCATTTGAGGGCGTGTTGAAACAGAGGATCTTACCGGACTCCCTGTTCCAACAACTTTAGTTTTGGGTTTGTTTCTCTTATGTGGCTACTGGGCATGTTTTCAATAGTTTCCCCTCAAAAACAAATACTGGAGCTGGATTAGTTTCAACAGGCTGTAGAGGAAGATAGTGTTTCTCTGACAAGGCTGGTGGCTCGATGGCTTGGGACGTTTTTCCATCAGTGGAATAGCCTGTCTCTGGCGACCACGTCCTTTCTAGATGTATTCCTGTAGGCGAGTGTGTTGTATTTGGGTTATCTGCAACAAACCTCTCATGTCTCCCTCCTCCAGCATCCTCCCCAGAGTTTTCACAGCTGTGCTGGTGATAGAAAATCCCAGTCAAGACCCAGTGTTGTCGTGGGGGACAGAACTTGTTTTGTTTCCGTCACCAACAAAATCATTTGTTTGTAGTGGCACTTGGCTGAAGATGAGAGTGCCTTTTCTTTGAGAACATGCCTAATTGTCACCAGTCACCAAATGCAGGTTCCATCCCAGTGGAGCGGTACTGAGAGAACAGAACAATTCTGAAGGCCTGAGCATCGTCATGCCTTTGATCCTCAGTCACTTACTTTCTTCTGAGGGTTTCCATATGGTTTCTTAAACCATGTTTTAACTGTGGACTCCGTCAGAAGTACCTCCTTGTGTTTGAACCTTATGTGAGCCTGTTCCAGTGAATGCTTTGTGATCTTCTTTTCTGAAGAATACCAGTAGGATAATCTCTTCCTATTCATGTTCCCGTGGGACTCGGGATTCAGTAAACCTCTTCTCATCTTCTTGGTCCCTTCCATCATCTCTTTTCCAGGCTGAAGAGACTCAGGCTCTTTAGTTAGCTGTTGTTGAGAAGCCGTTCCATGTCCTTGATTGTCCTGACCATGGCTCTGTGAGCTTGTCATGATGGAAATAGCCTTATTGACACAGGGGCAGAACCACAGACAGATGGGGGAAGCTCAGCAGATATGTGCAATGCCTTGATGATCATCTTCATTGCTGCTGCTTGATTTTGTTTAATCTGTTGCTGAGCCACCAAGATGACCCTGTCACAAGGCTGTCTGGTTTAATCCCAAGACCTCTTTCCTGAGCAGCGATAGCTGGCTCGGAGTGCATCATTGTACATGTGAGATGAAGGTGTTTCTGTCACTTTGCTCTTCAGGGGGTGGTTTTTGGTTTAACATCCAGTCTCTCAGCATTATGCCATTCTTAAGCAGGTTTTCAGGATCAGCTTTCGTTTTTTACCTCCTTGAGTAATTTGAGTTTCATCAGAAAACTCTGTCATCTTGTTCACTTCTCTCTTCAGCTCATTGATGAGTATGCTCGCCAGCACAGGAGAGGATCCTGTGGGGTTCACTGGTGACCTGCTGTTTAGAAGCGGGGGTATTTTCTACGTTATCTTCCCAGTCTTCAAACCATATATGAGAAGAGAGAGCCTTCTTTCTTCTCCTATAGAAGTTTGAAGCTTTGATGGGGGACCTAGTTGGAAAGTAACAGTGCTTATCCCAGTCAGTGGTCGGCAAGGTAACCCTGCACACACTGCGTTTGTCAACCAGTTGCCTTTAGAGTCACCAGACAGGAGGCAGCATGAACTGTTTTATGGACCAGTGAGCAGAGCCCTAGTCTGGGATAACTTGCTTTCCCCCATTCTGGGTGCTTAGAGTAAGTGTTTGTGTTGGCAGCCTGCCCCTCTAATCTGAGGACATTGAACGTGGAAATACAGCAATTTTTAATAAGGTGAAGGCAGAGGCCAGAGCCGCAGCCTCTGTGGTATGCTGCAAACAGGTTCTGTAGCCATGTCAACACGTGTGGAGGAGAGGCTCCATTGCCCGGCCGGGTCTGAAGGAGAAGAAGGTGTGGAGGAAAGCAAGGGTAGATAAGAATCGGGCAAGATAAGAATCGCTACAGCCTCTTTTCCAGTTGCCTGTTGCCCTCCCCGAGAGGCAGCAAATAGCATACAGCTTGGAAGGCTGGTTGCAGCTCCCAGCTGCCCTGCTGAGAGTATCTTAGCAGTTAGATCCAGTTTGGGACTTATATTCTCATCCAGGAGTGTGAGGGGGTTGCCGGCCAGTATGTGCAGCCTCTTCCACTTGGGTGACTTTCCCGGGCTTCGTTATTTTGACCATGAGCACCTAGGATGTTTTCAGAGTGTATCCATGAAAGGCTTGTCCCAGCAAGGCTCAGCCACGGTTCCAGTGGAGGTAAAGGGGCCTGCTGCATGGCACAGCATTAAAGCCCAGCCTCCTTTCTGGTTCATGCCAGTCAAAGTTTAACTTTGAGAGCATGCTGCAGGCTGAGGCTGCCAGGAACATGGGATGTGTGCCTTTCTGGTGGTGTTCTGAGCTTAAATTACAGCTTGGCATCTGGGTCTGCACTGCACACTGCGGAAAGGTACTCATGTGAGGAGGCTGTTGGAACTAAATCTTAACTCTCCTTTGGTTCTCCAGATAGGTTGGAAGCTCAGTGTTACTATGAAATACTTGCTTGTAGAACCTGCTTGTTTTCTTTTCAAATGCCCCCAAAATGTGCTAGGTATTGTAGGACCTAAAGTCCTCCAAGAATTGTCTTTGAAGGGTTTGAATGCCAGATTTGAAGTGCCTTTGTCTTACAAGTTATGAAGACTGGGCTGGTCAAACCACCTTTCATAAAGAGCCTGAATATCAATGCACTTACATTAGGGAGGCATTAGCTGCCTTTAGAGTTCTGCTTCTGCATACTGGTTTTAAAAAAGGAAGGAGAAAAACCAACCAAAACAAACGCATGCATTAAAAGTCTGTTCCTAATGGGTGGGTCAGCCATGCAGAGCTCATTCTGCTTGTTGCACCTCTCAGATAACCCAGCCTGGCTTTACATCACACTGCAAACAGATCTGTGTATTTGCTTTTGACAAAGTAAGTCGGGGGTGCAGTGCTTTGTAAGTGCTGTACCGGTTAAAGAGGATCAACATCTGGTTTGTGTTGTCATGCTTTAAGGTGTTCTCACCTTTGGACAGAGTCTTGCAGAGTGTTGTTTTCAGAATAAACAAATATCCACAATGAACGTTCTTGTATTCTTGGAGTAAGAGACGTGTCTAGTACGATTCATTGGAAAATAACATTCAGAGAGTGCATTTTTGACAAGGAGAGAAGGTTTTTCAGGTGAAACCAGTCTTCTCCCATTACCGATACAGCTTTTTTCCACTCTGGAGGTTGTGTCTCTAGCTAACCGTTGTGGCAAATGGAAACCTTTACCTTAGGCTCAAGTACAGCTTATTAGTTGGAGGGGGATGGAGACTTTTTGCAATTCAAAGCACCAGTATTTAGTGCAGTGTTCCATCTCTTCTGATACATGGAGGCTCTTTTTCCTGCTCCTGGTCTGTTTGTCTATTTAACAGTTGCCCTCTCATGGTAATACAAAAAAAGCCCAAGCAATCTATGAAAAGAATTAATGGGTAAAATCCTGAATGTCTGGGTTTCACACTGAAATTGTTTTAACCAAGGAAAGAATATGGGGTGAGGGTGGCTAAGAGTGGTACCCCACTGTGTATTTCTCTAGGAAGAAAAATACGTAGATTAAGAAGCTGCAGGTATTGGCAATACCAGGTTATTTTGTGGCATTTCACCCTTTCATGATCGTTGTTGTGTAATGATGTAGCCAGTTAACCTAAAGAAAGCAGTCGCCATGAGGCAGGAATGTATAAAAATACAAGTAACACTCACTGCACATTAGAAATTGGTGACAAAGTGAGGGGGGAAAAGGTCCCTGAAGTTTCTAAAGGGAAGCTTTAGATTCAAGTAGCCTGTGGTGAACTGGAATTCAGGGAGCGTTTCAAGAACTTGTAAGGGAGTTTTTGGCTTAATGGGATGCCTGCAGGTTAACAGAATTGCCAGTGTTTTTGTAGCCTGAGTAACTAGTGGCATACAGCCTGGGCACACAGATGCTCAGTCCGAGTCTGCCCACAAGACTTATACAATTGCATCAATTGACAGGGTTTAACTTTGCTCTTCAGAGGTAGTTTCTAGTGTGAACACTCATCATCTCGCGGTGCCCAGTGTAACAAATAGCATGCCAAGCAAATACAAGTGGTGTTGGTGAATATGTCAAGGGTAGGCTATGGCATATTATTTTTCCATGTGTGTGGCGACAGCTTTTATGGTCTGGCAACAGATCTGCCTCTTTCAAGTATTTTATGTGAAACTTCATGAAGCTGCCTGCTGTCAGGTGTTGCCTACGTTGCAGGTGTGCACAAAGTCAGTGAGTAGTAAAACATCTCCTTTAATACCGTGTGCAGTAACAGCTGTATGTATGACCATTTTTTCCCCTCCTTTCCATTTAAACCAGAATGCTACAGATAGCTCCTCTAACTCCTCTCAAAAAAGGGACCAGCCTGTGCGAACTCTGGCTTCTCCTGCATCCTGCGAACACCGAAGAATTTGCACTCGTGGACACCTTCACGACCATTATAGCTCTGACCACTACCATCTAGAACAAGTAAGGTTTCTTCCAGTGTTGCCGCCTAAAGGGCTGTGTCTGCCATAGCTAAGACTGGTGTTTGGGTTTCCCTTCACAGCCCTAAAAGACACCACTCCCCTTCCTTTCTGCCCCTTTCCTTTTCAGTTGGCTTTAAATTGCTTCCATTTATTGAAAATAAATAAATAAATAAATGGGTTTACTCTATGATCCAAGTCCAGAGGAGGGCCACGAGGATGATCAGGGAACTGGAGCACCTCCCGTATGAAGATAGGCTGAGAAAGTTGGGGGCTGTTCAGCCTGGAGAAGAGAAGGCTGTGTGGAGACCTCATAGCAGCCTTCCAGTATCTGAAGGGGGTCTGCAAGGATGCTGGGGAGGGACTCTACATTAGGGACTGTAGTGATAGGACAAGGGGTAACGGGTTCAAACTTAAACAGGGGAAGTTTAAATTGGATATAAGGAAGAAGTTCTTTACTGTGAGGGTGGTGAGGCACTGGAATGGGTTGCCCAGGGAAGTTGTGAACGCTCCATCCATGGCAGTGTTCAGGGCCAGGTTGGCCAGAGCCTTGGGTGACATGGTTTAGTGTGAGCTGTCCCTGCCCATGGCAGGGGACTGGAACTAGATGATCTTGAGGTCCTTTCCAACCCTAACTATTCTATGATCTCTTCATCAGGGACTGTAGCTATAGGACAAGGGGCAATGGGTCTAAACTTAAACAGGGAAAGTTCAGGTTGGATATAAGGAAGAAGCTCTTTACTGTGAGGGTACTGAGGCACTGGCACAGGGTTGCCCAGAGAAGTGGTAAATGCTCCATCCTGGCAGTGTTCAAGGCCAGGTTGGACAGAGCCTTGAGTGACATGGTTTAGTGTGAGGCATCCCTGCCCATAGCAGGGGATATGAAACTAGATGATCTTTTCAACCCTAACCATTCTGTGATGTAGTATTTTATACTGTACCATGTGCACACAGACCATTGTAGGTCTGTGACAGTTGTTCTTATCCCCAAGTCAAAGGCTGATGCTCTGTGATTCGTCAGGGAAAGGTGTACAAAGAAGGAAAGAAGAAATTGTTAAATATTGGCTTTTCAGTTAAGCAAGGAGGCAGTGATTGCCTGTAGCAAAGTCACCTTATTTATCTTTTCTCCCTCTTTATCCCTACTTCCACAGTCAGTACCGCGATCCTATCGGCACGTCAACTTTCCAGATGATGATGAGGAGATAGTGCGCATCAATCCTCGGGAAAAGATTTGGATGACTGGATATGAAGACTATCGCCATGCCCCAGCACGGGGAAAGAACTTCGATCCTGATGACATGGACTCCTATGTACGTTTTGCCAAAAGTGAGGCCTCAAAACACGAATACACTTATCCTTACGTAGACAACTCGGACTTTGACCTGGGTGAAGATATCAAGGGTGCTGTGATAAAGACTCAACCTGTCAAGTTTAAGCCCAGGCGGAAGGAAGATGGGGAGAGGTCGCGGTGCGTGTACTGCAGGGACATGTTCAACCATGAGGAGAACAAACGGGGTCAATGCCAGGATGCTCCAGACCGCGTCAAGACTTGCATCCATCGAGTGAGCTGTATGTGGTGCGCAGACACTATGCTCTATCACTGTATGTCCGATCCAGAAGGAGACTATATAGATCCTTGCTCCTGTGACACCAATGATGAAATGTTTTGCCTCCGGTGGATGGCCCTTATCGCCTTGTCTTTCATTGCTCCATGTATGTGCTGTTACTTGCCGCTTCGGGCTTGTTACCACTGTGGGGTCATGTGCAGGTGCTGTGGTGGAAAACATAAAGCTGCTGGATGACTACAGATGCATTCAAAGTGTTACGTTTTTTCTGTAGTTCAAGGAACACATTGGTTTCGGAGCATTGAGATCACTCATTTTGATGCAGCCACTGTGCCCAACAGCATCCAGAAACCACCAGTTCGGATCACTTTACATTTGGTCGTCTGGGGCTCACACTGCATTGATTTGCTCATCAAGTGTTCTAACTAACTAACCTACAGCATAGACTTTTGTATTATTAATCTGTAATCAAAACAGACTGTCTTGTACATGTTTTTTTTTTGTTTTGTTTTATTTTGGGTTTTTTCCAGTTAAAATGAGTTCGAGAAAAGAACTTTAAATGGTGGTGGATTGTAAAACATCTTCAGGTTGTGTCCGTCTTGCCTCTGCTTGTGTGGTACCATCAGCGTGTTAGCAAGCTCTGGCATTTCTAGAAACGGGGTGGTGTAGTGAATTGAAATCTCACTTGGAAGATATTTTAACTTGCTGTCAAGTTATTGTGTGTGTATAGAAGGTGTGCTAGTAACAAACTTGTACCACAACACAGTATTTCTGTCACTGGTTTTCTTTGGGGTTTTTTTGTTCTGTTTTCCAAAGCAAAAATAGCCATCTAAGCTGCAGTTTCTCTTCTAGAGTCCATCGTCATTTCCTTCAGCAAACATCTTGAATTATTTCTGTTCATAAAGCTGTCTGAACAGAAAGTAAGGCTGTTACCATAGTCGCATAGCCATTGAGGATCTGGTAGTTCTCCTTACCTGTAATCATTTCAGACCACTACTTGAAAGAGAAACTTAAATTTTAGGGTTTTCTTTTTTCCTTAAAGAACATTGGAAAAATAAAACTGGTTTTTTTTTCAGAGTTCTGCCCAAAAGAAAGGGAACTTTTTCCTTAGCCAGCCATGTAATGATCTGTGAATAAAACACTAAGGTTCCAGATGAGGAAAGTTGTTGTTATGCAAAGAATTACTAACAATGCAATGTCAAAAGCACTATTATGGCAATTCTGGGGAAATGCTGCATTAAGTGGTGGATTATATGGAAAATTGTATTTGCTTGTTCGTTTTCTGTATAATAACATGAGCATGAGAACATACGCATCCACAGTAGAAACTACGTTTAGCTATCTAAGCAGGTATGTAAAACCAAAAGCCAGGCTGTTAACCACCACTTCCATTTCCTGACCTGCGGTCCCAGTCCTCCAGATGCTTACACGTGTCTCGATGTATTGCGTGTAGGGTGAAGCATGTGAGGCTTTGCAGGAGCCAGACCGAAGCGTCTCTCTGGCTTTCCCTTCCCCAGTTCACCACCCAGATTTATCAAGTGGATGCATAAAGGTGCATATACCGCAGGATAAGATTACTTTAAGGTTTTTATTATTTTTTTTTAAATGTCATGTTGTCTTGTGTACAAGGCTTGTAATTAGCTTGGAAAAAGAGTATTTTTCTAATATATTACAAGGAATAGCCAAATAATTTTTATTAAAAATAAAAATAAAAATGATTTAGCACAGTGAGCTCTAACTAGCATAGTACAATCTGAATACCTTGAGGCAGCTAGGGATTGGCTTGTCAAAGCTGGCACTGCTGTTCCTGCCATAATTTCTTTCTGCAGTAGGTTGCCAGTGGGCGCATGTCCTTTCCCTCCCTCTATTGCACATTGACATCAGTCTTAAAAAGAGAGGAATATTTTCTTTTTCTTTATTAATTTGCCAAATAAATGTAAAAGGAACGCTTGCCATTCTTTCTTGGTGGAATTTCCCAACAGTTCCTCTGAGAGTTGATCACAGCTTTTTAGTCAACCATGAATTAAGTATGCAATGTGCTTATACACGATAGAGTTCGGTAGGTTTAATTCGTAGCAGTTGCTGGGGATTTTTTCAGTTGGGAAGAAGAAACAAGCGAGTGACAGTGGAAAAGGGATGGAGTGTTACACTCTGGGTGATGTGTCTGGGTTTGCTGAATGAAACAGAAGTATTTTGTGCCTAATAGCAGTTGACAAATCTCTCAATGGTGTCTAGTAAACATCAAGCCAGCCTCAAGAAAAAAAAAACCATAATGGAACGACCTTTTCCTTTTTGATTTCTGTTCTCAAAGTTGTTTCATGGAAACAAACATCTGTAAGATCTTCTCTCTATAAAGCACAACACTACAAAAAGATCTTACAGCTTTTTGTCCGGTCTTGAAGTGCCCCTATTTATTTCAGTCAAGTAGACATACTCCAAGCCTTTCTGTATGTCTGCAAATAAAAAGTTTTAACAAAAAAAAAATAATCCCTCTTTTTTTATTATTATCATTAATTTTTTTCCCCTTCCTTTTCCACCCTTTTCTCTTGGGTTTTTGTAACACTTGTAGATTTTGCTGCGTGTGTTCTTTGGTTTGTGAAGGCAGTGGTGTCAGGGCACAACGGTAGAAATGGGTGTTGTTTTGTAAATACTTCTCCTTAATTTCCACACTGCTGCTGAACAGTGTGTGGCGTTCTCCCCCGTCAGCTTCGCAATACTGACATCGATCGTTTGAGAGGAATTATTCAGATTTTATTTTTGTATCTGTGGTAACAAACCATTAACCAAATTTTCCTTTTTTTTTTCTGTTTTTGGGTTGTTTTTTTTTATTTTATTTTTCTCCAAGCTATCGCTCACATTAACAAATTAAAGTGCCTGAAGCCTCATCATTATTGTATCTATATACTAAAAGTTAAAACCCTGTTGTATTGATTTTTATAAGCCTTTTTACCTCTGTGTAAAAAAAAACCAACAACAAAAAAAAAAAAAAAAACAAAAACAAAAAATATATATACAAGTGTATGATGTACATTTTAGTTCTTAACTTCTTTTTTTATTGTTTCTAATATGTATGATCCGTGTAGCTATTGCTTTAAAATGTACCATGTAAATATAAATACATCATATCAAAATGATGACGTTTATTGTCACAATGGTGCTGTTTCTTGTTGGTCAGCTGGAAAAGGCGGGGGGAAGGAAATGGGGATGCCTCAGGAGCTGCCTCCCCAAAACCTTGGGGTTTCTGAGGTAAAAACTTGGCTTATTGAGCGTTTCTCGGTGGGGAGCATTCCCTGCCGTGGGCACGGGTTGTTCCCACCCAAATGCAGTGGGGAGCGGGTCTGTTTTAAAGTGGTTTTTAGGTCATTTTTGGGTGTTGCTCACGTTCTGTGCCGCAGGAGGCCACGGTGGCCATGACAGCGGCCCGGGTTCCTTCAGGTCTCCCTCCTCCCATGGGCTGCTTTAGGCAGAACTAAATACATTACAAGGGCTGTTTTTATTTTATCTTGCTTCACGCAAGCAGAGCAGCCCCAAGTAAAGGGGAAAGCAGACAGAAAAGCGGCAGATAATGGCTGCTGAGCAAGGGCGGCCTTGCTTTTTGACGGCACACAGTGCAGCTTTGCAGGGCTGGCCAGGGGCTGCTGCTGCTGAGGGGAGAGCCCCGGGGCGGCTGGCACTGCCGTCCCTGCTTGGAGAGATGGTGGA
This sequence comes from Ara ararauna, assembly GCA_028858755.1. Classification (NCBI taxonomy): domain Eukaryota; kingdom Metazoa; phylum Chordata; class Aves; order Psittaciformes; family Psittacidae; genus Ara; species Ara ararauna. The sequence goes on from CM054379.1 coordinate 10,827,264, forward strand.
AGAGGAATGACCCGGCTGATACCAGCGCCAGGCTGCAGGCAACCGACTGAGGGGACAGGGGGAAATGTGGTGAGTATATCAGAATTTTTATGTGGATTTCCAGCGGGGGCCAGAAAGACTAATGCCCACCGCCTCAGTTTTATTTACTGGAGGTAGCTTTTTGCCCAGAGAAGCTGTGTTCAAGGCCAGGTTGGACAGGGCTTGGAGCAACCTGGTCTAGTGGAAGGTGTCCCCGCCTGTGGCAGGGGATTGGAAATGGGTGGGCTTTAGGGTCCCTTCCAACCCAAACCATTCTATAAGTGATAACCAGCTGTGCTCCTTTTTCTATGTGCTGCTGCTTGTTTCATTGCTGAACAGGAAAGCTGCATGTAAGAGGGGAAGCAAAGAGTACATGCACCAGACTGTGTATTGTCTTGTAACAGGTTTGCCCCCTGCAATGGTGCTTCGCATGATCTGCGCCCACCCAGCACATGGGCTGGCACATTGGTTGTGTGAGTAACCTCGGTGTTTAATTTGCTTTGCTGAGATCCCTGAGTCCCCTCTTACTTTTTATTGGTTTCTATTTGTATTTACATACTTCTAGAAATATTATGTGCTCATATAAACAGATTGCTGGGTATGTTTATTATACAACTGTATGTTTGTTAAACACTTAAAAACAAAACAAGTGTGTACTTCATGAGAAACACATGCATTGGTGGGTTGGGTTTTGTGTTGAGGAGGGCTCACCACACAAAATCCTTTGGTCTTTGCTGGTTTGGACTCCCATCTGTGGCTAAACCAAGGGCAGAGTGACTCTTAACAGCCTGTTGCTCACAGTCCATCGTGCTCTCTTGGCTAACTATGGCAAGAAGACTTCTACCCTGCTTCCTGATTGTTTGGATTCAGCTGGTCCCTCAGAAGACCTGGCTAAGCCATGTATCTTGCAGCCTGCAGCTTTCTTGCTTTCATCTGTGAATCAAAGGGGTTGCTTATGCCTTGAGATTTCTGAAGTGAACCAATAAATGGCTCATTTGGACTCTGGATCCACGGAAAATGCAAACTCTACCAAGATACAAGGCAACATGAAAGTCAGTCAGCCTTCTGCAGGCTAGTTGGTGTGGAGGCCCCAGGCTTACTCCTGCTGATCATCTGGGATGGGTGCTATCCTCTCAGTAGGACACAATCAAAGAGATTTGGAGAGGGCACAGATATTATAAGCTCACAACCATAAGGTTGAGTATTTAATGGCCTTTAAAAATATGTATATTTCACTAGTAAATGTAATAAATATTACATTTAAGAACAACATCCTTTCACCCAGGCTGAGTTTTAGGGGCTGACAATGCAGTTATGCATTTTATAGCTAAGAGACAACACTAATTCTGCTGCTACCATTGCCTGGATCAGAATGGCTCTCCTGACCTCTCCTTTCCCTGCTTTGGTTGCAGGAGCAGCGCTGATCCAGTTCACCCCCAAGCCTTTCTCCTAGGGAGGCATCCTTAGGTTCAGACAAATGTTATCACAGCAGTCCCACCTGTGTTGAGCTTTTCTCCTTGTAGCCTGTGCAACTGAAGAGACAGAGGGCAAGGAAAGGGTTTTCTTGGCTGTGCTCACTCAGGAAACCTGCAAATACTTCTAACAAGCCTCTCCTCATAAAAGCAGTGTCAGGTCAGGAACTGCAGGGTGAACGGAGGGTGACTGTGAAGGATAACCAGTGTGGATCCCTCCAGCTACAACAGCTCTGTTTTCCTGCAAGGTATCAAGATAAGAGTTTGTCAGGAATGACTGTAGCTGCCCACTGTTGCCTTCAGGGACAGAATGTTTGCATGAGGAGGGCTCACCCAGCCTCCTTTAGTCACTCAGTAATAAAAAGTTTTTCTCACTCTGCTCAGAGAGCTGTAATTTAAATAGGAGGAACTGACTTATCCCTGTTGTGAAAATGAGTAAGTCCAACAGAGTCTGAATGACTTGTGTAATGTCACATAGTAATCTGTGGCCTGGAGTATCCTGAGTGCAAATCCACCACCATCTTCATCCAAAGGTCATCCCTCCGGTCACTGAAGATAGACTGAGAGGTTTGGGTTTCTACCAGAGCCTCATGGCATGGAGCACAAACCAAACCAATAGGCCCAGCCAGCAAGGAATGTGTAAATCTCCTTTCTCTGCTAATTCCACTTAGAAATGCAAATTTGAAGTAGCTGTCAGGATGCCTGGAAACAAGAGGTATCACTGCATGTGTTCCCAATGCTTATCACAGGCAGAACTTGGCTTCTTGTACAGACCAAATGCAGCCTTTTTCACAAATCATTTGAGGGTGTGCTTGCAGCACTAGCAACAGGAAATGCTCTCCTTACTTCACGACATGATGCTAGGTGACTTAACATCCTCCTAACGCCTTGTCCTTTTCCAGGATGTTCAGCCTTCTGGTGTTTTCTTAACATTTTGAATTAGGCAATTAAATTCCTTAGTATCTTGGTGGCATACATGGAAATAAATAGAAAAATGTTTGGCTTCTACCCAGAGACAAGATATTTAAATGGTGGAAAGTATGTGTGTATTTTTGGGGTGGTGTACTTAGATCTCCACAAATTCTTTTAGTTGCTTCCCTGAACAACCATCCCATGCCATTCATCTCATTCCCCCGTTCTCCACTTGTAAATTCATTTGGGAAGAGTTAACAGCCTTTGGTTTGGCTCCTGCTAGATTTCAAGCCTGCTGCCTAATGTTGTGTGAGTCAGGATCTCACAGCAGCACTCTGGGTGGTTGTAAAGAGAAAGGTTTCTGAGGATTGTAACACACCCCATCTCTCTGCATGAGCAGTCACAGCTCCATGCACTGATGTGTGCTCTGAGGTGGCAGGGAAAGTACAAAGCCATTTCCAGACCTCATATAATTCATGTAATGACCTAAGGAGTCACTGATGTTAAGAATATGTATCATTGCATGGGGAGCTAGAATTAATGCCTGCTTAGGGATGGCTAAGACATTACTAAGTCATACACAGCCTTGAACTTCATTCTTATCCAGAATATTTAATTATTCTTAATTACATAGAGAGTGTAATGTGAACTGACATTTCTTTTTCTGCATTTTCTAAGGTTATGTCACACTGAGCTGCAGAACTGGCCAACATCTGTTTTAAGGGAACTGACAGGACTACTATCAGGCTTACCACTCTGAGTAAGCATCTTTCTGATTTTCACACTCTTATTTCCTGTTTCAATGTTGTGCCAATGTTAACTTATTATCTGCTTAAGCTCTTGATGTGAGATTTCAGTATTATGAAAAAAATAACAGGGATGGGGAACTTGTCAGTGCAAACAGCGAGATCTTTAACGTTGAAATATCAAGTCTGATATGTTCCCAAATGTACCCTATCTTCTAATCTGGGACTTCCAGTCGTCACATTATGTTTAGCTCCGACCTGATTCAGAAACTAAAAGCTCAGACACTTCTAAAATTCTAAGCATTAACATCCTTGTGCCCTGGAGGGCCATTTCCAAGCTTAAAAGCCCAATTCCAGAACTACTGAACTCAAGTGATTTCACTTTAAAAGTGCTTACTCTTTACAACTTCCTGAGAACAATGATAAAAGCCAGGTTAGAAGTATAACTTTCAACCACATTTGCTAAAGTGCTGGCCACAACTTAAAACAGAGAGCATTTTGATGTGCACAGCCAAAAGAAGCAGCACTCTGCTGGTTTTGTTCATGAGTCTAAACATTGCAAAATTCAAATCCCAGTAAATGTGTTTCACAAAACTCTGAGCAGCTAAAAAAGACAGAGTAGAAGCTAGAGCTGAAGGTGGGGTATATGGTTCGCCCCAGAATGGAAACATAAGTAGAAATGCACTAATTTTTCTTCTTTTTCGATTGTTTTTTTTTTGGGGGAGAGCAGGGGTGCCTAAAACGAAGATCCCGGTGTCACAGTAATGTATTGATGCAGGGCCTGATGTTCAAGCTGAAGTACCCCCAGCCGTTTCTGCGTATTCCTGCTGGGAAGGGCAGATGAGCTGCGCCTCTGAGTGTTCAGACTGTCACTGCAGCTCAGGTTCCCAAGCAGGAAACATATATACACACATGTATGTGTGTATGTGTGTGCGCACGCGTATCCTTTTGGAGCAAAAATAGCCAGCATGAGTTAAAACCCCAAGTGATAGTTACCCTTTAGATAAATAAATAAGCAGGTAAAACTCCAGCTGCGTGGCTGACCCTCGTGGCTTGGCAACAATGAATGGGGTTTTCTGTGCAGTGGCCCCAAGTGTTGGGTATCACTGCAGGATTTCTTTGTTCGTGCAGTGATTAGACCTCAGTGAATGTCCTCACCATGGGGAATACCCCAGAACCCCATTAAGTGGTTGAGCCAGCCACAGAAAGGGAAGGCTTCCAAAGGAGAAAATGAAGCAATAGGGTGAAGCAGAGTATTCTGCTCAGAGGAGTTATCTGCTTTGCTATGACTTGATGGTCATGTGCTGAGTGGTCAGTGGCTCTGTTTCTCTGGGGCCAGCGAGTGGCCTGTGGGGAAACCAAGGGCATTTTAGGGAGTAAGAAAGCCTGTTTATTCATTCATCTGCCTGAAATGGAGGGGTTTGGTGCAAAGGCCAGAGCAAGGCAGCCTTTGCAGTGATGCACCGCAGTTTATATATGGTTTGTACCATCTGCCACAGGGCTGAAGCGTAGTTGTACTTCCACATGTAGCCAGAAGTGCCACAGGCCTGGAGCAGGCTGCTGGTTGAGAAGAGTCCTCACACTTAACCCCTGTCTTTGCAGAGAGGTTCAAAGGGCTGTAATGTGTCAGAGAGGAAGCAAGAAATACCACATACATTTCATTTCAAAACTCTCGCACCCACCACAGGTGCAATGCTATTTGCTGCATTTGTGCTTCCCTAGGCTTTAAACAAATGGACTTCTTCCAGCATCAGGTAGGAGAAGGCTGGAGAAGAAAAGAACATTTGATGGCAAGAGACTGCATTCCCCAGTTCCCTGACTTCATTTAAGTCAGTGGCAAAAATCCCATACACTTAAGCCAGGCTTTTTCTCCCAGGGTTTGAAGGATTTGGATGCCAGTGTATCAAGATTTGACACTGAGAGTACCCCTTCCACTAGCATCTCCCTGAGGTATACTTTCCATGGTCTTCTCCCTTCCCCATCCTCCTAAGGGACACTATGTACAATGACAGCCTCAGTCCACAAAACAGGATTTCTTATCCTACACTGTGCACCAGCTCTACAATTCTGTCTTTAAGGAGCTGTGTTTTAAGTGTGAGCCACTTTCTGCTCCTGCAGAGTTGCAAGTGGGTGAGTGAGGAGTGAGAGCATCCTGCTGACAGCCCAGGAAAGGCTTTGTGGGACCCCAGGACCAATGGTTTTAACCTTAGCACCGTTACTATCACCTTTTTTCCTGTGCCTAACTGCTAGATCATTTCATTCACTTGGACCTTCAAAAATAACAGACGGCGAAATAAAAAATACATCTAGGAGGAGTAAGCAGTTTTTACTTAAAAAGTGACAAATTGGCAGGGACCTTCCCTCAGCCACCTTACACTTATTTTTGACAGCTTAGAAGGTTTTGAGCTGTCAGCAATTCTTTCAGATACTAGGCTGAATTTCCATTCAAAGATTAGAAGGCTGAAAGGATGCCTATGTACTAACATACATGAGAAAAAGGCCCTGTAACAGAGAAGCACCCCTGAAAGGACTCTGTTTTCAAACCCACTCACATACATAATGTTTTAAGAGCTGTCACCATCAGAGCTCATTTTATGGCCAGTTCCTGAAGGAAGTGGTTGTAAAGATGTGGCACGAAGAGCAGAAAATCCAGGTGCTGAGCAGAGAGCTTTTGAACTTACAGCAAATGCGTGATAGTTTTTTCTAACCAGAACAACTGCTGTTTGTGACCATCTGAACTTTGAGCTACAAGAAAATGTCTTTGGGGTTCGTCAGGCTGATATCCTGTCTCTAACCACAGCCTGTACCAGATACTTCAAAGGCAGAGAATACAAGAAACTCTGTATTGGAATCATCTGCTAGCAGAGGAAATTTCTTCCCAACATCAGACAGTTTGTCACTGATTTATCCGCTCTGACAGGAGAGTTTATGTGCCTCTTAAAAACCAATCCAATTGAATGTAACAGTGATGTAAGTTTGTTCATTAAGCCTAACAATTTTTTTGTTTGAAATGTGTTTGATTTCGCTGCCCTACCGTAACAACCCTCCTACCGTTTTCTCTGGAGATTTTTCTAGTGCTGAAGTAACAGTTTGATTCTTTTTCCAGCCAGTTTTTATATAAATAACCCTGCGAAGTTAATGATGCTCAAGAGCTGAGGCCATATAGCAGCCATTTTACAAATGCCAGTGTCTCCTCCTCCAAATCCTTCTGGCAAGTGTTTTTAATCCCCTTTTATGGATTCTTTAACCTTAATTTTCTTATTGTTGGAATGATACTGTGTTCTTATTGTAGTACAGTTTCTCTGAAGCCTCTTATGTGTCAAAAGACACAAAACAGATTGAGGATATGAAAAGACAGCAAATTTATTGGTTTGTTTCTGTGTCAGATTGCTGACATTGAGCTGGATTTGTAATATTTGCTTTCTGGACTGGGATACTTTCAAAGACGGCTGTGCTGTGGCTCTGTATATAAACTAGGATGCACTTGGTTTCTGAGATGAAGGTGTGAAGTCCATTTTTAGGCTCTATAGTATGAGTGGCTTTGCTATGAGAAGTGCTGAATGTCTTAATTTCTTCCTGAAACCCACAATATTTTCTAGCTGGGTAGGTGTAAAACATTGGCCCCACTGAGGTCAATGGCAGACTTCCCACTCCCTTCAGTAATGTATAATCACCCTCAAAATACAGAGTTAGGGGACTAGTTATCGACAGCTATTTTTCTAATAGCCCAGTTAATACACAGGCCATTATCCAAAATGCCTCTTTGTGTTTCTTTCTTTGTGCAAAGCTCTTCTATGCATTTTCCCAACTCCAGTAAAGAAACACAGAAAAATTCAGCAGCCAGAATTGCCATCACAGCCTATTTAAAGGCATCTATTCAGCCTTAGCCATAAACAACACAAGTGAAAGACCTGCTTTGCTTAAAAGAAGGTCTGGCCAGGTGAGCAATTCAGCCAAATAATAGAAACTTAGTGGTTCTGATGTAGAAACTCATTGGTTGATATTTGGATCCTAGTTTGAGACTTCTAATTTGATTGTTTAGCAGTTGTTGATTGCTTCAACATGAACTACAGATGATCAGCAATTCAGGAGATCAGGCCATAGATTGCTGAAAATAGGGAGGTTTTAAGCTGTGGGTCCTAAGGCTCTGAGCCTCATTGAATTTAATCATGCCTTGGAGTAAAAAGACACACACAGATTCAACTTTGGCTTGGTTTCTAACAGATCTGAATTTGCACCATTAATCTTCCGCTTGCCCTACTCCCATAATGGCTCTTGAGCCACATGCTCAATGAAAACCAAACTGAGGTCTTGCAGAAGTTAATTTCTTATGAGCTTCATAAAAATAGGCAGCTGGGTAAAATAGAGAGTTGTTAGTGTGCTTGCTGAGCCCATCCCTGATCAGACACTGGAAGAACAATGTGGGAACAGCCCTGTTATGAATGCCCTACCTGGGGATAAGCTCCGCTGGCAGTCATGCCCTGCTGGACAATAAACATCCATCCCACAAGAGCAACTTCACTTCCACACCATACCTCTCTGAAACAGCCAGTCATGCTCAGACACATCATTTGGAAAGCAAGCGCTGTTGTTTTCATCGCTTGTGGAATACTTGTTTTAACATATACCAGTGTTATCTAGGAGGGAAGTGACATGTTTTCCCAATCAGGGCAAAGAAATGTGTCAAGTAATGCCCTGGTTTTTTTCAGTCTGGCTCTAGCTGCTAAAGGTCTGCTTCACAATTTGTTAATTCAGCTGAGAGTGTTGGCTGTATCTTTGAAGGGCTGTAGATGGATGAATTGCTTTTTTTTTTTGTTGTTGCCAGATTAAAGTCTGCTCTCACCTTTTTCCTCACTTGCTTGTGCATAAATATGAGGACCTTTCCGTCCATGAAACTGAATCACTGTAGCTGGAAAGTCAATGATTCCAAGAGGTTTCCTTGGGCTCCTAATTGCATGAATAGAGAGATTCCTGGGCTCCAAAAGGCTTAAAATGTCTGGATTCTGCTAATAATAACACCCCAAAGGAAATAGTCCAGCTGACTGTATGTAGGCCAGACTTAATCAATTAACACACTGAGATAATGACATACCAGCTTATGAAGCCACCTGAGTATGCTCACGTGTGAAGACAGCCACTGGCTACAGGAGGTCTGATGGCTTCACAAATCAAATAGCACAGAACTGTCAATATTTAGCTCTGGGATTTCCAGAAAGCCACACTGAGATAGAGAGTAACAGTGGTTTCTGAAGAAACATCTATCTTTCCATGCTAATACCTAAAGTAAAACCATGGCTCAGGGGACACTGGTATCAGAAATAAATGTCAGATGCAGTCCTTTATGGGCTGGTGTTTGCAAACTGATACCTGTTGGAGCTGTTCAGCCAGAGTCAATAGGACCTTTCCTGCACATATCTCTGCAGAACGGGGTTCTGTGTACGGAAATGTTGCTTACTTTGGAAGTTTGGGTTGTACACGTCTCCACATTACACAAGCTCATGTGAGCCAACGTTTGCATAACAGCTCTTGAAAAAGTGGGCCTCAAAATGTCAAAGGGAGCCCCCTTTCATGTGAAAGATGAAAGCCACGTTGTCTTGGCTGAATTCCAGCATCTATCCTTGTGTGTTCAAGCGGATGATGGAGGTTTTCTTGTGGTGGCTCCTGAACCGGGTGCCCTTTTCCAGCCAATAAAGCTCAGTCGATTTTCCTTGATTTTGCTGTGGGCTGAATTACGTACAAAGGGGTTACAGTAAACTCTTAATTGGTGGCTGCTTGAATGTCTGTGTGAGCCCGTAGTTCACCCATCTGTACCATGAGGGCAAAAAAGGGGTCCCTTCCTTTTTGACCCTTTTGTCTGATGTGGTTTGTTTGCAAGATCTTCCAGGCAGAGATTGTTACCACATGGTTGCACACTGCCTACTGGGATGAGGGACCCTGGTCCCAGTAGTAAATAACAGCCTTCAACAGTTACTCTCACGTGAATAAAATACGACTGGCAGAGTGATCCAAGTCATTTATCAAATAACCCACAGCTCCACCCGCATACAGCTCCCCCATATGAATCCTGAGGTTAATTAAAAGAATCTAAAGAATGGTGGGGTTAGGGTGATTTTGGTTGAGCACTGAAGATTGATGTATCCTCACAAGGTCCCCGTGCTCTTCCTTGAGGCTGGCGGTTTTGCACGGTCGCTGGACAGGCCCTGAAAGACCACAGCTAAGTTTCTAGCTCCCCTGTGCAGGCTGTGACAAACTACAGGTTTAAATATTCATTGCATTCCTTACATGCCAAATCATCTAAGTTGGAAAGCAGGAGCCTAAGATTTTGCAAAGCTGCTTTTGCACATAAAGACCATTAAAAATTCATCATGACAAGGAAAAAACAGCAACATTGCCAGTAGTCGGGAACTTCGTGTTGACTTGGCTAATGCTTTGTGGGACTAAGTTAGAGCTAACCCACATTAATCCACTTAAATGGAAGGGTGAGCCTGATCCAGTAAAAGCAATAAATCCTTTTTAGAGCTGACCATACTCTGGTTGCACTACAGGAGAACAGGGCTGAATGGCAAACAGTTGACAGGAGGTAACTGAATGCGGCCTGACTTTCCAATGTGCCAGGTAATTTAACCTGCAGCATCCCCTTTCCCCCTTATGCACAGACCAGTTGCGGGTAGGACCACATCCCAAAGCTCTTGGCATCAGAGGTGGAATGATAGACTGTGAGGTGGGGAAACTCATTGCCAATACAGAGCTGGAAAGGTTGAAGCAGCTCTCCGTCATCACAGGTAACGGGTACCCGAGATGCCTGTGTTGGCAGAGTTATTATTCCAGGCAGCTCGAGATGCAGGAAGCAGAGATGGACAAACACCTGAGCTGGAGCTGGTGGGGCTCTGCCTTGCCTTGGAGACAGCCCGCAGATGTCAGGAGAGAAGGGCCAGCTGCTGCTGCCTTGCTATGGGTGAGGAACGAACTGAATTGCTCTTAAACTCCGCAGAATCACATCTGAAGCTGAACTGGCTCTGAAGCAAGTGGACCCACACGTCTGGGAAGTGGCTGTTACTGTCAGAGAGCAATTTTCTCAAGGCTGACCCAAGGCATGGAACTAACTCCAGACTGGGTGAATATCTGTTTCCTTATTCCTCTGAGAAACTGGGCCTGAATTTAAAAGGCCGTTTAACACTTTGAAGCCACCCACAGTTCTGTCTTTGCCTCCCACACAAGCTCCAAGGAACTGACTCATTCCCACCGTATTTTCAGCTGCGTGTAGATCCTGCTCGCAGCCCAGGAGGATCCCCGTTCAGCCAAGCGAATCAAGCACACATTGTGACTTGAGTTAGTGGGTCTTGAAAGGGTTTCTGCCACGCCGACTAACAGTCGACTGTATCTGAAGACATCTGGCCTGCCTTTTAAAGTAGAGTGGGAACCATATTCTTTAGTTAGCTGTATAATTTATGCCTTGTCTGCTGTTCTCTATTCATGATGCTTCCTTATGTTAAATAGCTGTCTGTGAAACTACGTGACACTGTCATCTGCCGTTAAATGAAAAGAGGTCTGCTCTAGGAGCAGACATTCACCTCTTCTCTTTCCTTCTCCGTGGCAAACTCATGTTGCTCATCGTCCCATGAGATGCACCTTTGGGTTTTGCAGTGCTTTAGAGTGTGTGAGCGATATGTACAGCTCTCCAGGGTTCATAACTCATGAAAATCAACAAGCCTTTCTGCAAGGGGAGACATAGGGTTCTCCCTCTGTCCCCTGCCAATCTGATTAAGTTCAAATGCTCTTTCCAATTTGGACTAAAGTCCTGACATCCCTGGATTTCTAGCTCGCTAATTCTTCCACTGCTGAGGAAAACAACTCACTTCTTGCTGACATCATGCTGTCCTCCTGTTATGCCGTATCCACTGTGAGTCTTTAAAGCTTCATGCTACGCCTGAACAATTACACCCACGTTTTGGCTGGGAAACAGAGACAAGTGAAGGCAGTTGGAAGCAGGACATGGGAGCCCTGCTTTCCATTTTCCTGTTCTTCGCACTGGGCTCATTACTGCTGTATTTCCCCCTGCCTGGTAGCAAATCCCCTGCAAATACATGTTGGGATCACCGCTCTGTGCCTTTTACCTGCTCCTCTGCAGACATAACCCAGGTCTGTTTGGGCTCTGGAGCTGTTCTGCAGGCTGTGACACCGCAGCAGTCTTTACAGATAAATATTTGCAGGGTTTTGAGCATAATCCTGCTCACTGTATTGTTACTGAAGAGAGGGGGAGGGAACATCCTTTGCAATACAAAGGAATTGTCAACAACTCAGAGAAGAAGGGGAGAAATGTCCAAAGGCATGCTCTCATTTTGGTTTGTTGCATTTGGTTTCCTTCATGCAACTCACTGGATGTTTGCCCCCCTGTGCAAAAATCTGGGGCAAAGGCCTGGCTCTTGTCTACACTATTAGCTAACAAAGCCAGGAATTTACCTCTGTCACCACCTGGGAATTGAATAATGTAAAACCAAGCTCCTCCATCCTACTGGCACTGGGCTGAGTTCCATCAGCTTCTGAGGAGCTTTTTAGAGTGCAGAGTCCTGACCTGCTCACAGTGGCTAGTATTAGCTGAGACATGAATAAACAATAAAGGAGATAAAGGAGAGGCTGGCTTGAAAGCAACAGCTGTTTCCTATGGACTCCTGAATAAATTCAGGCTCCTCTTGCTGAGGGGCTGGGCTTTTGTCCTTGTGCAAAGGAATGAACAGCTCTGGGAACTGAATTCTGATATGAGAGCAGAGTGGTATTTGTTGATCACTAAATATAAAGGCTCAGCTCAAAATGTTTCAAGAATCAAAACCATCTATTTTAAAATGCATTAATTTCAGGTAGTTTCAAAACTTCAAGCTGCATTATTTCACTTCAGCTGTGACTCTAGGAGCAGAATTACAACCCAGACTTGCATCTGTAGATCATATATGGCAAAGAGCAAAGTCCTTGGCCCAAGATAGCCTTTTGCTGACTCCAGATGTGCTCCCCTGCCATAAAACACTTTGGAGGCCTGATGCTACATTACATAAGCCACACAGTGGTTTTAACATTGATTTCAACAGGAGTGATCCCTTCTCTGTGTAACTAAGCAAAAGGTTTGGCTTGAGCCTGTTGCTAGAGTGGGTTTCTAAAGCTGGGCTTGTGGGAATGACTCCATTCGCAAAGCATGAGCCTTTGCTCTGCTCTACCCCCAGGAGTCTCGGAACTTTAGGCATTTACTCCTGATTTCCACCAGTGGAGCAGAGAGAAGAGCTTGGCCTGGAGAGGTGGATTTTCCTGGTACTTCTCTTGTGTAAGCTCATTCCATGTGTGTGGAAATCTAGCATTTTTCTTTTATAGGGAGACACAGCCTTCAGTTATCTCAGCAGTACAGCAAGAGGAAATTCTAACATCACGATCCAGGAATCAGATAAGTGCAATCTGTCTTAATGCAACAATCTCCTTTTCAGTTCCTACCACCAAGTCCCTATATCTGAAAACCCTTTGCAAACTCTATTCACTCAGGTTATCTCTTAATTTGCTGAGGGCCTGCCCGCTTTTGTTTGCATGTATAAAACCTGCAACAAATTTGGATTCCAGATTAGCTGACCCCTCTCCTCCCCCTCTGCTGCCCAGCTGCAGATGGGTGGCTGCAAACTGCAGCAGTTTGCTTTTGGCAGCACTGGCACAGCAGAGACCTTCCTACAAAAGCAGAGTTTGGAGATTTTGTAGGGAGCAGAGTTCAAACAAGCCCCATTTTACTTTAAGTAGGAGGGATAATGTGTTTTAACATATGAATCTGCTCCCCTGGTCTATCTACCTTTCTGATATAAGGCTGCAGTGGGAATTGAGGGCAGCTGGGGTCAGTGGGCTGTGTTGTGGGCTGCAATGACTTTGTGGCTCTCTGGGCTTTGCAGGCTACCTGGCTGCTAGCAAACTGGCCACTTCGGGAGAACAGACTATAGTAGCCCTGTTTCTTTGGTGAGTCTAGTATTGAATTGTGAAATTGATCTGTGATTGTATTAGCTAATCCAAGTTGCCTGCATGTCACTTCTTTTTTAGGAGTAAAGTCCCTGGAAAAGTAAAACCTGAGGGCAGTCAAGCCTTAAAAATTCTGCTATTTGTATATTTGAAATGAGTAATACCTTGCCTTAGAACAAACCTAAGTGTATTGAAATCTGAACTTGCTAAATTTCTAATGCTATTTTAGAAGAGGGCATCTTTGTCTTAAAGTTTAATATTAGCTAGAACTCAAATAGATCCCTTCAGCATTTTTTTTTCTTTCTCCTTTCTATTTTTCACCAAGTCTTGCCCATTTTGACTGCTTTCCTGAGGCTCTATTTTGTTTATCCTACACAATTTCCTTCCTTCCTTCAAGTCCAGACCCCTTTGCTCCCCTGGGGCTTCCTATGATAGCTAGGCACTAATCATGTACTTCTGCCCCAGAAGCACAGATAGAGGCTTCCTCCCCCCTGCTTCCAGTCAAAGGAGGATGTAAGGCATAATGGTAATCTTAAACAACACTGCTATTCATTGTTTGGGAGATCTGGGAAATATCCTTGAATTCAGCTTGCTAAATTAGCTGCTTCTTGAGTAACCCACAGCTGCTGCGTATCTGTCCCATTACATTCTACAAAAATGCAGCAGTTCTCATTACATACGATATTCTCTCAACATATGGACCTTCCATTAGTTTATGTCTCTGTGTAGCTCTGTTGCCATGAATGTATACACAGAAACATTTTCTTTTGTACTTAAAGAAAAAAAGAAGAAAAACCAAACCAACAATTCTTGAGAATAGATTAAAGACAGGCATTTGCAGTTATTCAGATGGAGCAAAGATGTTGGAGCGCCTCAGAATACAGAATCCTCCTCTGTCAGGAGCCAGTACTTAGATTAAAATGTTGCTTCTGGCAGTAAAAGTGCAACTACTAGTGGTTTTAAGGCTTCACCCTGCCTGTTGTGCACATGAGTATCTCCCCTGAAGTTGGCAGGCATTGTCTTGTTCATTCAGATATTGGAAGTCAAATAGACCGTCAGTGTAAGGTGATGCTTAACCATCTATCTGAGGCTCCTAAGGAGGCAGAGACATGGTTTTTGGATTAGTGTATGAGTTTGCTCCTTCACCGTGATTCACAGAGGAATTTGGTTTGAAAGAAAATGGATTCCTGGTGTCAGTGGATTTATGCTCCCTACCCTTTTAATAGCTCCTCCACATGAGCAGGGAACACGAGCAAATCTTGGGGAGAAAGGTTCCTACCTCTCTTTTCTCTTGTGCATTTTTCTAGGCTTTGCCCTTCAAAGTATAGCTGTGTCCTTGAGGAAAACTGAAACATCCATCTTTTCTGTGCTCCTTGTGAAATAGCTGGTTCCAGCAGGGTGTAATCCTTGATGCATCAAGTCCTTTAAATAAAAATGCAATGCTAGAACAAGTGCAAATTTTCCTTGGAAAACTTTGAGCACTGTTCAACACCTTTCTTATCCAGGGCTTATTTCACGGACTTCAAAAGGAGTTTGGCCAGGGGTGAGCACAGGCTCTACTCCACACCTTGGGAGAAGTGCTACACGTTTGCGCACTGACTATTGCAACCTTGCGCAAAATGAGCGGGGACAGACTGTGTCCTCTGAAAGGCAGCCCTGGACTATGCTTGACTGCAGGGTCACCAGCAGGAGCAAGAAAATATGTCCGTGAAACTGGTCTTGAGTGTGACTGTGGTTAGTAAGCTAGTGGTATCCATTTCGTTGTCTTCTTTCCTTCCTTCCGAGCACCCTGGTCTTCTCTGTTGTTCCTTTTTCTCCCTCCCTTTCTGCTTGGTTTTCTTTTCTTGAGTTAAATTTTCCTTACTCCATTTCTGTCCTGTTGGAAGTTTGGAGCACTACATCTCTGTCACTCTTTGGGATGTTGCCATGCTTAATCCTGCCTTTTTCAGGGATGTGATTTCGAGGCTTCTGATTAACCACATTCAATTAAAAATATGTAGCTCTGTTTTACACCTCTTTCCTCCTTCTATAACTAAGCTACAGTCAAGCCCCCTCAGTCTTATTCACCTAACTACAGATAGAGCCTCCTTTACACCTCTATCTGAGCAAGGTACTTAGTGCTCCTGTGCTGCGGGAGGGGAGGACCATCTCCTGTAGGAACTACAGAGCAGTTGCAGACCTGAAAGTGTGCAAGGATGTGGCTTTAGTGCAGGCTGGAGGAGCTGCCGGTGCTGGGGGCTGTCATGTACCCCATTTCATGCTGGTGCATGAACCCCAGCATGTGCAGAGGATCCCCAGGAGCTGGTCAGCTATGTGCAAGCAGCTGTCAAAACCTGGCAAGTAGGAGAGGCTGAGGACACTGATGTGGCCCCACAAAGCCATTCAGGTGCTGAATCCTATGTTAGAAGATGTCTCCTCCTCATCAGGATGCACAGGCAGGATCTCTCTGCAAGAGGGGCCCTTCTCATGAAACAGAGGAGAGGATTTGAGTTTCCCTTCAGTGGCCTCTAAATCATTTGTCCAGAGCACAGAACTGTCTCTTCCTGGAGGCATTTAGTCCCATTCCTTTAGAAGTCATCTATGATTGTGTTAGTATTTGTGCATAAATGAATATTAATGGTGAATGTGGTCTGACTACTGGGCCCATTTCCTCCCACAGCTGTTTTTGTGTGAGGCCTGATCCAAAAACATCTTGCACACACATCTTCCAGCCTGGCTCCGCAGGCGAGCTTGATGGAGAGTGCTTTGCTGGTGAAGCCTGTTGTGGTTTAGGCATAGACACAGTGCATAGCTGCTCAGTGCTGTCAGGGTCTCAGCAGATCTGCGTTCGCCTCACAGCAGACATTTAGGTACCCAGGGAACTTGTGTTTTAACTGGAAAAAAGCTCATGTGCCAGAGGCCTCCCATTGCAAAGGGAAGTTGCAGCTGAGCCGAGGTTTGGAGGGGCTGAACGCTGGAGTTTGCTGCTCCAGATGGCAGGGAAGGCCCACCCACAGCTTAGGTGGTGTTTAGGCCTCCAGATTTCAACCTGAGCACCAGCACCTCAAATCAAGCATTGAAACGTGCATTACAGCCCTTTGATTTGGATGTGGTTCTGTGCATTTTTACAGGTATCTTTTTGTGGATTTATCCCAAAGAGATTGCTGGGACTGAGCCTGGGACTCCTGCAGGAAAAGACAGCCTCAGAGACAGCAGGTTCTGAGAACAAATACTTCCAACACCCTATTTTTTAATCATTAAATGAGCATATCCTGACTGATTTCAATGTATTTAAGCAGGGAAAGGGATTCATTGTACGACTCACAGGTCTGAACAAATTGCTACTGGTATACTTTTTGATGCAAACCCCTCACAACTGCTTGTAAACCATGTGCAAGGGCTGTGTGTGCTCCAAAACTTCTGGACCTGAAAAGCTTGTTAGCACACAATGCGCATGCTGACCACTTCTACTGAGAAGGGGCATGACCCAGGGTACGGCAGGCAGCTAAAAGGGTTCCATTCCCCAGAATCAGTCACAAATAGTTTGCCCTGTTCTTGGTTTTAATCACACGATCCAATTACAACTTAATCCCATCACTATGAAATAAACATTCCCACCTTTGTTTTTTTTAATGGTGTAGAAAGCTGCTCACAGCCTTGTGCCTGACAATTAGTCTGTGGGTTGTGCAGAAGAGGAAGGGGGAAGGAGGAAGGAGGAAGGATGGCTGGTGAAACGCACAACCTGAAATCCCTTTTTTCGGCCCAAAATGGGAGCGGAGCAGCCCATAGAGGTGCTGTCAGGGATCCAAGCAGGCTGGGGTTAAACGGTTTCCTCAGCTTTTCTTCCTAAATCAATTTGAATATTCTTGGCAAGCTCCGTTACGATGCATGGTGGGCAGCTGTGATTCAAGCAGGGAGTTTTTTTCCCCCTTTCTACTGTCCCAGTCTTCCTGTCTTGTGCAGATGTGATCCTTTCCCTCTGTCTGCCTAACAGCTAATTATTTTACCAGACGAGCCAATAGTCTGAAGAAAACAGACCATGCATATTCTTGAAAGCAACAACTGTGTTACAATGTCGGGGGGGATGGGGAATTAAAAGAAGAGAGAAAAAGGAGTCACTTCCTTCTGACCCACTCCACTCCATAAGAAAACCTCCAGAAATAGCAAGCATTTTGATTTATAAGGAACCAACCTACCTCCCAAGTTAGTACCCCCCTTTAACAGCAAGAAACTTGCACCATGTATTTGGGAGAAGTGGGGAAAAGCCAGCCTGAATATAAGGCATCCAGCTAACAGCTCTGTAATCAACAGCAACCCAAAAATGTACACCCCCCCCCGTTACTGCAGGACTGTGGGCAAGAGTACATCAGCTGCTCCCCAGAAACTGCCTGGGTGTTGCTGCCCTGCTGAAATCTCATTCCCAGTCACAATGATGCCTTTCTGATTAAAATCATCAGTGCCTGGGTCTGGAAAGGGCATGAATCCTGCTTTCTGTGTTTGGTGGTTCTGTTTGAGGGGGCTTTTCTGGTGCGGTGGATCTCTGAGCTTTGCATCCTGCTCCAAAGCCAACAGCTCTAAGCCGTTGCCTGCCATGCCGCAGGTGTGAGCTGTGAGCTACCAGCAAGCACCACAACTGTGTAATTGCGTTTTATAGCCTACAGGCTCTGTTTCGAGAATGCCTCGAGGATTGGGTTTCATAGGCAGGACAGGCAGAGGAACGCTTCATTTCCCAACCCCACAGAAGCTCAGCACAGTTGCTTGCTGGAACACCGCTGTGACACAAGAAGCGTGTTGTCCTGCTGATACCCACTGAGCCACACTTACTACCTGCCTTCATCCCACAGCAGTGAAGAAGAGCAGCTCAGGGGTGTTTGCTCTGCTTTGAAAAGGCTGGTACATGCCTTGTATTTGAGGGGCCCTGGTGTTTTCGAAAGTGGGACAATAGCATACTAATGCTGGGAGGCAGGAGGAAAGGCTCAAAGGAAAGCATGTGCCTCGCGGTGAGGTAGAAGCTGCCTGGTACATTTTGGAAAGCTGTATTAGAGCTTAGGGTGCTAATCACTGATGGATTCAGCACTTAGAACGAGAGTTTTACAGAGGTCTACTCCTGCTGGTGCAGAAGCTGCAGGGTCTTTAATCACACAGAGAAACGCCTCTGCTTTTTTCTAACAGGCAGCACTTTTCCTAGGAGGTATCAGCATGCCTCAACATCGGTAAACCCAAGTGCTCCAAATATATTCTCTTTATTGTTCTGCACAAGCAAACCCTTGAATATAAAGAGTGACCCATGCTGCTCTGAAGGCCAGCATTGGCTGCCTACAGGCATAATCTGCACCAGTGAATCCTCCTTCATTTTCAGCTGCAGCTCAAAAGTTGAGTTGCTTTCAAGCAACTAAAAACCCTAAAATCAATCTACTCTCCTAAAAAGCCTCAACAACCGACTACAGAATTCAGAGCATCCATCAGGATGGGGAGAGCCCCGTCCCTCATGGACTGCCTCACTCACCTTTCGAGGAACACGTGACTTCGCTGACAGTACTGGAACAAGAGCCAAAAGGATGGATGTGCCTCATTCCTGTGTTGCCATTTTAAGCCTGGATAACCATTTCATTAGTTGTTCACCCTCCGGGGCTGTAAATTCTTGTATAATTAGATAATGAGCAATTATCATCACAGCATTTTGTTCTCACGTGGTACTAGATGTGGATTCCAGCGCTGTCCATGTTTCAAAGGCTCATGTTCCAGGTTATTACCCAGTAATGCTATGGGAAGCACTAGCACCCCGTGGACAAGACTTTCTTAGAGGGAACAAACTACCAGTATTACAGGTGCTAATATAAATCCCACCTGATCTTATTTAACTTGCCCATGGTAGTTTGAAGTAGTGTGGATATTCACTACAATGAGAAAGCCCTAAAATATTCCAAGATGATGTGGTTGAGTGCTTCCCGAAATACTGCCTTTCATGTCCTTAATGCCACCCTTGCCTTCCCTGCTTTGGCAGGGAAAGCCAACATCAGGGTTACATGGAGCGGTTTAGAACAGAAAGTTACTGGACAACATAAAGATTTAGATTTGGAGTAGCCCCCAGAAAGGCTGCTGTGCTAAGAAAAGCACCCGATGCAAGTCAGGACTTACAGGATGTACTTGTGTTGAGGTCAGCAACTGGCAATTAATTACTTCGTTAAAATACCTGGAGAGGTTTAAAATGGGCACATGGTGAGAACATGCGTGCAAGAGGAGGATCTTGAAACCACTTCAGCTTTAGGGCAAACAAAAAACAGATGGGAGATGGGCGTGGTGATGAAAAGGTGTAGGCAAGGGGCCCATATCTGTCATTATTCCTCCAGCTACAAATTAATTACCATTCCTAGGCTTTGGGGAACAGAGATTTAGAGTTAAAAAAAAGAGGTATGGGAAGGAACATAAGTTCTGCGGTTGGAAGATGCCCCTTAGCATCATCCCAAGCCTCTGCTAAGACTTTTAATATGCTTTACTCATCACCCAGAATAGAAACTGTTTCCCTGATCTCCCACGTTAAGGAATTGCTTCCAAAGGATGGGGGGAAGAGAATTTAATAAAATATAAATTGAGAAGCAAATCTCCCCTCCCTGATTTTTTCCTCCTTTTAGCTGCACCAGAGCAGAACTCAGCACAAGGCAGGCAAGAAGCCCTTCTCCAGCTGTGAGGGCGATAAGCAGATGTGCACTGCACTCTTGTTCTGTGCAGTTGTTAGCTGGGACAATAGCCTGCAACAGGGGGTTTCAGAAAGGCAAGCTGCGTACCTGGAGATGTTACTTAAACCTGATCTTAATGCTGTAATGCAGTGAAGGTAAGAGGCAAAATTAGCAGCCTACTCTGAATGGAGCATTTTTTTTCTTGAGGCCTATAAAAGTGGCAGAGACAGCCACCACCAGGACAACAAACCAGCCCATTATAGAAGAACAAGTATCACATGGCAGGGCTCAAAGAAAGCAAAATTTTAGGGTAGATTTTAATACTTGCCTAAAAGGTCCAAACCATTTTTTTCCTAACCCAGTTCTCCTTGCTAGAACACAGGAAAAGATATATTTGGATTAAACCCCCCCCCCAACCAACCCAACAACAAAACTAACCCCAAAACACCAAGAAGCCCCCCAGAACTTGATTTTTCACAGTATTGAAACAGCAAATGAAGCTTGTTTGTGGAAAATTGAATTCCTCCCTGCGGGCACTTCATCTCTATTGAAAAAGTTGACTAGCAAACATCGACTGAGCTGTTTTCAGTCCTTTCCACACAAAAGGCATGTCAGGCAAAGCAAAGGGAGGAGTGGGGAACATGAATTAATACTGAGCAGTGGTAAAGTCCAATTTATTTATTTTCCCCCAGAATGCACAGTGATGGAATAAAGATTTTAGGTTTGGGCTTACATTTGTTTGCTGTTTACCTGTACCTAAGATGACAGGTGCTTGATCTAGCCACCGAGACAGACGCACCCAGAGCCAAACTGCACACACTGATTCACTCCAAGAAAACCAAAACCATTATCCTACCGGGGCCATGATGCCTGGGGAACATACATACAGAACAGCACAAACAATGAACTGGGGTGAAGAGGCTGGTTGAGCTTGTTTCAAAGCCAGATAAATGCATCATGATGAATGGGCCAGCCACTACTATCCACACAGCAAGCTGAGAATTACATTTCAAGGTGCAAGAGCTGCTTCAAACCACTGCATCTTTCTACATGCTACACATGAACCCCGCATACAGTTCTTGTATCAGCTAAAATGAAGGAAGCAGGTGAAGCAGCTCATGAGGTCAACACCACCAAGGAGATTTTTCCTAAATGGAAGATCATTGTGTGACTTCTGAGCTTATCCAGAAATGCTGAAGTCAATACAAGTTGAGGGCTCTTCCCAGTTTGCAGTACTGAGCATGGAGCTTGAACTCGAAAAGAATCTTGTTCAGGGATAAGGATTTTATTTTCTTTTTAAAGAAACCAGGATGGAGGGAGTGGAATCTTGGCAAGAGAATGGAGTCAGGGTGCTTCTCTCACTCTACAACAACAATCAATAGGGAATGTGTTATTTTGTCATGTCAGATTTCCTCAGCAGAAGCAGCTGATGATAGTTTTGTGGTGGAACTTAAGTTAGAGAAAAACTGACAGAACTGTGACTTCCCAAAGGAAACAAAAGCAAACATAATCTACTTTGAAAAAATCTGATTTTATTTTTGTATTGAAAAGACCTGTCAATTTAAATAGATGTTTATTTCCATTCATGGTCTCAACCAGTGTTGTGTGTTAACATTATTCAGAACCGTATAAAAAGCCATTTGTGTTACATCAGTTAACATCCTAGAACACTGGGGGGAGGGAGGGGTTTGAAGCAGCTTAACATTAAAAATAGGATGTTCCCAAAAAACTTACAACTGATGCGGCATCTTCTAGTCTAATTTTATAGGAGCTGAAGCATATTGCAAATACAACTCAAGTTATTTGGTCTTCAAAAACAACTTTAAAACCAGATTGCTTTCATAGCAATATCGAAGCTGTCAGCTGGGAGAACACACACATACACTCTTGTGTCTGCAAACACACACATGGAGAACCACACTGAACACAACTGGAACACCCCATTCAGTATCTGAATTACGTATGTGTTCTGAATCCATGAGAGCTGCAATTTAAAATGCTAGTTGCCTTTTTTCAGTATATACACCGTTTCCATGGAAACCCAAGATTCTGCACAATCAACTGACATTTATTACTCATGGTGCTGTGAAGTTCTCGAGTGAAAGGGCCAAACTCCAAAACCTTTACTCAAACATACACATCCCTAACCAAAGCCAATGAATAGGGGAGAAGATGCTTTAGGAAAGGGGTCCTGCAGGGTCAGGGTCTAGATTTGAAAAACCACATGACAGATTGTCATTCAAAAAAAGGTTTTTAAGTCATTCTTTGGTTTATTTCCACGATTCTCAACACTGTCCAAAAAGCCCAGAGACAGTCACATGAGAAACCACTGCTCTAAAGCAAGCCCACAGCATTTTATAATCTCATGTATTAAATGTTCAGAAGACTACAGGAATTCCGAGTACCCCTTACATTCATGTCCCCAAAAATCTAGTAACCGCTTAAGTGCATGCACTGAGGCATGACCGGCATGCCTGTAAATCCGTATTGTTCAAGTTAAAGAGTAAATATAGCTGCAAAAAACCCCACCCACCTATAATTAAATGGTCATTACTAGCAATACTACAGCGACTGTCTTGTTATTAAAGACATGCAGACATCGTTTCTGCCCCTTTGGCTCGCTCAGCCATAGGGAGGCTGTCTGCTCGATTTAGAAAGAAAGCAAATTTTAAGAATCCGAGGGAGTTGAATGTTTCCACGTTCCTGGGGTCAAATATTAATGTAAAGATGTAGACAAATGGCAAGGATATGAAAGCATCTCTCATACATTCCAAGGTTTGGAAGTCAAAAGCAGATCTTAACTTCCTTATGCTTAAGTGTTATCGTAGGCTCGGAGAACCAGTAAGAAGTGATACAACATTTCCATGAAAAGCAAAGTAGAACTAAGTCTAACTCGCATTTGTATGCAAGTATTTTTTGCTATGCTTTCTGTAAGGCAGATTTTGTTGCAAAGATAGTTACGAGACCGCTAGAAGGAAGAAAATACAGGCCACTATACTCAGAGAAGATGGCTGATAATTACTAGTGACAACTTCTATTTTTCAGAACAACTCAGCTTTAATGTTCTTTCTGGAAACAGCATTTTCATCACTGGTTTTCACTTCCTTCCCCATCCCACACCATGTATGAAAAATCAAGAGCGGACAAAACGAATTGTGGATATTTACCAACCAGCAACATCTCCTATCCCAATGTTATTTTTAACTGGAACAAATATAGGTCATTCTTTATAACCTACTGCCAGTGGTTGTTTATAAATATCTGCTTGCTGCAATAAACACTGGTCACTGAAATATTCATTTGCAGTAACTACTTGGCACTAGGTTAATATACTTGTAAAGTTTAATGGAAGTGCTTTGGATGTACATACAAGCACTTAAAACAACAGACTTTGAAAACTTAGGTTTTGGGGGGTTTAATATCTATAGTTATCATTTTCATAAGCATTTCTGAAAGTATTAAGATCTCTTCCGAAGTTTAGAGGCTGCCTCAGCATATCTAAGTTTCTCAACAGTTACAGAACAGCTAATTTAACATTCTTGCTCCCTACGCTGAGACCACATGGTACCAAAATTTCACTATAAAAAGAGGCATTTTTGGTCAGACTGACCCCCCAGCTGTCCCTTAACAGAAAAGCAACACAGCTCAAACCTGTCTCCTCCCTCCAGAAGACAACACCTAAGGCCACAAATTCACATCTGCCAGAGTATCAGGTGTTTCTCTGTTTGTGGCAACTGTGTACATGCCCACTTAGAGAAATACAGTATGAAAGCCCCACCACCACCTTTAAGGACAAACCACCTCAGAAGCCAGTGTAGGCAGCAGTGCGTATGGAACCACATTACATCAAAACAGTGTGTTAAAGCCATTCCATCTGGTTAAAACTAGTTTTTAACAATGTTTAATCAAAATTCCTAATTGCAGGAAAGAAAAGAAAAAACCCATGATCTTAATGTAGAGAGAGGCAAAAATATGCAAAGATAATCACCACAATGATCCAATAGCAAAAAACTCCTGTTTAAAGGTTTTCTTATGCTAAAAAAGGCACACAACCCCTTGTGAACTAGAGACAAAAGCCAGCAGTACTACAGCAATAAACCCAGAAGAAAAAGCCTACCAGAATTACCCAATTGCCTACTGGGAAGGAACAATGAAGTAGACAGGCTGCTCTTGCTCTGTTTTGTTTGCAGGGAAGTGGTCAAATTTAATAGTCGAATTTAGCCACATTAAGAAACATTGAACAAAAGCTACCCCAAGAAACCAGAACAAAACCTGACCTTTGGGTCAAAAGGCCACAGACAGGCCCTTTCCATAGCATGTAGCTGAGTGAGTTCAGAGATTGGCAATGAAAGAAAAAAAAGCTTTAGACATGTGATGGGAACAAGCTTTGGGATCTATCGAACAGTCACACCAAGCTTCTCCAGCACACGCACTCCCTTTTCTTGGTATTCTTGTCGGGTCATCCAGAAGTTGTCTTTGTCTTTCATGATGTCCGCTAGCACCGCACCGCCCAGAAACACCATGTGCTTTCGGCGAGGTGGATCTTCGATTCGGATCTTAAATTTCTAAGGAAAAGCAAAGAAACTGTTGGTAGGATTCCTGAAACAAAG
The DNA here is from genome assembly GCA_028858755.1 of Ara ararauna. Taxonomy (NCBI): domain Eukaryota; kingdom Metazoa; phylum Chordata; class Aves; order Psittaciformes; family Psittacidae; genus Ara; species Ara ararauna. The sequence goes on from CM054379.1 coordinate 10,851,656, forward strand.
CCTTGCAAATTAAACCCCTGCTTTCCACCAGAACAATGAAATGGAAACTGTTTAGTGAGAAAAACGCAACCAAAAAACTGAAAGGCCAGAACAGGGAACGCTGCGTGAGCTTCCAGCTTGCGCAACCCAAGTCAAATAACTACTCTGAACTGGGAACGAGAGACAGCTATTGACACTTTCCCCAAAATGATACTTTCAGCGTATCCACAAAAAGCCCAGGAGTCAGGATACAAAATTAAAGACCGTATTCTTGCATTTCCTGAACGCGGGGAAGAGGCAAACGCTGCCTGAGCTCCAAGGGCTACAATGAGCAGAAGTTACCAGATCAAATCACAGAATATTTTAGGATTACACCAAGTTTCACAAGGGCAGATGGAACAGATTTTAAATTTACAGAACCTACACCAGCTTTACGAATTAATGTTCCTTTAGATTCTTTGATGCTAAAGCTCTAACTTCAAGAGCAGCAACGAGCACAGCCAAAGCTATGCGTGAAACATTGTTTCAGACGTAAACCATTCTGTACAATTGAGACATTCCATATAGCTGCAAAAATCTTTAGAGAACACTATTAAGGGCCAGGGGAGTTCAGTTCAGTTCAACATCAGAAACTCCACTCAAATGCATTTTCTCTATAAATATCTCCACCTTGAGAGGCAGACAGCATTACAACGCAGTGTAACGCGTGTGGCTGTTGTTTCAGAGAGGGACTCTTCATCAGGGACTGTAGTGATACAACAAAGGGTAATGAGTTCAAACTCAAACAGAGGAGATATAAGGAAGAAGTTCTTTACTGCGAGGGCGGTGAGGCATTGGAACAGGCTGCTCAGAGAAGCTGTGGCTGCCCCATCCCTGCCAGTGTTCAAGGCCAGGTTGGACAGGGCCTTGGGTGACATGGTCTAGGGCAAGGTGTCTCTGCCCATGGCAGGGGGTTTGGAACTATATGATTTTAAGGTCCTATCCAACCCAAACCATTCTATGATTCTATGGTTGTCTGCTTATTACATTAACAATAAACAAAGAAAATTTATTCCACCTGAAGGGGAGAACTCTAGCCTCATACTTTTAAGTATTTCACTTACAGCACGAAACCCAAAACTTTCCCTGCTAAAAAAAAAAAATCAATTTTGCTCAATGACGACTTCAAGGCACAATAACTCATTAGCTTTGTTTAACCTACACTACGAGTTGTGCTCTAGCATTTATCAGCCAGTTTTACATTCAAACTAACCCAAGACTTCATGAATTACTTGCTATTAGCACAGACTAGAAGGTGGCTTTATTGCAAGTATATACACATAAGCTGCACGCACGAAACACAGGGGTGTGAAGAGCTGAGAGGCAGCAACTCTGCAAGTTGCAGGAGCGCCACCCGCAGCTTCTGTCATTTCTGACTGCTTGGTTCCCTCTAGTGGGGACTCGGGAAAAGCCTCTGCCCCACACAAAGCAAGCAGCAACTCGGTACCTACCGAGAGTTTTTCCACATCTCCTTTCAGAACTCGTTCCAGGTAGAGCTGTTTAAGTTCCCGCTCCAGTCGCGAAGGGAGCCCGGGGTACATGGTGGAGCCTCCAGACAGCACAATGTGCTTGTAGAATTCAGACCTGACCAAAGAAACAGTCTTTCTGATGTCTTATAGGACACTCCGTAGTACAAGTAGGTCCTTTTACATACAGGGGAATAACTACAAATCTAGGAAGTGGTCACTAGACAATGACAGACTGTGTGTTTGGCAGACTTGCTCATGCTTTTCCAGGCATTCCAGAATGCAGCAGTAAAAGAATATTGTGCTTTTAAGTTTTTAGCCTTGCTCATTCATGCCAAAATAGCCAAGTTTCCAGATAACCCATGAAGCTCCAAGATCCCATCCTGAGCCCCACTCCCAGCAGTTCACGTATTAGTGTCCAAAGCAAAGGATGCTGTTTTGTTTGAATGCAGTTCTCACTTCACACCTGCACCCTGACAGAGGATTTTAAGTGTTCTCCTCTTACCTGGTATCAATGTCAGCAGCCTGGATGGTGTTAAACAGCAATTCAGCCACACCAACCCCCTCTACATTGATTAAGTGAGGCTGGAAGAGAGCCTCTGGTGCCTCAAACCGTTCTCCACCGACTTTGATAATCCTGCCATCTGGGAGCTAGTGAAAAGAAAACCAAACACCATTTAGAAGACTACTTTTAGCCACTTGGATGCTAAACAAACCAAGAGGAAATGACCTAAAATGTTCCCTAATGTTTTAAACAAGGAAATTGTTGATAATTGTCACCACTGCAAGAAGTCATTCAGTACTACTGAAAGGAGATACAAACTCTTCAATCATTATGCAATTCACTTAGAGACATCAGGGACCAGACACATTGATACTGATGTACCAAACATTTCCTTGCAATACAGCTCCTTATATAGATTTAAAAGATGATCTTACAGAAGGAGTAATGCTTTCCTGCAAGTTCTTTTCTTCCATGTGTGATCACAGGAAGTTTCCACTAAGAGCAAGTTTACCATTCTTGTCACCAGGTATCATCAGTCTCACATGCGTCACTGCTACATGGATGAAGCTGAAACAATCTGACATGCTAGAGTAAGTCCACCTTCTCTAAGTTCCTGGACTATAATATTCAAATTTCAAGGCTCTAAAATGACAAAAATGAGTACAAAATCTTAAGGATAATCTGAAAAGAATAAAAGAAGAAACAAAGCCTTTAAAAGTTTTCCCAGAATCAAGTAATGTGATTCTACAGGCCCCTACATCTGGGAAGTGAGCTACCGCCAAGAAAAATGAAGACGGAATCACAGCTAAATGCTACCCGAATTTAAATCTATGAAGTTTAGCACAAGAAAAGCTGTCTCAAAACACTCACCGTGTAGGATTCAACTAGTACTGTGGTCTCTAATGCCAGTTTCTGCTCCTGTTCGATGTTGTACCCCACATAACACAGCTTTTCCTTGATCATGCGAACAGTCTCAAAATCAGCAGAATGGTTGAAAGCATACCCTCGCAGCAGGAGGAGCTACAGGGAACATGACATCAGGTTAGCAGGAAATGAGGGGAACAGTCCAGATCTCTCTCAGTAGATGGGTACATTCAAACATGCATCTTTAAAAGTCCACCTCCCCTTTTTAACTGTAAAATTAGTATGAAGTCAAACGTGTCACAGTATTCCCCTTATTACCAGAAAAGCAGAATAGCAGCAGCATTACTTCAAGTGGGAAATTTTCTTTGACATTATAATTTTCAGTATAACTGCTATGAAGTGAAAGAACCAAACTAATTCTTACATTTAGGGCTTCACTTCGGAGCATTTCAATAGTCCAGCTTAACCATAACATTCATCAATCCACAATGCTGCTTATATTAAAAAGCAAACAAATAGTCTCCAAAACATACTGTCTTATTTAGTAATCAGGGAAGAATCACTAAACTATTTTCCACACTCTGAGAAAAATTACTTCTGAAAATAGATGTGTAGAACAGACTGAATACAATTTTGTTTTCATTTTATGTATCAAAAGCCACTTTTGAGTTTTTCCTTCCCAAATATGGCATAAAACCCCTTCCTACAGGATTGACACTAAGAAATCAGTAATATCACATGTGATTTAGATGAGGAAACATAACAGACTGAAGCAGTACAGCAAATAAGAGTTCTTCATGTAGCTAACAAATAAAAGGAGAACGTATAGTGGTTTCTTGGTATCCAGGATTTTAACTTGAACCCATGTACCACAGACACCAGCCTCAACCTTAAACATTCTTTCCAGCTTACCTTAATGAGGTACCTAGTGATATCCCTCCCAGCAATATCTAACCGCCTGGTGAGATGAGGCAAAGAGAAACCTTCATAAACTGGGCAAATATGAGTTACACCATCTCCAGAGTCCACAACAACACCAGTCAACAAACCTGACAATGAGAGGGGAAAAAAGGTACCACTTTCATTAACACCTTCATAAATAGAGCAGAATAGTAGCGAGTTTAAGAGAGGATTTTTCATTGCTATCTTCACACTACTTCCGTTCCCCCAGTCATCATCTTGGGAAAAGGAATCACAATTTAACATTCAGTTGCTCCCATTCAGCTGGATTTTAAACTTCTGGTTTTCAGAGTAACAAATACTTTCATATAAGTTTTCTAAAGGTATTACCTCTGCTTTTCCCCAGATGCTTGTGACTCTACCATTCACAATCTTATCTGGTGCTTTACATCCTAGATTGCATTCTAATTAAAGAGAATATCTAAGATCTTTAAATGCTTGTTGGGGACACAAATTCCTCCTCAAGATTCAGCTGTGTATGTGCCACAAGTTTACCTTGTTACAATTATTAGGACTTATTGAGTGGTATTTAAAAACCAAAACAATGCTTTCATAAGCTAAACACCATTTGGACTGTTCAGTACACATCTAATTTATCTTCCCCACAGAAACAGCATTAAGCTGAATCAGATCCACTTTTGCAGACTGAAAGAAATTAACTCTGGTGAAAAAAACTTTACCATAAAACCATTTCATTCTAAGCTGCACAAAACTGAGGTATCATATAGAACATATAAAAACAAAAGTTTCTATACTCCACTAACAAAATAAGAATTAATGGTTGTAATACAAAATAAATAAAATAACATAAAAATAATAATAAAAGAAAGCTGATTAGAAAACAGTTTTATAGTTTCTTACAAGCCACCTAAAGCAAGAAAAGGTGAGACCTTAAAATAAGAAAGGAACGTTTATGGCAAGATGCATTGGTTTGGCTACTGCAATGTGCTGAAGCTTTGTAAACAGCAGGCAACCAAATTGCTTATTTGCCTCACGTGAACCGAAGAACACACTTCGGTTCAGGTGTGTGATCAGAGCTTCAGATTTACTGAACTGGAATAACTGCTATGCAAACACAAGGTGTCTTGCAATCGGACACACGCAGTAAGGAAGGAAACAGTGACAAGGGACTACACCTAACTCCCAAAGACTGTTGTGAGGAATTGCTAGAGAATTTCCTAATTAGAACTAGGATTTGATATATAAACCCTTTTGCCTTGAAGTTGCACATGAGTACAGAGAACTCCAGGTAAAAGGAACAATTAGTTTTAAGGGAGTTTCAACAGCAGCAACAAAACGTGGTGCACTGAAATGAGGCACATCTCTCTATAATTTTAGTGACTACTTTAATCCTTCACACAATTTAAATTGAGGATGTTTTAAAGGGCTTTTTTATTTTCAAAAGCAAATATTCTATTTACGCGTCGCTTGGTTTTTGTATCTTAGAAGGCCTTCAACTTCGTTTTAGATAATCGTATGTAGGAACACTGTGGACTGCTCTAAGTTGTTTCACATTTTGTTATTCACAAAGTAATTGAGCACCATTTGCTAAAATACATGTGCAGTTACAGCACAATTTGAGACTCTCTATGTTAGTCAATTAAATGCTTACAAGGAATCAAACCAAAGAAAAACCAAGGAGGGAGCAGGGGGAAGAGGAAGAGTAATAGCACAGATCGCAGCAAATAAAACTAATACCCAGGTCTGCAAAAGTGGTTTTGATTTAACTAGTTTTAATGACTTGCATAACAGTACATAACTTGCATAACATAACAGTACCCCACTGCTTTTGCTCTTGTATATAGAAACTATGGTGACATGTTAACAGACAAGGATATTTATGTCCTGCTGTCTCTGCAGTTGGTTTATGAAACCAACCACCAGAGGCACCTATCAGTAGTTCCTCAAAACAAAAAGCAAGCCCCTAAGTCAGAGCTGAGCTTACTTACACCACCATTAAATTAAGCCCAAGACCTATTAATACCATATTAGTACTTTGGCTCGGCAGCACATTTATAAACCGAACAGATGTTACGTTTATCTTTGCCTACCTTGAGCATACAAAGTAAGAACCGCCTGAATGGCTACATACACCCCAGAGAACTGGTATGTCTCAAACATAACCTGTAACATGAAGGCAAAAATTAATGTCCAAAACAGGCCAAACATGTGAAAGAAATTTCACAGTTCATACACGTTTGAAAACTATTTCTAGAATTCTGTATTTTTGCTCATCAGAAACACCTTCCAAGACAGATTCGCACAGATGCTACACAAACATCAGGAACCTACTTGCTTTATGGCAGCAAGTAGTACATTCAGTTCTATAGCTTACCTGTTCATACAAGATAAGCCATATGAAACATTCCATATCCCTTTAGCAACAAAAGTGAATACTTACAAGAAACCCACACACCAATTCTTGCAGCTTTACTAACCCGTTTTCCACACTGCTTAATGAGCAGGAGGCAGCACTTGTAGACCAGCCAAGTACTTCATTACTGAAGAGTGAGTTGGAAATGAAATGTTTGTTAAAGGCGTAGGCTCTAAATCTAATGAAGTTCAGAGTTCTGTTTTATTTATTCTCCCTATCAAGCCCTACAGGCTTTGAACAACCGCAGACATGGTCAAGATCAGACTCCTATGCATATGGGTCTAGAATAAGCCCTGTGCCACAGGCTGTTCTCTGGATTTGGGCCGCCTTCTTCCCTTCTTTAAAGCACAACTGATGTAAACTTTCAGGGATTAGTGCAAAATCCACAATGATTGAAATAGCACAGGTAGGGCTAATACTGCCACTACATACAGAAACCTACAGGCTTGCAGAACTCTTCTTGAAACATGAAAAGTAACAGCCTGTCTTGTAGCCTAGGCTCCCCTAACCACTAAACCAGTTTAAGTGGAGAAACAGAGTCCAAGATTAAAGGATGTAGAGTTTATAGGATCTTGTCTTCTTTATAAACACAAAAAAGGCCAAGTAAACAAATCAGACTGTACAGCAGTTTTCCCCTCAGAATGCTTTACCAGGAAAAGTGGATGAACTCCGATTACTCCAGCACACACTGAAGTTCTGCTTTTGCTATTCCACAGCCTCCTGAGCACTTCTGCAACTTCTAGGATTAGAAACTGATTAAATCCAAAGTACTCCCACAACTCACCAAAAAGATATCTCAACATCTCTAAACAAAAAAAGCTGATGCCCGACAATTTTAGAGTTCTGAGCTATTCAAAGAACCTCCTCTGTTAGAACAGTGTGATTTTAAAAGGCTGACCCCTATCAAAAACCTGATCCTTGTAAAGACAAGTTAATTATTTCATAGCTGTAGCAAGCACACTGCAAACCCCCTGGGAAGACTGATGCTGCCTATCTCAGGACATGTGCTATGAGCACACAGCATGGCAGACATCCAGCAGAAAGGAACAGAGGGGGTGAGCTGCAGAACACCCTGCTGTAAGAACACCACACTGTGGGGTTTTGTAAGCCCCCAGTGTGAGCTGGATAATGTAAAAGGAAATTTAAGATAGCAGTCGAGTGCATGGGCTAAGAACAAGCAAGGCATTACAAGACTGGCTGCTGGCTAGTAACTTCCGTACTGGCCACGGTTTAGCACAGATGCAATACCTTCAGAAAAACAAGAAGCAGAAGTGTCTGCCAGAAAGGGAACAGTTGAAAGAACAGCAGCTCACAAAGAGATCCCCTTTAAGTAGTCGTTCCCTAAAACCAGCACTGTTCCAAGGGATGACTCCTTCAAACAACCTGAGTGCTTACCAAATGAAAACTAATTAAAGAAAAGTCTAAATTATCATCTTCATGCAACAAAATGAATCATAGAATAGCTAGGGTTGGAAAGGACCTCAAGATCATCTACTTTCAACTCCACTGCCACGGTCTTCAAATGGCATTAGTTAATGCTTTGACATGTCGTGCTGAACTCCAGAAGCCACTACAAAACCCTTTATGCAGGCCTTTGGGGAGCTGTTATTCTTTCTCTCAAGACACCTCTAGATCTGTTCTACTGGACACGAAAAATGCCTTGACATGGCTCAGAAGTTAAAAAAAAAATCCTAAGGTGTAAACACTGAGCAGGATGTTCTCCTGAAAAGACTCTTCTCTGGACACGTCTGTGAGGTGGGCTGATGCCAACCTGATGAAGTTGAACCATGCCAAGTGCAAGGTCCTACACCTGGGTCAGAGCAATCCCAGGCACAGCTACAGGTTGGGCAGGGAAGAGATTCAGAGCAGCTCTGCAGAGAAGGACTTGGGGGTGTTGGTCAATGAGAAAATGAACATGAGCCGGCTTCAGTGTGCGTGTGCAGCCCAGAAAGCCAACCGTATCCTGGGCTGCATCAAAAGGAGCGTGACCAGCAGGTCGAAGGAGGTGATCCTGCCCCTCTACTCTGCTCTCGTGAGACCTCACTTGGAGTACTGTGTGCAGTTCTGGTGTCCTCAACATAAAAAGGAATGGAACTGTTGGAACAAGTCCAGAGGAGGGCCACGAGGATGATCAGGGGACTGGAGCACCTCCCGTATGAAGATAGGCTGAGAAAGTTGGGGCTGTTCAGCCTGGAGAAGAGAAGGCTGCGTGGAGACCTCAGAGCAGCCTTCCAGTATCTGAAGGGGGCCTATAGGGATGCTGGGGAGGGACCCTTCGGTAGGGACTGTAGTGACAGGACAAGGGGTAACGGGTTCAAACTTAAAGAGGGGAAGTTTAGATTGGATATGAGGAAGAAATTCTTTACTGTAAGGGTGGTGAGGCACTGGAATGGGTTGCCCAGGGAAGTTGTGAATGCTCCATTGCTGGCAGTGTTCAAGGCCAGGTTGGACAGAGCCTTGGGTGGCATGGTTTAGTGTGAGTTGTCCCTGCCCCTGGCAGGGGGATTGGAACTTGATGATCTTAAGCTCCTTTCCAACCCTGACTATTCTATGATTCTATGACAGCAGCTTCCGGACTACCTACAAAGTGCTGCTCGAACTGGGCACACAAAGGAAGAAATGAAAATTGGAAAAAAAGATAAGCAATACTAGGTTGGGATTAGGACAACTGACTGTGCTAGAGTACCTCTACAGCGACATGATATGCCATCACAGCCTGGCTGCTCCTGAGGGTATTACAGAATGAGAATGCAGAGAGATAAACAACAAACACTCAGTTGAGGAGCAACCAGTGTCTTGTACACAGCATGGAAGAATCTGCACTTTAAAAACATATATTTTATAGCACAGCTGTTACGTGAGCACTTGCCGCTGTTACTGCACAGCTGAGTTTGATGGAGCGATGGGGTGAGAGAGAGAATTACTGGAAGCAGAATGAAGTACAAGCGTATATAATTATCTATCATCTTGATATGGTCCAGATGACTAAGCTTTTCTTTCAAAATGCTACTGCACTGTATCACAGACTGCAGAGACATTATTATAGTAACTGCAGGCTTTAGGAAAAATCTTATTCAGTCCTCTGCTTCATACTGGGCTAACCTCCCTGAAAAGGAGTCCGTGTCAGAAATGGAAGGGGTATAAATATGTTGCAGTTAAAAACCTAAATATTGCTAGGCCTCATAACGCTGTGATCCACTAAAAATATTAATAGAAACAACAAGCTTCTGTTAACTCAAATTTAAATTCACAAAAATAGATTCTAGTTCTTCTTAATCCTCCGGATCATGATTAAGTATCTACCATCTCTGGAGTGGTTTGAAAAGAGCAAATGGAGCAATACAAATGTTTCATCAGAGTTCAGAAGCCATGCAAGATTTTTCAGTTTATAGCCTAAAATTACTCAGTACCAGAATAACTAAAATCCAGCCTTTTGTGTTTAGCAGGAAAAGAGAAACAAGAAGGCTATTGTAGACAGCTGAAAACCAAAGAAGCCTGAAGAGGAAATTCAACCACTCCTGCTACACCGAGGCCAACCAGAATAATCGGCTATGTCTGTCACACCACAGCTGACTGACACAAGTAGAAGCTATTATTAATGTTGCGTTATAGATTACCTAAGTATTAGGTCCCTAATGTCCACAATTGCTAAGAAATGATGAATTCAGGTTGCACAGTTGGATTTTTTCACTTCAGGGTTTCCAACTTTGCTTCACTTCACTTGCTCAAGCCATTGAAAGGAAAGATTAGCACAAATATGTTCACTGCTACACTGCAGAAAGCACTACTGTAGCTATGATGACAAAAGGATTTTAAAAGAAAGGTCAGCAGGCCACGCTAAAGGTAAATTCTTACTAGACTAAGCAACAAATTTGGGAATATAGATAGAATCACAGAATCATAGAATAGTTAGGGTTGGAAAGGACCTTAGGATTATCAACTTCCAACCCCCCTGCCATGGGCAGGGACACCTCACACTAAACCATGTCACTCAAGGCTATGTCCAACCTGGCCTTGAATACCGCCAGCGACGGAGCAGTCACAGCTTCCCTGGGCAACCCATTCCAGTGCCTCACCACCCTTACAGTAATATACACAAGCTTTCATATTCAAAGTTCTGGTAAATGGATAAGTTTTCAGCCTTGGAATCCATTTTTCCTGTAACACATTTTTTATATTACATTTTTGTTACAATGAATATTTACATGAACTGAAAATGCCTATGATGCTTGAAAAAGCCAACAAAAAAATCCCCAAAGCCCAGGAAACTAAACGTTTTGACTTTTTGTTCTCATCAAACAATACTGCTCACCAAAAGCAAATCTTTGTCACATGGTACTAGAGCTAAACAATATACACCTAACAACCTACACTAAAACAAGGTTCAGATGGAGCTCAGGTCACCCAGGGGAGAACTCTGAAATCAAGGACCCAAGAACCAGGCTTTCCTTCTTAGAAAGCCTTTCATTGATAATTCACTGACCTTTGATTAATGCTAGGGATTGGGTGTCATCACACCTTTGCCTTTACTACCTCTCACAACAATGCTTCACCTGGAAAGCACCATCTTGCTCAAGCCTCAATCTCCTCTGAACCACTCCTGGTAAACAGAAGTCCAAGCTAATTTAAATGAGTCAGTAATCAATACATCTTGGATACATGAAGATAAAGATGTATTTCCAATTCTATGCTTTAACGGTGAGATGGCTTGAAACAAGAAGCTTGTTTATAGTCTTTAAATGAGATCAGCTAGTTTGAATTTAACAACAGCAGCCTTCATGACTACAGCTGGGGACAAGTTCTGGTTAGGAAACAGAACTGCTTTGCCTCAGATAGTTACGAGGTGTTCCAAGAAGTCAGAATCTCCTAGTGCTGCTTCACTGACGGTACCCATCAATTTCTGCTAGACAGACATACCTCCACGATTTTCTCCCTGTTTTTAGTTGGATTCATGGGAGGTTCTGTGAGAAGTATTTTACAATTTTTTGTGTCAATATTAAGTTTTTCTGGTCCAAACGTGTAATCCCAGAGGTGCTTCATATCATCCCAGTTCCGAACTATGCCATTCTCCATCGGGTAATTCACCTCCAGCATTGAGCGCAATTCACTTGCTTCATCACCAACCATGAGATCCTGTAAAATTTCAATACAGAAACATGTCAGTGCTTCAAAGTGTTCTAAACACCAAAATCCTCAAGAATAACATGAACTGCTCCAGCCTGTGTCCAACTGTGTTCTTAAGGAATGCCCACATTTTAGAACCATTTTCAGGTACTCCGCAGAGAAACAATATATTTTGTGTAGTATTTAAATTTGGCTGTTACCCGTCCCAAACCTTTTCCAAAATAAACTTTATTAATTCCATTTTCCAATTAACCTGAAACATGCCAATAAACCCTGTCACAGCCAGATGCCACAAAGACCTTTATAAGCACAGATCTTTCTCCAAAACTCTTTTATCAAATACTAATTTCCAAGGGCTGAGATGCAAAATAGCACATAAGGGCAGTAGGTGGGATTGGCAGAGTATTTTTCCATGCATGTTGCAAATTTCTGTGCACAATACCAAAAAAGGAATAATGAGTGGTGAATAAGCATACCGAACAGTAGCAAAAGCAAATAAGAGATTAGAAGTTCCACACCAGACATTAAAAGAAACAATGGTTTACATATTGCCTATGTCAGTAGGTTGTGAAGAGACACATCTAAATATAAAATATACCCTCATCTGTTCCATGCCAAGAGTCCCAAGCCAAAACCCAGTAATGCATTCTTACACAAATACAACCAACTAATGCATAGTTTGTATAGTCATTTCACACTGATTAAGCAATCTGTTTATTAAAGTTAGTTATCCAAACATTGCACATTCAAATTAGTAGTATCGTATCGTCTCCTTTCCCACGTATTTCCCAGAGGAAGTATGCACAGTAACATCTTCTCCTTGCTCCCTATTATACTCCAGACTTTTCTAAAGAAGCCTTAACTGACTCGCTTGTATTTAGCCTATAAGAACATACTTCCAGGTACCAATAGCACTGTTCCCATACTAATATTAATAGAAAAAAACCCCCATCTGCTTCATGCAAAAATATACCCCACAGTTTGCAGTTGCTGTGGAACAGAACACTCTGAAGTGAGGGTTACTCAACCTGCTGTTCAATGCTAGGGAAAAGAAGATGCACAAGGAAAAACCTGCTGCCCAGTTTATAACGCCTTTTGTTGAAGTAACCTGAACAGTTACTGTTGACAATATAAAAAGGAAATGAATTGAAAAAAATCAAACCATTCCTCTTCCACCCCCTCTCACTGGCAATGTGCTTTCTTTGTTTTCCCTTGCAGAGCAAATCACACTTGAGTTCTCAACTGTACAGAAGACAGAAGTCAAGACTCCAGCATTTGAAATCAAACATACTCTAGTGAAGCTGTACTATGAAAACTCTACCACGCAGCCACATCACTCCTGAGAATTTAAGATGACAACTCCATCAGTCAGAAGAATCAGAAGCCTTTTTTATGCATTGTTCCTTGAGACTCCTTGCTGCTGAACAGGACACAGCCCAGGAAAAGCCACTACTCAAACGTGCAATGAAAACTGCACAAAACTTTCACATCCTTTCAAAACAAAGCTAAAGGCCAGAACAATTGTTCTCAAGAGCATGCTAACAAATACAAGCACTTCGTAAGTGAAAAGGAAGAAGGACTGCACAACTGAATTCGCAGAGAGGAACCAGTATCATGACATCCAATACTTCCACAACTTTGGTACTCAGTAACATTTGTCTAACTGATTATTCAAAGAGTTTATTCAAACTCTTGGTTTGTAATGTTAAACAGAGCAATTCCTATTGTTAATGATGCTGAGCTCCTGTTGACCTCTAAGTGTTATTCTTACATCTTGCAAAACTACGAGGTTATGTAGCATTTAGAAGCAATACATAAAATAATTCTCATGAATTAGTTGCTAGTAAACCAAAGCAATGATCAACGTCCAAAATAAGTATGTATTCAAATGTAAAATGTAGGACAAGACAGAACAATGAGTAGCATCAAAAAATAACATAACAGCTACCAGGTCCCATCAAGCAAAAATGGTAAACAAACAGCACAGGGGCACCTCACTTACCATCTTTTTGTTATTCTACTTCAACAGGTCAAGAAAGGTGAAGAAAGAAGGTAGAAGCAAGAAAGTCAGAAAAGGCCTAAATGAAATTCTCAAATTATTTTAAGTACACAGTAGAAATAGGCTGAAAAGAGATGCATGTACAGCAGGAAATGATCTGAGTTAGTTTAGTTAGGGCCAGACTAACATTCTCAGGATCTCAGATTAAAACACCTCTTTAAAGGAAGCTACTGCTACAGGTCAGTGCCATGTCATGTTTATGCATCTTACATTGTCTATTTCTCATAAACAGGATTCTGTGCATAAATACTCAGTAGTGCTGAAATTTTACCCTGGGCAAGGTGTCTATCTGAGCTAGACAAGAATCTGCACGAGGTATTTGACCGTAACTACCTTTGACATGCTAAATTTAAAGTTCTGCTTTAAAATTCTACTTTCATTACCCAAGAACTGAAAACTATAACATAAAAGCATTCCCCAATAAGCAGGCCAATCTGTTCATGTATCACGGAGCAAACAACCAAAGAGACTCAAATAAGACATATTTACTTAAATTATGGCATCTCTCAGAATGGAAATAAGCAATTACGAAGTGCAGTAGCAAGAGCAGCGCCTCAAAGCTCTTTTCCTATAGCAAGCTATGGAGGTAGGAAGATAATTAAAGCAGCCAGGAAGCACTATGAGATATTCGAAGTATATGTGCACAAACATTGTCCAAAATTATACAAAAACCATTTCCATGAGACGTTTTCCTCCTTTCATTAAATTCACTTTGATTCACCTAAGCTGCCAAAAGCAACAGGATAACTATCAGCACCATTAAGGCAAATCTACTTATTCTGTATGTCAAAAGGAAAGTCCATAGTGCTTCTGGCAGCTGCCTTTGGAGAGGCATTCCCAAAGAGGTTGGTCAGAGAGTGGCCCTCTTCACCTCAAACCCAGGGAACGACCCTGGGTTTCTGCCTTTGGCAGAAACTGATCAGAACTGTAGGACATGGACCATGGTTCAGATCTGATCTGCCCCAAACCTAAGAAGGTTATCAACCTCCAAACCAGCTGCAGAGATTAGTAAGTCAGTAAAAAGCTAAGAGCAGCATCTATGCTTCTGGTTTTAGAGTTTTAAGGTTGCAATTCTAAGCAAAATAATCCCAGTAATAACTTTTGAGTTCTGGATATCAGAACTGTGGACTCCAAGTAGGAGGAAAAGCTGTATCCCTGCTGCTAGCTGAAAGAAGAATCTAGAAGGAAAACATGGACAAAGCAACCTGAAATCAGTGACTCAATAGATGGCTGATAACTACTGTTTTGATCAGATTCCAGACTCTTCTCACAGAGTTTATGAATTTCACAGGAATGACAGCTTTTCTGAGCAGTTTAAAAGTTCTTGCCAGCTTCAGTTTTAACCTAATGCTGTAAGAACTTGCAGTGAATGGCTAGAATTACACTTTGGCATAAAACTCACCTGCTAAAATAAATTTATTTATTTATTTTAGGAAATCTGCACAAATCTCAAAGAAAAACAGTACACATGCTTACCAAGTCTTCCTACTGCATTATCCTACTGGGATACACAAAGTAGTTGTGGCAGGGACTTCTTCTCTTGATACACTACTTCCTTATAAAAGGCTGACAAGCTATTACAGGCAGATGCTATAAAACTTCTAGGAAGAACCTCGACACCATTTATACTTCCTAAACTACACCCATGTGATCCATCCTCAAGCAGGACAGGCAATGCATAAGGAAAATACAGTTTACTGGTTCTTTTGCACTGATCTCATAGCAATTACCCACTTCTACTCCTGTCTTTCAATGTCAAATGCAATGATACTAAACTAAGCTATCAGATAATCAGAAGATACCAAGACTAGCAGGACAGGATGTTATCATAACACCTGGAAAGAAAACATAACTTTGAGATTTCATGCAAGAGGATTTTTCTTGGACTTAAGACTCGTAAATCACTCCATAACTTCCATAAAACTTCACCAGGACCTCCTTGAAGAAACTGTCACATTAAGTTCAAGTAGACATCCAAACAAACACCCCTCCTCAAGTCTTTCCAGAGAAAGGAAGATGTTTTCTCTCTCCTTACAAAAATTCCTATCTACTGTGAAAGGAAAAGTTCTCCATCCTTCAAACTGTCCTGGCTGACACAAGGTAAGTGGTACTGCAACATTAAAGCTCAAACCACACAACAAAAAAAACCCAATTTGGAAAGGTCTGGTATCTCTCATCCCTTTGACTTCCTAGTATAGCCTTTTGCTGATACTACTAACATGTTACAGCAGCAGCAGAAATCAGGTAACTGGAGTTCTCCTGGTCACTCAGAGGGTTCTGAAAACAAGGAACGAGACTGGGCAGATTTTACTTTTTTTTTTCCTTTTATTAAGCTGCTTCTCAGAATCAACAATGAAAGTAAAATTGAAAGCCTGTACGTGTGGTTCTACTTGACCTTCACTGGCCTAAATGAGGCCTTTTGCAGTTCTGAGCTGCCTCCTGCTTCACCCTCGCTCTCAAACTGGAGCCTGCACAATTCTTTAGTAAGGCAGTCAAAACTACACCTGGCAAAGAAATTACTTTTTCAGCTGGACCAGCTCAGTCAAGTGGCCCAGCACATGACTGCACAGGATGAGAATGTATGGCAAGAAGCAAGAAGAAAGGATGTGACCACCGCAGGTCCAAGACACTTACTGAAGCCTGTATTGCAGAAGCAACTAACATTTGAAACCTTACTCTGCAATTACAAAATAAAGCAGAAACAACAGCTCCCCAGAAGATTCTCAGACAGTGACGCCCTCCCATTCCAATTTGGAATAACATCCCAAGATGAAGTAGCATGAACACAGCCTCTTCATCTTTAACTGGTATAGAGTACCTACATCCACCAACAGCAAGAAGAAAACAAAAACAGTAGAAACAATGAAATGCAAACACAACCAAGGTTAAACATCTCATACAAGATCACAGATGATCAACTGCAAGTAGAAAGCAAACAGCATAGAAAAACCTGGAAGCTCCAGCAGTTCTTCAGCATTGTCTCAGAAACCACAGTACAGCTCAGTGACAAACATCAACCACTTCTGCCTGTTTTCTGCCTTCTAATCTTGACATCATTTACATATTGTCATTTGAAGCCCCATTTTGTCCATAGTACCTGCTGCCTCCTCACCTGTACTATCTGAAGGTTACCAGTGCTTTAGATTACACTCCTAATAACTCTGCAGCTTGACAGTACAGCCCAGTACAGAAATGAATCAAAAGCTACCGAAACAGCACAAAGGGGAATTAAGAAAAACACATTTGCAAGCACGGCATAAATCAAAAGCTGCTCCTATTTTATCTGTAAGAAAATAATAACGAAAAGAACATACCTTGATTTCAATGTTTCCCACTTTAGCAGTCGATCTTATAATGGGTCTTCCAACTAAAGCTGGAAAAATGTGCTCCGGGAAATTTGAGCCCGCATAGCCACATTTCACAAACTGAAAAGGAATAAATGCTTTTATTAGCATAGGCATTGCTTTTGTTTACCAACAGAAACCCGGTTTGGGGGAAAAAAATATTAAAAGTCCAAATTTAGGAGCATGTGTCCCACTGGAAACCGATCGGATTTATACTTTCAAATAAATTTTACACCTTTCAGCTGAAGGGTACATCTGCAAAAGTGAATTAAAGTATCTTTCAGAATGTTTTCTGAATCAGATTGCCACATTTTTGAGAAACAGTATTGAAATGACTACATGGAGAGGTGCAAAAGTCTGGTGTTTGAACATGGATTTCCTGCCGCTCCTTAAAAAAGTTCTCTAGCAACCTAAAATCCATCATTTTGTAACGCATCATCTTGTAATGAGTACCCGATGAGACCAAATTCAACCACCTTTCAATTAGAGCACACAGTAGCATCAATGAGTTACGCATCAGAAAAAACCAAACCCTTGTGAATTCAGGTGTTACCCTGTTACAAGTGTGTAACGCTGAGGTAGCGTGCAATTGATGCATTTCTCAGGAGTTTCATAATTTTCAGGGTTTCTTTTAAGGATAAAGATACGAGTTTGTAGTAAGCACTTTAAAAACCAACAGCATGACCAAAACGTTACCTAACGGTAGCTCACACCAAACAGGATACTCTGAAAAGTGTTTGTTACCCAAATATGTGCAAAAGGAAGCTTTGTATCACTGGGTCTCAAGATACACGCTGTATATACACTAAGGAAACAGTGAAGATTAACTGAGCGTAAATAAGATGTAGTCATTAGAGGAAGATCAGCTCTAAAACAAGAACTTCTTTATCAAGAAGTACAATTTGAGCTCATGGGGATCTTAAGCTCTTTGGCCATCTTATTTTGACGTTCATCTATCATACTCTGATGTTGCGCCTGCAGTTCATACAGAGGAGGCTTCTGTTTTTTTGACGCATACTTTGCATACTGAGCTGTACCAGCATGCCAGAACAAAATCCTGCAGTCCCAAACCAAACACTGCACATTTTCAACTGCAAAATTACTCAACTATCTAGGCGTAACAGCAGTAGCACGGAATCACGGGGTCATTCGGGCTGGAGGGAACCTCAGGAGCTGTCCCATCCAACCTTGGGCTCAAAGCAGCCAACACTGAATTCAGACCAGCTTGCTTGGGGTTTTGATCAGTTGAACGTCAGCAGGCAATTCACAGCCTCTCTTGGGGCCCAGTCCCAAAGCTGAATTATCCACTTCAGGTTGTGCTAAACCTACCTGCAAGAATTTCCAGAACAAGGTCTGAAGACTGCCACTGAAACAATTATAACAGCAAAGAGAACAGCTAATTGCAGCTGAAGGGAACTCTGTCATTACACTGAGGCAAACATGAAAAGTCACTTTCTATTGCTCTAAATTATTCGCCTTTACTGCAGTAAAAAGGGTACCTGCTGTGGAAAAGAATTCATAAAGCCACTTACAGAAAGAGTCAAGAGATATTTTAATTAAAGTTGGGCTAATACAGGGAGGAAGGGAGGTTTTTTCTTTTTGTGACCTTAATTTCCTTCATCCCTTTTCCAAAGGCAGAGCTGTTTGGAATATCCGAAGAATGACACTGTGTATACAACTCAATTCACTCAATTCAAGTTCTACTTCAATCCCCCTTCTCTGAAAAGGCAAGTACTTATCAACTCTTTTGCTTATATTAAGGCCAGAAGTACCCAGGAGTTACAGAGATCTTATCTGTGGATTCAAGAAAGCAGAGCTGCTACAAGAAAGCAGAGTAGCCACAAGCACTTCTGGATTCTACTACCTGAATCCACCGGAAGACTTAACCAGAAGTTTTATACCAAAGGGAACACGAGACATTTTGAAGGACTGAGCTGGGTCCAAATATTAATAAAGCTCCTTTCAGACTTAGCAAATTCCTGCATTCAGGGCGATCACACAGTTTTTGTCGCTACCAGAATATTTAGGTATGCTTGTTATAAATTTCCTTGTGCAAGGCCTGGTCGTGCTAGGAGGAAGATCTCCAAAACAGCCCATATAATCTCATCCTCTAGCTTAGGGTTTCATAAACTGTTCTAAATACAACCTGGGCATCTCCAGGTAGCCCATATACCTTCACACCCCTCTATTTGCTTACAGCTTTTCCTCCTTTTCTTTCCTACAGCATGAAGCAACTTCCCTACCAGTTATCACCAACAGTGTCGGTCAACAGAAGACCAGTAACATCTAAGGGAATCTTTACAACTCAAACTCCTGGAGCACCCATCCATCAAGAAGCTCGACTACCCACATTGTTAAATCCTGCTGAATGGGCAAATAACCCCCGAGATTTACACAGCAGCCACTGAGATACGTGACCCAAACTACTACTGCACAAAGTCAGTAAGTGCCTCTTGGCCAACCTTAAAAATACCTCTCGAAATCACATACAACGGTGCTGACCTAGAAAATGCTGAACTACAAAAATACTATTCTATGCTCTTACTATCTGGACTGTAATAATAACTTCCAGCCCCTTTCTGTGTTAAGACCTTGACACACCTTCCTGCAAAGCTAACAATGTTGGCAATTAACAAATCCTGGATTTTAAAAACAGATTGTCATTCCTCCAAACAGCCTAAAACACAATCGGGACCAGATTTAATCTCTGTGAACTACAATGAGCAAGATTAAGCTTGGACATTCACAGTCTGTTTCCTACCTCCTTCAGGCCAGAACAGAGAAACTTAAAAACCAAAAAAAGGCATTTTTACAAGGTTGGATAAACTCAGCAGGTGGTAGAAGGGGCACAATTTTAACTGTCTCCTCCCTTTCAGGTGTGAAATTTCCCCCTCCCAGTTATGGGAAAATTTGGTGAAGATGGGAATAAGTCAGCGCTGTACATCAGCTTCCCCACTGATGAGAGCATCCCCACTGCAGTATTCTCTCCGACATGATACTGAATACACAGCTGCTGGTTCAGTGGGTTTGTGATAACCTAACACTGGATATTATGGCTGAAGAACCAGATTTGGCCAACCTACCAACAGGTAAATGCACCTAAGAAACATAGATTTATGTAATGAAAGATCATAAAATCATAGAATAGTTAGGGTTGGAAAGGACCTTAAGATCATCTAGTTCCAACCCCCCTGCCATGGGCAGGGACACCTCCCACTAAACCATGTCACCCAAGGCTCTGTCCAACCTGGCCTTGAACACCCCCAGCGATGGAGCATTCACAACTTCCCTGGGCAACAGTTTTACATTTTTGAAGTGGTGCAAGAAATATGAGATACTTCTCTCTCTTGTTCCTTACAGGAGATCCCCCAAAATCTTCATAAAATCATAGAATAGTTAGGGTTGGAAAGGACCTTAAGATCACCTAGTTCCAACCCCCCTGCCATGGGCAGGGAGACTCCCACTAAACCATGTTACCCAAGGCTCTGTCTTCGGTTAAACGTTATTAACAGCAGTACTCTGGAACAGAATCAGCTTCTTTTTTCTAGCGTCAGACATTAAATACTGTTCCTGCCATTCTCTATTTGAAACCTGAGAATTTCAAATAGAGAATGCCACCTCTTATTGTGCACACCTCTTGCAACAACTATCATATTCTGTACAATACTCAGGACACACCATATCTTGACCAAAAACACCATCACTCAATGAATTTACGCATCTAGGGTAGCCAAGAGCTCATCATCATTCATTTTTGCACGCATTTGCTGCATGCTCAGAGTGTTTTAAGAAGAGCTACTTCGCTTGCCTGCGTGCAAGACCACGTATGTAAGAAATTTTACCATATATAGTTTCTTCTCCATTTCACTGTGGTTTATACTGACTCTTTCACTTCCTACTGAGTCATCAAACAGTAAGAACTTGTAAGTATAAGTACTCTTTCAAATGGAAAGAATGAGGAAGCTCACAAACAGGTCACGTGACAAGTTTTAAGATGAATATCAATATTCTTATCAGGTCTCTGAGCTTGATTCTTTCCACTGACGCAACACAAACAAAACCCCTAAATACAATTAGAGCACTTCTACAGGCCAACAAGAAACATAACTGCTTTTCCTACACCACCACCAACATCCATCTCTAATGCTTTAGACCTTTGAGGTGCCTCTCTCCTACCCCACACGTCGCAAGAACTTCCGTCTAGGCACCTCTTCCTCAAAGACTGGTTGCAGCCAGGTACGTTAGAAGTCCTCTTGCAGCATAACAACAACAACTTCAAAGCCAAGCCTAAAGTTAAAATTGCATGTGACTTTTCTAAAGACAGCCTCCATTTTTATGTACTATTTCTGGCACCTAGCAAGAGATTTAATTTCAATCGTGGTTTTAAAGATGACATATCAGAGCGCATCAGAAATCACTGACAAAGTGTCTCTTCCTTGTCACACAGAAAAAAATGATAATAAAAATACTGGTTTGGCAATATAGGATTATTTGATAGTCTCAATATACAGTAAAGGTTCAAAAGATTCACTGAATGGAATTTTCTTCCAGATTACTTATCCCATTCTAGTTTATCTGTCCAAATTTAACCAAATATTTTTAGTTCACCAATTTAACAATTATTTCTTGATGTTTTGCTCTCCCACATAATGAACCCTGAGGCCAGGGTAGTTCCATACACACGTTGTTCTGCTTAGAGACCAAACACAACCCAAAGCAGCACAAGCTGAAGCAACACAGGCCCCTCCTCTCAGCACTGCAATGGCACTACAAAGACACCTTCCACTGTTTTATAGCTATTTATAGCCTGCTGGTACAACTCACAGAGAAAATAAAGTATTTCATTCCAACATGTCTCTTGATTCCAAAGCACACACAGATGTGTCACGCCGTACAAAATCTGTGCTGCAAACTCAACTTGGGAAAGGGGGGAACAGTTTCCTACCCCATGCCTCACAGCTTCCCAAGACCAGCCACAGCACAACACTGCTGTCACTACTAACACGCTAAACATTAACTCAGTGGTTTATTGCTGTGTAAAGAGCCACACTAAAGGATGCAGCTCTAAATTATTTTTCAGAGCTGGGCCTGACCATAAGAATATTAAACAATTAAGAAAAATAAAGAAAACCAAAGCCAGAAAAAAACCCCAAAACTAATAACCCTCCCCCACAACAAAACAACTGCCACATCCCTTTGTAATAAGAAAACAGTGAATACCTCATTTTTTCCTTTCCTTTTTCTAAATGGTAGCGTAAAAAAGCGCCCAAAGACTTCAGACCCCAACCCTATTATTTTTTTTGCTATAGGAGGAAAAAGAAGATATCAGAACTGTCAAACCCCAGACCTGTCAGATACAATGCCCTCCCTGAACCGTTCCAATCATTTCAGATGCTAATTGGGAAACCCTCTAATTCAGGATGCTGAGTCTCTAGCAACATCCTTTGTCTCAACTATTCTCTCTTGTGCTTTAAAAAAATATATCTTTATTCTGACTGTTTATATACAAAAACCAAAAATCACTTCCTTTTTTTTTTCCGTAATGTTAAAGAGATGTTCACATGCTGTCAGCTATGCTAACTCTCCATATTTCTTTACCAGGGAAAACCTTAGATTGCTGAACAAAATCACCGAGGGCAAAGATCCACCTATAGCATCCTGTATCGTTTTGCTTTGAAACGGGATCTTTATCACTTCCCGTGGGGCGCCTCAAAGCCTGTGTACCACTGACAAAAGGGTGAGTTTCCAGTGGGTGTCTGCATGCTCAGAGAGGGTAGAATAGGTGAGAGGATGGGGAGAAAACCTCTGCGTTTCTCTGGATTAAAAAATGCCAATTTTGAGTATGTTTCAGATCAGAAAGGTATTAACGACAGGATGGCGCTCCATTTTGACCAGTAGTTGCAAAAAAAAAAACCCACCCTAATTCAAGCATTTCCGTACAACTAACAACCCTGCACAAGGACGACACATCCCTGGTGCCAGATACATAATGTTCTCATTCAGAACCTGAAGATAATCGCTACTTCTGGTTAAATGCTCGTGGCTGCAGACACCCGCTCAGGCCATGCAGAGAAATACCACATTCACGATAAACCAGCAAAATGCCGGGGCATAGCACAGCGCGGTATCGGCCCGCCGAGCACACCACCGAAGCCCCCCGAGGGCGCGCTCTGCTCATCCCGTTTATAACCGATCGAACCACCGGCGCAGCGCCGGGGCCGCCTTCCTTCCGCGCCGAGCTCTCCCCCCCGCCCATTCATTCCACGGGCCCGCGCCGACCTCCCGGGCCGGGGCTGGCGGAGAGCGGCGGGCGCGGCCCTCGGCGTCCCCGAGCAGCGCCTTGGCCCGGCGTGGGGCGGAGGGAGCCGGCCGGGCCCGGTAGCGGCAGCAAGGCCGGGCGCGGCCCGCGGGCGTGCCGGCAGGAAGCCGAGCCGGGCCGGGCCGGGTGGGAGTCGCCCTGCTTCCCCTTTCCCCCCCCCCCGCCACCCGCACCCCGGCCGCAGGGCGGGTCCCGGAGCCACTCACCCCGGTGCCGTTGTCGCACACCACCACCTTCCTGCCCAGCGTGTCCATCCCTGCGCGCCGCCGCCCCGCACCGACACCGACACGCACCCGGCCGCTGCCGCCGCCGCCGCCACAACCGCCGGGCCCCCCCCCCCCGAGCCTGAGCGCCCGCCCGCCGCGCGCGCGCGCACGCAGGAAGCCGTCAGCGCCCGACACCGCCCCTGCCGCCGCCGCGCGCCTCTTCCTGCCCCGCCCGCCCCCGTTGCCATGGCGGCGGCGGCTGCCCGCGCTGCCCGCTGCCTGCACCGGCAGCAGAGCGGGCCGGAGATCCAGCGCAACGGCCGGGTGCATGTTTCCGCCTTCCACCGGGACGGTGCCTCGGCGCGGGAGATGGGGTCACCGGGCTCCCCTCGGCTGCTTGTGCTGTCGTGACCGGCAGGGTGACGCTTCCTCTGCCCCGGGCAGCGGCGGTGTCCCAGGCTCCTGAGGACAGCATGCTGCCGGCTCACCCGCCTGCCCGCGGGGTGGGGGGTGTCCCCTCTCACACCTTCCCCTCCCCAGCGGCCTGCGCCCCAACGGGTTTGTGTGCCCGCTCTCCTTGCGCAGAGGGAAATCAGGCAGCTGTGAAAGAACTCTTTATCGCGAATATCGTGTTCTTTCATAGCTCAGCATCCCAGAAGAGCGTTTACTCGCTCCAAGAGGTTTTCCAGTTCGCATTTGTATGGTGGGCGCCAGCAAAAGAATACGCATCATCTCCTGTTTTATGTCTGACAGCCCTGTGTGGGGTTTGTTGCTTGTGTTGCCCGAATTCCACTGTCTTCCACAAGACTCAAGAAGCAAGGAGCAAACCCCCCAGTTTTTACTTCTGTGTCATGAGCTGTGTCAGTCCACTATGAGCAATTGCCTGTTACAACCAGGAGTAGCAGAAATGACAGAAGCAAAAGGGGTTTTGTACAGTTACATGAGTTACATATGTATATAGGTATATAGTTATGGTTGTAGTGTTTTGCTCTGCCTTGAATTTTACAGGCTGTGGGAACAATCAGAAAAATTAAAAATAACAGAATATAGGCCATAATATCTGCCCCCCTTTTTTTTTTTTTAACTTTAATCACATCCACATGTTGAGAATGAGCAGAAGACAGGGCAGTACCCAGCAGGATGAAGAAGCTGTGCAAATAAACGTGGGCTAATCCATTGCCGTGCACTATAACGGAAGGACATCCTGGTCACTGTGGAGCAGTAGCAGCTTTATCTGGGTATGAATTGCTTTTTAATACAGATATGTTTAACATTCATATTTTAATCTATTTTTCAGGGCATGACGTTTTGATATGCGTACAAATAAAGGGTTTACATTGTTGGTTGAAGCCAGATGCATAAAGCCTTGAAAGCCTGCTCTTTGTCCAGAAAAGAAGTAATTAATTTGTCTATCTGAAATCATTCAGCTTATTCAACACAGGCTGCAGGGCTCAGACAAGGGAAATACACCCTCTTTACTGTTCTGCTGTTAGTCTTGCTGGGCAATTCTGACACATCAGTTAACCTGCCTGTGTCTTACTTTCAATAAGCTGGGTATGGTACCATGCCATATCATATTAATGCTCATGAATAAAGCATCTGCAATCTCTGAATGAGAAAAGTTTCATTTTTGGTCCAAATAATCTCTTGATTTGTCAGACTGAATGCTTCAGCTGTGCCTCCTCATGTACAGTGATGGCAAAAGTCACTCTGCTCTGAGGCAAACTAAGTTTTAATTTGGGAGGTCTGAAGAAAGAAAAGAGCAATCTAAAGAGCAGACTGCCTTCATGAACTGTCCTAAGATTAGATATTCACTAGATCCTTAGATATGCTTATGATTTTAATTTTACTACATTCCTCTACATCTCCTGTAATTTTTGTCACATAGACCTTTTCCTACCAGGGATTTTGACTATTAAAGAAAACACTGTACGACTAAGGGTTAGCTTGAGAACTGCAGTCAGAAATTACAGTGTAATTAAAGTCACTCAGGACATAGTGAGACTGAGGTCTGCCAATCACTGCAAAATAAATGGTTAATTTGCTGCTTCTAGCACAGCATATTAGATTACATATGAAAGGGATGCAAGTTCTCTGCCACAGGGAGGCCTTTTAAGGAGGAACTTAGGTACTGCATGGCATAGTCAGTAAATCCATTGTTGTCCTTGCTACCAGCTATTGCTGCCAGTTATTGGATACCCTTAAAAAATGTTGGTGTTTTATCAAAGGTCATGTACAATGTGAGTGAGGAAATATATTGTGGTTTGGATGGAAGTCTATTTAAAAAACTTATTTTACTAGTTTAGTTGAACTGAGATCCTTTTTCTTGTTCTAAAGAAAAGAGCTGTGTCTGTAGGAAGAAAGTTGCAAAGCATGGCAGCAAACTTGTTAAGGAACAGGGCGAGAAGTTTTGTCATGGTCTGTACTTGTCAGTGTCTTTTGCTGTGAACAAGGTAACAGGGAATGTCTTCTCCGCACCAGTGTATCCATTGTTGTGTCAGTGGAGAAGATCGTTTTCTGCATGAGTGGTGTTGAGGAACAGTGTTAACACCCCAGAGATCCTGCGGAGTGTCAGTGTTTATGAAGTACCTGAACTGTGCTAATAGTACAGTGCACTTATAAATAAATCATAGCTGCAGATTTAGTTTAACTATACCCAAAATACACAGGAATTGCTATTTCTTTTGTACGTCAGTGATGGGATGCAAAGAAGTGGAAAAGCTTAAAAATCAGTGAATTGATGGGTGAAAATATAGAGTGCCATATACACTTGATTTATCTTCTTTGTGTATATATCACACATATTCCGTTCTGTGTATATTCTAGTTAGTGCAACTTGTTTAGAAGGTTCTAAAGAAATAAGCAAATAAAGGAAAATATTTTTTTTCCATTTTCAGAGTAATTTTGTATATATGCTTCAAAATTCAGTTTTTCTGCAGTCAGTTAAAAAGTAACTTTTGAATAATATTGTGTAAATAGAAGATTTCTATAGTGTCCATTCCATAAGTTAAAGCCATGGAGGGAACTTCCCACAGTTTCTGAGTAGAAGGTGTGGTGACTTGCTGTGACTTTTGCAAGACAGCAAGTCTTTGTGACAGAAGATAATAAAAGTATGATGAGTGAGCAGAGTGCTGAAGCTTATCAGATAAGTACTGCAAATGTCTTCTACTGAGTTGAATAGGTTTTTATGCACCTGCCAATTGAGTGCTTCATGCTTATCCTAATGTGCAGGCACAGAGAAACCTTACAAGCAGAGGCAGGAGGCAGGAAATAGAATCATAGAATAGTTAGGGTTGGAAAGGACCTCAAGATCATCTAGTTCCAACCCCCCTGTCATGGGCAGGGATGCCTTGCATGAAACCATGTCACCCAAGACTCCATCCAACCTGGCCTTGAACACTGCCAGGGATGGAGCATTCACAGCTTCCTTGGGCAATGCATTCCAGTGCCTCACCACCCTCACAATAAAGAACTTCTTCCTTGTATCTAACTTAAACTTTCCCTGTTTAAATTTGAACCCAGAAATACTCAGAACAGAAAGGCAAAATAAGCTATGGGGGCAGCTGTCCCACAGCTCTGCTCAGTATAGCAGAGAAAGGAAGGTCCAGGAGGAGCAGACATGCAGCACAGCAGTGTTTCTTTGTCCCACTTTCACTTCCTACAGGTATATAAGCTTTGCACATGCCAGCCCAGTGCTGGCTGGGGAAGCTTAAGTTCCTGTGTTGATGAAGCTTGTTGTTTTGGCAGAGCAGGGGAAAGATATTGTACCTAAGTATTAGTATTAATCTCTTCATTAATCTATTTTGTTTCTTTTTGAGGCATTTTACCGTTGTCTCAGGATTCTTTCATTACTTTGCCAAAAATAGAAAATTAGAAATATTCACAGAAAGCATCCCTTAGAATTCCCTAAACACCGGGTATCATTTGCTGGTTTTGTGAAACAGTGGATGCAATAAGCTAAAAACATTCAGGAAGTTCTGTTTCTTCTAAACAGATCATGGTTTAAAGGACAAGGTAAGCCCTCATCAGACACACCTCCGACATTATATGGCTACTTCATTAGCATTAAGGAACTCTGACTTTCACCAAATCTTGAATATCTAATTTTCCTGGTTATCAAAAGCAACCTCACTCAGGTGCCAGGAGCAGTATGGTCATGGTAGCCTAGGCAGGCCAATTTTCCTGATAATAAAAGACAACTCTAGTGTCAGAATGTGTCAGATGAGAGTGCTCAGCTGGTCTGGATTCCTGTGAAGGACAAAAGGGTCTGGATCTCCTCCCTATAAGCACCACCCATTCTGAGTCATCTGAGCTGGAAGTACTGGCATAATTGCAAAACATCCTCACACAGATGGAATGATCCAGTGTAGGTTACACCAGGATTCTTGAGTGAGCTATTTGGCTGTCTAATTAAAATACAGTGTGAACAGGGCTTTACTGTTGGGCATTTTTCACTAATGTCTCTTCACGAGGTGGAGAAAATGTTTTTCCTCTTTAGTGTCACAGGGTTACAGACTATGAACTTATTTTTATTGACTCATTTCCAGATACACATAAAAGCACATTGTAAAGGTCACTTAGGTTTTTTAAATTCAACTCAAATTCAGTTCCATGTAGCATCATATATTTATGCTGGCTATAAATAGTTTTATGGCAAAGAAAATCTGCCTTTTCAGCTATGGCTTCTTATTTGAAACATTTTATTTTCTGATGACCCAAGCTGAAGCACTGAATTGCACAGATCAGGTGTGTTGGACATTGGGCACCTCGCTCATGGCAAGCCTCTGGATGCATTGGACCCTGCTCTCCATCCCCCTAAATGTTCTGTAGTTGTTTAGGCATGTGCAGTGGATCCAAAGTATCGATAAATCTGAATTCTCTACTTACATCACTGGCAACATTTTGTGGACACTTTGCAGAGACATAAATGGCAACCAATGGAAATTCAGTTTTAGGAATCTGATTTCCAGAGATTTTGAGTTCTTTTTATACCAGCTGAAGTCAGTGAAACCAGTTTCTGAAAACTGGGCTCCAGATATTAAAGCCTGGCAGGCAAAGCTGGGTTATCCAAAATTAGCTACCACCTCTGAAAAGGCAATTGTGATTACCTCATAGGGGAACTCTGAGATAGGTCCCAGACTAGAATCTAAGTCAGCTGGTACCCAGCCTTGTGCATTAACCGTAACACTGATTCTTTAATACTGTGAGCTTGAATACTGGCTTGTTGAAAAATACGTGCAGTTTTCAAAGCTCATCCACAGCATATGCAAAATATGCTTTGATTTCATTTGCTGGTAGAATTCTGAGAGTTGAAGTCTATTTGCGCCTCAGATTTTCAAAGAATGTGGCTTCAAATCAATTAATTTGTTGCTGTGAAGTCAAGCCCCTTCCCTTAACTTTTAACAGATTTATTCCTAATACCTGGGAGAGGAAAAGTTCGGGAGAACATGACTCCTGAGTTAACAGTAATTTATGTGTACTCTTTAAGTAGTCTGTATTTACTTGCGGTAATGACTTTGTGACAAAGTATGATTTGAACAAAATGATGTCACTGGTAATCGAGCTAGCTTGCATTTGTGTGCATGTGTATGTGACAGTAAGGATACTGGATTTTTGATCAAAAGTTATTATCAGCACCCCACTGTGATAGATTGATCTGTAACTGTTATTATGTACTTAACAGCTCGTGTCTAGCTTTCATGGAGATGACATCCTTCAATGTTTCACAGGTGTAAGTGATTCAAGACCCAGAGTATATTTTAGGATGTATGCAGGACTATATGGAGTCTAGCTCCACATGAGGATGAGTTATGAGGAGAGCAAATGAAAGGTAGCAGAGAAGTGTGTTATTTTAATTCATTTGAGGGAAAAATACGTTCTGTACATCCTAGAAACTAGTAAGCAGTGATTTATCCCATTTCTTCTATGAAGACAGGCTGAGAGATCTGGGGTTGTTCAGCCTGGAGAAGAGGCTTCAGGGAGACCTTAAAGCATACTTCCAGTTCCTAAAGGGGCTGACAAGAAGGCTGGAGAGGGACTTTTTATTGAGGCCTGTAGTGACAGGACAAAGGGCAATAGTTTTAAACTGGAAAAGGGTAGGTTTAGATTGGACATAAGAAAGGGTTTTTTTATGCTACAGGTGGTGAGGCACTGGCACAGGTTGCCCAGAGAAGCTCTGACCGCCCCATCCCTGTCAGTGTTCAAGGCCAGGTTGGATGGGGCTTTAGGCAGTCTGGTCTTGTGGAAGGTGTCCCTGCCCGTGGCAGGGGGTTGGAACTCGATGAGCTTTAAGGTTGTTTCCAACCCAAACCATTCTATGATTCTATGATTTTATGTGTTGCAGTGACTGAACCAAGACAAGGGAGGACCCAGAAATTTCAGAGCAGTACACACCATGGAAGCAGGATATGTGGGCTTACTAAATAGGCC
This sequence comes from Ara ararauna, assembly GCA_028858755.1. Lineage (NCBI taxonomy): Eukaryota > Metazoa > Chordata > Aves > Psittaciformes > Psittacidae > Ara > Ara ararauna. Next base: position 10,881,324 of record CM054379.1, read on the forward strand.
ATGTGTAAGGATATTGGAGAGACTATGTCTTGATTGATTCAATCCTGCAAACATGCAAGAGATGAGAAGATGAAAGCATCTGTACTTGGTTTCCTGCTCTGTGGGATGCAGGAAACCCTACTCTGCTGCTGTGCTGCAGGGTTTTTCAAGCTCACCTGTCTGACAGCATTGGTCCTTCAACACTCAGTGAGCTCTATATAATGCTTTGAAGACCAGGGAGGTTTGACTAAATGAGAAGACATTTCAGAATGAAGTACAATGTGTTCCATTAAGGAGTTTTTCCAAAAGGCAGAAGAATTGTCAATATATATGCCTATATTGTTTGAATTGCACTTCTCACTTGCCTTTCAAAAAGTCTTCTTTGTTTTTAACACAGACCAAAGGGATTTCTCAGAAATGCTGGACATTTGCAACATCCACTGATTTAAGTGCAGGGCAGATGCTCAGCACAATTGCTTTTTTACCATACTCCATTTAGTTGTAAGAACTTAAATTATATGAAAGCAACCCAAGACCTGCTTGACAGCATCAAAAATGATGTGCTTTCTTTCCATTTTTTTTTCTTCCTACTACCATGGCACAAGAGAAGTAAAATGTTCCATACTGAAGAGAGAACTAGTGAGTACTGCCCTTGAAATTCCCAAGTGCAGACTTTCGGAAGCTACCCTGGTTAAACGAAGGTTAAGAACTTACTAAGATTGAGAATGAAAATGGGGAAATAGCTCAAAGAAGTGGATGCACCAGTAGCTTAATATAAGGAAAACCTCTCTTCTTTTGTTATGCTGAAAAATAGCTGACACTTTTAGGTAGCAGTTTTTGCAGTGACAATTATTTGCCCAAATTAAATAAGGCAAACAGAAAGAAAAGGAAAGGAAATAAAGTTCTGGGGTTGGTTTTTTTTTTAATTGCAGGTGAAGATTTGGTGTAGGCAAAGTTTTCTATGAGAATTTTTGTGTCCTTACAAGGAGGATATTGACATCTCAAACTAGATAATAACATAGGGAAGGGCATTTACTTGGATTCCAGTAGCTACACTTGAGAAGAGAAAGTCTCAGATGTGAATAAAAGACTGCAAGGTTGTTGCCTAATTGCTTGGAAGCAAAGAACTGTCAGACATCAGAAGTGTGCAAAGAGTAAAACTGCCCTCTAATATCTCAATTTTGTCAGTTTTTGGTGCCATTTAAAGTTAGTATTAATCTTTGTGGAAAAACATGCAACTTTTCTCCCTTTAATCTTTCTCCCTTTAGGCAACAGGTTATAAATGCAGTAGCACATTCCAGATGTCAGTAATGTATTTTTATCTGGCAATTGTTTAATGTGCATAGTAAAATGGATAAGCCTGTCTGTTGAAACACAGAACAGTGAGCCACAGCATAGTGCTACTAGAAGGAAATAATCCTTTTTTTTTGATTTTCATTAGGTCTGACCGCTTTGGATATCCATGGTTATATAACTGTTGGTAAGATGGATAACCATAGCACAGAGCTTCTCTGCTTCCTGTAACTTAGGTTAATATTTGTGTCCGGTTATTTTTGAAGAAACATCCTTTCTACATGGAATTAGCTTTACAAGCACACTGCAGGTTCGGCCACTGAGTTACCAGGGATTTAAGACAGGAGGTGGCAGTCTTGAGTAGCAACTCATTGCTGTGTCCGTTTAGTTAAGGTCAGGTCCGAACTGGAGTCAGAACTGAGCCCTTTTTGTTAAACATCGCAATGACAAGAAGCTGAGATACTGAAGATGGCAACAACTAACTTTGTCTTTTGTGCCAGATAATTGAAATCGTACCTAAGATATTTGATAATGCAGGGTTTATGAGTTTTCCTAGGTTATTTAGTATTTGCATCAATAGTCCTAGAGGGAAAAACTGCAGCACAGTGGAGAGATAGAATTTAATCTATCTCATTCTCATCAGGGCTTGTTTCTTCTAACTAGGAAAATCATGTTGCAAACAAGAATATCTCCCAATAAAATATCACATTGGTTTATTAAAATCAGAAGTGTGTCTAATTCTGGTCCTCTTATAAGTATCCTGGAAGGGTGGGGGTGATCCTTCATCCCCTGACTGTGGTCTGCAGGCGGGTCATGAGGTGTTTCTATCTCCCTCACAAACTACCACAAAATAGTGGCAAGGGAACCTTCTTTTTATTAATAACATCAGATTGAAATGTTCTCATGAAGAAATCAGCAGAAAACCGTGCAGTTACAGTCTCAGCAGAGGAGGGAACTTGATGACATCATTGGTTTTCCCCTGTGAAAATGCTTAGTTGGAAAAAGACAAAAAAAGACTAAATGAATCACAGCAGCTACATGCGACATCCCACTAGTCATTGTGGAATGTGAACAGTGCCATTCACTGGGGCAATCAAAATGTAACCAAGAGAGCTCTGTAGCATTGCTGGGTATTCACAGCAGGAATTTTACTTGTAAACGATATTGTAAATGTTATATATCTATGGATTGCTTTTCCCGACAGCCCCACACTTTTTAAATATGTATTCTGGACCAAATCTCAATTTACATATTTTTTTCATTCAGGTGCACACATGAAAAGTGTTCCTTTAGAAGTCTGCAAAGCAACAAATCCTTCAAATAGAGTAAGTTGCAACTCTGTTCTGCTTAGAAAGTATACGTGCATGTAAGCCTTGATCCAAAACAGAACTGATTTTCTAAGCTTGTTTTTTGTCACAGCCTATAGTCAAAAAATACAGCCCTTTTTTTCCCTGTGGCTCGAATCCTTCAGTTAGCCTGTGCATGCGCAAATGTGTCTGCTCCACACAGACACAATAGTCTACCTGGATGGATCTGAATGCAAGATCAGGTTTTCTGTAACAGTCCAGTTCTGTTAGACACAGCAGACATTGTCATGAGCCCTCCTGTTTAATCTTTTTATTAAGCAAACATTTCCCTAAGTTTGCATAAGCAGTCGCCCAGCTGTGGCTTCCACACAGTCCTTTAATAACTAGCAGGGTGTGGTGATTAAATTTCCTCAGAGGCTTTTCTTCCATCTGACTACCAAAGTCTGATTTATTCCTCAGTTAACATCATCTCTTACTTGCTTTGTTTTTTTCACCTCCTTTGTCTGTTGGAGATAGATCAGTGAGTTAATAGCTGTCTTTTTAGTGCAAAAAGGGGGTGGAGAATGGTTCTTTGAGCCTGATTCCCTAATGAAATTAGGCTTATGTGATCATACCCTGCCTATTCCAACATTCAACACTAAGAACATGGAACCCCGTTGGCCATTTCACTTCATATGGAAGAGAGACAGAGGACTCCAGTCTTCTAGCTTCCTAGTAATTTTATGAAAATGGATGGCTGGGAAGAGGAAAGAGATCCTACTACTACCTTCTAGTAAGGGAAAGCTTGCACTATGAACTCTTTTCTTATTAGACAACTGAAAATTCATTCAAGCTCTCCTTTGTGGCACAGATGTCTGAGATGCTAGTCGTCACTAGTTGCATTGCTCAGAATTTATTCAAATGGGGATAGCTCTCACTTCAGTGGGCTCTAGTGAAGACAAGGCACAGGCAGGATTTGTAATTTGAGTTTATGGGAGTTCTACAGTGAGTTGATAGCACAATGTGAACATGTGCCTCTGCGTCACAAAGTGAATATAAAGCTCTGCCTCTTATGTGTAGATGGGGTACCTGGGTATGGTTGTCATGGTGCTCTTTAAACAACCTGTCTTTAAACATTCTTGTGTCCTGAAGGTGGAATGTCCTGTACTTGATGCTGAAGAGGTATGAAACACATAATTCTTGAGTGTCTATGACAGAACAAGGTATTTGTTAATTTTGCTGCATTTCAAATATCAAAATAATGCAATTTAGTGTCCTGGGTCGGAGCAATCCCAGGCACAGCTACAGGTTGGGCAGGGAAGAGATTCTGAGCAGCTCTGCAGAGAAGGACTTGGGGATGTTGGTCAATGAGAAAATGAACATGAGCCAGCTTCAGTGTGCGCTCGCAGCCCAGAAGGCCAACTGTATCCTGGGCTGCATCAAAAGGAGCGTGACCAGCAGGTCGAGGGAGGTGATCCTGCCCCTCTACTCTGCTCTCCTGGGACCTCAGTTGGAGTATTTTGTGCATTTCTGGTGTCCTCAACATAAAAACGACATGGAACTGTTGGAACAAGTCCAGAGGAGGGCCACGAGGATGATCAGGGGACTGGAGCACCTCCCGTATGAAGATAGGCTGAGAAAGTTGGGGCTGTTCAGCCTGGAGAAGAGAAGGCTGCGTGGAGACCTCAGAGCAGCCTTCCAGAATCTGAAGGGGGCCTATAGGGATGCTGGGGAGGGACCCTTCATTAGGGACTGTAGTGATAGGACAAGGGGTAACGGGTTCAAACTTAAACAGGGGAAGTTTAGATTGGATATGAGGAAGAAACTCTTTACTGTGAGGGTGGTGAGGCACTGGAATGGGTTGCCCAGGGAAGTTGTGAATGCTCAATCCCTGGGGGTGTTCAGGGCCAGGTTGGACATAGCCTTGGGTGCCATGGTTTAGTGTGAGGTGTCCCTGCCCCTGGCAAGGGGGTTGGAACTAGATGATCTTGAGGTCCTTTCCAACCCTAACTATTCTATGATTCTATGATGAGCACCTGGCTTTTTGTGTGTGTTTGTTTTTTAAATGAAGGCACTGAAACTGAAAGAATGTGCAAGCACTTCATAGAGCTGATCAGTATGATCATCTTGGGTTGAAGGCTGAGTCTTGAGACTTTTTTTGTGTATTAGTTTAATTTTCACTCTTTCACAGTCATGTTTATGGGATCGGATAATGTGCCAAAAGGTATTTTGCTCTATGAAAAAGTGCAATAAACTTGGGCCTTATAATGTCTGTGTTGTTGGAGAAGTACAGTTTCCTTTTTTTAAATAGGTGGTTTTGGAGTCTTAAAGACTCTATTTCTGCTTATTGGTTTTCTTAGGACAACAGTAGCTGCAGCCTTGCCTAGCTTAGAGCATGGATAGATGTTTTGTTCTAGATCCAGATGTGCAGAGCAAGGAAATTTTCCATCCACAGCCACATAGGTCCTTCTAGCTGCTACATCCTGGCCTGTTGCAGAGCAGGTTTTGTGAGTTCTCCTTAATTCATATTAAGCACAATTAGGCTGCTAGTTTAAAATCCAGGCTGCCTTTGCCTCACCTGAGATACCAGTCCTCCCATAGACTCTTCTCTTAGCCCATCTGAAGAGTGGTGAGGAACTTCTGTGGTTGTTAATCCTATCCCCTGGCATTACTAGATGTTGAAAAAATCTGTACATAACCCAAAGCCCTGTTGATAATGCACAAGCATACGGCATCAAGGGCAAGACTTCTGCCTGCACATGAATACCACTTGGGGACTTGAATATCTAAGCTCAGCAAACAGAAGGAAAACAACTGACTCATATACTTTTACAAACTCATGCCAGTGAGCAGAAGCACATTTTAAATAAGGCCGCATGTGAAAATGGCTTCTCACACTGAGAAAAAACTGTAGCTAGGTGGAAACAGGGTATTTGAAGAACTATTTAGTGGTTTGGGGCACTAAAGAGATCTATTTTGAGTGTGGAAAAAAGTCCTCATGAAAGATACACTGGAGTTTTTAGGAAGAAGATGTTGAAGTATAACTTGGACTGTGAATGGTATGAGCAGATATTCGGGGAACCCTACTTGCTCTCTGTGTGGTAGGAAGATCTAAGAGCAATGAGCAAGCAGGTCCATGAGCAATGGACAGTGAAGCCTGGTTTCCAATGAATTTGTGTCTCATGCAAGTTTTTCCCTTGGCCTCGATGTTTTTTGTGTCTGTTGTAGGTGGATCATCTGAAGTCTGATAAGAATGGGGCTTTTGCTACATCCTTTTCCATGGCCATTCTTTTTCAGTGGCACCATTTGGATCTCCTTCCTACCTGGCTGCCAACTTCCACTAAACTTGTGATAACTTTGTGCTTTGAAACCTGTGATTCACTTTCAAATTTAGTTGAAAAGCAGACACTGGATTCAAAGGTTACTCAAAGAGGAAGTGAAGACAGCAGATTAGCCACTCATACACAAAATATGATGACAAAGGCCTTTTTTCCTTAGGAAATCAGAACAGTTGAAGAAGGCACTTCCTCCAGACTTGGTGATTTCCAGCCCTGGCAAAATCATAGAATCATAAAATCATCTCAAATTACAGCATAGAAGGGGTAAATGGAAGCAGAACTAAAACCTGCTTTCACGTTGCTGTCTTTGAAGCTGCTTTGTAGAGAGCTGGGGTGCAGTTTTACAACACTGTACTCTTGTGGTGGATGTTTGGTGTTTATTTGGATCTTGGTTATTCATTAGGTGAAAATACGTATCGTTAGAATTCCAGGTGTTGGTGCAAATCTAGATGTCAATTACTTTTTTTAATTATTACTATTTGTTAGGCAGGTGTTACCGATGGGATTCATTTTTTTTAACCTCTTACTCATTCCAAAGCAATATATTTCTATTTTTCTAGGTGGGAGCTGCAATGGGTATGAATGAGAAAACAAAACGCAGTAACAGGTGCATAAACCAACTTACCTGAACACGCATCTAGATCACTTTTAATAGGCACATTTTGTGAACCAGAACAATTTTCTGTGGTTCTTATCAACATTTTGATCAGATTTTCATCCCAGTAGGTCAGAACTGCATTGTTTTCCTAATGCTTTGGTTGACTTAAAAAATAACCCTCCTCTGGCTATTTGAGAACCTGTAGCTGAAATCCATGGTAGTGGCAGGCTCTGCTTTTGTCTTAGGAAAAACATAATGCTTAAATGGCAAATGAAAGAGGAATCAGAAGAACTCTTCAGAATGAGCATCTCTATGTTTTTAACTTCTGTCCCTGAAAACTTCATTTAGCTCCAGGCATGGGTTTGAATAAGCTACCTCGTGTTTGCTAACACCAGCTAAAAGTTCATCCTATAGAGTGTAATGTACACCTTGTGCCAGACTTGGAAAGAAGGAAAGTGGATTTCATGCAGATTATGTCATTGTATATAAAAAAATATATATCACACACAAAAAAAAGCTTTATCTAGGGGCTTATCCAAGCGCAAAAGTTTTTCTACCAAATCTAAAATAGCTGTTGAGATAACTAGGGTGGGACAATCTGTAGATAGGCATGATAACTGATAACAACACTTCTTTGCCTCAACTGAATTCTCAGTAAGAATGTACTGGTCACTAGAGCTTGTGTCAGAATAATATTTCAGTTAAACAAACTATAACTTATGCTCCTAAAAAGTAGTAATGCTTCTACAAGACCTGTATGTAGACTAGACCACAGTATATGTTGTCGAACGACACTTCTCATAGCCAGGGATAAGTTCTTTTTAAATCTGAGGAATTAATTTCTATTGACTGCTTTTATATCACTGTCGTGGTTTAAGCTGTAAATCACGCAGTTTGCTCACTCACTCCCCCCTCTTTCTTCCCCCCCACTCCGGGGGGGGGGGGGGGAAATGTGGAGAAGAATCGAAAGAATGTAACTCCCATGGGTTGAGATAAGAACAGTCCATAACTGAGGTATAACACAAACCACTGCTGCTGTCACCAATAATAATAATAACAAGGGAAATACAAGGGAAGAAAATACAACTGCTCACTACCCGACGACTGAGCCGTGAACTAAACTCTTCTGGGTTCCTGCCCCCAGTTTTTATATCCTGGGCATGACGTGCTGTGGTATGGAATGCCTCTTTGGTCAGTTTGGGTCAGGTGTCCTGTCTCTGCTTCCTCCCGGCTCCCCCTCCTCCCTGGCAGAGCATGAGACTCCGAAAGTCCTTGGTCAGAGTAAACATTACTGAGCAGCAACTGAAAAACATCAATGTTATCAGTGCTGTTCCCAGGCTGAAAGTCGAAAACACAGCGCTGCACCAGCTGCTACGAAGGAGAAAAATGACTGCTACTGCTGAACCCGTGACAATCACTTGAGATACTACTCTGTGAGATAACAGATTTTTGTATTCAATTCCTGCCTTCCAAGCTTTACTTTTTCAGTTCTAATAAGCATTCTGCTTGCAGGGCATGAACCCCACTTTCAACATTGCAGTTTGTGATACTGAACAACATTGAGGTAGTTAGATTAGGATTTCCCTCTTGAAGGAATTCAGGATGGTGTCAAACCTGCCAAATGTCTCTTTCACAACATTCTGATATGAGTGCTGTCGCTGGTGTGCTCAGATGACTGCTGCCTGAGCAGCACTGGGATTGTTGTAAACCAGCAGAAGTATCTTGACCATTCACATCGCTGCTTGCATAAGCTTAGCCAGCATCAGAATCAACTCCAGGGACAAGTGGTCATGGTAGGGTTTCAGGCTCCTTACCATTTTCCTGCATTGAACATATTTGCTAGCAGGTTAGAACCGAGCCTTGGGTATCATCTATGCATTTGCTGGGTACATACTGTAAGCAAGAGCTGTCTTCCAATTCGAGGCCTCCTTTAGATATCATGAAGGTTAAGTGTCCTCTTTAATGTTTGTATCAACACTTCAGGTACTCTGTGAATCTAAATGAGTAGTTTGGGGAGCTCTTTGTGCCTGGCACAGTATGCGAACAAAATGGTTCCCATGATTCTGTGAATGGAAGAGGTCTTTTTATGTGACTCTGGCAGCAGATGTGTATGTGTTCATGGTTGCAGGAGGGACAAATGGTTATGAAAGCTGGAGACTGGGAGAGTACTTAAGGGAAGCATCACTACATGCTTACCCTAGCTTGAATAGTTTTTCTTTGACACTGCATATTGAAAGTGTCTGTATCATGGAAAACAAGTTTTAACCACAAAGGCTATGCAGAGTGTGATTCTGCTGCCCAAGAGCACAGACCATGCCTATAGCAGCCACTGTCTTCCTCTTAACGTGATCAGCCTAAGTCACTGTATCTCAGATCACATTTTCCAGTACCACTCTCAGATTTCCCTGGGTAGTATTTTGAATATTGTCAGCTTAGAAATTAACTGAGGATCAAGAATATTTCACTGATTTCATTGACAAATAGCTAAGAAAATCTGAGAGCTACAGCTCACAAACAGGACGGTCTTTTGTTTAATTTCTTTCCTTCCCTTCTCTCCACTGGCTTTTTTCAGCTTGAAGCTGGCAAAGCCTTGTTTATAAGGACTTTTACTCTCTGGGCTCATGCCCTGAAATACTACCTCATCATTCCAGACCAATATGTGGTAGTCATTTAGCAGTACCTCTGCTAGATACAGAGATATTGAAGTTAACAAAAAGCATGTAGTTTAACTTCTAGAACCCAAGCTGAAAATGTAGTGCCCAAACATAGAAAATCTGTGGGTTTTTTCCCAATGAAGATGAATAGACTGAGTTACTGAGACAATAAAGATAAGTCCCACAGTGGTGTTTTACACAGCTTTGCTTTTCTTATTGAAGAGAGCTCAGAAGTAATTGACAAAGTAAAATGAATCACAGCCTAAATTCCAGCCAGCTTCTCTCAGCAAATGGTCAATAGTCAATAAAGAGAAAACAGGCAATGCAGAAAATTATTCCTTCCCTCTATCTCTGATACCTATTTCAGGAGAGAGCACTCATCCCTCAGGAGGAGGAAGGGATGCTCTCTTGCATATGCAGCTATCATTGCTTAGCTTTCAAATTAATCCCACTCTAACTAGTCTATCCAACCTGTTTTTGTTACTGGAAACAAATGAAAATGCAGTCAGGATTTGCAAAGGCCAAGTTCTGCAGAAATAGAAGTAATTCTGCTATAGTTCACTCTGCTCCACAGAGCAGTAGAGAAGATTTTTAATTTACCCACTATGAAGAAAGTGCTGATTTGGCTCTGTGGTTCTTGGAAACCGTCTTTGCTCTGCTATTTCCTGTTATTTTCTCAAGCTGTATATTACAGATGTGAGCAGGGACCTACTCAAAATCTCTTTATGTTTGTAGTGGAATGACATGATTCCTTGGACAGATGTAGATGGGTGTTGTTTGCCAGTAAAAAGGAATGGAAAACCAAAGCATGGCAGAAAGTTTTCTCATCTTAGTTCTGAGGGTTTGATGCTTAATACCAACACACCATGGTTAACAGCCTTCCCCGGGGCTGACTTCCCTTGACGTGTTCAGCACAAGCTGCACGCTAAATCTCATTTCCTAAGACCTTCAGCACTTTGCACGATTGCTGCTCCTCTCATTCTGAGACACACTTTACACGGCCACACAGTGAGACGGTCCCTGCTCGCTGCTGTAGCATTGGCAGCAGCACCCAGCAGCTCCTTCCTCACAGCTCTGCTGCAGTCTGACAGTGAGAGGTTGTCTGCAGGCCAGACAGTGCTGCAGGACAAGCAACTTTCTGGCTGCATTAACTGACGATTCAATTTAAAGACCAGGCATTGCCACTGTGTTGGTTTGAATGATTGTGGTGCTTCAGTGTTCATTGACGTCTGTAATTTATAGGATTCTGTGTGTGTTGGGAGAAGGGAATACATCACTGCAGTGATCTGACACCTCACCTACATGGGTGACTTTATTTCAGACCTTTTTGGATGCCAAATTGAATAAAGAGCTTTCAGACTCTGTAGATGACCTGGCAGGAACTGAATTATTTTCCTCAAAACCATTTGTACTTTTTGTTTTGTGACCTTGGCAGAGCAGTGATTGGGAAAGTTGTTCACATGCCATCTGCACCTGCTAGCTTTGCCATGCAGCAATAGGTCATTTCCTTTCCAAACATGACTGGCTTCTGATACCAGTGGGAAATTGGCACCTCTTATATGAAAGCAGAAGATTCCAGCTTCCTCTTTTGGCTTTTCACTGAGATAGGAAGGGAGTTGTTGTTATGGTCCCAGTGCTCTGTGTCAGAGCTCTCTTCCCCACATAACTGCTTTTGCAGTCATTGAAAAACAATCTGTCAAAGGTATACAGCTTCATATCTTGTAGTGATAAGTTTTTCTCAATATCAGGGGCATAATTCTAAACAGAACTGCACAACCTACAGTGGAAATATTTCCCTCATCTTTTGTGTCTTGGTCTTTCTTCCTCATTTCTGTGAACGAGTAAGAGTGCAGAATAAAGTGGCTATCTGATGATAGGGCTTCATAGTAGAACATACAGAGTAGAACATACATAGTAGAACATACATAGTAGAGTTGAAGTGTACTGTTCTCCCTATTTCTTTGTCATATTAAAAATATGAGATGAAGTGGCATTCATTGTTCTTTCAGTTCTCTTCTTCCAGAAATGATGGGAATCTGTCAGGTTTATTTTTGTAAGGGGTGTTAAAGGCAGCAGGTAGGGAATCAGTTGTGTTGGACAGGATGCAGGCGATTGCCTCATCTCCAGCCTGAAGTATCATTTCTGCAGAGGACTGCAAAGGAGCTGTATTGCTGACAGTGAGGGGGTGAATTTTGTTTCCACTCTCAACAGCATAAAGCAGCTGCATTGGCTTTACAAGTGATTCAAGGATTTGCTCTCCCTCAAAGTTAGGGTAAATTGTTTTTTGCACCCAGTGTGTGTCTTTATAAATGTGCACTGCCTTTCTCTTCCTGTCAGTTACCGGAGATGGAGATAGAATCATCTGGTTTTGTCTGTGCTTTCATGTAGCATTATTAATGAAACAGGTAATCCTATTTGTCTTAGAATCAAGGCAAATATCTCTTCTGTTCTGTCCATCTGTTCCAGACACCAACAGCATGCTCATCACCATGGTATTGGAACAGGCTGGTACACAAATAGCAATCAGCAGTTATTAACATAATGTTATTACTTGGTCCATAAAACTAATATTGGCAGAGATACTAGACATCACACACTATGAGATGATAGTTCCCCAGCTGATGGACTTTGTTGTGCCAGAATATAATAGTATTTTGTAGAAAAATCAGCAAAAGGATGCATTTTGTTATTTCATGCAAGTAGCATAAATTATCAGTATAATCTATATCAAGATTGTCTCTTTAAATCGAGTAATTTATAACCCGTTGTTATCTTGTTGTAAAGCAGCATTCTTTAGAAAACAAAGCAGGTTTTTTTACATGCTTTAGATCAAATAAACCACTGAAAGTTCCCTTTCTCCCTCCTTTCTCCCCCAGCTGTTGATATAGACTGATACAGGAATGGCTTTCTGCATGCAGAAGGCCATTTATGTCAAACTTGAATCAGACGTCAAACTTGAACCAGACGAGTTCTGGTTTATTCAGCACGCGATCTCCTTCGGTAGTGTTGGAGGGGTAGCATGTGATTGCTGCCTGCCAGGAAACTGTCACTCTCTGCACACACTAAAGCAGTCGGTTTAATACCTTCTGAAAAGAGTAAAACTCACTCTGCTTTTCTAGCCTGTGGAAGGAACATGGACCTTTCAGACCAACTTTTTTCAGGACTCAGCTTACCAGGGAAGCCACACTGCAGTCCCCAAAACATCCTGAACACCCTACCAAATTTGGAGATTCCTCACCTGTCCTTACTCCCCTTCATACATCTCATTTCCACATGTTCATAAGTCCAACTTCAAACGTCCCCTTTCTGTTTGGTCTCTTTTCCTATGATATAATGTAAAGATTTTTGTCAAGTTGAACAGCCACACTTTTAAAATCTCTTCTGTTTAAATTGCTGGTTAAAATGAATAGATTCCTCTCAGGTGGCTTGTGCCAGTCCGATTAAATGAATATTCCATCTATATATAATTTTTCTTCCCTGCTTAATCCAAATACATTCCTTGGAGACCTATTTTGCAAGCTTGTCTACAGAGACTTCTCTACAGAAGCAAAATGGAGCCTTTTCAGATTGCAGCTTCACAGTTGCAGTTACAAACTATAAAGCAAAAGTGAAACCAAGGCATCAGAGTTTCTAGGTTTTATATACAACTTTTGCTTGCTTTAGATGGCAAATTGCTGCTAAACTAACATTTCTATAAGTGTTACAGTGTCCAAGCAAGTGCTGCTATGATGAAAGGGAACATCTTTATCTGAGCTGGTTGTGATTACATCAGTAGGCACAAGAAGATTGCATCAGCCATTATTAGTCTTTCAGTGAAAATGAAACTTACTGGTTGTGATATTGGTTCAGTCTCTATTTTTATATCGGTAGTTTAAAAAATGAAGAGCTAACTACAATAATTATGCTTTAAAATAAACCAATTAAAAATGTAAATGGACTATTAAGAACATTGTTGCCAAATGAGCTATATATATATGTAGAGCCCAACTGAAATGGTCGGAAAGGCTAACAGGAATCTTGTTATAAAAAGAAAGGATCATTCCCTACAGTTTAGCTCTGCCTTGAACACTTAGCTTTTGGCCCCACTGTGGGAAGGAGTCTAAAGTGCCAGGTGACTTTCATACAGGTCTAGATACAATTAAGGGCAAAGTGCAGCATTTTTACCCTGTCATTCCCTTTTACCAATCTCAGTTTCTTTCAGGGCCTGCATGGATGCATGCCAGCCTGTCCTGCAGGATCTAGTCCAGCGAATAGGAGAAAAAATGTGTTTGAACTTGGCATAATTGCAATGAACATAAAGGCATAGTTGGAACTTACTCGGAACACTCTCTTCTCTCTTGCTATCATAGGCCAGTATCTTGGTTCTCTGCAGTCAGTTGCTTTGGAGCAACTTTATTCAGGAGAATGAGTCATTTCTGGCTCACTTAATGAGTTTGTTGGGACTGAAAAAGCTAAGGCTGGACTATAGGCTGTACCACAAATGATTTTATGTAGCTCTTTTTATCATGTACAGTGACTGCCCACCAAAAGAAAATGAAGATGCATCACTTCAGCTTTTATAAGAAAGGTCTGTACAGCTTTTGTAATATCCATGAATAGAAAGTGGTTACAGAGGTCTTTAGCTTTCTCTGCTTCTGGGGTTGCAGTGTACATCATGACATTACCTGTTGCCACTGCACTATTTCTCCTTGTCCTTTTAATTTCAGATAAGCTGCATCCTCTTCAGTAATCTTTCAGATCTATTACCTGGATCATAAAACGTGACCACTAAAATAGGGTGGATGATTATTTTGCAAAGTGGAATTTGGGGGAGCGTATGATCTCATATCTCTGTAGAACTGGCAGCCTCACAGAATAGCTGCTCTGAGGGGGTGGGCATTCAGTTTGCCGAGTGTTAAATTGGGCATACCCTAGAAAAAGTTTGGTGGACTCCTTTGAATCAATGAGGGAGGCTGAGTCTCTGATATGTTAATTACATGTTGATGGAAGGCACAGTTGTCCATTGCCCTTTCTGAACTACAGTATTAGTACAAAAAGCAATGAAAAATCATTGCAGCAGAGGCTGTCACCCTTGTTCCCATGTGTGCTATATTTCTTCCATGGATACCAAATAGGAAAGCAAATGTAGTTCTTCTGATCATTTTTTTTCTTCAAGTGCTGTCGCACATAATAAGCCTCTGTGACTTCCTTCCCCACACCACTTTTCGATGCTCTTGATTTAGGTATGATATTAATATGTCTTTTGAATCATGTATTTTAGCAGCTTTCATATGCAGACGTAAAACTCCAGTTATTGAATGAATATTATATGGGGCAATATTGTGTTAGATGACAGCCTAATTTGAATAGTTAGTCATGTATTCAAAATGCGACCTTTTTTGGCATGGTACAAAAAGAATCTCATCAGTTAATGAATATAGGCAATGCATGCAGTGTGTAGGGAGTGACTGCATTTAACTATGAATTACTCGATCTTTAAATAGCACTTTTTTTTCTTAAGGTAAAAGGAGCAAATAATTTCAGTACCCTGGCTTGAGTAACATTCATTGTAATTCTTTTTCACCATGATAGCCAGTGGAATGTAGATAGTTTTTTAATTTCTCAATGGCAAATCTATAGCGCCTGGAATTATCTATCTTTTATGTATATTATATATATAAATTATATGATTTAGCTCACCTTTCGTTTGCTTTTAGGAAGAAACCAGAGCTGCTTCATCAGTGCTAGCTCCACAGTGTGGCTGGGCTCAGGAAAGGAATCACATTGATGGATTAGTGCAACAACCCTCCCAGCCATGGAAGAATGCATCCTACAAGAAAATCCATAGGTGACTAATCGACCAGACTAGCCATCCCTCACCCACAGTGGTAAGCAGCCCTTGAGATCTGGGTATACCTGATATATTTTGGTATACCTGGAGCTCAGTCTAGGTCTAAATTAAATTAAGCTAAGCATCTAAATACAGAATTTCAAACTTCACATTATGTGCCTTATGAACAAAAACAAAAAGAGAAAAAACAATTTCCACTGTGCATATTTTAGTCTTGAATCCTGCTTTTCTACCACGTTTCAGCAGTGTCCGGTACCTTAACACCTTTGCTTTCATGTTTGTTTGTTTTTTAAATTAGTCATCACACAATGTCATTTAGAATCAATTTAGCACCCTTCTATTGTGCTGATTCCAGTGAATAATGATAGCAGGATTAGCCAGCTACTAATTAAATGCTGCTGCCTCTTAGCTTGAAAATGAAACACCTCTATGGAATTTAAGAGTTTCTGGCTTTATTTAGGCTGCGTGTCTAAATAGGATGTACCAGGTTAGTGTAGACAGTGCAATCTGAAAATAAAATATTAAAACAGCAAAAAAGAAAAGAGAGGGAAGAAGAGAGCAAGAAAGTGAGAGAAGGGAAACAAATTCACCAAGTCATAAAAATGTTGAATTGCATGGAAAATTTTCCACACTTCGCTGAATCCTAAGTGCAATTTCCTAATTTTGCCTTTCTACAATGCAGATAAAGGGTTCCTGTCTGTTCTCATTTTCACTCACAGATGTTTTGCACGTGATAAGTGGTGTAAACTAAGATGTACTGCCTATTTGTTGAAGCCCACAGGTGTACCTGTTGCAATAAAGCAGGAGCTAGGCTCCTTACCACTTGTGGACTAAAGAACCCATTGAGTGCTTGCTTCTTATATTGGCTTTACTGCTATGCAGAGTTTTACCACTTGAATTGACTGATTAATGTTTGAAGCAGAATGAAACCTTTATTAATTTTATTTTTTCCAAAATCTGCTACCAAAAATCACAGTATTTCACAGTTCAAAGCCAGTTCTTTGCTTTTTCAAAGACATTATTAAACTGCTCGTACCATCCTCCTCATAGGATTGTAGCGGTATATCCTCCTGTTATACAAGTAATGCAAATGGTACAAATGACACAAATGATGAGCTCCTGTCTGAAATAATAGGGATGATACCTAATCCTGAACTGACATCTGAAGGATTTTAAATAACAGTTATCAATGACAGGTCTGTAAGCTAGCCTCAGTTCTCTTTATCCTGCGCTACGATTAAGATGAAGGCATTAGACCCTCTTAACATCCAGATCCAACGCCTGGGCTTTTTTCCCTTGAGCTCTTGTTGCATTTAAGGATTCATGCTGAATAACAATAACAAAAGATGAGTCCCATCTGTTTTTCTGTTGGTTGTTAGTTTAAGCCAGTGAATGACTACTCAGAGTTTAGTCTGCCAGCCAAGGAAGGTATGCAGTTATCAACATTTCTGATAGGACAAACCAATTACATAAGCTTGTTTTAAAATCTCCCCAAATCCCCTAATTCTTCACAAAGTAGAACTCTTCAGTTGAAATGCACCTGCTTACAGAAAGATGCAGCACCAAATAGAAGTTTCATTTAGAGCTTTGGGTAGACCAAGTGCTTTTGTTGCCATTTTTAGGCGTGAAATATCACATGAAACTGAAAAGAAAGTACAGATAAGAAAACCACAGAGTTGTAAGAAAGCCTTTTGAGAGCTGTCAGAAAAACCTTTGAGCTTAGAAGGCTGTGGAGGCTCAAGCACTGAACAGCTCAGCGTGTGCTGTGTTTTGGGGGTCCAGTTGGTGCTGCATCTTTGAGGTGTAACAGTGTTTCTCCAACTGTGCGTCCAGCCATTGCCTTGGCAGGGCTCCAGATTAATCCTGTGCAGGGAGAGCAAAGTGCCTCTGGGGCTTGTCAGAAGTGCTTGTCCTCTCCTCATGAAGATCTGCATTTGTGCCTGGGTAGTGTGGGAGATGGCTCCTCCTTTCTGCCAGCATTTATAGCCATTGTGAAAACAGATGATTCCAGAAGACAGTCTAACACACAACTGCAGATGCAAATTTCATTGTAGAGGTCTGAGACTCTCTCTTCTGAAATCAAGTTAAATTGTACAGGCACATGCAAGCAGTTTCACAAGCCTGCGCCAGAATGCGCCAGACCAAGTGAGATGGAGCTTACGAGGGAGAGAACAAAATGCCAAGGGGCAAGAAGGAGGAAAAAGCACAAAGAACAGTGAGAAATTAAAAATGTAGGTCATGGAATGTAAAACAACATCATCAATGCCAGGCCATGAAACAGGGGGAGCGTTTTGTTGCTGAATAACGTGTTGCAGGCCCAAGTCAGTGTGCAACACATGAAGTATGGAAGATGCTGTGCAAGGCAGGTGTGCAAAAAGGATGAGCAAACAGAGAAGGAATGGGAACAAAGGAAAACTGGGAAGAAGGTTTTTGAAAAAGGAAGAGGTTAGAAGAGAGAATAATGGCACAAAAGCTGGTATGGAAGAGAAGGGCTGAGGCAGTAGAAGGAAAGAGGAAAGAAGGTACAGCCACTGATTTGATTTGCTGCTTTTCATTAGAATTGCATCCTTTTGCCACTTCTGAATGCCATACAGACATATATAGATATGAAAATACAAGCTTTTCAGCTTAACAGGGTAAAACTCCCTTCCAGAACTCTGGCATCAAAACTACCTGCAAAACCCAATGAAACAACCCTCGGTATTAAGTCAACTGTCAGTGTTAAATAACATCCTGTGCCAAGCAGGGAGATGCCAGCCCATCTAGAAGAATACATGCCAGAGTGTTTACATGATAACTGGTATGATGAATCAAACTCTTAAGCAAATAGATACCTAGGCAAAGAGCAGAGCGACCAAATTCCATGGTGCACTACCCTGCTATCTCTGCTGCGTTGCAAAATGCATGAGTCAGAGGTAGAAGATAGCCCTTGGCAGTATGTGTGGAGAGTACTATGATCCCCGCAAGCCCCTATGTTCTTGCTTCCTGATGTTTTCAAGTGTTCTTTCTAGCAGTACTCTGCCCCAATGTCTATGTGGCAGTCAACCAAGGTCTGCATCAGTTAGAGCGGGTTCATTTGCTAAAAGGAAACAAGTCCTGCAAGCAGGATATCAGGTGCTCAGGAGACGACAACCTCAGAGCCCAACCTCCTGTTGCACAGTTGTGGTCCAGAGCCTGATCTGCCATTCTATAAACAACAATCAGGCCAGATTCTCTGCTGGCACAGAGCCACAGAAGCTCAGCTTGAGCCTCTGTCTTCTTTATCTCGTGTAGCACTGAAGACTGTGCTTTAAAAGATGCCCAGGATATAACAGATGAAGTAAAGTGTACTAAATTCACCAGCAACCTTAAGTAAAAGCCTAAGCTGCTTAATTTATCCTTGGAATCATTTTACCACGGAGCTTTTTTTACCTTTCTTGTGGGTGCTGTCATAAATGTCCTGTGGGAACAGTGGAATTGGCATTTCTGGACGTTGAAATAGATGCAACTAAAGTAGAGGAACTGACAAGATCATCTCTTGGTGTCTCTTACAACCTTATTTTTTTTCTATGATTTTAGCAAATGCATTCAGTTACTGTCCTAAGCTTGCAATGTTACACTGCTCCCACTAGGCTTGTGTAACAAAAGCCCAACTACCAAACCCCTGTGCTTCCTCCATGCAATGCAAAACGTGGTACTGTCAGTTTTGCAGAAGGTTGGGAAATCAAGATCTGAACCATGGCAAGCATGTAAAGTAAAAAGTAAAGAAAGATATTAAAGTTAATAGGTAGCCAGCTTATCACAGAATCATAAAATCATGGAATGGTTTGGGTTGGAAGTGACCTTAAAGCTCCTCTAGTTCCAACCCCCTGCCATGAGCAGGGACACCTTCCACTAGACCACCCTCATAGTGAAGAATTTCTTCCTAATATCTTATCTAAATCTCCCCTTTTTCAGTTTACAGGCATTCCCCTTTGTCCTGTCACTCACTATATGCACTTGTAAAAACTCCCTCTCCAGCATTCCTGTAGGCCCCTTTAGGTACTGGAAGGCTGCTCAAAGGTTCCCCCAGAGCCTCCTCTTCTCCAGGCTACCAACACCAACTCTTTCAGCCTGTCTTTATAGGAGAGGTGCTCCAGCCCTCTGATATCTTTTTGGCCTCCTCTGGACTCACTCCAACAGGTCCAAATCCCTCTTGTGCTGAGGGCCTCATGACTGCTGGGTCATGCTGAGCTTCTCATTAACCAAGACCCCCAAGTCCTTCTTCTCAGAGCTGCTCTCAATCCATTCTCTGCCCAGTCTGTATTTGTGCTTGGTATTGCCCTGACGCAGGTGCAGGACCTTGCACTTGGCCTTGTTGTACTCCATGAGGTTTGCACTGGCCCACCTCTCCAGCCTGTCCAGGTCCCTCTGGATGGCTTCCCTTCTCTCCTGGGTGTCAACTGCACCTCACAGCTTGGTGTCATCGCAAACTTGCTGAGGGCGCACTCAATCCTGCTTTCCATGTCACCAACAAAGATGCTAAACAGTGCTGGTCCCAATACTGACCCCTGAGGAACTCCACTTGTCATCAATTGCAGTGTTTTATGTCCTGCTGAAATAATTTTCTGCTTCAAATTTGGGTGACAGTTGCCACAAACCTCCCAGGTGCTCACAACTGTGCCTGGATTCTGAAGAAAGGAGCCAGAACAAGGTGCTAGGTCTCCTTCTAGGAGTTTCCTAAAAGAGATTCAGCTCACCATAACTGGATGTCTGCTCCCTTAGTACTGCTATCCCTTCACATCCGCCACATGCTCTTGGCACTTCACCCTGCCTATATGTGCTTGGCTTCTGCCTGTGATTGGAACCAATGTGAAACCTCTGGCTCCATTCCCCTCACTGTAGGATTCGAAAGCACAGGCTGTGTGAGGCAGAACTGAGAGGTAGAGCTGGACATCAGCTGTTTCCTGGTGACTTGCAGACTGCTAAGTACCGCTGCACCATGTGGTTACCTCCCAGATGTAAGAAGTAACCTGTAATAGTGGATCAGCTCTTTTAAACAGTTACAAAATGCCATTGATACCATTTCCCTCTCTATGCCTGTTTTTCTGACATCAGACTACACCTGGGTACGGTGTCTTGGTATTTGTTCTGTGCCTCCCAGTGGGACCACCGGTCCATCGGCAACTTACTCCTTCCTTGTCCTTTACTTCCTAAATCAAGAATTAATAAGGAGAAGAATTTGCTAACACCATTTTAGGTGTGCTGCCAGCATAGCACAAATGGGCTGGTTATCTTGTCAGAAAAACACTGGTAGCTGACAAGTCCTGCAGAGAGATTAAATGCATGCGAGGACTGTGAGCAGTAGAGAGAGACCTGCTGCTACTGATAAGCTAAAATCAGTGTTTGTTCCCCAGCACTCCCGGTGGCAAACCAGTCAGTTGCAATGCGCATTCCTGGTGCCTGACCTTCTCCGCGTGGCTGTTGTGCATCTCTTAGCCTACGAGCTTCCCACAACACTGGTCAGACTCTGTGGAGGGGGAGGGGAAAGGAAGAGCAAAGGAAGGCAGAAGGGGAAATAAATACCTGAATTCTTCATTTTTTTCTGGTTTTATACATAGTTTAGGGAAAAGGACACTGGCAGGGGCCAAATGGTATCTGAACATTGCTGTGCTAACATAACAGCTTTATGGGGAGGCAGTACTGGGTCAGAAGCCTGATTCCCCCTACTTTTGGTTTGAGATCTGTTACACAGGGGAAAGAAAAACATTTTCAAGGTAAAAACACCAGCAGAGTGGTCGAGAGCAGACCTGAAACCTTCCTGTGCCCTGTGACAGGGTGGTGTGGTTATATAGCTAAAAAATACCGACCATTTAACGTGAAATAGAGGCAGAAGAGGATGGTAGAATGAACCCTACCCAGCTCACTGCCTTCTGCAGGCTGCAGTCCACATGGGCAATTCCCTAACAGTCCCACTGACAGCCACACAGCAGGTACGCAGGCTTCGTACTGCATGCACAACGTGAGCTCATGCAGCTGTAACATTCCTCCTCCATCACTCATGCTGGTTTTGCTCCTTCCTCTCCCCTGTTACAGCTCCTTGCAGCCACTGCACCTCGCTTCCATCCCGTGTCCTCCTGTCTCCTCATTGCTCAGAGCCTCCTCTGGCACACACCTTTTGTGGCTTAGGGAGGAGAGGGAAGGGAGCAGGGGATGGCTGGTCACCGGAGTGGAACCAGGACCCAGCAGAGTTCAACCTCAAGAACACGAGTTAGTGGGTTGGGGTGCACAGGACTGGGGCGGGTGATCACAGTTCAAGGTAATCTCTGCTTACAGCTTTTCCTGGGCTGCTCTGGTAGAGCACTACAGGCCAAGCCAAAGGAAATTCTGCATCTGATTTCCACTAAGAGGACAAAATCAGCCTCTATTGACACAGGCAGAATTCACCCCTGAAGGTGTATGAATAATGTTTCCGTAACTGGCATCTGATATTGCTCCTCGCATTACACTCCTATTAGCAAGAGACAAGCGAGGCCTCTCTGACCATCCAGCGGTTCATGGTGTTCAAGACAAGCTGTGCAAACCCACTTAAGGAAGGAGGAGGAGCAGGACAGAATGTGATCCATGGGTTGTAAATCATCACTCCAGCTAGAAACCAGGCAGGGGTCCTGAGCCTGTTCATCCAGTTAAACAGATCCATGTGCAGACACTCAGCTGCAGATAACATCAGTGCAGCAGACGACCTCAGCCTGCAACATGGGCAGCAGGAAGCCCACGCTGCAGAGCTGAATTAAACCCACTTTTTACACAGCCTTTACACCCAGCCTGCATCCATGGGTTGCTACACCTGCCATGCTGCTGGTGCAGTCACACAGATTAAATATGCTCTTCTCAGACACGGAAGCTATTATTTCTGTGAGATGAAACAGCATCCCACACTCTTATTAACCCGTGCCCTACTTCAGAAGTAAATCTAATTTGTGGTTTTCATAGTTAGCTAGAGCTGGAGTTGGTTTGTCCCTGTGTCTGCTCCGACTTTGCTGGATACGTTTATGCAGCACCGTATGTGGCAGAGCCCTGTTTACTGTGGCCTGTAAGCATTATTCCTCACAACAGAACAAGGAGTCGGGGTGGTTGGAGCTTTTTGTTTCGCTGGGGAAGAGAGGAGTAAAAGCACAACTGCTACAAATATCTCTTCATAAAGCAAGTTTTGTATCTGGCAGAGAATGACGTGCTGTCTGCTGAGTGACGTTTGTCATCTGGGATATTCCTGCACATCTGGACACCTTCCACAGACTGTCTCAAGAGTTGTGCGGTAAGAGAGAGGGAAGAGAGTTCCAAAGGATTCATCGGCTTTCTGATGGCAAACATCAAACAGAATGGGTGGTGTTTCACAAATACACTACATAATGGGGAAAGGGAAGTAGGATCTTCAGCGATGGCCACCACAGCAGCAGTATGTACAGTAATTTATATGGTGGATTCATCTGGGGATTATGTTACAGAACAAGCGATGCAAGAAAGCAAAGGAAACACAAACCCTTTTTTAACCCATGCTCGATATTTTCAGCTGTAGTTGGCACAGTTTATGGACTTTTTAAGGCACTGAACATAACTGTATTAAACCCATGAAGCTGTGTGGAGTGTGAGTGGCATTACACAATCTTTGTGGAGGGAAAACATGGGGCGAAGCTGTGTAATTTCAGTTCCTGTGGGGATTCAGCTCTGCTCTGTTGCTGTCCAGTTTGGTTGTTTCAGTAGTCCCTGGGCTTACTTACACCCCTGGTGACCCACAGCTTGATGGAAGGCAGTATGGAACAGATTAACATCTGGATGGCTGGAGTGACACTGCCCAGCTTACAGAAGTGGAGCCCTACACACACTTAGTGATCTAGCAATCCACTTGCGGATTGTTCCTCCTGTCCGTTGAGCTGGATGGCAGATAAACTTCGGTCAATGTATTATACTATGCCCTTTGTAATGAAATAACATCAGATAATATGTATTTAGTGGGGATTTAAATTCCCGAGCTGATTACAAGGAGCTGTTAAGACCCGTAAGCTTTTAGCAGTGCCCTGTGTTGAGTCTCAATGATGTCCAGTGCTGCAGCGATGTGCTCTTCCTAATGGTGTTGGAAAGGCTGGGACTTTGTTAGGAATAAACCTGAGACCATAAAATGTCAGCGATACAACTTGATACTCAGCAAGGATTTAAGTGAAAACTATCTCCTATATTCTGAACTCTTCCAGCTCTAGCAAGCTGTTTGCCCCGAGATCCCAGGTGTGTGACAATCTGTCCATGCACTTCCCAGCAGTAAAACGAGCCTAGCAGCATTCGCTGTGCCCAAAGAACGCTGCAGAATGTGACTAATTAATGCTTGTAAAATGCTTCCGATAAGGGGAACGCGAAATAAAGGGATTGTTACTTATTAATGCGTGCGGAGAAGACAGGTCCGAGCTCCTGCAGATGCCCGCTTCACCACAGATGTCAACCCGCCCCTGCGGCTCCTGTTCGGTTCGCACCCCTCCGTTTGTACCCCTCCCCGACACGAAGGTGAGCGGCGAAACAAACACCCGAACGTTCCCCCTGCAGAGACGAACCCCGCCGGGCCCTCATCGCGCCCCACATCGGGACTTTGTGAAGCGCTTTAACACCCGATCGCTACGCGCGCATCGCACCGGGATCGGGATGGGGAGAGGGCAAAGGGGGGGGGGGGGGGGGGGGGCGCTTGGGCGCGGCAGCTCGCGCCGCGCCCCTCCCCGCCCCGCCCGCCGAGGCCCCGCCCCCCTCCTGCCCGCGCGGTGACTCGCCCGAGCTGCCACGTCTTCCCGCTGACGTCACCGCGAGCCGGCTCCTCCCCAGCCAATCCGCGGCGCCGCCCGCCGCCGCCAGCCGCCGGAGCCCCGGGGAAGAAAGGCGCGCCGGGGCGCACGCGCGGGCGCCGCCGCGGGGCGCGCCGGGAAAGCGAGTCCGCCCCTCGCTTTCCGGGCGGGGGCGGGCGGCGCGAGGGGACTCCGTTTCCCGGCGCGCCCCGCGGCCGCCCCCCCCCTCCCCCCGGCCATGTAAGCGCTGGTCGGCGAGAGGCCGCCCCGTTTCCTGGTGCGGCTCGGGCGGCCATTTTGGGCTGAGGAGCGAGCGCGGAGGCCGCGGCGGAGGGGCCGGAGGGGCAGGCGGAGCCGGGAGCCGGGAGCCGAGCGCCCCTTGCGCGTCTGCATCCGCGGAGCGCCCGCCTCGGCGGCGGGACGTGCCAGGCCGCCACCGCCCCCCCCCCCCTCGCAGCGCGCTCGCCGTCCCTCGGGCCGCGGGCCCCACGGACATGTCCAGCATGAATCCCGAATAGTGAGTGCGGGGCCGGGCGGCGCAGCGGGGGAACGGGGGGGGGGGGGAAGGAGTGGCCGCTGGGCCCGGCGCGGGGTGGGGGTTGGGGTTGGGGGGGAGGAACGCGGCGGAAGGGCCGAACCTTCGGGCCTGAGGGCTCCCGGGGCCGTGCAGGCGCTAGGCCCGCGGGAGCCGCCCCCGGGGGTTGGGTTCGGGGCGCTGGCGGGGCGGGAGGGGGTGGGTTATCGGCGCGGAGGGCTACGGAAAGTTAATGGTGCCCCCGCCGTAAAGCGGAGCGCTGGGGCCGGTGGTCCCCGTGGTTCCGGCATCGCGGCTCCCTCCCCCGGACCGCAGTAAGTATGGGAGCCGCGGGTCTCGACACTGCGCATCGGAGGCCCAGGCTCCAACAAGTGACCGGGGGAAACCAGCGCTTTGTGAAAGCCGATCTTCCTGGCCGGTTTGCTGCTGGCAGCTTAGTAGTCAGAGGTCCACCCTTCACTTTAGCTGCAAGTCATGTGTGTGTCACATGGCTCTTGCAAAACACTTCTTGCCTATGTAGATTTTGCAACGCTGGGAGTTGATAATGAAACGCTCTTGGGGTTGTGTTGAACTGAAACAGGGCTTGCCTGGAAAACCTGGTAACGACACAGGCTTCTTTTGAGGTTTGCTGTACCTCGTATTGTGCTTATGGCCTTTCTCTAATTAGCCTGCTCTGGAGTGGGGATGCCTGAGCTCCCTGGTCAATAGTTGTCTGTATCCTGGCAACTGGAAGAGCAGGGACTTGCCCACCAGGATGTCAGGGGCCATAAACCTTGTTTTGCTCATGGCTTTTTTGAGTGAATAAGGGGAGAGAGTTGGGATTAGTTTAAAAAGCACTTTTAAAACTGCTGTGCTCCCAGCGTGTTATGTTTAAAGAGTGGTTTTAGTGTTTCAGATGCTGACTTTGCTGGCACTCCGCTTTGGGATGATGAAGCCACTGTGCCCTCTAATGTAACTGAAGTGGTCATGGTATTCAAATGCACGTGTGGTACGACATTACACCTCTAGATACCTGTTGTCTCTCATCATGGATGGTGCTTTCACTGCTTAGGTCCTCAAACCATGCTTTGCCACACAGCTGAGGCTACTGACTTGAGTGGCTGTGGCTTTTGTGCTCGATGCTTATGGCAGTGCTGTTGCGAGCACTCTGGGCCCGTTAAAATCACCTGAAGAGCAAGCAGGAGGAGAAGGCCAAGCAGTCATTTGGTAGTGTGAGATTGTTTGGGATAGTTAAGAGGCACAGCCAGGAACTCAGGTTACATCTTGGCAAGATGACATAACAGCCTTCCTCGTGCGGCTTTGGAAAACACCAAAACAGTCACTGGAGGTAGTCAGTGGATGAAAGACCGACAAATAGTTGGTACCTCTGTGGTCGTAATGACACTCAGGGTTGAACTTTATCTTGCAGACTGATGGGCTTTGTAGTGAAAAACTGCCAGCAAAGTGTTGGACCACTAACACTGTGCAGAAACTGGCTGAAGAGGGCTTTTTCCATAGGTATTTCTGCCCTTGGTAAAGCCTCTCTGCTTTCTAGACTGATGCAGAGAGGAGTTCCCTGAAATGAGATACTGGATGTTGTTATGAAGATGAGGAAAACATTTTGAGGGAGGTTCATCCTGTGAAGAGTGCTCGTTCCTGGTGGTGAGGGCCAAGTCCTTGAAACTGAAGTGGAGGAAAAGCTGTATTTTAAGATTAATTTGTAGTATTAAATTGGTACTTCCTGACAGGATTGTGTCTGCAGGATGAGGATAGGAGAATGGGAAGTGTGTGGCGAGATGGACAGAAATTGTCTGTCACTGTAATATGTGTACTTGGATCAATGTTAAAGCAGGAGTAAGACTTACAGGATTACAGCACTATTCCTTCTGTCACCTGTAACAGATAGAGATGACCATTTGTCCATTTTAAAGTTCCTTGTCTATGATGTAACACATTCTCACTTCCTTATCACAACTTCAGATCAGGCTATAGCCCCGAATCATCTCTCCTGGGCATACCAGAACTCTTGTCAGAGGCCAGTGGGAGAGCTGGTTAAAAGTGAAAGACCTACCTCCTTCAGTTTTCATACTGGAGTTACAGGATTAGCAGCTGCTGGTGCAAGGGTTTGAAGGGCTTGGTGTGTATTCTTTGAGCTTCCTTAACTTCCAGAGCTGTGGGGCAGCTTAGTGAAGCAGTTGATGTGCTTTCCTTTGAGTGAAGGAGCTGAAGAGAGATGGTTGAGATATTAGTGCTAGTTTGGAAGCTAAATTCTGGGAACACCTGCCCACCTGACCACTGGGATGTATTCCTTCTGCTTTCCTCCCCCCTTATGGTGTTTAAATGAGGGAAATGTCAATATTGACTCTGTGGTGACTAGATCATGTCAGGTTCGGCATTTCCTACCCCTTATGCAACTTGCGTGTAGTAGGCTGACTAGCATAAACATACTGGTGGGTGAACTAGCTAACAGCCAAGTGGTATCAGCAATTAGTCTTGATCAGCGTTCTGTAGTGTCTGGATCTTGTTCTAGATGCCTCCTTCAAGGAGATATGAGGAAATGAAGTGTTTTTAAGAGTAAATTGGGGTTTATTGCATTCTTCAGAAGTGCTAGTGAATACTGGGAGGGGTGGGGGGGATGTCAGTTTTGTGTGATGTTCTGTAGACGAGAATTGAGTGACAGCTTCCGGGTTGCTGGAATCATCTGAAATTGTTTGTGTTCTCACCTTTCCAAACAGCAATCTGCGATGCAGAGTGGCTTTGTCTTCTGGGCTCTGTTTACTTGCACAAGCAGTGTGTAATCAGACAGCCATGCTTCAAATTTTCTTGGGCGGTAGAACAAAGACTGGGGATTTGAGGCTGCTGCGAGTACCTGTTCACAGTGAATGTGCAGCTGACATAATGATTAAAGCAGATTCCAGCAATTCCGTGTTGAATACGAATAACCACCTAGTCTTGTCTGCTTTGGCATTAAACCTCCCTGGCATTTAGAAAATCCCCACATCTGCCTGTATAAAAGGCAGTATCGGGGGCCTACAGGTCCCTTGTTCTACGCAGCTGTGTGCCGGTCTGTCCTGAATTTGACTTCCTGGTGTTCTGCTGAACTTGCTGACTGTTGCGTGGGAAATGCTTGTAGCAGGAAGATGCTGCTTCATGGCTTGAGAATTAGACAGGGCTGCTTTGGAGGTGCCTTTTTTGGCAAGAGGCAATTAAACTTAACACATATGTATCATTTATCTCTTCGGCAAGAGGAAGTTACCATATCCTCTTCCTGATGGGGAGGATTTGAAAGCCTTACTCTTACTGACAGTACAAACCTACCTGCCTTGCTGCACATGTTCTTCCAGTGTGCTCTCTTACAGGAGTGAGGTAAGACTTGCTTATATAAATGGTGAGAAATAGCTGAATGATAAATCTGAATTCACACTATCTCCAGGTGTTGTGGAGAAGATTATGCTGCATAGCTCAGCCTGCTTTGTGAAGCCTCCCTAAACTGGAAGAGCTGATGAGTTAAGCTTTCAAGTTTAAAGAGCAAAATTCGGTGGCTTCAGAAATGGTGGTGTGGCTCTTCAGGAGCAAACACCAGCATTAACCTGCATGGTTTGTTGGACACATTGCTACAATTGAACCTGTTAACACAAATGTTCTGTGTACTTCAGTCTAGAAATGGATCTCTGCAGATTTTTGGAGCTTGTTTTCATTTTTATTTGATTTAAACTGTTGCTGCACTCTTAAGACCTGTCTCTAGCAGCACACCATGTGTAACAGGCTGCTGATTTGGTTCTCAAGGCGCCTGCTGTATTTTAAATGGTCTTAGAGCAGCTGTATTTAGAAAGGAAAGCACTGTATCACTGGGATATGGAATGATTTTAATCTCTTTATAATCTAAGTAGAGAGGTTCTTAAATTACCTCTGAATTGATGCAGGTCTAAATGTCAGTCTTGCTTATCTGGCAAAACTGGATTTTTGTGGCACATCACCCGTTTCTAAGGTCAGGGACAGAGCTCACTCAGTAAAGGCCGTTTCCAGCCATGCTGCAGCCTGATGGTTGCTGGCCCTGGCTTTTGTGGCTTAAGTCACCATGTGAGCCTGGGGTTGTCACTTGCTTCAGGAAGTACTGAAGCCAAAAGTGAGGGAAGATCTTAATAACAAAGATGTCAAACCCAGTATTTAAAGCTTATGGGTTTTTGATGTGTTAACTCAACAGTAGTGCTGTGTATAAACCATTATTCTTGTTTGCTTCTGAACAGTGAAAGGTTTAATAGCAGGGTAGATCTGGTTCAGAGCTGCTCTTAGTGCTAAGAGTAACTGAGGAAGACAAGTTACTTGATTTTGGGGGCTGGGGGGACCTGCATTCCCCTTGGAAGCAAGGGGAGGCTCATAAGTAACTCTTTCAGACTCATTGCTGAAGCTTTACTTTCCTACACTAGGAAGGAATTTTTTTTCCCCTGCTAATTTTAGTGAAGACAGCACAGTGGTAATACTCATGTGCTACCGTTCTTAAGGGGATTATAACATCCTACAAGCTCTAATACTTTCAAGTGTATTAGTGCTTGCTGTAAGTAATAATTTAACTTCAGGCCTGCTGAAAATTCTGGCTTTGCAGAGAACTGAATAACCAAAGCTTTCTGCTGAAGTAGGAAGGAGCTGTTTGAAGGCTTAGGCAATTGTGGCTTCAGTTTATGCCTGATCCTGGGGAAGAGGGCATAGGTTTAACAGTGGACCAGGTCTCAGAGCTGTTGTAACTTACTCTGTGTAACCTAGAGACCAAGGTTTGTCTGCTGCTCTTGAGCTAAATTATTAGTGTGGTGAGAAGTATTGAATGTGCCATGCTACAGTTGCTGTTGGGTATTCCCTTGCCTCTGTTCCTGACCGGTGTTGGTGGATGAGGGATGACAGAGCTGGGTAGCTGAGAGTGACTGTAACGCTGGTCAGTACAGTCCCACTTCAGTGGTTTTTGAGGCTTAAACCTTTCTCTTTTTTTTGTGATGCTTAGGCTTAAAACATGTTTTTTGCTTGTGGTAAAGCACCAGTGCATCCTAAAGCACCGTCTGGTCAGAGTGGCTGTGGTGTGTGCAAGTGGAGCCACAGGAAACACAAAAACTCTTCCTTTAAAGCACGCAGGGAGGCAGTGCTCCGGACTCCAGGCCGTGAGGAGGGATTTTGGTGTCCCCTTATGGGCAGGCCCAAGCTTCAAGAAACATGTATTTTGGCTGTGATCACCTATGTAAGAGCACAACCAGTAACAACGCTTCCGGCCAGTAGTAATGTTTCAGCTACCTTGAAGCTGTTAAGAGTCTATGATTCTGTGATATGTGGATTGTGATGTAATGTAACTTATCTCCCCTGAACAGTTTAGGTTAACTGTCATTATACTAAAACCATCCTGCATTGTAGCAGTAATAACATGACAGGTGGAGTAGTGAGTTCTGGGACTGTGAACTGCTATGTATTCTTTGGCTTTGATTTTATTTTTAATAACTTGAGTGCTTTTAGGTTTGCACTGTGGGAGGAGCTTGCATTTTAAGGATCAGCTTTTTAGTTGCTACAATTGCCACTTCTGACTTCTATCTTAAGAAAAGTGCTGTGGAAACTGAAGGAGGTTTCAGTTGAGTTTGTCCTTGCTGACAGGGACCAGCCATGATGATGGTTATTTGGGCACTTAAGCAGAGCAGTTGACCATCTGCTTGGCTGTATGGATGCAGTTTCCTGGCTGGATTCCTGCCAGCCAGAGTCAGTGTCAATACTGAGGAATAATAGGTGGGGACAGTTGACTTTGGGCATTTGCATATACTTTATCTTCTCAGTTTGGTTAAGGGGGCATAGAAATATGTCTGTTTTAAACTCTTGCAGTTAAACAAGAACAGGGCTTAATCCTGGACACTACAGAGCTGAAGAGTTGTAAACATAGACTGGTTTAGTCTAGTACATGCAAAGTAAAATAGCTTGTGTAAGTGGTGGCTTGGTGCTTTCCCTCTGCTACTTGATCTCTAGTATTAAACTGCCCAATTAGTCTTATGACTAACACAATCTAATGTATGCCCACAATGAAATCTTCACTACTTGAAGTATAAGTCTAGGTTGGGCATTGATGGTACTGTGCTTGTCCCCTCGATGTTGGGAGAACTCAGTACTAAGCAAATAAAATGTCACCTCTTCCAGTGTGACTTGAGAATTCCTAATATTGCATCCGACATCCTCTGAAGAATGAACAAAACCTCTTCTGGCAATGGCTTTAGCTCTGTTTTAATTCCTGAAAGGCAAGTGGAGTATGTGGTTGCTGTCAGCTGTTAATAGTCTATGGTGGGAGGTGGATGTTCATTTTGCTTTAGCAGGCCACTAAACTTAGCATTCATACTTTGTGTATTTAAATTGCATATTGTGCTGTTGGGTTCAGCTGGAACTTAAATTTGGGTAGCTTAAGCTGAGGAAAGAATTGGTTGCTTTTGGCCAGCTATGTGGTATTGGTGAAGCTGGGCAGTGGAATCAAGCCTTTGACTTTAAAGATGCAGAGACAATGGCTCTGGTGGGCAGCAGGCTGTTACTACCATCTGTGTGTTACTTGAGTCACTCAACCAAGCAGTGAGGCTTGCACTTAATTGCATGATTTTAATCTTAGCTAGAACACAAAGGGCTTAAGCGGGACTGTGTTAGTCTTGCTGATAGTCACATAACAGCACCAGCATAACTTCCTAGGAAAGCATATTTTGAAGCAAAAATGCTGTGTTTGCAGCATTTTTCCTTCCCAAGTAAATTGTGAGTATCTAGCCAGTTTAGGCTAGAGAAGCTTAGAGTTACAGGTGCCTTCCCCAGTTGTTAATTAATTTACCCTTCATAATACACTAGCTATAAGGAACTTGGTTCTCAATAGTGTTTGTCATTAAGTGACTTAATCTTGTTTTTTTTCCTTCTGCAGTGACTATTTATTCAAGCTGCTTCTGATTGGAGACTCCGGTGTTGGGAAATCTTGCCTTCTACTTAGGTTTGCAGTAAGTGATCGTGCTTGAAAACTCTATGTAAAAAAGGTACCAGGTACTTAGCAAGCACCTCTCTGCTATAAGAACTTCTTGAAAGGACTGATGTCTGTCAGGTTTGGTATTCCAAGGAATAAGTAAAATACTGCAGAACTCTCCTGTCTTCTGTTTCTGGCTGATGTATGAGTGATATGGAAAGAAATAGTATCATGAATATGTCTAAGCTTAATTTTCATTTTCCTTTTAGCTGAGAACAAGGGATCTT
This sequence comes from Ara ararauna, assembly GCA_028858755.1. Taxonomy (NCBI): domain Eukaryota; kingdom Metazoa; phylum Chordata; class Aves; order Psittaciformes; family Psittacidae; genus Ara; species Ara ararauna. The sequence continues at coordinate 10,912,832 of CM054379.1, forward strand.
AATTTAACTTCCATCATTACACTAGTGGTAGAACACTGAAGATGGAAGAACATACTTGAATTCTGGGGTGTGTGCTTTCACACATGAAGAGTACAAGTGTGTCAGGGCAACACCTTCATCAGTTACTACTTGATCTGAATATTTTCAGCCAGATGAAGTTTGATGTCTTCATTGAAAAGGCCTATCAATTGCTTAGCCAGGGGGAGGACTGATTTAAATAATGCTCTAGAAATAATAAGGCTTTATGCTTCCCTTAGTGAATGAATGTATAATAAGTGTTAAAATTGCTGCTGAGCTGCTGTGCCTGAAATTTGATGCGAGAAACTCAAGTTTTGTTGTCAACAGGAAAAATTAAAATGGATTTGACAGCTCTGAGTAGAAAAAGCTGGAGTCTAGTGAACTCTTTATCTATGTCTATGCCAAAGTGTAGCTTTATGTTGTCATGGGAGGAGAGGAAGAGAGAATGTGGAGCATTAGTCCACAAGCTTGAGTCTCATGCTACAAGGGGATGGCAGCAGTTTCACAGCTTTTAAACAATTGCACCTCTGGAGACAGCCTGTTGTGTTTCATGCTGTTAATATGAAATACTTGTCTGGTGTGTACAAATGGCATTGCCTAAATTAAAGCTATTCCAGCTGCTGTTTGTGGTGTATTAGGACATGGAGACACCAAAACCAGTATGAACACTAGAAGCATGTATCCTGCTCTGCACACAGACCTGGAGGCATTGGGTTGGAAGTGACACCAAGGCTTGAGCAGTGTTCCCAGATCAGTCTTGCCTGCTTCTCTTGCAGATGCTTCTGAATTAATTTTGGCATCATGTGAATAATCCAGCTTCCCTTTTTGGATAGCCAGCAGCTTAAGTTTAGGCTTAGTTTTCTGGTGTTCCTTCAACTAATTAGTTTTTTTCCTTTAGAAATTTGACTTTTACCCTGACATAAAGAATTACTGCAGCATTCACTTAACCTGTGTTCTTGCTGTAGGTTAAACTGCATCAGGCTTTTCAAACATACCCTTTTGAGTATTGAAATGTTAAGGAAATAAATGTCATATCATTCCAAAAGGCTTAATGTTTCTTACTTGCATGTGTTCCCTCAGGCAGATATATTGCCTAATGTGTCTTCCATTCATAACCAAAGAAATACCTAGCTTTTGTGATAGCTGTTGGTTGCATAAAGCCTTTTGTGGTATATTTTACATGAAGTTCTATCCTGCTGGTGCTTTGGGAATAGAAACTTCCTTCATGCTGGCAAGCTAACAGTCACTAGAAGGTAGCAGAGACTCATCCAGCACTTCCTATGTGTCTTAAGGCCTGCTGGAGACCCTGCAGTCAGGTCCATGTAAGCTGCTAAACCAGTGCTGTGTTTTCCTTCCTGTATTTACACAGACTGCAGAGCTGAGGACTTAACACAAGTACCTCAGCTGTAACTCAAAACTGCCTTAGCAACCAGCTGTGGCAGCAGAGGATCTGAAATTCAGATGTGGAGTGTGACTGAGGCAAAGCCTCTGACTTGTAGGTAGCTGCTGTGTAATACAGATGAAAAGCCATCAAAGGAAAATGAAAGTCTGAGACATCTTAGTAACTGTAATGGTTATTCTAAGTAGCTCCTCAGTCTACCAACATGAGCAGAGATTGTTTTTCAACTACAGTTCAAAAGGACTTAACACTACAGGATTTCCAGAGGGGGCTTTTTAAGTAGTCTTTGGAACATAAATCTTGTTGTTTGAGGTGCTTTTAAGAAAGTGCAGAATTTGTGTAAAGCAAAGACTCTGAAAATACTTTCTACCTTCTGGATTTTGACATGAACGATCAGACTGGTTTTGCTGGGGAATTAAGTACCTTTGTCTGCCTGGTGCCTGCCTATTGCATAATGAAGTAGGTGACTGTGGAAGAGGTGCAGCTGGCTTGACTTCTGTTCACTCTTTCTCCTAGGATGACACGTACACAGAAAGTTACATCAGCACGATTGGTGTGGACTTCAAAATCAGAACTATAGAACTAGATGGGAAAACAATCAAGCTTCAGATAGTAAGTAGTATTTCTCAACTCCTGGGTACTTTAATCTGTTGAAGCGCAGAACTACATTCATGACTATTGGTAGTTATCTTTATACATTAATCATTAAAATAGAAGCGGTATCTTCCCTGCTACAAGAGGCTAGGCAGTCTTTACAAGACAGGATTCCATGAGCTATCCTTAAAGAAGGATGCTTATCAAGGCTGACTGCCTGAAAGAGGAAATGACCTGTTACTTCAGCTTTTTCTTCTTCCCAGGAAAAGGAATTTGTATTTAAAAGGCACTAGGGGCTCTGAGCTGAAGGGTAAAATCCTGTGCTGAAGTGCTCTCTTTTCAAAACTGGTACAGTTTTGCAGTGTTTAGCAAGAATTTGTGCAGGTGCAGGAGTATCACAACTCAGTTGTCCAAGATGCCTGAATTCTGCAGCAGCTGTTAATAGCAGACTGCAGTGTCCAGTGCTGGAAACTCTTTTTGTTGACCTGAATGGAAAAACTGACACAGATGCTGGGAACTGGCCTGTCTGCTTTAGCACTGGACAGTGTTTTCTAGTTATGCTTTTGGCCTTTCACTTGGAATTAAGCAGGGGAAGGGACTTGGCAGTTCTTTCCTCTAATCGTGAAGTACTCTAAAAGGGTGACTGGTGTGATGAAATCTAATATCTATGCAAGGTCACACAACCCTTGTCAGGCACTGCTTCCAGCTCAGGCAAGGGCTGTCAGGACTGGAAGGCAATGACTCAGGGATTCCAGGCCATGTTGTGGAGCAGGAGTTGAGTTTACAGCCAGAAGCCTGAGTCTGAGCCTCCAGACTGTTGTGAGTGTCCTGAGTCCACAGCAGCCCACTAGGAGTGCTGTCGCTGCTGAAATCTGGCTGTGAGTCTGTTTTTAATATGCAGCCAGCCCTATTCTTGATGTGGCTTCAGGGAGAGAGGTGTTCGGGTTGAATGTTGTTCTGCCCTGGTGGTGGGAGGAGTCAAGCACCCAGTGTGTGCCTCCTTAACTCTCCCTGCAGGGGAAAGGAACCAGGCTTGGTTTGATTTGCATTTTATCCTCTGAAGAGGATGTTTCATTTAAATGTATTGCTGCAGCTCCTGTACAAAGGAAGTTGAAGGGAGTGGTCATGTTTAGAGACTCACATCTCTCTGACCTTATTCCTAGCAGGTTTTCAAGCCCTGGTTCATGTTTGTTCTACTGACCACTGAACCATGGCTCCTTCATGGGTCAAAACCGCTTAATGTTTTCCTTGGTGAGATCTCTTGGCTTCACTTGCCTGAAACCAAACAAATGAGCACTTTAGAAAAGTACCTACTGAAGTGTGTAATTCTTCTAAGTTAAACTGTCCTGATCTTCTCAAGTTCTATTTGATGCATACAGTTTCAGAGCCGCTTCTGTAGCCGTGACTTGGAGGTGCTTGTAGTTGGATGGCTGATCAGCTGAGCTGTATTTCTGGAAGCTAATATGTAACACTGCAACAGGTACATGGCAATAACTGATCCTGTTATTTGCCTTCTAGTGGGACACGGCAGGACAGGAGAGGTTTCGAACTATCACTTCCAGTTACTATAGAGGCGCTCATGGCATCATAGTTGTGTATGATGTTACAGATCAGGTAAGTGCTAAACCTGTCCCTGGAGAGTTTCTCCTGGTGGAATACACTAGGCTGAAAAGTAAGACTGGGAATTTAACAACTGAGCACTACCGAAGGAGACGGTGACCATGTTCTTCAGGCTGTGTTAAATTTAATGAAGCCAAATGTATGTCTTAGTCTCTGGTTTGGGGCTAAACACAGAAATAAAAGGAGCAATGGGATCTGTGGCTTTATAGCAGTTTTATTTCAGGCTTAACCTAAAACTTGCTGGGCAGGTAATTGTTCAATGTGAATACTTTTCACCCTGCTTTTGGTCACGGGAAGTCTGAGTTACTGGTGGAAGTTGAAACATTTCTTAAGGTATTTGAACTTTGATCTGCAGCAAAACCTAGCATTTGAAGCAGGAAATTGTCAGCGTGTGTGCAGGGTACAACTGTGTGCAGGGTACAACTGAGGCGGTGTCCTCTGTGAAAGATCTCCGACCATTACTGGTGCAGTAGCACTGTTTGAAGGGCTTTTGGGAAGTGTAGAGTTTCCTGAATTGATAGAAAAAGAACAATTGGGTTCAATTGTTAACTTGGATCTCAGTGCAGCGTGGCAGTTCTGCATTTCTGGAGGCAAAGGTTGTTCCACCCCCTCTACAGCAATGTGGTTTGCGCCTAATACCCGGTGCTTTGTAAATGTCTGGGATTCTTCTGGTTTTAGCTGTGCTATGTCTTATCTGTGCTACAGGAGGAGGAGGAAGAGTCCCAGGTGGTAGAAGCTAAATAGTCAAGAGATGGAGCAGGGAGAAATAATGGGGGGGAGTGCAGGAGGGGAGGAAGTGCTGATTGTGTAAGGCTTGGACTGAGGAGCTGCATAGACCCTGTGTTGACTGAGGCAATCAGGGGGAGTACTGTAGCATTAGGGAGCTCTCTTGTGGTTGGGAGTCGCACTGATAAATGAAGAGCATTCCTTTATCTTCTTTCCCAGTCATGGCTGAATAATGCTGAGCTTTCCTCTTGGTTAAGGGTCTCTTGCTTACTGCTCTCTTATCTCCTAGGAGTCTTTCAATAATGTAAAACAGTGGCTGCAGGAGATAGACCGTTATGCCAGTGAAAACGTCAACAAGTTGTTGGTGGGGAACAAATGTGATCTGACCACAAAGAAAGTAGTAGACTATACAACAGCAAAGGTATGTTGATGTTAATGTGTTTGCTCAGTTGAACACCTAATCTGGATTGTAACACACTTGAGTAAGTTCCAGTGCAAAGAAGTGTCTTGGTATGTAGATGTCAAGGTACCATAAATGCCAGCAGCTCACTGACCCCATGCAGTGCAAGTCTTCATCAGGTTGGAGCCTGGGAGTGGGGTGGTGGTACTGGAACTTGCAGCTTACCCAGTGGTGCCCCAGGAAACAAGATGAGGTATGAAGCAGCATATGAGCTCACTATTCACTGTTCCTTGATTTGCAGGAATTTGCAGATTCTCTTGGAATTCCGTTTTTGGAAACCAGTGCAAAGAATGCCACAAATGTAGAACAGTCTTTCATGACCATGGCTGCTGAGATTAAAAAACGAATGGGCCCCGGAGCGACAGCTGGTGGTGCAGAGAAGTCCAATGTTAAAATTCAGAGCACTCCAGTCAAGCAGTCTAGTGGAGGTTGCTGCTAAAACTCGCCTCCCCCCTTTTTGTCTCACAACAATGAATTTGCAATCTGAACCCAAGTGAAAAACAAAAAAATTGCCTGAATTGTACTGTATGTAGCTGCACTACAACAGATTCTTACCGTCTCCACAAAGGTCAGAGATTGTAAATGGTCAATACTGACTTTTTTTTATTCCCTTGACTCAAGACAGCTAACTTCATTTTCAGAACTGTTTTAAACCTTTGTGTGCTGGTTTATAAACGTGTAATCCTTGTTGCTTTTCCTGATACCAGACTGTTTCCTGTGGTTGGTTAGGATGTATTTTTGTTTTGATGTTTCTATTGGCATGTTTAGATGTCGGGTTTAGTCTTCTGAAGATGAAGTTTAGCCATTTTGTATCAAACAGCACAACAGTGTCTGTCACTTTCCATGCATAAAATTTAGTAAGATATATGTAAGATCTGATTTGCTAGTTCCTTCTTGTAGAATTATAAATGGAAAGATCACACTATCTGATTAATAGATTCTTCATACTCTGCATATAATTTGTGGCTGCAGAATATTGTAATTTGTTGCACAATATGTAACAAAACTGAAGAAAATGTTTAATAAATATTGTACTTATTGGAAGTAATATCAAACTGTATGGTGATAAATATTGTCTTAATTTGTATGGCTAAGGGGGAAATCAGGCTTGCATTGTGCACAAACTGTATCTGTGTGCAGCCATGGCGCTCAGACCTCCTAGTAGACCAGAGCCCTTCCTTCCAAGTGAAACTAGTGACTGTGGCCCAAAAGACTGAGTGGTCATGGTGCTTAAGGCACATCTGCTGTACCAGAAGCACCCAGCTGATGTTCAGGGAGGCATAATGCACTCTGAATGTACAACAGTTCCCTAACTTGGTCTTGGAACTTAATTTATTTCTCAAGGATTCTACTTGGGGAATTCTTGTCAGCTTTGCATAGCAGGGGTAGAGAACAGTATTTCCCTAACATGAATGACTTCAGTGTAACCTTGAGGTGGTATAACTTTCTAGCAGTATATTATGTCTTTTCTATATACTGTTGATTCCATCCTCTTCTAATCAGTCCATTTCTGACTTAGTGCAACAGCTTAGCTTCTATTCTGTTATGCATAGAGGCACCAGAAGGATGCAGTGGGACAGGGAGGCCCCACCCCAGCCTGTTGCTCAAAGTAGGCGCTCTCTGGAACAATTTGGAACTAACCAGCAGCCAAGAGGTTTTGGACAGTGTGTGATTCTTTGTACAGAGCTAATCAAATCATTAGTGCCTGATGTCTAGCTAAAAGCCACAGGAAAGCTAGCCTATAACACTTCCTATACATGTAAAATTGTTCAGCTTTATCTAAACTCCAATGTTCAGCCTATTCTGTAAATAGTCTCATGTTTGAAAGACCATGTAACATTCCCCTAGTAGTAAATACACCCTGTGATAGTAAAAAGAATATAGCCTAGGTATGTTGTGAGGTATAAACTAAAACTGGTGCAAATATCCTCTGAATTTTTTTTTTTGGGGGGGGTGACTTTGGCTAACAGCTTTCTTCAACATAGTTGCATAAATCAACAGGCAATTGTAATACATAAAGTATTGTCATGGTTAAGTTGAACTCTTCCACTTGAGACCTTCACAATAAAGTGATGTGCTTTCTATTAGAGATGTGCTTGTTGGTATAATTCATTATACAATGTGACTTGCTCCTCCTTGGGAGCAGGAGCAGTAGGAGTAGTGAGTGCTGCCAAGATCAGGGAGTGAATCAGGAGGAGGTGTGTTTAGGGTAAAACATCTTCCCTGCAGAGAAGTGCACAAATGAACTTAAATGTCAAGATGCCTGCTACATACTATCCAAAACAATGTTAATATATACAGTAATAAAAGCATTGCAAAACCAACTTGGGCTACACCAGTTGTTTGGTGGTTATTTTTTGTCCCTTAGTCATTATTGAGTTACTGTGTTGGTGTTATTAAATGCTAGAGCCTGCAGAGGTCGGGCTGGAGGCATGTGGAACAGGGCAGAGCAGACCTAGAAACCTGGGACAAGGGCACTGTCTTTTAACCTGGGAGCTCAAATGTTAAGTGTTTAAACACTGCTCTGAGTACCCATAGGTATGGGACCTGCTGTTGGTAAAGCCAGTGAGACCAGTCTTGCTGTAAGCATTTGCTTGAGCCTCTCTGCTGAACTTTATATAGACTCATAGAACGGTTTGGGTTGGCAGGGTTAAAGCTCACCCAGTTCCACCCTCCTGCCATGGGCAGGGACACCTTCCACTAGAGCAGGTTGCTCCAAGCTCCATCCCACCTAGCCTTGAACACTGGCAGGGATGGGGCAGCCACAGCTTCTCTGGGCACCCTGTGCCAGGGCCTCACCTCGTGCTGCTCTTTGTGTTGTCACCTGCATCTTGGCAATAGAAATCATTGCCCTTTTTTAAGCTGAGCAGGTGGAAGAGGGGGAGTATCAACAGGACCCCACAAAACTCAGTGAGTTACTTGTCATTTGCAACTGCTTCAGTTTGTGCTTGTGCAGCGCAGAAACTTCTTGTTCTGCTCACAAGAATGGGAGGAAATGACATCTTCTGCACCAGAACATGCTGAACACCACTGAGTTGAAAGGTTAATTGAAGCCAAGTACCAACATTCTAGAGCTGGCTGTAACTCTTTGGGCACTTCTCTCATTCTGCTGCTCGAGATGCCTTTTCCTGTTGCAGAAAGGGTTTGGAGACTTCTGTGATTGTTACTTTAACACTAGCTGCAAGAGGGGAAGGGCACAGCTGCACCCAGGACACCCAGCGCAGCATCACTACTGCAAGTAACAGCAAGCAGCAGTTTATGCATAACCTGTTCTTCCCTGAGTGTACTCACCTGATGATTACTAAGATTCCTGTACCATACTGGCTCTTTGTGTTTATGCCTAAGAAAGCTGGAAGTTCAATAGGCTCTGCTTCAACAGGAATCATAGAATAGGTGGGGTTGGAAAGTACCTTAAGATCATCAAGTTCCAACCCCCCTGCCATGACAAGGACACCTCACTTTAGACCATGTTGCCCAAGCCCCATCCAGCCTGACCTGGAACACTGCCTGGGATGGAGCATTCACAACTTCCCTGGGCAACCCATTCCAGTGCCTCACCACCCTTACAGTAAAGAACTTCTTCCTTAGATCCAACCTGAACTTCCCCTGTTTAAGTTTGAACCCATCACCCCTTGCCCTATTGGTACAGTCCCTGATGAAGAGTCCCTCTCCGTCAGGGACTGTGGCTAAGTATAAACGAGTTCAGTTTGCTCCCAAGATGCAGGAGGAGTTGCTATTTCTTGGCTTCTCACACCTATTTCTGAAGATCACAAACAAACCATGAGACCACAGCTATTAAAATCACACAGCTTTACTTAGGAGTGAGTTGCACGGCACACGGTGGATTACTCAGTTAAAAACCGGTGTGTTCCTGACGTTCTGCTAACACATGGAACAAAGCCACGCATTAAAAACCCCAGGAAAGCCACATTAAAAAAACAACCCCAAAAGGCCAGCTGCACATTCCTCACTCGCACAGCTATGAGCTACATACCCCAGCAGCCAAATAGCTGCTGTACAGCTCGCCCTTCTCAAGCCACAGTCAAGAACCAGCACAAAATCAGCCCCGGCTGGTTCACTCCCTACACAGGGCTCGTAAGTGTTTTGGCATCTCTGCGGGAGGGGAAGGAGGTGCTTTGGTGCTCGCTGCAGCTCTCAGCCATCCCGTGCCTGGCTGAGCAAGGCCAGGTCTGATAGAGGCAGCACCTGAAATGAAATGGATTAAGTTTGCTACTGTGCGTTGGCTGCAATCCAACAGCAGAAGAAAACAGCCATGCTGTACTTCCTCAGATCACCTCCAGAGCCGCTCACCAGTGAGAGGATATAGCTCTAACACAGTATATTTAGCAATTAAACAAACTACTTATCACAGAATAAGAGAACGGTTTTGGTTGAAAGGGAGCTTAAAGCTGATCCAGTGCCTTCCCCCCCTGCCATGGGCAGGGACGCCTTCCACTAGACCTGGTTGCTCCAAGCCCCGTCCGACCTGGCCTGGAACACTTAAGCTATTGTTGGTCTCTAAAGTGCTGGAAATAACATTTCCCTTTTGTAACTCCAAATGTTCAGGCGTGCCATGGAGCAGGCTGCGGGGATGTCAACAGTCTGAGGTAATAGGGGGTGGCCAAGGTTATCCTGCAGTTCCTAATTTCCTATCTTTGGGTGCTTAGAAGCTGCCAAGAGCCTTCCTGTGCCTCTGGCCCCAGCACCCATGAGGGTTCCGTTCCATACAGACACAGTTACAGTGATTCCCATGGCAGCACACAGCCGGTGGTGCCTCTGCCTGCAGACGCCATGTGCCATTGCCAGCCCTGCACCGCTGCCGTGCCCTCTGGAGATGCTTTTGCCTCTGTTTTACTTGAAAGAAGATGGTCAAGAAATCAGTCATTTAGGTTGGAAAAGACCTTTAAGAAAGATCATCCAAGCCAACCAGGTTTACACCTAACACTGCCAAGCCCACCACTAAACCATGCTCCTCAGCACCAGGTCGACACAGCTTCTTCACATCCAGGGATGGTGACTCCACCACGTCCCTGGGCAGCCTGTTCCAATGCCTGAGAACCCTTTCTGGGAAGAGACTTTTCCCAGTATCCAACCTAAGCCTCCCCTGGAGCACCCTGAGGCCCTTTCCTCTTGTCCTGCCTATCACTTGCTCCGTGGGGAAAGAAAGGCACTGACCCCCACCTTGCTCCATCCTCCTTTCAGGCGGTTATAAAGAGCAATAAGGTCCCCCCGAGCCACCTTTTTGCAGCCTAAGCACCCCCAGTTCCCTCAGCCGCTCCTCACAAGAGCTGTGCTCCAGACCGTTCACTGCCCGCTGGATACACAACCAGCAAACAAGTTTGCTAGCCTGTTTTACACCGGGATTCAGCTGCTCCCCTTTCCCACCATGACACAGCAAAGCACAATGGTTCTGAGGAAACAAACCCCCCCCCCCCCAAATACCCCTTCCTGGTCTTCCCTCTGCTGCCCAAAGTGATTCCTGCACCCTGACGGACAGTGACCTGCCCGCTCCCTGTGTCCCTCCAAGGAGCTGCCACCGCTCTCATCACACTCTTGGGTTTCAGCACCACCCTGCTCTTCCCTGACACACGTACAGACGATGGGGCACCCATTCTGAGCTCGCCCTTGCTCTCTTCCCCTCAGCTTTCCAAGCATCAGATTGAAAGCAGTAATAACAAAGCCTGATGTATGGTGTCTGCTAACTTAAGTGCTTCTCTTCCCCCCTCTCCCCCGCCTCAGAAAGGCTGGTTTGCCCCTCCTTACCCACTGAGCAGCCGCCTGCTGAACCCCCTTGTCCTCCATCCCATCCTCGCCCTGCATGGGACCCACGGCAGCTAGAATGGACTCGTACAAGTGCTCTGCGTGGGTTTCCAGCTCTTCTGACTGCTTCGCGATCAAACCCAGCGTGTCCTTCAGAACTGGAAAACAGAAGCGTGTGAATGGAGGTGGCAGTAACGTGAGAATTCCATGTCTGTAAGCGCAGGGAGTGTCCACTCACATGGGCAGGCTTTGGAAGGAGATGTGTCAGAAATCACGAACCTGATCTTCACCCCATCCAAGCTGAGGTGCAGAGTTTGGAAAGGGTGGGAAGTGAGCTGGAAGGCTCCGGGTTAAGAGTGAACATACAGAAATAGGGCCTCCTAAAGGAGACCTTTGGGACTGCAAGAAAGCCATCCCATAATGCAGCACTCAATCCCTGAAGCCCCTTTGGGACTGCAGATGCAGCCAACGTTCTAGAAACCCCTTATGCAGGATGCATCAGGTCACCGGAGAGGCTGCTCCATGTGTGCCATGCCACAGCCTGGGATGCACCGAGTGCAAACAGGGTGTGAAAATCACCCCTCCTGCACCAGGCCAAAGCATCTCCCAGCTGCAGGCTGACAGCATCCCACAGCCCAGTGGCCGTGCTGTAGTAAAGACAAAACCTAAGGGACCTATAAGAGAGCAAACACATCCATCACCCACACTGGATGGCACAGCACAAGGCAAGGGTCGAGGCATGGTGCAGCTGAAAGCACTCAAGAGTTATCACTCCAAACCTCCGAGCCACCTCAGCTCCAAGTCTCCAGATAGCAATGGAGCCATAAAACCCTTTTCCCATACAGCTGCTGAACAGCAGCTGTGCCCACTGCTTCCACACACACATGGGGCCGGGGATTTTGTGGGGCAGAGGCTATGGGCAGCATCACAGCTGTGTCCATGGCCCCTGCTCAGGTGCTCCTCCTCACCTGGTGAATTCGATGCCATGCAGTCAAGGAGAGCTTCTCCCTTCTCCAGCACACTCTCGGTCAGGCTTCGGTGGTCAGCCACATCCTTCCTGAACTCCTGGGAAGGACAGAAGAGCGCTGCTCCGAAGGGTGTTTGGAACCAGAGACACACATACTGCAGGCTGCCCAGGGAGCAGTTTCCCACATTCAGCTCTGCATGCCAATGCATCCCACGTCACCCAACTGGACCCTGTCAGCACTGCAGGGGGGGAAGAAAAGCCAAGGGTGATGCCTACCAAGTAGCGGTGCAGAGATGCCTTCATGCTCTTGGCATCCGGCAAGGGTGGTACCCAGCTGTCAGTGATGTCCACAACGTTGTACAGCCAGCGGATCAGCTCTTCCAGCTGGCAGCAGAACATCTGCTTAACAGAGCACAACAACAGGGGTTATTGATCTGTTCCTGCAACAAAGACACAGCAGGGGCAGGAACAGGTGAGCCTGCGCTGTTTTGGAAAGTGCCTGCTCCCTGCTTCTCTCCTGTCCCCCCATTCATACACATAAGCATCCCTAAACTTGGGAAACCAACGGTCAACAGAAAAAAGGCAAACCCCAACTTAAACCCCTGAACACACCCCAAACCCACTGTGTGGCATGAACCGAGGGTCACCATGAGATGGCTGCTATAGAGAGGCATTGGAAGCTGGTGTCACCCAGGCTGAAGGAAGGGGTTTGCCTCCACCACCTCCCATCCAGAGACACCCTCCTCCTCCATATGCAGTTTATTTGCAGTCACTCCCTCCAGGGTCCCTCCCGTTCAATCAAGTGCTTTCATTTATTCTTAAACCATCTCGGGGAGGGGTTATTTTTGCAGGTGCTGCACAGAACGCAGGGGCTCTGCTCCCACTGAAACCAGACTGCAGCCCTGCTCCTGCTCCTCGGGACTCAGCACTTTGCCATAAAGCTGAGCTACTTCCCCCTGGCACCACGATTTGAGGTGAGATACACCCTGATGCTGACAGTACAAAAGGCCCTTTTAAATCAGCAGTTATCCCCGTGCAAGAGGAGGGGATGAGCTGCCCTGGTGTTTGCAGCTGTGTGCAGGATAATAACTACTTTATAGGCAACAGCCCACCACGGCTTCACCATGGTGAAGGGCTGGGGTGAGCAAGATGATGCAGGGGAAGGTGGGCAGCACGGCACCAGTGGTAGGATGGCACTGAACAGTCGGAGCGATGGGGCAGGCAGCAAACCCTGGGCTCCACACCAGTCCCAGCTGCAGCTCTGGCCTCTTCCCTGATGCAGCAGTGCTGCAGGATGGATGGGCTGCAGGAAGCTGATCCCCCCAGGAGAAGTGAGATGGGCTCCTGCTCCATCAGAAGGAATTATCTGCTCCAGTGAGCCCCCCCTGCATAAATTACACCCAGCTGCCAGGCACCAAACACCATGCAGAAGGGGAAGCCTTAATTAACTGTGCCATCAACACAGGCACAGTTCATGCGAGAGCTTCCCATAAGAAACCTTATTTCTGGTCTCAGCCTACCTTAACGCACTGGGCAAGGGACTCGCTCTGAAGGCTCTTCTTGGGATGCCCCGTGACCCGTGGATCATTTAGGTACGTCCCATCCAATGTGTCTCTGGGACCAGTGGGTAGGTGAAGCCCCTGCAGAGGATCCCTATGGATGCGGCCACATGATTCAGTATTTTCCTGGCTGGACTTTCGAGAGCTGCAGGGGTGCCACAGCCCAGCATATCCCTCAAAACTCCCTCTTCCATCCCTGCCACCCGCTCCTCTGAAAGGAGCCAAATGGGATGAAAGGGGCTTCCTGCTGTTGCTGTGACATGGAAGCTCATGATGATCATGGCCAGGAGTTCTTAGAGTTAAGGAAAGATCAGACAAGAACTGAGCCAGCCTTTCCAGCTCCAGCAGCCTTGGAGGCAGGGAGAGGAATTCTTCATCACCGTCCCACTCCTTCCTCAAGGGGAGCACTGCCGTCGTAGGTAAAAACCTACCAGTGCTTTTTGCCTGCCCTTTATCCTTTGGGAAGGGGCTCCCTCTGTTGCACCAGCTTCTCCCATCCACACCAGATGAGCCTGTCCCAGCTGACTCCATTGTTCCACCCTTAGCAAAGCCTCTTGAAGGATGAGAGGAAGCACTTCTTATGGAGGATGCTTTTGCAATAGGTAAAGGTTCATAGGATAAGTGACCTCTTTTTCCAGGCTCCAGGGTGGAGAACCCCTCTGCGGAGCCCATGAACCCCCAGCGTCCACCTTCTCTGCCTCCCTGAGCCTGCCCCCCTCGGCCATAGATGCTGGCGGATCTCAGCGTGCCCTCAGGGGAAAGAGAAAAGCTGTCCAAACCTATTCCCGAGTCACGGAAGAAAGGGTCTGGCACCTTTCCCAGCTTGTATCTTGGCTTCAGCGGATAGGCATAATCCAGCAAGTCCTCATATTCCTTATTGGGGTTCCAGTGGGGCGAACGACGGTCTGGAGATGGGGGCAATGAATCCGGTATGGCACACGCCCAGTAATCAGCTTGATAGGATGACATCCCTCTGATGCGCTCCACGGTGCTGCAGTAGTCAAGCAGAGCACTGAAGGGCCTGTGCACCCGCACTGCCCTGCCTTGTGCTGCTCCCCACCGGCGGCACAGGTCCCGGGTGGTGGTGGCAGGGGAAGGCACATCCACGCTGGCCGGCAAGCTCCGGGATGCCTCCTCGGAGAGGCCGTTCTCTTCCGAAGGCAGAGTGGAGCAGCTCGATGCGGAGCGGCTCTGCGGGGTGGTCCTGGGGCTCGGCGGGCTCTGGGGCTGCAGGAGCTCCAGTGTGGAGGAAAGTGGGGACTGAGCTCCCAGCCTTCGGCTCCGCCGGCTGGCAACGTGGCAGCTACCAGCAAGGATGCTCTCCTCTGCAGAGCTGGGAGGGCTGGACACCGGCTCCCAACGGCCCGATGCCTTCACCTGCACCAGGATGGGGGAAAAGGGAGAGAGATGCATAAAATGAAGCACAGAATCCAGACAGAAGGCTCCTTCGTGCTAGGTATGGAGATGAAAGCCCAGTCCTGGACGTGCTGCAAGGAGAGGCCGGAAGGGGAACTGTTCCGTCTGCAGGATGGCATGCAGCTGCCTGAAGCCTGCAGTAAGGCTTGTTTTTAAGGAAAGGCATCCGGAGGGCTCGGGAAGCTACACAAGTCATCTGGCAGCAAGAGGCACTTATTTAAGGAGCCCTGTTCCACGTGACTTCCCAGCCCTGCAGCAGCAATATGGGAATGGAGGCAACGGCTTTGGTGTTGGAGCCCAAGCCCTTCCCCAGCACAAGGCTTAGCCCAGGGCTGGAGTGGGCACGCTCTGGCTGGAGCAGAGGGAAAGCCCTTACCACGACAGACCAGACACACCAGTCCCCACCTCGCCTGGGACCTCGTGGTGGTGCAGCAACACCCGTACGTACAACCCACTCACCTGCTGCTCCTCTGAGGACAGGAACCGGTGCCTAACGTGACGAGGCGCATCACCACTGGCAGTGACTCCATACGTCGATGCCTCTGTCTCCAAGAGGCTTCCTCTTCCTCCGGGAAGCCTGGATGCGGATGCTGAAGACACTTCCTGGAGGTAGCTCGAGCCTCCCTGGGCAACACCACTGCCCAAGCGACTGTGCCTGCTCAGTGCCACGCTGTCCATCCCCTGCGCGCAGGGCTTGGCCGGCTCTGCCCCTACAACCTGGCGCAGGCTGTGTGCAAGCTCCGGGTAGTCCGTCTCCACCTCGGCACAGTGCCACCGACCGCTGCTCTCGGCCTTCCCACTCAGTGAGGCTTCGGAAAGCGATTTTCCCACATCCACAGCCATTGGGACGGGATGACGCCAAGCCTCAGGCTCTCTGAAACACACAACACACGGTAGCAGCTCTCGCTGGACCCTCTTGTCTCCATGCCAAGTGAAGAAACTGGGTACGTCTAATAATGAAGAGATGAAGCATTTACTGAGTCAGACCCCAAAATCGCACCTTGGGCGTCAAGTGGGACAGAGGACAGAGCAAACCTTTGTGTCTCAGCAGCGCTTTCTGGTTTTGAGGACGTGACACACAGGGGAAACCTAATTAAAGCTGTGGCTGCACTGAGATCAAACCTGCGCTTCAAACCTCGCCGGCACAGCGCCACTGTCTCCTGAATCAATGGCCAATCTCACAGGCAGTTTGTACCCCACGAGATAACTGGGCCCAAATGAGACATTAAGTGGGATGTGAAGCACCTTTTAGCACGGCTGAGCCCCGGAGGCTGTTGGGATGGAAAGTTGAGGGGGTTTTAAGAGACAAACTCAAAGCCTTGAAATGGAAACCACCCAGGAGAGAGAAGTATATATAAGAAATAAGAGGGGGAGGCAGGAGGCTGCAAAACCCAAACGTGGCACTCGGCAGCTTCCAGCTCAGCTCATGGAATTAACTCCTTGTGCAATTAATTAATGGAGAGACTTGCTCAAGCAGGGACACATTTTCAAGCACGCTGCATGGCCAAGCCCACTGCATCTTGCTGCAAAACACAAGGTGTGCTTCTCAAAGCTGAGCCCTAAGGGCTCCATGCACAGAGATGCTCCACCACCACCTCTCACTGGCCTCAAGTGAGGAGCTGCAGCACAGCCAAACCAAGGAGGCCCAACAGATCTTGTTTAATGAACACCAGAGCCGAGCACCTCTGCTCATGTTCTCCAAGCCAGCAGGACTCGAAACCCCTCTCAACGTAAGTGACACCCTATGGGCTACCCACAAAGCATCAAAACCGGCGCTGGTAAAATCCCCTCCCCACGCTCAGTCACATCCTCAGAGCACTGGCAATACCAAAGCTTCTTTCAGCAACCCCAGCCCAAAGCAGGCTGCTGGCACGAGGAAAACACCGGCAGAGTGGCTGTGCTGGTAGCCACGCAGCTAGAGCCAGGGCACTGATGGAGAGGCGCCAAGGGGAACATCAACAGCAACCTCAAATAAAGAACAAAAAGAAGGAAGGAGAGTATTCCCAAACAACACTTGGAAATGGCAAAGAAGCTGATACTCACATCCTCCATTAGCTCTTGTGTCATGATCTTGTTTTATGATCCCACCTCCCGGAGACGGGGGTTTTCCCATGGGCAGAGCCCATGCACTGAACAAAGAGCAGTGGGGCCGTGCCGGGTCTCCAGGGGAGCCCGAATCCCGGCACCGCAGCTGCCTTCCCCTCCCTCAGAGCCGCAGCTATATTGAGCACGGCAGCAGCTGCGGAGAGGGCGAGTAAAGCCTGGGCTCTCCCAGCCCTCCATGCAAGCCTCTGCTGATACCTGGACTCAACCGCTCCATCACTTCAGCCACTATCAAACAACCCTAAGCACATCACGTTATCCTAAAATCAATGGCATTGCTCTCTTTTCCCCCAAAGAGGTTGCATGTCCAAACAAAAAGGCGTGCTGACTACAACAAATGCAATTGATAATCCCACCCCTGCTAAATCATCTACATACTATACAACAGTGTGTCTTTAAAATACAGGTAAGCATATAGAACTTGTTCAACACAAGGCAGATTTCGGATGCTAACAGAAGGAGTATCCCGAACCACTCAGGAACCCATCAGTGTTTCCCACACAGCGTATGATTCCTTTCATCATAGAGACTGTTTAGGCCAGAGGTCTCCTGAGCCCCCGCAGGCAGCCCCTGTTACCTGCCAGCCTTCACCACCTCCTGTTTGGTCCCTCTGAATCAGTTTTGTTTAAACAGCCAGGCAAGCAAATATGAGAGAATCAAAGGCCAAATCCAACTTACAGGTGATTTAAATGCCCAGAAAATCCCCTGAGATATATTTACTTACTAGCTTTGAAAGCCAGGGCCTTGGTCACAAGGAAAAACGATGCTTGCTGGTTGGATACCTCCTCTTCCAACCAAAACCTCATGAACAGAATGCCACCAGGATGATCAATTGCCTGGTACCACGTATTAAATTCCAGGATCCATTTCAAAGCTTTAAATTCACCATTTTGGGTGCTTTCCCCTGTGACAAGCAGGTGATTCAGCAGAGAACATCACTAATTATCATGACATGAACAGGCATCTCAGCAGCTCTAATCCCCTCCTTGCACACAGCTAGCAGTGCCATACATCCAAAAATGATCCAGCAAATAGAAACCTTAACAGAGAGGAGGTCGCTGGGCACCCGTAGCTTAGGACATAAATGCCTCAACAATCAGCTCTGTTGTTGGGTAGTGACTTAAAAGGATGTGGACAAGGAAGAAAAGCTTAACAAGGCATCAAATTAGAGTTTAAGGTTTCAATCTGAATGTAGAGTAGTTAACACGCAACCACAGCACATCTTTATCTTTATGATGCCACATTAAATTCAAACATCATTACTTCCAACAGATGTACTGGCTTGAGTCATGTGTCAGCCCAGTGAAAACAACTATAAACCAGATATAAGCTTAACCTTAAATCTGAAAAGCATGTGTGAAACATCATTAAAATAAATGACAGGTCAACCCAACTGTTATTTCTGTAGCTGTCTGCAGGAGCACAAAGGTTGAACTAATCTGAACTTTCAGGGCTATTTGTTCATCTTATGAAGGCAGCATTGCAGTGGTACACACCTCTATGAGGCCATCAGTCGTTAAAAAAAGAGCAAGTGCTGCTTCACAGGTTTATTAAATCTCCAGAAGCTAATTGGAAGCTAAAGAGAAACCAGGAAACCTGCCAATACACATGAGCAAGAGTAAATGTGCTCCTTTCAGAATAAGACATTCAAGGGGATGCAAGAGATTTTGCTTATTTTCCAAAGTCCCTGACTCAGGCAGCTAATTTCAATTCATTTCAGAGGGAGGTGGACATCCAACCACACTTGGATGCAAACTGGATGGGGAAGTCACACACATCCCATACACAGAACCACCAGGCAAAAAGCCCTATTTAAAGCCAGGGTGAAAACGCTAATGGCACAAAGCGCATCTCCCAGCGACACAAGCTCCCATAAAACAAGGCTTCTCACCATTCTCCACCAAAACCATCCCATCTCAGAGGTCCAGCGGCAGCGCTGCATCAAGATTAACCCTCATGGCAGGAGGATGCAAACCCAAATCCTCGGTCAGGACAGGCACGGCTCTGACAAGCGACGTGCGACCACAGCCTTGGGCACGGCGGAGACTTTCCACTGCCCTTAAACCCAGAGGAACCCAGCCAGAAATCCCGGCTACACCCGAGCCCTCCATTGTCCACCAGCGCCGGGGCGGCACAGAAACACAACCCGCGACTGGGGGCACAGATAAGAAATGAGGACAGTGGCTGCTTCATTCATTCCAATGGGAGAAGGTCCACAGGGATCCCTCCAGGAAACCGATCCCTCCACTTTTCCACGTCACCAGAAGCCGCCCAAGAGCCACACAAAACCCAGCGGACAACACAGGCTCTGTCCCAGGCAGTGACCTCCCTCTGCCCGTGGGCACCATCCCTTGACTGGTGGACCCCAACAAAGGCAGAATCTGCTGATAAAGAGTTTCTGTCTCCCACCAGCTCCGGTTTTGTGGTAGTTTGGGGGGTCTGGGGTCTGTTTTGGGGGGAAAACCAAAGATCAGACTCATAGAATCACAGAATCACAGCGCTCTCGCCTTTCAGGCCTGCGCGATGTCAGTTTCGGCACTTTTTCTCCTTGTCTGACATGCCTTCTGCCCGAAAAGCCCTTCCGAAGCTGAACACTCGCGTATTAAACACAGCAGTTCAGGCACAAAGGCCACGAGCGGAGGCACCGCACCCTGGGGGTGCCCCGACCCGCTGGCGGCACGGACAGGCGGCGCTGTGGGTAACGGGGCCGCGCTCCCGAAGGGAAAGCCGCCGTTCTGCGCCCCCCCCCCTCCCCCCCCCCCGTAACCGGGACTCGAGCGGCGCCCGGAGCCGGAACCGGGCCCGGGCCCCCCCACCCCTCCCCGGGCACCGCCGCGCCCCGATCCCGCACCTACCGAGCGGCGGCCCCGCCGCCCCGCCCACCGCAGGCGTCCCTGCCAATGGGAGCGCGGGGCGGCACGTCACACACGGCGCTCCAGCCAATGGGAGCACGGCCGCGGCTGACCCGGGGCTGGGCTGGGCTCCGGTCCCGCGGCGGTTCCCTTCCGGCCCGCGGCAGAGCTGGGGCGGAGCGCGGGGACCCGGGGGCTGAGCGGCTGCGGGTGCGGGTGCGGGGGCAGCGCCACCGCCGGTGCCTTTGAGCGGGTGCCGGTGCCGGTGCCGGTGCGGGGCAGCGCCACCGCCGGTGCTTTTGAGCGGGTGCCGGTGCGGGGGCAGCGCCACCGCCGGTGCCTTTGAGCGGGTGCGGGTGCGGGGGCAGCGCCACCGCCGGTGCCTTTGAGCGGGTGCGGGTGCGGGGGCAGCGCCACCGCCAGTGCCTTTGAGCGGGTGCCGGTGCGGGGGCAGCGCCACCGCCGGTGCCTTTGAGCGGGTGCGGGTGCGGGGGCAGCGCCACCGCCGGTGCCTTTGAGCGGGTGCCGGTGCCGGTGCCGGTGCGGGGCAGCGCCACCGCCGGTGCCTTTGAGCGGGTGCCGGTGCCGGTGCGGGGCAGCGCCACTGCCGGTGCCTTTGAGCGGGTGCCGGTGCGGGGGCAGCGCCACCGCCGGTGCCTTTGAGCGGCTGCGGGTGCCGGTCCCGGGGCAGCGCCACCGCCGGTGCCCCTGAGCAGCTGTGGCAGCTTCAAGGTGCCTCCCTTACCCTGTGCATTGACCTCCCCGGGCCGAGCCGTGCGCTGGCGGCCGCTGCCCCTCTCCCCGCGGGCGGGGAACCAGTCGCAAGCGGTGTCGCGCGGGCAGGGGCTGTGCGTGCAGTGAGGAATGGGTTTTGGCATCCTACAAGGACAAGGCGAAGTCCCTTCAGCCCGGTCCAAGAGCTTCCTCCAGTGCAGCAGAGGGGGTCTGGTTCAGGACCAGGCTGTGAGCGTGTTCTGGTGCCTGGTATGTCAGAGCAGACTTTAAAGTTACAATTTGAATGCGCAGTAATTAAAGGTTGACCGCGGTACCTCCGTTTCTAAGAAGATGCCACATTAAATACAAAGTGATGTTGAACATAATTACCTCCATTAGACTGGAGGTTTGCCCAGCTCTCTGGGTAAACGCTCACCCCACAGGTTTGAAACAGGCTGCTCTGGGGCTGTACCTGACCCTTCTTTGGTGGATGGAGCGCCCATATCCCATGGAAAATACAAACCTTTCCCCTTGTTTGTGTCCAGAGGCTGATCCTGGTTTTTGTCTGCATCACGTGCCCATGGAGCTTGTTTCTTAGGTAATGCTGAGACTTCCTAGGGGTCGGTTATCTGATAAAGCAATTTATGAACGACATTGCTGCCAGCTTTAGGCCATGAAGGACCAAAGAGACCTCTCAGGTTCGCTCAGGTAGGTATTCCGAGTCCCTGGCTACTGCTACTGGCCACGCTGCTCACCCCTGCAGCGTGCTCCAGTCTGCCACCCTGTGTATTATAGTCCAGATTCCCAGCTGCCATGACACAGGTTTACTCTACTGACCTCGATGGAACCGGGCCCATTTACCATCTGGGAGGACCTTCTTTAAAGAAACAGAGTGGGAATATCAGTTTCAGGGCCGCTTCAAAAAGCAGAGCTGTAATGCCACTGGATAACATGGCACGGCGCTCTCAGCAGAGCTCGCGGCCAAGGAGAAGCCCGCATCATCTCTATCCCTGCGTACCCGTTCTGTATTTGGGGTTCCTTTGATGAATGCTGCAGCAGCTCTTCCGAAGGGCTGCACATCCATCCCCTGCCTCGGATGCACGCTTCTGAGAGCTGGCTTTTTTGTTGGAATTCACACAGACGAAGCCCCTGTGAAAGAGAAGTCCTTTATAATGTTCGCGGCTTATTCTCCAGGGAGCCGGTTGCCTGCCAGTAGAGGCCGCGCTGACTTCAGGCAAGCCGAAAGGCTGAAGCAAACGCGGATAGGTCGTGATTCATACCCGGGATCGGCTGTTTTGAGCTGGTTTAAGTTACTCGCAAGCTTCCAGACATTGTTCTCGAAGCTGAATAGTGCTCGGCTGCGGTCTCAGCCCCGGCGGGAAAGGTTTGCGTCCTGTTCCGCCTCCGATCAAACGGGTGCCAGGATGTCTGCGAGAACAGCCGGAGCCACGCAGAGTTGTTCCCCTCTCCTTGGGCTCACACTGGGAGGGTGTCAATAAACAAAGGGGAATAAACTGGTGATCTAAAGGAGAGATTAGGTAAAGACTCAGGGAACCATAGTGGTTCTTTCCTGCTGACATCTGTCCTTTGTTAGGAACTCTGCTGAAGAGTCACTCATGTATTTGATCTATCATACCCGGTCAGACCCAGCCAAACTCCCACCCGAAGTCACTGAAGGCTTTCAAAGACTAACGTGGGTATTTTCTTGCTGATTTTAGGCCTCAAGATTGTTTCAAACCTGTGCTTTTTAGCAAGCAGTTTCCCCAGCAACCGCAAATGATTTTACCGCATCTGTGGATGCAATAGTTCAGCCGTAATCCCCACACCTATGATGTGAAGTAGAGCTTGCATACAATGATCACATTTGAAAGCGGTGCATTTCTAGTATATGAGAAGCTGGGATAGGAAGAATCCATTTTCTTCAAAAACTTCTACCTTCTTGGGGGTAATATCCATGTTTTTGTACAGAACCAGATCCATCAGGAGCACCAGCTGTGTGTGTCCAGAGTTTTAATATGCCCATATCCAATGTTATGCTGTTATCCAGAACATTTGACACATCAGTTCGTAATTTGTTTCTACCTTGAATGGTCTCACACTGCAAGCCAGACAGTTAATACTCTGCGATGAAACCTGAGGCCTGGACATGCACCATATGCTCTTGAATAGCATCTACACTATCTTTGGCATCAGATTTCAGTCTCACAATGCAAATGTTTGGGATGGATGAGATGTCAGCAAATGCAGGGCATGGACCTGACCTATTTGTTCGCAGAGTATTGCTAGCAGTATTGATAAAGTACTGCAGGGAAAAGGAAATCTGGTTGTAATCACTTTGCCATCTTTTGGCATCATCTGTGGGGAGGATTTGCCTGCATTTGGAAGATTGATGATGCTGATTGATGATGCTGATTCCAAATTTCTGATGCTGTGCCTCAGAGAGCCAGAGAGTTAATATTACATGGAACCTGTTAGTGCACCTGCCTGTCTTCCAGTGTTATTCTCCAGGTAGGAAGGGGTTGCCACAAGCTGCCTTTGCTTCTGTTGGCTACAGTGAAGTGTTGACATTATTCCTCTCCTGTGTTAAAGCTGCTCAGGCACTGCTTTATAAAAATACCTGTGTTGCAACCCGACAGCAATGCATTCCAGCTCCTTCAGGACAGCCTGGCTGGCAAACTCTCTCTGCTTAACCCCTCTCAAAGGTGGTTGCAGGGAGAGGTCCTGCTCTTCTTGAGGCTAAGAAACAGCCCTTTTATTTTCCTGACAAGTCAGGATTTCCACATCTTGGACTGTTACCCTTGTTCTTCTCTTGATTCTCACTCCTTGGGCCCCATTTCTTTAATGCTCAACACCTAAATCTGGTCCAAAACTCCAGCATGGGCTTGGCTATAATTAGGCAAAACTGTTATGGTAGTCCAGGATGCATTCCTGTTTACACACCCTGGTATAGTATCTGCCTTATTCATAGCATAGGGCATTGACTCATGCTTCTGACTGCCCTTAACTTCCTGCTTCTTCTCCTTAACCTACTGTTTCTGACCAGTATTAGTGCAGTTACTCACATCTAGATTAATTCCCATGTTTCCCAGACCTTCTCCCAATTCTTTTGTTGCTATGAATTTCAGCCCTGCCCTTTTCCATGTTCCATTTTCTTCCAGGTGGGACCTGCAGATTTTCTCTGATCCAACATTTGTATCACTAATTAACTAATTATGGTCCTGGACCTATGGTAGGCCCCTGAGGAATCCAGTCCTTCAGCTGGACAGTCACTGTAGTAGTGTCTAAATAAGCAGGTTCAAACTGAGCCATGTTGCTTTAGTTTCTTCATAAAGTTATGAAGAGACACATTGCAAGCCTACAGCCTTTCCCTCCCTCTTGTGGAACATCATAGCTACCATTGCACTGTTGCTAAATATTCCCTAAAAAAGGTAGCTGCTGCTTTTCCTTCCTGGTTTTGGAGAAGCATCTGAAAATAAGACTGAAGCACACCCAAGGCAGCTGCACAAATGAAACAAGTAAAGCAGGATTAATGAAGAACAGAGGGAAAACTAGAGCCACGTCTATTTTAGTGCCAACATCGAAGTGCAGAGCAACGAACTTCAGTGCCAGCAGCTGGGCAACTTCAGAGCTTTATCGTTTGGTTGCTCAGCTGGACAGAACAGAAGGATTTAGCCCAAGAAAAAGCTCAATTAGACATTGCACTTCTTTCTAGCCACACGATGTACCCTTCACACCACGAACAGCCTGGATGGAC
The DNA here is from genome assembly GCA_028858755.1 of Ara ararauna. NCBI lineage: Eukaryota > Metazoa > Chordata > Aves > Psittaciformes > Psittacidae > Ara > Ara ararauna. The sequence goes on from CM054379.1 coordinate 10,936,774, forward strand.
TGCCCAGCAGCAACAGACCCGGCCACAAAGGCAGGTGTTTGAAGGTTGAAGGACATCTCCTTGCCTCTATCTGGCCCCTCTATACCCCCTCACAGCTGCAGATCAGGGCTAGGGGATGAAGGGGATGGAGTTCGTGTGGTCCAGGTGCTTCACCTTTCCTGTTGTTGGATGAAGGTGACACAGTGCTGTGAAAGCAATAGGAGCCAGATGGTCAAGAGGTGGTGGCAGCTTTTGATCAATGTGAATTATAATGGGAAATGAATAATTGGAATTCTTTTTGCTTTTTAAATATGAGGTTTTACTGTGCTTTCAGTGGAGGATGTGAGGGACTTATTTTTCACTTTTAATGACTGGAATGTCTTGGCCCTTTGTCATTTGCATGTTGTCATGAGCAAAATCCAGAGGTTCTTCAAAACGGAGCTGGGATCCTCAGGAGCCAGCTGTCAGTGCTGAGAGTTGTAAAAGCAATATTGGGATTGGTATAAATGAAAATCCTTCTCTGTAAGTATCAGAAGAAATAGCAGGGCAGGGGGGTTAAGGACAACTTGTATCCGTAACTAAAAAATTGAGACTATGTTCTTTTTGTCAAGGCCCGAAGGACTGCACACGGAGAAGCCCATGGTACACACAACTCACTCATGAAAGACCCTGTGTACCACTCCTCCCATTCCTTCTCCTGGCAGCCCAGCAGGAACAGAGACTGCAGCCAAGGATCGCTACAAAGCAACCGCCAATTCTTAAAGATTATTTAGGAACTGTCCCAAAATGGAGAGGTTTAGTGAAGACTTGACAGCTGTCATCCCTTGTTGTGTGTGTTGCATGCAAGTGGTTGGGGCCAGACCACTTGAACAACCATGTTTCATTGCTTGTGAGCATCGAGTGACTTGTATCTATAAGAGAAAAGTGCAGGCCAGTAAACCAGCTTACAATGCAAATAAATACCATATTCCCCTTCTGTAAGATCTCATGTTGAGTTTGGCCACCCTGGTTTTCTACCTCAGCAAAAACGGTACTGCTAACAGCTCAAAGCCTGGTGTCTTCAGGATGCTCGGTGAGTCAAATCATTTGAACTGATTAATGATGCAGTAGCAGGGAAGCTTAATCTTAATGATTTGGTTGCTGTTGGCTGGAATCCACTCAGTTGTGAATGCTGGTAGGCCTCCCTCAACCTCTAGTAGCTGTAGGCACCGCCATCTGGTTATACTCTAGCACAATACGATGGAGAGAATCCAGACCTGCCTGATTGTGTACATGCTTTGGTGACACAGTGATTACAGTCATTTACATGGCATTGCTGATCACTATCCTGCAGAGACAGCGAAGTCCTGTTACCCAAGCCTGTGGAGTGGCTTTGCCTTGCATCTCCAGTCCTAGGTTTCAGAGCCAGTTTGTTATTTGGCTGGTCCGTGGCAAACCCAACCCTTACAGTCATGAGGATAGCTTTCAAAACGTGGAAATAAATTCCAGCTGCCACCCTGCTTGCCCAGTTTAAAACCACAGGTGTATTGATAGCACCATGGCTTGACTCTACCACCCAAGATGCAAGAACTTGCAAGAACAACAAGTTAGCCGTAAGCTCGTCAAGCTATTTTCATGCACGTCACAGCTCAGAAGACACCTGAGAGGTACAACATACTTGTACATTCACTTGAACGCTCATAATGGGGAGGTAGCAGAGGTTTGATTTTCAACGAGCTGACATCCATCCACGTGTTTTAAAGATAACCTCTTAGCACAGCTCTACCACACTAGCTGTTTGACTCAAACCATTCATTTCACAGCAGAACAAAGTGGTGGTGTCTTCCCTTTAAATAACTCACAAAGCACTTCCTTGTAGTTATATCTATCTTAATCAGACAAACTAGGGATTGAAAATAAAGGACTAATCTGCTCCTTGGCCGTAATTGGATTTCCTCTGCAAATATTAAGTTACAACAATAGCAGCAGCTTTTGTTGTATATTCAGTTTGAAATGCTTTTCTTCATGTGAACTAGACAAAGGCATATTGTCTGTCCAGACATTTCAGAAGGCAAGAAATGAGGAGCACGTGGCCAGATTGGTAGGTGGTGGCAGAAACCACCACTGGGGGTTGGAACTAGATGTTCTTAAGGTCCTTTCCAACCCTTACTGTTCTATGATTCTATGAAAACTGAATAAAGTCATTGAACTTTAATTAGAACTTCTTCCAACTTTTATCTCTGTTGAAATATCGTAAGAAACTTTACCTATTTATCTATAATGATGCTTAGCAAGCTCTAATAATGTCTGGCTTGGCTCAGCTCTCATGCAAGGCAAGCAACCATTCCACATTTTTCCACAGGTCTCATAAAGCGTCATGGGTTTCAAATGGCAAGGCGCTCCAGCTCCGACAATCACTGCTCACCTGCTTGGTTCAGGCAACAGCCATCTCTGTATCCAAAACTGACAGAGGCTAAGGTGCAAGAGGACATGTCTGTCAACTGCTGGTCTAGGATTCCTCCATGTATCTCTTTGGGGTTTCTTCTAGGAAGTGAGAAGACAGAGACATGACCATGGGTTGAGATAGGCTTTTTGGAAGCCACCACATTGATGGCTTCATAAAATGTGCATACCAAGGCACAATACCAGTCACAATTTGTAAGTCACACATGGGCAGGTCTTCAAATTATACTTCTTTCTTCTGGTGCTTGCAGTTCTTGCAAATATTGCACTATTATTCGTTCTGGGACCAGAATTTCATGCTTGAAATTGACCACACTACACTTGCATAGATTTTCTTCATGACTTGTCATGTTCTGCTTTGTGCGTCTCGGGATAAAATCTACCCTGTGGAGGTCTGTAGGCTTTTAATGGAAAAGTTGTATCAAACCCACTCTGATAGCAAACCCAGGCCCTCTATCCGGGAACCAGCACACTGCTCACTGTGTGTGTCAAATGCAAAATTACCCTGAACTTACCACTCCAGTTGCCTATTGCAAAGGATTTGCTCAGTGATTTCTCCCACTCCTCAATCCTCTTCCGGGGAACAAAGTCCGTTTGCTTGGCAGAATAGGCAACAGGTCTGTCAGCCCTGCTACTCCACTATGGCACACATCAATACAAATGCCTCCTAATCTGGGCTCTCCCAAAACCCTTGGAGAGCTGAGTACCTGTGCAGAGGGCTTGGAGAAATGCTGCCCTGGGTAGGGTTGCCCCGGATTCCAGGGGAAGGGGTTAAATGGAGGGTATGCTGATAACCACTGACACCAGCATGCAGGCAAAGGGGGCATGCTGGCAAAGGGCACAGTTTGGGAAACTGAACTCGAATACCAAGTTACAGTTCTCATTCAGGAGCATTTCCAAAGGAGTCACAGGGAGCTTGCTTGGTGACAGAGCCCAAAAGCCTGGTCCAGCAAGGCAATGGCTGCCTATGGAAGGCTGACCCAACTAAAACTCTGGATCTTCTCCAAACAAAGATGGAAACGTGAATTCAATTCGGAGTGATTTTTATTTCGGGTTGAGAAGCTACACAAAGAAAGAACAAATATACATTTCCATGACAGAAGGGAAAAAAGAGAGCATCCTATTGTGTCACCCTCCTAATACAACAAACCATCTCAACCTGAGCCACAAGACTGCTTTCTTCCTGGACAGGCAGGGAGAGGTTTTACACCAAAGGGTACACTACACAATAAACATCTGTAATATCTACCCCAGGGTCACACACCCCCAGACACAGGAATATGGTTTGTTCTTGCGTATATGCACATACATCTGTTCTTGGTAGATAATATAAAGGCTGATACAGAGACACATGGATCAAACCCATAGCTTTTAATGAGGAATAGTTACAGATGTTCATAAGGATCAATACATCCACATGGCACAAGTATTTATTCAATGGAGTGGTTACTCTAAGCACTAGGGTTTATCTGAAGGCCGATACCTTCGTATCAGTGATAGTGAATTGTACTGGAGCAGATGGCAGTGAATTCCAGAGTTCATCTGTCTGTCACTTTATTAAAGTAATTAATCAAAATGGCTTAGCATATAAAAATACAAGAATCCTCCCTCCTAATTAGAGCAATTTGTGTTCATGTAGAAATAAAAGCATGCACACACATACACACATCAGAGGCAGGACGGCTGACAGCTTACGGGATAAAGAAACTCACTTTCCCTGTCCCACCCAGGACATCATGTTCTCTCTCCTGTCTCCAGGGATAACAGGGTCTCTCACCTTTGGTGCATAGTTGTATTCCAAAGCCAAATAGTAACTTGGAATTTGTCCTGAAGGGAACCAGGACAAGGCACCTTTAAGGATAGTAAGGCAGATTGCATACCTCTGCTGCAGGAGACTCCTCATGTCCTAGGGGCGGTCCTGCTGTCCCTGAATGTAGAGGGATTAATCAGAATCCAATCAAAATCTTCACCCTCACAAGGTGTGGGTGAGTCAGTCTCAGTTTGCTATAACCATGAAGCTAGTCAGACAAAAGAGGCTCATCTCCCTTTAGCAGAGGTACACTGAGCTATTTCTAGTGCTACGAGTGGTCTCCCATCACCTACAGCATGTGGATGACCTTACAAAAGAGTAGGGAGGATAGCAACAGAGAAAGTCCAAATAAGATTATATTCGTAAAAGATTGGAATATTCATGGATGGCAAACACATTCCCTCCACTGGTCTACAGGGAAATAATATCAACAGAGGGGCAGAGACATACCGTGGGGCGGAGCAGGGAGGCAGCCAGGGCTGGGCTAGCTTGGCAATAGTTATTTGACTTAACTGTAAAACATCATGAAGGTATTGCCTTAATTAGGCAGGATTTTCTTCAGCCCAGTCCCTCCTCCAAAGTTTAAGCTACATCTTCATCCCCTCATAACAGCGTGTGAGACAGCCTATGTCCTCACATGGGACTCTAGTATCTTTAAGTTTAATCTATGTACTACAGGAGCCTGGTCCTGCTGGGGTCTGGGCAGACTCCCAAGGACCACAGCAGACCCTGCAGGAGGGATACAGAGAAGGAAAACCGATTAAGAAATGAGGAAGCTTTGCTTCCACATCAGCACTATCTAGGAAAGACAATGTGCTTTAGGGCACCACATCATGAGAATACTGTGAGCATGAAAAATGCCTCTAGTTACAGCCAACGGGTTTTAAACATGTTCCTTTACCGCTGCTTTACAGAACATGATCATTTTAAAAGGACCAGACCAAACCTCTACACTGCTAAGGAGGTATCATCTTCATCACGAGCCCACAGGCCATCAAAAGCTCAGGAAATTACATTCATGTGCATTAGTGAAAGCCCTGGCCCGTCCATTTTGTAGCATTCCTTCTGGCTCTTAAGCTACAATCCAATCCAGTTAACTCTTGGAGTATTCTTCTCTGGTTAAGCACAATTCTTTCTGTGGGAATGTAATCCAGCAGGACTCGGGCATGTGTAAACAGCTTCCTACAGACAGGTTTTCCCTTGGTGATTTCTTTCTGCAGCCTGTAACTGCAATTAACAGTTTATGCCATATGCAGTTTAGCTTCAGTTGCTAACTTACGTGCTTGCAGAAGAAGGGTTTTACTTCCTGTGTTATCAGAAGGAGCAAGTGAAAGTCATCCTAAGGATCTGAATCTAATCCAATACCAAATTTCTTGGTTTCTGTGGCTTTAACCCACACTGTTAACTTTGCATTACAACAGGCTTGGCTCCAGATTCATTTCCTCATTCTGGTTCCTGTCGGCAGGCAAACAGCATCTGTGGCCTTGGGAAAGACAAACACAAACGTTTCTTGAGCAGGACTTCAAGAGCACTTGGTCTGCTGAAATGTCCACAGTCCTCACCTCCTGCTGGCACTGAGATCAGTGGTTAAACCCAAATGAGGTTTCATTGCTGGTGAGGATGATGCATCTGCTGACACTGAGACAGGATTTGATAGGGAACCGAACCATGAACTCTTGCATGAAAGAGATTTCCTTTTTCCTTTTCCATTAAAGAAACATCCTAGAAGGAAGGTAGCTCTCGTACATCTGCACTTCTTCCATTCCTCCAAAAAAGAGAAGGTACTACCCTGCACTGACACGCTATTACTGCTGCGTATCAGAACTCAAATGTATTTATAAACCTGCAGACGTCAGTTTTTTTAGGGAGGTGAGAGTTAAAAATGAACTTGGTTTCAGGATTCAAGATTGCTCCTCGCTTGCCTGGCAACTCCTCACACGACTCAAAGCAGCATTCTTTCACCTTTTTCTGCGTGCATCCACCGCCGCAGCTGTGAAATGGTGCCTGCTGGTCACAAATGTCTGTGAAGACCCCACGCAGAGAATCAATACCATGTTAACGTTCATTTCCCAAGCTGGTGCTTGGATGTGAAGACAGAGCTACAGGAGCCAAAGAGGGCTCTTGATCACTTCTCAACACACTTAAAATACTCAGTGGCAACTGTCTCAGTGTGTTGCCCAATGCCTGGAAAAGGTTTCAGCTCTTTTGTCATACCCTTTTCCCTCCTCCCTGAAACTGAAGCAGCAAGCGAACATGGCTTTCATCAATATGCTCGCATAGATAACAAGGTCTTCTTTGTCCCCAGAGAATAATGGCTACCATGCATTTATCTGAGGAGCGTTTGTCCTAGCTATCCTGCCAAGAGGAATGTGGGTCAATCCCTGATCCAGGTCTGTACTGTTATGTCTGTGGTCATGGCTGGCAGCCAGGAGCAGCCTATCAGAGCTCCACGCTGACACGCTGCACGCGTCGCTGTTGCTCAGTGACGATGTGCTTCAGAAACATCAGCACTCGTGTCTGCCTCTCCCTGCGAATCCCTGGGCAGGGATTTGCATCCTCTGCTACATGCTGGACAGATGCCTGCAGTCTTGTTGATGCTGTCTGTATTGAAATGCCGAGGGAAAGATGCTTCCTTCAGGTCTTAGTTTCTTTATCCATTTCCTTACCCTGTCTTCTGCGATGCTCCCCCTGCATCCTTCCAGCTCTTCCTTCTTTTTCTCCACTGTTTTCACTGATACTGTCAACAAGACAACTTGCTCTTTTAGTTGAAAAGCACTTTCTTCCACTGAAACTAGACAGAAACTAAGCTGTGAAGGCTCCCAATTAATGTTGAATTCATGGCGACGTCTGTTAATATACCTGAACCTATGCTTTCATGGCATGCCAGGTGAAGATGGAAAGATTGTACATCTGTATGGGCACTGTGCCCCCTTGACTAAATCACATCTGCCTTTTGAAATGCAATTCACGCTGACACTAGCTCCCCTGCTTCCCCTGAGTTAGCCCAGCAAATGCATACCCTGGATCTCCTTTCCGTCAGAGTCCTTCATACTGTAGCACAATCCTGACTTCATGATGCATACTTTAACTATTTGATTCCCTTCAGAGTGTTGGAAAGTTCATTATTAAAGATTTAGTGCTGTCCTAGGAGTGCTCTCCAAACACTTCAACTCACTATCCTCCACACTACTGCCTGTGAGACACAGGTAAAGGTCTGTAAACTTAATGTCTTTTGGTCCTTGGACTTCTACCTGAGGCCCATTGCTCACTGCCTGTGGGAGGCTCAGGATTAAAAATGATGATTCCCAACAGGAGGTGCTTTCCAGAGGCTGGTGGAATGTGCTGTGCTAGCAAAGGAGCAGAGTGAAGATTCAGGATTGGGGACTGCAAATCTCTGCAGAAAGAGGAGGTGGGTTTGTACCTTTTAAAAGCACTCGAGGACATAACCTACAACATATGGCAGGGTGGCCAGCCACAAAGACACCAGGGCCTTTGACTCGACTGAAAGAGGAACTGCCTAAACATCTGTGTTCGCGCTGTAAAACAGAGGAACCACAGCAGAATGAGTCTAAGAATGGTGACACTGAGTCACGTCCATCGCTGGCACTGGCCACAGCAAGTACCCAGGGAAGAGCATAGGAACGGAGCAAGTACATACGAAACCTTCCTGCCTCTCATACTGTCCCTCCAGCCTCTTCAGGCAGTAACAGGGCTGCCTGGGAAAGACAAAGCAGAGGTTATTTCACCAGTTCATGTGGCACTTTGGCTGGCTCCACTCTTCTGTTATGTCCAAAGGGCACAGTTGTTTGTCACATCCCTGCAGGGGAAGCTCTGGGCTTGGCCCTAGACTGTTCTCAACACCAAAACCACCCTGATTGCAAAAGACACCCCCAGAAGGGTTTAAAGCCCTTTGTAATGACTGCATCTTGTAGTGTAATCATCAACACACCAGTGAGACCCAGCTGAAGTTTGGTTCCTAGGAACAACGGGTCTTCACTGAAAATATCAAGCACATCATAGCAAGGCAGAATGCAAACTGCTTTTCCAAGGAACAGCTGGAGCCCTCAAAACTTTATCCATTCCTGTTTACACCTCAGCATCCTATACATAAAACCAGCATCAGGCATTCCAGGAAATGCGATGAGATCAGGCAGTGACAGATAAAGCATGGAGTGGAAAGCCTGTCCTGGAGAAGAATAAATAAAAGATGGTCCAAAACAGTCAAATAAACCTCACTGAAAACAAGAAGGTGCAAGTGGAAGAATAAATGCCATCAGAGACAAAATGGGAGTGCATATGCCAAAGGCTTGCAGACTCGTCTCTTCCATATTCCTGTGTCCTCTCCAAAAGCAATCACTGTACTAGAGGTCAGGACCCCACCTGTTTGTCTGCTTTCCTAAGGAGAGAATTTGTACCTTAAAGAAAGAGACTAAAACCAGAAAGCAGAAATTAGTGTTTTCTCGATGGAATTTATTTCCTCTTGAAAGAAGAAGCACCTGACTAAAGGTTTCCACTGTACAGTCATGTTGGGAGAACATAAAACACACGTCCGGTCGAGAGGCATTGTAGTGAAGTACCACACCAGCACCAGGCTCTGGAGTGCCTGGGTGAGAGCAGAGCAGGTACCACCGGCTGTACCTGCACTGCTGCTGAGCACCTTCTGAGCTCAGTCTCTGGAGTGAGGCTGAAATAGGAAGCTCCCAGTGTAACACACTGCACTGCAGGTCAAGGACAGCATCCAAAACGCGCCCCCTCCAACAGCCCTTTCAGTTCTCTCCCAGTGGCCTTACCTGAAGACCTAGACCACTCGGAGCACATGGCAAATCTTCTGTCTCGTCGGGCTTTTGATCAGGATTCACATCAGTGCAAGGGCAGTTCTTGGAATGTGTCAAATATCTTACAGTCCAATGGAGTGTAATGTTGGATATGTCACATTTGTACCTTAAGAAAAAACAATGGGAAGCCGGGTGGAGAGCCCTAGGAGATGCAGCATGGCTATCATGAGGAATGGGAACATCACAGAAAACCAAGACATGCCATTTCTGACACAGATGACGCAGAAAAGACAAAGAAGGTCTTTTGACAAGCAGTAGCTACCCACCATTCCTGCTTCCATAGATCCCTCTTGCTGTGCAAGAAGAACAGAACTGGCACCTTTGTAAGTCTAAAGTACGGCTTCTGTAAGATTACAGATTTCTGGTTAAAACCCAAATACTAATGATTCATATAAACCCACAGCACCTATTTCCAGGAGAAGGAGTGTTAGGTTTCCTTGGTTAAATTCTTGCTATGAGAACGATTTGACCTCCTTAAATCTGACTGCTCTAACAAGCTTCACATGGGACTAGCCATTCCCATTGATGCAAAGTGTAGCAATCCACTAGTAGGGACTGGGAGAGGCATCCTTCAGCAAAGACTCTGAGATTCTGCACACTGGAAAATACAACGACTCGCAGGTATTGGCTTTAATTAACCATTTCCTGGGATCTACTGTCAGGACATGGGTGACATGGTTTAGTGTGAGGCGCCCCTGCCTATGGCAGCAGGTTGGAACTAGATGATCATAAGGTCTTTTCCAACCCAAACCATCCCATGATGATTCTATGATGAAGGAACGCGCTGCAGCCTATGGCACACTATTACAAGTGAGGCGCAGTCAAGCTGCAGCACCGCAAGGAAGAAAGATCCACAAAGCGATGGCAAGGTGCTGCCTTTGAGGAAGCCCAGCCTTTGGGCTTGTCCAGAAGAGTACTTTTAACTGTGGGCAATAGCAGCCTTTGGGTTAAACAAAGTAAAACTTGGGAAGTATTCTAGTCTACAGCGGTGCTGGGATGCTCCATGGGAAATGCTGTGAGAATGCTGCCTGCTCTCACGTCCCCATCCCAGCTGCATGTGTCATGGTGAGGGAGAGCATCAGAGGAGCTAAACTGTCTGATGGGGGATAAAATGCAACTACAGAACCCAGCCCTCAAGGAACAGTCTTGTTTCCCAGCTTCCTTGAGACAGACACATACTACGTTAAAATCAAAGTATTTGGGGTTCTGGTGCATTCAGATTTTTCAAATAAATACTTGGGGGTTTTTTTAAAAAAAAAAAAAAGTTTTTTGAGAACCATTTTTTCAAACCTCCAACATTTTTCAAAACACTTCTTATTTGTTGACTCCCACTGTCAGCTACAAAGCGTGCTTTTGGCTTCCTGAGTTGAAAGGAGTTGGGATGAATCTAATGGGAGGAAATGCAAAGGTTCAGCAAGTCTTGATCTACTAAAAACGGAATAATAAACACTGGGCAAAGGATGTCCCTAGAGAAAATTGTGTTTGTCTCCTTCCATTCCGAAGATGAGCCAAAGAGTGACCAAATTTTGTGGGCATGGTTATAAATAAACCGGTTAAAAAGAAAGTCCACCTGCAGCTGCTCAGTGGGCTGACTAATCCTTTCCTACTTCAGTTGTTTGCACAGCCCTCCTGCACATGATTAAAGAGCCACATTCGATGCGCTCACTGTGTTTTCCCTCAGAGGCAGCCACATCTCACTCTGAGCACCTTTTTTGCAACACTCATTGTGTTCCTTCACCAGGAAGGATGCTTTGCAAATTAAGTGCAAAGAAACTGAAGGTGCCTTTTCCTATTGCCGTGAACATACGCATCTGCAGCTGGGTATCCTTCCAAGATAGCTTCCTCTGAAGCAAGACAGAAGAAATTAAAAAGGGAGGCTCAGCATTACTTTATATCAAAGTTAAGTGTAAATATATACTGCTGAATTAACAGTGTGGAGACTGCCTATACGCACTCATCTTGCTAAAGTAGCCAAGGGGAAGTGTCGCAAGTGCAGGAAAATCTTGGCATATGCACAGATATAATTTCATAACTATGTGCTGTCCAAACAGCCAAGATAAATCAATAGGGTTTTTGCAATGAGTTTTGCTGGACTGTGTTCAGGTTTGGGGTGCAAATTCAGGAAGTATGTTGTAAAGGGAAAAAGATGGAGTCACAATCCAGAAGCGTTTTGCTCAGCCTCAAGCAAAGGTTACCATCTGCCACTGCGTGTTACCCTGGCCCGGCACCACCCAGAAGTACTAAATGTTAAGCTGCTGCCAGAAAAACATTTATAGAAGGACCAGACTCCAGGAACAGGTATGCAGCTGCCGCAACACACACATCACTGACCTACATGGGGTTATAAACTCACCTCTTCCCCTTTCCAGCCAACACTCAGACTTGCCTGTCGTCAGTCCCCACATGATGTGTGCTCAGATCTTTTTCCTCCCCTGTTTAGTTTTGCTGGAAGAGGGATATGACATAACTTGTTTGGACTGACCCATTAAATACACATGAGCAGCACACAGCGTGCTAGCAAAGGAGTTTTCATGAAGGGAACCGACTTCTTGATCTCTTGATGCTGTCACAAGCAAGCTTCTTTCAGACCTATTTATGCTGGAACAGACTCTGCATTTTCTTCAGCCCCAGAGGGATTACTTGAACAAAATTTGTGTTTCCTCTGGATTTTTTCCCTCAACAGCTTGGTTAAAGGAAAGGAGAAAACCAGTCCTTGATCTGCATGAAGATCACCTATGTTTGGTCCCAAAGTTTGGGAGTGACTTACCAAAAGGCAGAAGAACTGCTATGAGCTGCACTGCAGGGGGGGGAACGGAACAAACTATTAATTCAGATATGGAAAAAAAACCCAACTATTTTTCAGGACATATTTGACGTTTTTAAGGGATTGGAGAACAGAAGAGTAGAAGAAAAATGTTGCTTCATATTGCGCCTGTAACTGTCAGTAAGTGTCTCCAGGCCAGAAACTAAGTTTAAGCAACATTTTCCCCCACTCTGGGGTTTCTAGCCTGCATCTCCATTCGAACAGCAGCACAATAAGCTTACTAATTTTTCCCTATCACAAGCACATACTGGGTTTGTCTGCTTCCCCACCTCCAACCCATATGAGCCTTTACTAACAGAAGCCTTGTTAAACCAGAAGTTTCAATGGCAGTTTCCGCATACGTGTGTATGTGTGTGCACGTGCAGCACATATACATGTACACACATGAATTATCAAAATACTACTATAAAGGGAGTGTTCTTTCTCAACCCCCCTTCTCTGCCCACCCCACCTCCCTCCCCTTCCCTAGGCCAGCATATCCCAAAACAGACTGGAACTGAAAGCTTTCAAGAGCCATCCAGCCCTTGTTAGCACTGCAAAGGTCTAGGTGCGTTAGCAAGTCCCTGGTCCACCTCTAGGACACGTGTCGACAAGTGGCCTCATCACAGTACTGACTCCTTGGATTCAGGGTCTGCTGTACTGCTCGTGTTGGAGACTTGGTTTTTGTGGGTTACCAAAGGCGATGTTTCTGCTTCAGACTTGCTGTTAGCAACTGCTTCTACGTTGACTTCCTTTAGCTCCTGCTCTTTCTCTTTCTTTTCCTTTTCATTCAGGTAATTAAGGATGCCTGCTCCCAGCGCATCCCCTTCCACATTCACAACCGTGGTGGTTCGGTCCCTAGTTAAGATCAGAAACAAAAAACAAAGCAGCAGGCTTTTAGCTTAAGAGAGTTACAACACAAGAAGGGGAGCTGATTCAGCCCTGATGATCCACTGGCTTCAGTGGAGCTACACAAGGGAGATGCTGTTACAACAGGTATTCTCCACAGAAGTATCATCACCATCTCAGAACCAAAACTGTGCACCAAAGCTGGTTTAAGAGCAGCCCAACTGTTACTATCAGCTGGGTCCGGTCAGTGGGTTGCAGCAATGGTATTACTCCTTCTCAGGCACCCTGCTTTTCCCAGCCCACCTCCTTCCCCTTCTCCTTCCCCAGGTGAGCAGTTTTCAAACGGAAATTCAGAGCAGGAACTTAATTTGGGCATATCCAGAAGGGGGCTCAGAGCACCCAGCTCTCTGTTTTTAACTATAGAGACTTGTACCTTAACCCAAACACCTACTGAAGAGGAGCATGCAGAATGACTGTGCTCTCTGGATTTCTTGCCAGTAGTGGCTTTGGTCCTATGTCACAAAACTACTGTGCCCTGGAGCCTAATGGAGTCAGTTTATGGGTCATAAAGAAGAATAACTTCTTCATGTGCCTTCTGAGACTTCTGTTGGTCATTCTGGAGCCTAACTTCAGCATGTGCTCAACTTGTAACTGTGGTCCTTTCTAGTGATCACACATTAAAACAAGACATGGGACTCTCCCTCCCTCCTTTCCCCTTTTGTAGCACAAGGCTGAGTTCCTTGATTAGAACACTGTTGACCACAGAGGGATGCTACACATTTTGAAACGAAGGCAGCCAGCACACACAGGCTGAGGGAAGCCAGAGTGAAAGGAAGGTGAATGGTTTCAATCTTGCCTTCGAGCACTTGTGGAAATCAAAGCTAATACTGTAATCCCTTAGGAAGATGGGATACAAATGGCTATCCACTGCTTTACCCATGTCTCTTGTCCTTTGGAGGTGGCTGATCCCCATGAGGTGACAGCCATAGCATTTGATGGCCCTAATGAAGCCATAGGAATATGATTACACTCCACAGACACATATGGTGTGGGAAGGGAAAGAGCTGTCACCTTCCCCAGCTTCTGGAATTCAAGTGTCCTCAGGCATCCCAATTTCCACATCTGCGGTGGAAGTACACACCTATACAGAGAGCTGGTGTTTCCAAAAAGCAATGCAGAGGGACTATGTACAGTCTAAACCAGGAACTGCCCAGTAGCCCACCAACTGGAAAAGACCCCAATGGGATTCACATCACTTGACCCACGCTGACCGGTCATTTCAGCCCGCTGCCCAACTTCAACCAGATGGCTTGAAAGCAGATTATGTTTTTAAATTATCAGATGATGCTTACTCCACTAGCATTTAAACACCAAGCATGCTGCGATTCATGAGTGCTCAGAGAATCCTTCCACTTTGATTTCCTGGTATTTGAAGAACAGCAGCCAGCCAGGCTTGTTCAAGGAAAAACAGACCCCCTTTTCCACAAGGCTCATCTAAGATAGAAGAAATCATTCCCATGTGGCATTCATAATCACCATGCACTTGTGGTTGGGTCCCCAATACTTAACCGATTTTTCTAAGCTTTCCTTAATCTAATTTAGGTGGCACAGAAGGTAAATTTAAGCCTTAACAAGGACCTAAGTACAGTAAATGGTGAGATAAGCTCTTCCAAAGAGAGCTGGGCAAAGAGGTAATCTCCCATGTTTCAAGGAGAGGGAACGGAGTTTGGAAAGAAGAGAAGGAGGCGAGCAAAATCCTGACCTTTTATGCGTTTCTCAGAAGATGGAAAGGAAAGGTGGCAATACTGTGTATTAAACTTGTGACTCCCAGCAGCATGTTCCAGCTGTGACACTGTGATGAGTGTCACAAACCCTCCGTGTCCCTACCCTGCCAATGGATGGCATCTCTCTGTGATGTTTTGGTTGATGCTCTGATCAGTCTTGAACTATAAAAACAGTTCAAACAATAGCTGACAAGCGCTTCTGATGGAGACTGCTTCCCACGTGACAAAAAGAGCTTGCCACCACCATGCAGACTCAATTTCCTTTTCCCCCCTTTCCACCCTAATTTCCAACTAATTTCCAGCAATACTAACACTTTCTGAACAGATTTTTAACAGTCTTCCTAAGGAAATTGAGACCAGGAAGAAATATGTTTTGATATGCCAAGGGCTTGCAGAGAAATGTTTGGCAGTGCCCATCCAGTTCCAGCTGCACAAGGAACTGCCTGCTCAAAGGCACCACTGTAAAAGCAGAACAGAGTGTGCAATCACATTTAACTCACTGGAGGGCTTCAAAACTGGCAAGGCCAGGTTGGATGGGGCTTGGAGCAACCTGCTCTAGTGAAGGTGTTCCTGCCTACGGCAAGGGGTTGGAACTGGATGAGCTTTAAGGTACCTTCCAACGCAAACCATTCTGTGATTCTGTGATTTTAGCATACTGCTTTAATTGAGAAGGGACCCCTTTTTCCACTATCTATCAAGAGTTACCTGTCCTGTAGGCAATCATATATTGTATGGTTTTATTTTATACTGCACTATTCTGACTATGAAGCTCCATGTTTCCAGCTACACATCATTAACAGCAAATATGTGTGACTTGAAGTACTTACACGATCCAGTCCACCGCTAGTATCAAGGAGAGATCGTTGGTTGGAAGTCCAATGGCCTCCAAGATGATGGCGATGGTGAGGACTCCTCCGGCTGGGATCCCGGCTGCACCCACACTGGATGCAGTAGCTGTCACACTGCAAATCAATTTGCACACCCCGTTAGCAGCAGCTCCTCTTCCACACTTGTGTCCCATGCTTCCCCACTATGGGAATTGTAAACAAGCTCTCCAGCATGGGACACGCAGATCATTTGCTTCCCAGGCAAATCTTTTCCTGCCTGCTGATGCAAAGTAATGGCTGCAGAGCACAGTGGCTCAGCAGGCACCCACAGTGGCTACCAAGGCAATGGCTCTGTGTTCAATACAGTGATTGCCCTTTCAGAAAAAGGCAAAAACCCCAGCCAACACAACCAGATCCTGCTGCTCACCAATACACCCATTTCCAAGTCATCTATCACTTCAAATATGCTGAGTACATTACATCTCCTGCCCCTAAGTGTATAAAGGTAAACCCTGACATTCAGAATACTGTCCCTTCTCTGTGTCTCATTTGCGTTCTAGTACAGACCCTACATCAGGAGCTGGAAACCTGCAGTCCATGTGGAATAGACACGGACCACACACCTTTTCATGTACAGATGTCTACAGCAGAGTTTTCCTTGGACGATCACTGCATAATCCCCAGGCCTGTGTTAACACCTGATTCACTATGAATACCTGAAAGGCTAATTTGGCCATCTGCAAAGAAAATAATGGGCCAGCCCTGCCTTAGATAAACAAATAATATTCCAAGAAATGCAATAAGGAAGGAAATAAAACGTGGCCACAGACGGTAAAAAATGCCAGGAACCAGCCTTAAGAGGCATCTGGTGGATACAGCTCTGACTTCTTAGCAGTGAGGGGCTATAACTCCTTGTAGTATCCTCACTTCAGGAGCAGGGAAATGAAGGGAATGACACTCTATAGGTTATGGGACATGGGAGGGGAGAGAGTCCTAGAGAAGGAGGCAGGACTGAGGTGGTGAAGGGGATAGTGGAGCAAAGCAGCCAGGAGGGAAATGATAGTGGGTCTGACCTGGGAAGGCAGAGATGTGATGGCAGGAAGGGCAGAGGTAAGCAGGAGCAGTCTTTCATACGAAATCAATACATAAGGAACTGAGGAGGTGGCAGGAGGATTTTCCAAGACATCCAGAGGAGGAATCAGGGGTAGCTTTCTGGGTAGAGCAGCATGCCTCAATTACTCAGCTTAATGGTGAGTGAGCGGTAGGGAAGTGAAATGCTTAAGGAAGGAATGGAATTTAATGTGAGAAACAGCTTTGAACAGCTCAAAGTCTGTTTCAGAATTCAATTACTCCTCCCAGGTTCCACCTCTTATTAAATCGAGATTCTGGCAAATCTTACAATGTTTAAAAGACTCCATCCTTTAATCACCCTGTAATTATGTTTCAGAGCAGTTCACCAGCTTTAGGTCAGAGATGCGGAATGCAAACTGCTAGCTATTAACAAAGAAACCACAGGCTTGAATGTGTGCAGGGGCCAGAAGGATGCGGTTGCAATAGCAAGCAACTTACAGAATTGTGAAGATTTGCCCAGCGTTGAGGTCCACATTGTTCAGCTGAGCAATAAACACAGTTGCCATGCACTGGAAAATAGCAGCTCCATCCATGTTTACAGTCGCCCCGATAGGAAGGATAAACCTGCTGATCCTCTTGTCAACTCCATTGTTCTCCTCAATACATTTGATCATTGACGGGAGAGTGGCTGAGCTAGAAACAGAGAACAGGGGAAAATCAAACATCAAAAGCCTGAGGGTGCACTGAATGGAAAGTCACTGTCTCATGGCTTTCATGTTTCTAACATGCTGCAGACAGGACTGTCGAGACAACGATGCCATTTCAACAGTCCCTCTCTGACGTGACAGCAATGAGGGACCCATCTTGTTGGTCTTGAGCAGTGATATTTAATAATCTGCTTCCGTCCAGAAATAGCTGATAAGAACTCTAATCTCCCAGAAGCAAGAACTCATGACTTAACACAGTAATGCAGCCTAACAGGGCTGTGGAATGATCAAATTTCAAAACACAAAAATACACCAAGAGATGCCAAAATAAACACAACACATGCAACAGCAATCTCTGTTAATGTTGTACGAGTACCTTCTCAAATGAACAAATAAACTAAACACCGTTGCATTTATTTCTTGCACTATGAATTACCCTCTCCTACTTGATGTACTTCAGCTCCTGTGGCAGACAAGCATCTGCTTTTGGAGATGACCTGAAAAGATTTTGTATAGTTATGGTATTTGATCAGGTGTTTGCCTCTTGAGAGAAGCGTAAATGACATGCTTGACAGCTTGGGTATGACAAATGAAAGCTGATCAGGCCAGATCTTTGAAATCAACAATATGAAGTCCATTTACACTAGCTAATATATCATAGAATCATAGAATAGTTATTGTTGGAAAGGACCTTAAGATCATCCAGTTCTAACCTCCTGCCATGGGCAGGGACATCTCACGCTAAACCATGTTACCCATGTAAATTCTTTGCTCCTGCAAAATCAGTCTAACCTTGTTCCAGATCCCTCTGAACTTAAGAGAACTGAAATTCTCAGGACAAAGTCCCTCACCACTGACCCTCACTTTACTTAAAATTGAAAAGAGAGCTGGCAGGATCATTTTTAAGGCCAATTCTTTCACCTTTTCCCCAAAAAAATTCCAATTCAGCATCATGCTACAGTCCTAATACTTTGAGGAACTGCTTTCAGCAGCTATTCACCAGTATGTGCTGCGTGGCAGCTGCTGCCAGCAGTGAGACCCTCTATGTTCACAAGAATCTTTTTGCAATCTCAGGAACAATATTGACAACTAAAACTCAACACAGTTTGGTGTTGGGATATAACCAGTTTCCAGTGACAAATATAACCAGACTATAATCCCCAAAGAAGCACAGAAACCCACCTGGAGCAAGTGGCAAAAGCAGTGGCAAATGGTGTGATAAGTCCCAAGAGAAAACGGTACGGATTTTGACGTGTGGATGCAAAATAAATAAGTGGCAGAATGATTCCTCCATGGATGCAGTGGCCCAGAATAGAGGCAAAGATGTATTTTCCCAAACTGGTCACCAGAACCACAATATCTTCCATTTCAACAATCTTGCTCCCAATAAGGAACATGATGCCAATAGGTACATACCTGTGTAAAGAAATAGTGCCTGTCATTAAGTACAAACAAAAAGGTCTTGGAAAATAATGCCATTTTCTGTCTTGGAGATAGCATTCTCCTAAGGAATATGCTTCTTCTAGTGAAGGGTAGCACCTTATTCATCACACACTCAGGTTTCGCAAGTTTGGAAGGCTGCTCTTAACACTCTTGCTTGGAAAAGTGTCAAACTGAAAGAGCTCTGTTTCAGCTAGGAGCGCTGAGGGAAGCCAAGTGGGAAGCAGAAATGCTGGCAGAAGCCATAAACACAACACACTGGTGTGGAGTTTCAGTCCATCAGTGAGGAAGGCAGGCAAAGACCTCAAGCTAAAGTCACTGCTCAAGGGACAGCAGATGGTAGGAAAGAAAAAGGAGCAGTGTCATGTCACTGGAGCACAGAAAGGGACGGAAGGACAGGATCTTACAGACGTGGTGACTACCAGCAGTATGAAGTTAGGTCATTCCAATGGCAAATACACTGGGTGACAACATATTTAGTGCTGGAAAGATAAAGCTATGCCCATAGCAGAGAGCTCAGCTAAAGGCTGGGGATGCATATGCCAAAGATAGCAATTAACTCTGCTATATGCCTACAAAGACTAAGTTAAATGACCAGGCTTTCAGAGCTCCACTCAAGCCAACAGCCACGTACACACACATTCCCATGCCCTCTATCTAGAAACATGCCACGTCTTACGACGTCAGCATTTGTTTGATGTTTCCTTCGTCAGGAGCTCTTGGAGCTGATCCAGGGGTAGAGCCAACCTGCAGGCCACAGCCACACCTCTGGTCCCAGCAGTGCAGGCAGGAACAGCCCTGAAAACATGGAATTGCCCTTGCACCTGCAGCAGCACAGCTACTGCATGAACTGCAGGAATCACTTCATGGCCAGGGTCAGCGCCTCTGGAGGTCTACTTGGGAAGCCTGTGCCTGAGTACCTCTGCTGATGCTGTCCATGCTCCACAGATTTCTGCTTCTAAGACTGAGAACACAAAAAGATCACCCAGCTCCCCAAAACCCTGCCCCAAGCACACACACGACTACAGGAGATCTGCCTGTATGTTACAGGAATAAAGAATGGTTTTTCTCCCACTCTTCCCTCCAATCCATTGCTCATGTTCAGAAAAACTGATCTGTGGAGTCAGGACAAAACTTGAGAAGGTTTGGTTAAACACGCTAAGGTTTGGAAAGGTGGGCAAGCCTTAAGGTTACCCACATCACTCCTTCTAAGCCTGCTTCTCCCTCAGTGAGCAGAGAACAGCTCCTCATGGCCCACGTGGGCACACTCCCTTTGTCCTCCCTTGGTCAAACCTCATGGGGAACCTGTTGAACCATCCCCACTTAGCCTCTGCCAGTTCTGCACATACTGCCTTTGAACCACGCTTCTTAGCACCCCAATCAGCCAGATGTAGCTGAGCCCTGGCTCTGCGCAAGCTCTGCAAACATGAACACTGATTCAGAGCTGAGACTGGATCCCTCCCATTGAAGAGGGAGGCTGGACAGGAGGGAACTAAAGTTGAGACCAAAATGCTGCTGTTGCATGGGACTGAATACAAGCTTAAGCTGCCTTTTTTTATTGGTAGTATGATTTCCCCCATTTCAAAGTATCCTTTGGGAGGTACGTGAAGCTTGACAGACTTTGGATAAATACCAGGACAACACAAGAACCATAAATAAGGAAAGAGTAAGGGCTGCGGTGCACTGCAGTGTTAAAAGTCAGCTGTGGTCCCAATAATCCACAAAGTAAAGGATTATATACCAACTGATTGGCTTCAAGTGTTAGCACTGTAATCAGCTGAATACAAGAACTGCCTCTGATCAGTATTCAGTGTCCAAGGAGTTACACTCAAAAGACTTAAGCTACTTCGAGACTTTGAATTTTTCAATCCTTCATGACAGCAACTAACAGAGATCTGCCTGTGTAAAGTCAGGTGCTTTGTTAAAACCTTTTTACTTCTTAGAAGGAAGAAAATAGCAGGAATGAAAAATGCAGAATGAAGGGAATAAAAATACCTCCGCTAAGATAAGCTCATAGTTTTTCCAGCAGCTTTGGAAAGGGAGCGAGGAATGTCCGCTGTTGATTTGTTAGCTAGATGTCCTTATGAATGTGTCTATTTTTGTGTGTGAGGTATTAGAACTGCTGGTTTCACAGGAGCAGCCTAGACCCATCCAGCTGCACAAAACCAGCCATAATGCTGCTTGGAGGCCCAGATTCACCCTACCTGACAGAAAACCCAGTCAGGAGGCTGGTCCTACCCTAGCTGAGGTGGCCTGAACCTCTCTCTAGAGGTGCCTGCCTCCTCCACTGCTCGTTTCTTGCCTAGAGAGAAAGTTCAGTGCACTCCAGTTCCTAACATACAGACTTGACTTGGTGCCAAAAGCTTTGTGAGATTGGTCAGAGCAACATTCAGCCTATAAACGTGTCTGGACTACAGGGAAGTAAGTGAAATAATGGATTTGCTCATTAATAGCAGGAGACAAAATAAACGATCAACCTTAGGAAATATCTACTCTCAGGGATGTGAAATGGAAAAGGGAAGAATCTGTGGAGAAACAAGCACAAACAGTTGGTTGCTGCTGGGAACATTAATTCCTGCTTCACCCAAGAAAATGAGGGACATCTTAAAAGAGGAACAGAGGTTTAAAATCCACTGTGTAACTCAGGCTCTGCTGGTAACGACGACAAAACACTCAATAGCCAGCACTACTGGTTCAGAGCATAGCCCTGAAGACTGTTTCTCCCTTCTGTACAAAGGGATGTAGGTTCTCCATCACCCTTTGGTGCAAGTGGAGAGATTGTGCTCTGTACTCATGCACTCAACAGGGTTTCTCTCAAACCCCTTGGATATCTTTCAGATCAGCAAAAGTAACCTTCTGACCAATAGAAAAAATGAAGGCATGAAGCTGTGAGTATGATTTTAGTTACACACTGCATTTGCAAGTGCACTCCAAGCACAAACACTCCTGGCCTTCACATAACCATATTCCTCACTTGCTCCCATCTCCTGTATTCATTCAAGGTCAGTGCCTTTAGGCACTTGATGGCAGCTAGCCATCAGCTTATGCTGCTTTGAAATAGAACCCCACATTTCCACTAATTAATCAAAAATGAGTCCTGGAGACCTGGAGAGCCTCTGAAGCGTTCCAGATTGGTACCTCAAGGTATGTGTGACTGACTAATTACAAGGCACAAGCAAGAAGGAAAGACCCCATCATGTGACACCATGACATTTGCTTTTGCTGTGATGAGGGATCTGGTAGGAAAAAGCTGGAAAGATGGATAAATGGTGAGATTCCTGCGCTAAACATAATAATACACTGCAGTCACACACTTACCACATAATCCAGGAAACCACGACCATAGTTGCCTCATTGAATGAATTAAAGAAGCGAATCAGATCTTCCCCTTCCTGGCCAAGCTTTTTCAGTGCTACTCCTAAAACCAGAGCAAACAGCACCAGTCCCAGGATATTCATCCCTTCGACCTCAGTACCGACAGGGATCTGTAGAAGCAAAAACCCGGCGGTTTGTTAGATGCAAGACCAGCACAAAACCCAACAAAAGTATCACCTCATTTTGTTGCTGTCCAATTGATCTGAAATCAACAAGCAGAACCTACCTTGGGAGGGAAGAACCTATTTGTTGAAGGAAACCAAACAAGATCTGGACACAGTCCAGATACAAACCTTCCTATTTATGAGCTGGCATGGATTCAAGGGAGAAGGAAAGGGTCTCATGCTACATTCCCTCATGCCCTTCAATAGGATATGTGTGCTTTCAGTGGCCTGAACAGCAAACAACTCCAGTTTACTCACAACAAGCTCCACTGCAGATGTGGAACAGTACAGGCACCAAATCCATTTGTGGTTAAAAGACTGAAACCCCTGCTTCCCCACAAAGGAAGATGGGTGTTGGAGAGACTGCAGATATAAATGGCAGACATTGGTGATATTGACTTCCTAGCTCTGCTTATTCCACAAAGCACCATTCACTGCTGACACTATGATATTCTACTGCCTAAACAAATCATACCTCCAAGAGGCTTGCAGTGGTCTGGCCCTAAACATCTCATTTCTGACACCTCTGATGGGAATCTGCTCTCAGAAACTGCCAGCTCCATCCATTGCTTTAGTGCAATATTTATACCAAGGTGAAAACCAGCGGAAAACAACCAATGTTATGAAGCAGAAAGGCGGGAGGCGGGTAGAGAAAGGTAGCAAACTGTGGAAATTGCTCATTCATCTGTCCATGTCAGCTGTGGGAGATGCAGAGAGTACAGAAGAGATACCCGTTCCCCTTCTCAAAAACCACGTGGCTGCATGGTGAAAGAGGAGAAAACCAGGATCCACCTATTGACAAAACCCAGTCTGCTACAGGTCTGCTCTGCTGATCCTTCACCGTTCTCAAAGACAACCGGAGCTTGTTTGCCAGGGCAGCATCATATGAACTGAATGAGTGTTCTTGTGGCTACTTAAAAATACAATTGCTTTGACAAACTGGGTTTTCTCTCCCCAACTTGGCAGCACAAGTTCATGTCAAATGGTTGTGTTATTTGGAAGAGCTTCTAAAACAGATTAGGTCTGTGTATGAGTGTTGGCCTTTTGGCTGGTTTAAGCAGACACTGGGCGCAACACTAGGAAAGAAAAACATATTCTGAGCTAAAAGCTTGAAATGAACATTGAGTAAAGAACTTGGGATACTGAGCTGCTAAACCTGATAAAACCAGCCTGCTCGAGGTGACGTTTTTGCTGGAAGTACTGCGCATATGGACTGCCTCTTAATGGCAGGTGGAAATAAAGTACTGCAGGGAAGGGGCAAACCAAATTATACTCAGAAGCATGAACTCCGACCTGCTGTTAACAAAAGTGTTTACAAACAATGAAGGTTCTGGCTTTTTTATTAGCTACCTACAAAATAATCAGATATAAGCTCTGCAATGTAATGGTAGTTACTTGGTCAGGGCTAAACTGTCAGCATTCATTTGCTTTCCAGTTGAAAGATCTGCAATCATTAACAGGGTGTTAAGAACAAGGCGCAGTGTATTTCCAAAGATACCTGAATAAATGTGCTGTTTTCTCCACACACAGTAACACTTTTCTCTCTGGATAGCTTTGTCTCTATTCCATTTTGTGTGCCTGAAAGCCCTAAACTCTTCTGTGCTGAGAAAAGTTAAGACAAAGAAACGACACTCTTCTATTTATTGAATAAACTGATTGTGTACATGGCATGCGCATGTTCTTCTGTATTTCTCTTCTGCTGGCAAAACGTAACTCTAGGTAGGAGATAAGGTTTACCATGAGGCTGAACAGGAACTAAGAATTTCAGTGATAACTTATCAGTACAAAGTACAAATCTACGTACGAGTCTCAAATTATAGGACTGATTTATTAACAGGAAGAAAGTCAATGTGGAGTAAAATAACACTGCCATGTCCGTTCATCAAAACCAAAGCTTTCTCTAGGAAATGGGAACTGGGGCAGAATGTGAACTTTCTGACACCAGAAAAGAAACACTTCATGCACATGGAGTGAATGCAACACTTTCCCATTTGACACAACTTTTCACCTTGTTCGTTTGGGGTTTTATTTTGGGGGTTGTTTTAGGGTTTGGGGTTTTTTTTCTGACTCATTATTTTACAATACAACATCTTATATCGGGTTCATTCAATACAAGGCTAATAAGAAAAGTTCAGCTTGGAACTGAATTTTACCATAATGGGCCCAAACGTTTTCCACACGCACATACACAAAATAATCTTAAAAACACTGAGTGTTCTTTTGCTTTGATTCTCATTCAGACCAAAAGAATATAATCAAACTTCGCTATGGAACAGAAATTCAGTGCTTTAAGCTGCTGTTAGTGCCCAGCATTCCCACATGGATGTTACTGGGAGGGAATTCCATTATACTACTTTATATGAAAGCTTTGCAAAGCATCTGTCCTTTATAAGCTCCTTCCACTGGAGATTTGCTTCTCAACTCACGGAAAGCAGTGGTGTGAGTCTGTGTGAGCCTGAAGCAACCTGATATTGTTTGGGCTTTCACAGATCTGCTCTCAGGAATGGGGCAGAAGTGTACTGAGTCTGTAAGATTCAGCTCAGCTTCCCACCAGCTGTGTAGGGCACACAGGACCACAGAGCAGGACAGAGCTTGGAAAGCACACGGGAGAACCATGGCCAAACCTCCTAGTGCCTAATTTGGAATGCCACTTCCCTGACTAGACAAGGCCAGGGCTATTCTAGGTCCCTCTTTTAGGTCTTGCTCTCCCTTTCTCTCTCCTGACCCAGTTTCTTTATGACACCCAACATTCACCATTGCCTCCCACCACCACAGATGTGGCCAGAAGGTGCATCATTTGCACAGAGTAGTAACTTACTGCAAGAAATTGCTCCCTGCAAATCAGGAGGACAATCTGCAACATCCAGGGAATTTCACCTCCTTGGAGCACTATATGGAAAGAGTCCAGCAGTAAATCTTCAGCGGAAGATTCTCTCAATCCCAGCCTCTAAATCTGGCCAATGCTGAACAGCCTTTTTGTACTCTAACAGAAGAGTGCATCACCCCAAAGGAGCTGCCAAACTAAGCAGCATTGTGGACACCGAACAAAACCAGCTTTAATGAGAGCTTTGTTCCTGGATAAACTACGGGACGCGTTATTGTTTGCTTGAAATCATGTGCTCTGGTAGCAAGATGCTGGGAGCATTTCTGGTCCTTGAATTTCTCTGAAAGTCCTATTGTATTTTAGCTCTTGAAACAAAATCTTATCAAGGAAACAACTGCTGCCATTGAGCTCTCGCAGTAGTAGGTGGCTGAAAAGAGAATGCAGCTGTGTGATGTGAGGAAGAAGAGCAATCACTGGTTTGTGTATTTTTACACGGGAGGAACCCAGAGTCCCCCCACAGCTTCCCTGTGCTGCAGATGGAGAACTGAGATAGTCCGTGCCCCAGGAAGCCTCGCTGCTGAGGGGATGGAGAGGATATAGCCATAAAAGCAAGGTAAACACGAGGGGAGCATGTGAAACAACAAAAAGCACATGGCTGAGCAGACATCTACGAGCCTTGCTATTCATATCAACAGCAAGAGAAGACCTATTAACCAGTGGGGGGAAAAATAATACAATCAATGGAAAATTTTGCTCTACACTATTCAGATGGAAAACATAAAACATTTCTCCTCTTCAATCAAGTATTCTGCTGATGAAAGAAAACATTGTACAGGAATAGCATCTTTTTCCCTGGAACCCAACTTCTATCACTATGATATTTATACTACGTATTATCCAAAAATCATACTCTTCCTTTCCAAACTTAACCCTCATCTATCCATAAACAATATGGTCAGACCAGTACTGAAACTGAGCTAATAAAACTGAGACAATGCTTTCTTTCTATTCGGTCCTTTCTTCCCTAGAGACAGTTGGGCGTCTTGCGGAATTAAAGCAGCTCAGCTCTGGTTTTGCTCCAACAACTGAAGAGAAGTTTTGGAAAAATAAGAGCAGAAATAACCTTTACATCATTACCCCTGGCAAAAACAGGTGCTGGTAACAAACTTGGAGTATTTTTTCTGATATTGCATCCAACAGGAGCCTGATAAGCGGGAAAAGGAAAGGAGAAAACTGAAAAACCATCTCCCATTTTAAATTGCCAAAAGATGCATTCTGGTATCTTCAAGAAGACTGATGGCTGTGAACAAGCCCTAAAAAAACACTCGACAACCAAGTCTGTGTCCGATGGATATGGTTGGCCCTGATCCATGCCTGGTTGCCAAGGAGCCCTTATCAACTTGACACTGAAGGCAAATAAGAGTCTTAAGCAGGGAGAAATGAAAGGTGAGTAACTGAAGAATAACTACACCCTGCAAACTCTAAGTGCACATTGTTACAGCCTTTCACACTGAACTCGGTTTTTAGCAGCACAAGGCTGTATGGGAACGTATTGCCCAAGGATGCAATGGCGTGAGAAGAGAAAGTGCTCTTGAAGGATCGCATGGCCCTTCTGCAGTCACTGCTGTGCACCCATGTCAGATGGGGTGAGTGCCTATTTGTAGTGTTCTGTCTATATCAGACCACTTATTACTGCTTCAAACGAAATTTCAGCAGCATGGCAACAAGAAAAAATTCCCAACTAACCCTTAAAATAGCCTTGGGTAGTGGAAGAAAGCTCATTGTCCCCAAACTGCTATTGCAGAGTAAGATTTGGGGGACATACTCAGCCAGCCTGGTTGCTGTTTAATTCCAGGTCTACAGGAAGTTATTTGGAAATAATAGGCAGAGTGACTAATCAAAATTTAGATCAAGTGAGATCAGGTCTAAGAAAGGATGCCTAAAAATAAGGTTTCAAGGGTAGGATCAGCTACGCCCAAGTCTCCTGTCCATGGCAGCCTTCTTGCGTGGCTGCGGGTAACTCATCTGGTTTGTGTGCGCCACAGTTCCACGCAAAGAAAAGTACTTGTTCCTTTCCAGTGACTGCTGGAAAGGGTTAAAGACTGCAAAGCAGTCAAGTATTACAGTGGACAAGGGTTTGTATGGAAACTTAAGAAGTGACCTTACCTTTTCCCATGTGATATTTCCAGAGGTAGTGTTTCTGGACAGCATCCTGTAGTCTGTCGTATACTGCAGGTAAGAAAAACAAACAAAACCACAGTGTTTGCTGATCAGACCATCAATATGACCGTATCATCTAGGATTTCACAAGGAGGAGACTACTGTTAGGAAGACCTATTCTGGAGACCATCCTGAGAAAGGTGAGGAGCCTGTCCTGTGCAAGAAAAGAGAGTCACAGCATAGGCAGCTCCTTCCCCATGTGGAGACAGAGAAAGTGCCCAGTGACCCCCTGAGCAACCAGGTTTGAGCAGCAGCCAAGGAATTCCCCTTCCCTCCACCCTGCTGTTGCTCACACACCACACTGTCACTCTGGCTCCTGCCGAAGGCAAGTGGCACTTTGGCTGTTTCACTGTTAGAAATGGCAAGGCACGCATTAAAATTGTCAGTAAAATACCTAAAATCTAGGGCAACAGTTTACTTAGATAAATAAGCGGAAACCTCGCAAAAGCAGGGCACTTCTTTGGGCTTGTCTTCTTTAGATCTAAAATAGGCAAAAGAAAAGCTAATGTGACAACAGCAGCGCAGAGGAAAGGAGTACTTCTTTATTTCAACCCTGAACATACAGAACCCTAACACTCAAGGTATCCCAGAATATCCTTTTCTTACTCGTATCTTTGTACTGCTCCTATTTTTATTTATGGTATATTGACTTGTACAGTATTATATAGACACTAAAAATGGAACTTGATTTTGAAAGTTTGACGTTGGTTTTGGTACAAAAGCAAACCCATAGAATACCATGAAGGCAAAAACTACTATTCTGCTCCTGTACCATAAAGAATCACTCTGCCCCCGTAGCAATATTCCCAACAGTGTTTATCCCAACATCTAAAATTAGCAATAAAAACTACACCAAAATCTTCTTGGAGCCCCACAGCTCCTATCCATCAGTTTGAACCACACTATGTTCTGGCGTCAGTACCACCCTACCCCACTTTGTCCTCTGCCAGAAGAGAAGCCAGGCTGTGCAATTAATCCAGCAAGGGTTACAATGGAAAATACCAAACAAAAGCAGCAGGCAACAGGTAATGCTTACACGCATGGGAGCCTAAAAGTCTTTAGCTTGTTCTGAGCTCAGCTCCAAACTATGTACCCAAGAGTTTCCTGCAAAGCAGGGGAAGGCTGTCCCAGCAGCCTGGCACAAAGCAGAGTTGCCATTGCTGCCCAACACAGCACCTGAAGTATAAAGGTTTAAAGAACATTTTTGGTGGAGGTACAAAAAGAGGCTATGAATATGCTTTTGTTTGAGGAGTATTTTTCAAAAGCAAACTATTTGCCATGGAAGTGGTGTCCAATTGTGTCAGGTACTTTCAAAAATCCAACCTACTGTAAGTAAATTAACTTTTGGTATCTTCTATACCATGCCCCTCTGCTCTTGTGAGACCTCACTTCGAGTACTGTGTGCAGTTCTGGTGTCCTCAGCATAAAAAGGACATGGAACTGTTGGAACAAGTCCAGAGGAGGGCCACGAGGATGATCAGGGGACTGGAGCACCTCCCATATGAAGATAAGATGAGAAAGTTGGGGCTGTTCAGCCTGGAGAAGAGAAGGCTGCGTGGAGACCTCATAGCAGCCTTCCAGTATCTGAAGGGGGCCTATAGGGATGCTGGGGAGGGACTCTTCATTAGGCACTGTAGTGATAGGACAAGGGGTAACGGGTTCAAACTTAAAGAGGGGAAGTTTAGATTGGATATGAGGAAGAAGTTCTTTACTGTGAGGGTGGTGAGGCACTGGAATGGGTTGCCCAGGGAAGTTGTGAATGCTCCATCCGTGGCGGTGTGCAAGGCCGGGTTGGACAGAGCCTTGGGTGACATGGTTTAGTGTGAGGTGTCCCTGCCCCTGGCAGGGGGGTTGGAACTGGATGATCTTAAGGTCCTTTCCAACCCTAACTATTCTATGATTCTAGTCGTTATCTACAAAAGAGGAGTCCCTTTGTCTGTTTGTGCACTGTAGCTCATGTCCGATGCCCGCACATATCTTACCGTTTGGAAAGCTGCAGCAACAAGATTTGCAGGGAACAGGTTTCTGTAAAATACAAACAAGAGAATGAAATATTTCTTGTAGAACTTCTACAACAAATACACCATGGGATTCTACCCTCAGAAACCGAGTTCCTTTTGCAAAGGCAAGCGTATTGGCATCAGTGAGACACACACTGTGGCAGCACAGGGCAGAAGTCTTGCTACATCTCCAGAGGTGTGAATGCCATCTTCTTTTCCTCACACAAAAAGGTCCCTGCCTGTTTCCACACCTAACCATGTGGGTAGAGACACCAGAGGCAATCAGACACGATGCTAGTTATACATCAGCCAGTGGTTACAGAACCTGGCTTAGCCACACCAGCTGCAGCAACAGCTCCAGGGTCAAGCAGACTTTTAACATTACTCATGATTACACTTTGCTCACAGCATCAACACGAAGGACAATCCAGTCAGCAAAATCTACTTAGGAGAACAGCTTATCACTTCAATACAGCAAGGTCAGCTTCCCTGAACACTGTGGTAGAGCAGAAAAATGTCATGGGCCACAGCTGTCTGCAAGTGCTTAAACAGAACAGATGAAAGTGGGGGCAGCCCATATGGAAAGCTGCAACACCAGAATTTGGTGATGTCTTCATAGAGAAATGCAAATCAAGCATCAGGTTTGTGTGGAGAAGACAGCATGCAAAGTGCTGTACAGTTCCACTGGGCCTCCAGTGTTATGTGCAACTGCAAAGCAACAAGGACAGGAAAAATGGTTAACTGGACCATGTAAGAAAAAGGTTGTTTCTTGCTGTATTTTATAGTTGGTTTAATGCCATGCTTCCTTTCTTTCCTTGTATGAGGCAAAGAGCTTGTGCTCCCTTAGCCCAAATGGCAGCTTTTTTTTGCTGTGTCAGAAAGCAAATAGGAATAAAAGCCGAGACTGGATATGAGGAAGAAATTCTTTACTATAAGGGTGGTGAGGCACTGGAATGGGTTTCCCAGGGAAGTTGTGAATGCTCCATCGCTGGAGGTGTTCAAGGCCAGGTTGGACAGAGCCTTGGGTGCCATGGTTTAGTGGGAGGTGTCCCTGCCCATGGCAGGGGGGTTGGAACTAGATGATCTTAAGGTCCTTTCCAACCCTAACTATTCTATGATTCTATCTCTGGGGTCATAGCAGGACCCTGCTGGTGAGGGTAGGAAGGTTAGGGGTATGGACTGAATATACTCCCAGCCAAACGCGTCAAGGAGGCATGAGAACTCATGGAAACAAAAGACATTACCCACAGCAGTAAACTGTGGCAAAGAACATTTGGGTAGCTTTTTCCCATCCTTTGCTCCTCGTGCTGCTCCGAGGAAGCTGCAGCTATCTGCAGGCTGTGCCCTACAACCTCCCCCTAGTTTTTGCCATAGTTACTCTGACAAACCCAATATTAAACCAGGCTTTCAGATGTGATCAACCCACGAATGACATGGAAAGTGCAAATCCAAACTGCAGCAAGGAACAGAGCAGCAGAGTCCAATCTTTGAAAGCAAGACGGAGATTAAGATATGGCATAGATAAGGACCTGGGTCTTCTTCATGGCGTAGCTCCATTATCCTGCCATACAGTGAAGGTTTTCCCACAGTCTTGACAGCAAGGTAAAGCACATGGACCTTCATCAAGCAAGTGGCTGCTGTGGACTACCTCAGCCTCAATCTGTTGCATTACAAGTGTATTGGGAGGCAGTTGCAAAGGCCAAACTGCCGTAAGAATAACTTGGCTTCTGGGGCCTACGTTCCACTGAGCATGAAAGAAACAGCAACTTTTTCCCATTCAAATTTGGGAAGAAAGCTGTCTGTCTGAAAGTGAGAGAGTGAGCTCTAACGCTGCAAAGACACTAAGAACTGGACACGTAAGAGCAACAGAGCCGCTAACATGCATCAATTCTTGCACAGCTGGAGCCATCTGGTAGATAAAAACCTTGTGTAAAGCAAAAGCAAACTTACTTTTATTAGGAGTAAAATATCACATACAGAAATGGGCCCAGCTCAGTGCACAGTTCTAGCCAAAAGGAGGAAAACATGCCGTTGGGATAATGAGGATATTTTTTCCCCTCTACTTTTCACAGCAGGATGATTGCTTTGTAAGAAGAAAGAACTGACTGGATTTTGAAGAAGCAAAGAGATGAAAAAAGACTGAAACACAACCAGAAATCAAATTTCCTTTCTTTTAAATCAGCTTTTCCATCCTGACAAAACAAAGCCAAAGGAAGCAATCCTAAAGCCTAAATAATATGGTTCTCCAATGTTTGAATATGGCCAAGAAACCAAACCCTCCATAATTTACACACTGTGTCAGGCATAGGCCTCAGTAATTAAACACAATCTTAACTCCAAGCATATACTTAATGCACATACTTGAGTGATGCCAACAGCCCTGCTCCGGCAAGACAAGGGGCAGGTTCTTGCTTCAAGTGTGAATAGCACTAAAGCTACTCAAATACAAGCATATAGCACTCCCTACTCTTTATCCCTGGAGCACAGGTTGCAGGACTCGACTCTGAGGACAGCAAAGAGCATTTCTGACAATTCAACAAGTAAAAAATACAGATCCTAGTTCAGCAGCTCAGAGGGAGCTGTGTGTTTTGTTCAACCCAACCTCTAGGTACACCTGACTGCAAAGTCCTAACAACACCTACAGTAATGGTTTGTTCCTCTCCGCTTCAAATCCTGGAGTTAGAGAACAAAATGCGTCAGCTCATAAAAAGCCACCAACAAATAAATGGCTTATCTCAGAGGCACGAGTTCTGCACAAACCACACTCATTGCTCACCTAAGATCAGTCAGCATGCAAATTAAATTAAGCTTTAATTACAGGCGGGTCAGACCACAGGATTTCACCTTAAGACAGATTCATGCAACAACACCCCAGCGGCGCCTAAAAAGAACAATGGGTCAGGATGCTGCGTGCTGCAGGGAGAGGCAAAAGCGGGCTGGTGACCTGCCTGGGCTCATCATGTGCTCGTGCCTGCAGGCACTGCTCATCATGCACAGCGAGGCAAAGTTCACCCGCTGCAGAAACCCAGATCCAGCTCTGTCCCTGCGAGCTGGCATTCGCCATCATAGAATCATAGAATAGTTAGGGTTGGAAAAGACCTTAAGATCATCTAGTTCCAACCCCCCTGCCATGGGCAGGGACACCTCACACTAAACCATGGCACCCAAGGCTCTGTCCAACCTGGCCTTGCACACCGCCAGCAATGGAGCATTCACATCTTCCCTGGGCAACCCATTCCAGTGCCTCACCACCCTTATAGCAAAGAATTTCTTCCTTATATCCAGTCTAAACTTCCCCTGTTTAAGTTTGAACCCGTTACCCCTTGTCCTATCACTGCAGTCCCTAATGAACAGTCCCTCCCCAGCATCCCTATAGGCCCCCTTCCACTGTGTCCCAAGCCCAAGCAGCCCAGGCATGGGGAAGTGTGAACATCCCTGCTGTCTGGGTGAACCGGCACACAGGAAAGGTGATGAGCTGGGTAACTGGGCATGCAAATTAAATGTGGGTGCCTGCCAGCTGGTTTTGCAAATGTTGAGAAAGGGTTTTTTTGCTTTGAAAGTCCGTACCAGATGTGAACATGGAGTTTAAGAAACTGTGGTTGTACCACTGGACTGCTGACTATTGCTGCTGTTTGTAATGGCCCCATTCCCGCTGCTGCCATGCATGCCATGGGCCACAGAACACAATCACCTTTTTGAAGCACATGTGGGCTATCTCAAGAGCACACCACTGGGGAAACCCTGAGTCTGGGTGATAAGGGGCCCTGCACAGGAGTCTGGGATCAGGCAGCCTTGGCCCCGTGACGCAAACAGACAAAACTTGCTGTATGTGGAAAGAATGAGACGAGCCAGCGACCCATGACATTATAGCAGAGGGACAGATGGGCTGCATGCACCTCAGTGATCCACTGTTGCCAGGACCTCCTCCACGGAGAGGGATGGATTAACCACTTATGGACCCAACCGCCTTTGTGGTGGAAAGGCAAAGTAGGTGGTACAGAAAGACTGTGCCCCCCCCCGCCAAGCACCAGGCAGGAAAGTCTCTCTCTGCCTGTTGTGAGTTATACAGAGAGCCCCCTCCCAACCAAAATCAAACCCATCAGAGAGCTGTCAAGGGTGACATCTGTGTCCTGGAACCCAAGTGGCAGCTGGGCTGAGCCAGGAAACCTTCATGTACCTGCGCAACACACTGTGAGAAAGCACCCATCTCACATCCTCTTAAAATAGGAACCAGAAAGTCGCAGGAGTTTCAGGGTCTGAATACTTTCTGCTTGAATGTTGTGCTCGTCACACCATCTCCCTATGCACAGCTGGATAAATGCAGCTTTTCCCTTTTCCCCAGTGAAAAGCTTTTCCAACCAGTCAAAAAGGGACCATCACTCCCCTAATTTAGCAGGCAAGTCTCACTGTATTTTTGGTGTAACATCCACTGCTGTGAATTCCAGATGCCTAAGGAAACCTCAAGATCTAACGGAATCAAAACGGGGCTTTAGGTCCCCTCCTTCTCAATTTTGCTATTATGCTCAAATTCCTCTCTTCTTTACCCTGTAGCTTCCCACCAGTGGGGTAAGGATGGCACAGGAATTCCTTCATTGCATGTGTAAGGGATTATTATTAATAACTGTTTCTAAGCGATTCTTTTGCTAGAGCTCTGCAAGCAACTTTGCTCTGGCAGCAAAAGCATGAAGGGAAATCCAGGCAAAAAGAACAAAACCTTAAAATACTACGCATTCCTCTTGCATTGCTTCTTACAAAAACGTTCCATTTCTGAGGCCAAAACCCTTGCTGCTGGAAACACACTTTTGCAAGGAAGCCTAGAAAAAGCTCTCTGTTGTATTATCTCCTGCTCCTTTCTCAATGAAGTGTTTTCAATGGTAGGAGACCACTGACAGCAACTTTGCTGCCATCGGTGGCAACCTGCCAGAGCCCAGCTTGGATTGCTCCAGTACCCTTAGGTTTTTTTCTGTCCCAAGATTTTCATTCAGTATCACACAGCAATCCTTCTCATCTTCTGTTTCATACGTACGCGAGTGCACGATGCATGCCCTGCGCAGATACCTCTTTATGAGTGTGTGCATCTGCTTTAACACGGAGAAACTTGAAAATGTATTTACTTAGAGCAGGTCATTTAATCCTTTTTTGCCTTAATGGTGCAGTCTGTATCTTTGTTGCTTGTAAAATAAAACACAACTAGGGAGAGTCAGTAGTAAAAGGCAAGGAATATAAAGAGCAAAAGGAAAGAGCAGAAATGTTCAGAGGCTCATTTAAAAACCCCACCAGACAGCGCTGGCACATGAATGAGAAAGCTGAGCTCTTCCTAGAAAACCCAGTCAGGAACCCCTATACTTCAAGAGAGGACCAGGCTCAGAAAATGACACAAAGTGGACAGTAGCATTTACTACTTCCCTTTTTTCTGAGGGTAGCCAGAGTTAAGATCCAGCTATGAAACCCAGTGTTGAGCCTATCTCAGGGACGTGCTGTGGTGTAACTGCAGCTGTTCCCCAGCCACTTCTTGCTCCATTTATCACTACAAAGGTGGCATCTCCCCCTCCTCTCCTCAAGCTTTGCTCTCTTTCCACATTGGGATTCCAGAGCCCTCATGGTTGCTGATTTTGAGTGACTCATCAGGAAGACCAAGGCTATGAGAAACAAGTGCTACCGGAGTGACTGGTGCCTGAGTGCTCTGGACACCATGGTCCACCTTGGCCACTCGCTCTGCAGCCCAGCCAGCAGAACATGACCGATGCTTCTCCTTGCACTCAAGCTCATCCTGCCTTCCCTCCCACTCCAAAGGCGCACAGAGGCAAAGGATGGGCTCGCTGACGGTGCTGTGGGTACTCCCTTTGGCAGCACCGCTGCTGAATGCTGGCAGAGAGACAGAATGGGCAGTGAGGAGCAATAAAATATAAACTGCTTTTGCAGACTTGCCTGGCAGGCTGAGGAACCCTGACCCTGCTCAGGGCAGACACCTGAACCTCTGCATACCCTTCCTATAAAAAGCAGATGACGCTACCACCTCCTTCTCTCCCCAGACTATTACAACAAGGGCTGGATTAGAAACAGGATTCCCTTCCCAAAGGCAGTCCCACAATTTCAAAACATGTTTTCATCCCAACATTGGGCAAAGAAAGCCACTAAAAAAATATATTATAAAATATTTTGGTCCTTTTTGATGACTGAGATTTTCTACTTAAGTCTTTTGTACAAAATTACAGGAAAACATTGACCTCACTGGAATGAATCGCCAGGATCACCCACTGCTGGAAATTCTGACAGGATCAATAGGTTTCTGTGAAACTTTTATTTTGCTGTATCAGCAAATACAAAATCAGAGCTAAGCCAGAACTCTGACCTTATCAAAACATGCAGTCTTGACAATTGCCCATCAAAAGTAGTAACAAATCAATAGATTCTTGCATAACACTTGACCCTGCTGGTTTTCAACTGCTTTCCAACAAACTATATAGGCTGTGTTAGCTGGTGGCTGGAGGCACCGCCTTGTCACCACCTCTCTCTCCTCCTCATCTGTTTCTCTCTGGTTAGACATCTGACATGATCAGAGCTAAGCTGTCACCTGCCCAAGTGGATGCTGAGCCCCAAATCCTATGGTATCACAGCTAGCATCTTCCTCCACCTGCTACCCACTTCATAGCCAAGCTGGCAAGCACCCTTTATTCTCCATTGCTTTGCCTTCTCCACCAAACAAATGAGTAAGGGACAAAAACAGTTTCCTTTCATTCTCCTCATGTTCTGCTGGCGCTCGGCACTCGCCTGTTTGGTACAACCAAGCTGCTCTTCATGCCAGATGCTCTGGAGATGCTCATGAGGCCCATTTTCACTTAAGACTCTGTGGAGCAAGAGTGCTCCAGAGCCCGGCCTTCTTCATTGACGTGGGACAGGGTTAAGGAAACAAAAGGTCCCCCCTTGGGTTCAGAGCGCACCCCACTTCTTTTGTTGTTGTTGATTTTGGCTTCTTTAAGCCACCAGCCTTGTGGAAGCACCTCTGAACTGCTCGATCCCTCCCATGATCACTAAGCTGCAGCCGCTCCTTGCCTTGGGCCATGCTCATCTTTTAGGGAGCTCCAAGATCTGCCCCCATGACAGACCCAAGATGAGATGAGATGAAATGGTCCACCACCACCCCTGCTGTGGGGCATAAAGGCACCTCCAGTACAGGTCTACTGTCCCCACCCCATGTCCCAGGGTCTAGTGGACAGACATACTCAAGGCTTGCCTCCCGCACTTGCCAGAAGGGAAACTAGGAAGGTGCTCCATCAGACGAATTAGACCCAGGGGTTATGGTCAATAGACAAAACCAAACAGAGACAACTTTTCAGTTCACCAGTGAGTAACCATTCATTTGCTATCGCAGCCCAAGACAAATGTCTTTTCCAGAGGTCATGTGTGCATGCGTACGTGCGTGTTTATGTGGAAGCTTTAGACGTGGAAATGGAAAACTGGAAAACTGTAACCAAGAATTAAGTAGGCCTCCAGACATTGCTATGACAACGGAAACCAATGTCTTTGGTCATTAACTAACACACTTCCCAAAAGCAGAAGAGATCTGTATCCTGGGAAAGGACACCCTATGTCATCTCCGAAGGAGCCATGACTCAGAGCTGTGATTGCCTCTGTTCTTTCTTCCTTGGTCCACATTCTACATCTGCTTTCAGCGCTGTAGAGGGACTCAGTTTACCCGTCTGTGGCTGATTTTTACCCACTATCTGAAACTGAGCAGTGAAGCTTTGAAGGACACAGCCACACTTGTGACACAACTGAAACCAAAGTTTTCTTGCCTTTTTGGTTTCGTGACCAAAAGAGAGAATAAGAAAAGCAAAGAGTGGGATGCTGTATGACCCACTCACACTGAAAGAAAAGGTTTCAGCCCCACAGGCCCAATAGGCCCAAGGGTTAAGTGAAGATGAGGTTACTCTGGTACCTTCCACCACAGCAGGGACCGAGATCAGTGCTCAAACCAGAGCACTCACATTTTCAAGAACAGTTTAAAAAAAGTAATAATAAATTAAAAGGCAGAGGGAGAAAGATAATATTTCTAGAAAATCACATCACTCGCTGCTGGGGATTTGTGCTAAGACTCAGACTTCTGGTGATGGTTGTGTCCAAACACATCTTTTCTGGACTGGATTTCGCTGTTGCTGCTGCGACACTTGGACTGCCCAACAATGTGGCTGCAACAGCCCTTCCCTGAGGCTCCAAGGAAAAGCTGAATTCACAGTCCACTGTACACGCACTGGGGGAAAGCCCCTGGCCCTTCAATTCCCAGAAGGAAACCCCCCTGCAACTCACATGCTTAACCCAAGTTTCATCATTATGAGCACTACTTTGGAGTTAAGGGCTCAATCCCACCCCACCATTATAACCCCTTCAAGATGAACTCTCCACCTGCATTTACAGACCAGAGCTTTCTGCTCCCAACTCCACAGATGTTACCCACAGCCTGAAGCTCACTGGGGCATCCCTGCCCTGTTTCTCAGCTACGTCCTACTCTGTGCTGCGAGGCAACAAGGGACTGAAACACCAGCTACAGCAGCCACACCAGGTTGCGCCTGAGGCAGCCACTGCTGCAGTCGTCTTCCCAACTATCCCAGTTGTGCTGATTCCTTTCTTTTGTACTCTTCCTTCACCTCCCTACGTTTCCACTCAACTCCAAGTCACCTCCACCGCCAGCCCACCTACTCCCACTGCCCTGTTATACTTCTCAGTGTGCTCTGTCAGGAACAAGAGGTGAGCCGAGGTCATGAAGCATGTGGTTGCCAATGGGACAAAGCAGAGCTTGCTTTCTATGCAAAGGGATTATACTTCTCTCAGGGAAACAAAAGGGCATTACCATAGATGTATAAACACAGTTTGGGCTACAGCTTTGTAATTACCAAGATATTTGCTAAGCACAACTCTTCAGCCACTTTGCTAGTATGCAGGTCACCTCCCTCGCTCTTCTGTTGCATCTTCATAACAACACATACTACCTCCAAAGCTGTTCATCTTCCAATGTTTCAGCAAACCTCCATGCTCTCTATTGATGGCTATCACTTCCCATCACCCCTCCAGCTACACTCGCTGGGAGAGACACGGTTTTCCTTCATTCCACCGCTTTTCTCAGGCGCCTGT
This sequence comes from Ara ararauna, assembly GCA_028858755.1. Classification (NCBI taxonomy): domain Eukaryota; kingdom Metazoa; phylum Chordata; class Aves; order Psittaciformes; family Psittacidae; genus Ara; species Ara ararauna. The sequence goes on from CM054379.1 coordinate 10,975,033, forward strand.
AATACACTTTTCTGTGACTGCTCAACACTACTTGGATGTGAACAAGCAGCAGCCAGACATGGGATAACAAAAAAACACCAGCTGTTCACATCTGGGGCTCTGCACCAAGATTCATCAAAGCACAAGAGACTGCAATTGGAAGTCCGACACTGAAAAAGCTGGCTGGATGCTTGCCTCATTTATGTAAGTGTTCCTCTCTTATTTAAAGAGCTGGACAGACCTCAGTTCTGAGAAAAAACAATGGTGAAGTCTGCAACTTTGCAAGGAGCAATAGGGACAAACCAAGACTGCAATGTGGTTAAAGTGGAAGCCTTGCTTCCAGGTAGTTTTGATGATTTTTTACAAGGTGCAGAGGTGGGATGAAGCTCACTAACATCGTGCCCTTATACCAGACTATGTTTGGGTATGTCCTAGATGGAAACATGGGGCTGCATTCCCATGCCCACACCTATGGAGAAGGTGCTATAAGAGGCAGGTTGGCATAATGGCATGCCCATCCTTGGATGGGCAGGTTGGACAGGGCTTGGAGCAGCCTGCTCTAGTGGAAGGTGTCCCTGCGTGGGACACGGGGTTGGAACTGGATGAGCTTTAAGGTCCCTTCCAACCCAAACCAGTCTGGGATTCGTGCATGAAGACTAAGTGAAGGATGAGGGAATAAAAGAAAGAGGGATGTGGAGAGCTGCCCTGCCCTGCCTGCGGGACACGGGCAAGGCCAGGCAGCAGGACAGGGGAAGGTGCCAAGCGAGCCATGCCTGCCCTTCAGCTAGCTACCTCCAGGCGGGACTAAAGACGGGCCCAGGCACTCAGATCTCCGAGCAAGCCCCGGCTCATCCTCGAGCCACAGTTAAGCATAAAGGAGGGAGAGGTCCAGCACCTCCCAGCCCTAAACCTGACCGAGTACCTGGGCAGCAAGCGGTGCCTCTGGAAAAGCCAGGCGGAGAAGGGAGAGGAGGAGGGGGAACGGGGGGGGGCGGGGGTGTTCTGCGGCTGCAGTGTGCAATACCGCCGGGTCTGTCATCATCCTCCGGCGGGGAAGGCGGGAAAGAGGGGGAAGGGGAGCGGGGCGGCCTCACCTGATGAGGTCGAGGAAGGAGTCCACCGTCTCCTTGCTGGTGGGCACGGCGCCCGTCAGGCTGGGGGCGTTAAGGCCGCTAGCACCGGCGCCGGGACGGATGATGAAGCCGAGCGCGACGGCGAGGCCAGACGCCAGCAGCGTGGTCCCTAGGAAATAAGCGACGGCGATGCCTCCCAGGCGGCCGAGCGAGCGGGTGTCCAGGCTGGCGGCTCCCGACACCAGGCTGCAGACCACGAGCGGCAGGATCACCATGCGCAGCATCCGCAGCAGCAGCTCCCCGGGGAAGGCCAGGTAGGCCACCTGCGCCGGGCTGAGCTCCGCTCCGCGCACCGCGGTCCCCAGCGCCACGCCGGCGGCCACGCCGGACACGGTGAGCAGCACCAGCGCGTTCCGCCGCAGGAAGCCGCGGCAGCCCCGCAGGCGCCCCGCGCCGCGCTCGGCCACCGGGCCCTCGGCATGGCCGTTGGGGCCGCTGCCCCCCTTCCCGTCCCGCGCTGCCTCCATGCTGCCGAGCGGCAGCGCCGAGACTGACAGCGCGGCCCCGCCGGCAGGCCCCGCCCCTCCCCTCCGCGCCACGCCACGCCCCTCCGAGCCACGCCCCCCGAGGGCGCCACGCCCCGCCCTGCGGTACCGCCCGCGCGGCTCGCGCGTGTCAGCCGTGGCCCCATCAGTGACCCCCCAGGCTCGCACATGTCCGCTCCGGGGACTCGTCAGTGTCCCCGTCAGCGTCACCATGGATCGAGCATTCGTGTCCCCTCCGCGTGCCCATGGCTCGCACACATCCCATCGGTGTCCCCACAGCTCACACATCCCATCGGTGTCCCCACAGCTCACACATGTCCCCTCCGTGTGCCCATGGCTCACACACATCCCATCGGTGTGCCCATGGCTCACACACATCCCATCGGTGTCCCCACAGCTCACACATCCCATCGGTGTCCCCACAGCTCACACATGTCCCCTCCGTGTGCCCATGGCTCACACACATCCCATCGGTGTCCCCACAGCTCACACATGTCCCCTCGGTGTGCCCATGGCTCGCACACATCCCATCGGTGTCCCCACAGCTCACACATCCCATCGGTGTGCCCATGGCTCACACACATCCCATCGGTGTCCCCACAGCTCACACATGTCCCCTCCGTGTGCCCATGGCTCACACACATCCCATCGGTGTCCCCACAGCTCACACATCCCATCGGTGTGCCCATGGCTCGCACACATCCCATCGGTGTCCCCACAGCTCACACATGTCCCCTCCGTGTGCCCATGGCTCACACACATCCCATCGGTGTCCCCACGGCTCACACATGTCCCCTTGGTGTCCCCATGGTTCATACACATCCGTGTCAGTGTCCCCTTCAGTGTCCTCACTGGTCACACATGTCCCCTCAGTGTCCCCATGGTTCACAGATGTCTCTGTCCGTGTCCTCAGAGCCCACATATCTCTTCTCAGTGTCCCGCCCAGTGTCCCCGTAGCTCATACATGTCTCCTTAATGTCCGCACGGATCGTGCATGTCCCCTCAGTCTCCCCATGGTTCATACACATCCCTTTGGTGTCTCCTTGGTTCACACACGTGGCCTCCTATCAGCATCTCCACAGCCCACTCACCTCAGTGTCCCCACGGTTTACACAGGTCCCCTCAGTGTTCCCTTTCGTGACCCCCGTGCCTCACAGATGTGCTGCCATTATCCCCATGGTTTACACATGTCCCCTCAGTGTCCCCCGCAGTGTCCCCACAGATCACACACATCCCCTCAGTGTCCCCCTCCTCTCTCCAGGAGCCCCTCAGAGAGGCAGGAGCCATCCTCTGCACTAGGACAGGTTGTGGCTTTGCCCCAGGTCCCCACAGTCCGAGCCATCCATCCCGCAGGCTCATGGGTGGCAGGGCGGCATGGAAGCATGGGCTCTGAGCACGTTTCCTTGAGGAACCAGGCTGAACATGGTCTGACCTCAAGAGCAGGTTGTCTGAGGAGCAGACGATGTCTATGATGGTTCAAGGGGCTGACGGAGGCACCTGGGGCTTTCAAATCCACAAGTGCTGTGAAGGTACAGCCCTGCTGTGGTTGCTCATGGAGCCCATTGCCCAGGATTTGCTGATGTTTGGATTTTAGGAGCTTCATTTCAGTTCCTCCACTTGCCACCAGCAAGGCACAGCGTAGCAGAAAACATTGTGAAAACAGCCAGCCACACATCCACACATCTCCTCTTGGAGTAGACCAGGCTAATTAAAGAGACTGACAGGGCATGATGGGGCCATAATCCCAATTTAATAAGACTCTTTTTTGCTTTCCATCCTCATGGACAGACCTGACGATCCCTACACTATGGCCAGAGCTCCTGGGAATCATCTCTGTCTAAATAAGTAACTACACCATCAACAAGCAACTGCATCCACCACCACCCACCCCAGAGCTCAATGCAAAGTCTTGACCCCCAGCTTGCTCTTGCACCAAAATTTGACTCGAGATACCAGACATGTTCTTATTGGTTTTATATGTTTTTTTCCTGATAACTTTTCCTCTGAGGAACATTTGATTTGTGGAAGACTGGGAATGAATATTCCACCAAATTATAGGATAATCAAAGACAGGAAACAGACTAAACTAAACAGGAAAAAAAGTATCTGCAAACACTTTCAAAGACATTCAGTTCCACCAACCTCAAAAGCAACAAAAAGCTATGTGGTTCTTTTAAAATCAGTTTTGATTGTTCTTTCTTGTGAATAGGTTTGTGAATAAGAAAGAATTAACCCTCCGAAATAATTGTTTCTTTTCCCATCAGAAGCATTTCTAAAATGTATTTTTCATTCCTATTTTGAGATTATTCCTCAAAACATCGTGCTTCATTTTTATCGCTTGTGTTCTCTCCTGCTGTTCGCGACCCATCTCACCCTTTTTTCTTTCCATTTACCTGTGAAAAGGGGAAGGGAAAAGGGCAGAAAAAAGAACAACAGAAAATTTTAAAAGAAATGCAAAAAAATAGAACCAGAAATATAAAATATGGCACTGGAATGGGTTGCCCAGGTGTCATGGTTTAAGCCCAGCTGTAACTCAGAACCACGCAGCCGCTCGCACACTCCCCCCCTTTCTTTCCCTCGCTCCCAGAGGGATGGAGAGGAGAATCGAAAGAGTGTAACTCCCATGGGTTGAGATAAGAACAGTCCATAACTGAGGTATAACACAAACCACTGCTGCTGCCACCAATAATAATAATGACCAGGGAAATACAAGGGAAGAGAATACAACCACTCACCACCCGCCGACCGATACCCAGCCCGACTGAGCAGTGATCTAACCCTTCCAGGTAACTGCCCCCAGTTTATATCCTGGGCATGACGTGCTTTGGTATGGAATACCTCTTTGGTCAGTTTGGGTCAGGTGTCCTGTCTCTGCTTCCTCCCGGCTTCCCCTCCTCCCTGGCAGAGCATGAGACTCAGAAAGTCCTTGGTCAGAGTAAACATTACTGAGCAGCAGCTGAACACATCGGTGTTATCAGCACTGTTCCCAGGCTGAAAGTCAAAAACACAGCACTGCACCAGCTACTAAGGAGGAGAAAAATGACTGCTACTGCTGAACTAAGGACATCAGGGAAGTTGTGAATGCTCCACCCCTGGCAGTGTTCAAGGCCAGGTTGGACAGAGCCTATGGTGAAATAGTTTAGTGTGAGGTGTCTCTGCCCATGGCAGGGGCGTTGGAACTAGATGATCTTCAGGTCCTTTCAAACCCTAACTATTCTATGATTCTACAGAAGTCTTTATTCTCTGCTACAGCTGACAAAAGATTCTGAAACCACTGAGCAGAAATGCTGTTTCCATACACAAACGGAAAAGCATGGGGAGAGAATCACGGAAGTCTGAACATGAGGAACATGCTAAACAGGAAATCCCATCCATAGCAGCACATGTATAACACCAACACAAGAGTTAAAACAAAGCTTCTTCCACCATGTGAATCAGCAGTAGGCTCCTTCTCTCTTAAAGGATCTCCCCATGTCCTTGCAGGGATGACTTTGATGAGAGCAGTGCCATGAGCACAGCCAGGAAACCTGCAAGAACACACACCTCCGGAGTCATGGATCCCACTACATGGTTTTCAACCTGTGCTAAGGCTGGTGACAGCCAGACCTTCATGAGGAACACCTTTATGTAGGGATGCTCCCATCAAGCTTCCTAGTCAATGACACTGTGAGAATTCAGATTCCCAATTTTCCCTCCCTTCTTTTCCCCTCTTGATTTTCTGATTTTAACACTGATCCAAACAGTTATCTTTCTTCTCTTAACATACCTTCAGATAACAAGGCTTTTGCCAAGAAGAAATCAGAGCATGTGGGCCTCCCACCATTGAATGGGCATCATCCCAAAGGCAAAGCTGATTGTTCGCACCCTGTGAGAGTTCACGGATGGCTGCAGTGATTAACTCTGAAGCCCGCTGACTTATTCAGTAGTAACCATTGACTGATCTATTATGTCATGTTTTCATTTCAGCGCTTGTAGGTCTTGGGAGCTCTCCAGTGAATGAGACTGTGTGTCCAATGTCCACCCTGCTGGTGCTTCCAAATTAGGGGTTTGACTTTCCCTGTTGTGACTTGAAGGATGTTTTTGGCTTTCACCTGCACAGGATTAGAGTGCCCTCTACTCTGCTCTTGTGGGACCTCACTTGGAGTATTGTGTGCAGTTCTGGTGTCCTCAATATAAAAAGGACATGGAACTGTTGGAACAAGTCCAGAGGAGGGCCACAAGGATGATCAGGGGACTGGAGCATCTCCCATATGAAGATAGGCTGAGAAAGTTGGGGCTGTTCAGCCTGGAGAAGAGAAGGCTGCGTGGAGACCTCATAGCAGCCTTCCAGTATCTGAAGGGGGCCTATAGGGATGCTGGGGAGGGACTCTTCATTAGGAACTGTAGTGATAGGACAAGGGGTAACGGGTTCAAACTTAAACAGGGGAAGTTTAGATTGGATATGAGGAAGAAGTTCTTTACTGTAAGGGTGGTGAGGCACTGGAATGGGTTGCCCAGGGAAGTTGTGAATGCTCCATCCCTGGCAGTGTTCAAGGCCAGGTTGAACGGAGCCTTGGGTGGCATGGTTTAGTGTGAGATGTCCCTGCCTGTGGCTGGGGGGTTGGAACTTGATGATCTTAAGGTCCTTTCCAACCCTAACTATTCTATGATTCTATGGTTTTAAATCAGCAGAGGGGTCATAAACAGGCAATAACAAACCAAATCAAGTTCCTTTTAAATAAAACATCAACATTCCTTTTGCTTTCAGTGAAGAGACAACCAACACAGTTTTCACCACTGGCCTAGGAAGGAGAGGTCCTGTGATTTCCAGTCCAGTTCTGCTTGATATCATTTTTTGATGGTTGTGTGCTGGTTTGGGTGGGATAGAGTTAATTTGCCTCATATTATCTCATATGGGGCTATTTTTGGATTTGTTGATAATGCAGAGGTGTTATAGTTACTGCTATTTTTGGATTTGTTGATAATGCAGAGGTGTTATAGTTACTGCTGTGCAATGCTTACACAGCATCGAGGGCTGTTCTGCTCCTCACCAATGAGTAGGCTGGGTGTGCATAAGGAGCTGCGAGGGAACACAGTCAGGACAGCTGACCCCAACTAACCCAAAGGATATCCCATACTACATGACATCATGCTCAGCAGTAAAGCTGAGGGAAGAAGGAAAAGAGCATTGGGAATGATGGTGTTTGTTTTCCCATGTAGCCATTATGCATGATGAAGCCCTGCTGTCCTGGAGATGGCTGAGCACCTACCTCCCTGCTGATGAAAAGTAGTGAATTAATTCCTTGTTTGGCTTTGCTTGTGTGGGCAGTTTTTGCTTTACCTCTTAAACTGCCTTTATCTCAACCCACAAATTCTCTCATTTTTACCCTTCTGTTTCTATTCCCCATCCCACTGCAGCAGAGTGGAAGAAAAACTCTGTGGGGCTTAGCTGCTGGCAGGGGTTGAACCATGATAGTTCATTTTAGTGCTCAATGTGGGGCATGAAAGGTTTAAGATCACAACAGATTTGATCGGAATGTTATTTATTGAATTTGTAGCTGTTGATGCTGTTTAGCTGTTAATTGAAAGCCATGGGACTTGCTTGCCTTACTGTCTGTCAGAGTTTGGCGCTCGTTGGTTTCACTTCCACTGCTTCCTGTAGTGCAGTGCTGCTTATCACCTTACTCTGCTGTGCATGGTGACGTTTTGATAAAAGCAGTGGTGATGTGCCTGGCTGGCAGATGGCTGGGGCCTCGCTGCTGCTTCTGTGCTGCTGTACTGCATAGGCTGGAACTCCAGTGTGAAGTCGAGTCGCAGGGACTGTGACCTGAGGATGAGTCCATGTGGGACCAGGACACCCTGAAAGCATCAGTATCGGTGTATAAGACATGCTAGAGCAGGTACATCTCGAACGCTGTGGTTATGTCTGTGCTATAGCAGGGATACCTCTGAAGGCGTTGTGGCTCAAGTCCACAATGGAGAAGGTACACCTTAAAGTATCAGTGGCCATGGATAAGCCCATGCTGCAGCAGGTACACTCTGAAGCATCAGTGGCTGTGCGTGAGGTCATGCTGAAGCACCTTAAAGCATGTGACAATGGATAAGCCCATGACAGAGCAGGTATACCCCTGTAGGGCCATGGGTAAGGCCATGTTTTGAGCAGGTCTACTTCTGAAGGAACTGTGGCTGTGGGTAGGTCTATGCCACAGCAGGTACACCCCTGGAGAGACAGTGGTTCATAGATAAGGCTCCATTTGGGGCAGGTACAGCCCTAAGGGACTGCCGTCTGTGAGGAAGTCCAAGCTGGAGCAGGGGGAAGGGGAGGAGTTCATTGCAATGTTAAACCCTATGGCCTGGTGCAAAGGGATCAGGGGTGAAGATTGTAATGGAAATACCTTTAAATTGCTGGAACCTTGATTTGAGTTGCATGTTACAGTAATTACTATGGCAGGAACCACTAAAATCAGTGGAGGACAAGTCTTATGAGAAGAGGTGAAAGTCCAGCAGTGATCTGACCTGATTTGACTTAGATGCCCAATAGCTCCATGCAGCACACCATTTCTCTTGTCCCATCTCCCAGTCCTGGAGATGGCTTGCTGATGGGAAATAGGGAATGAATTCCTTGTTTGCCTTTGCTTGTGTGTGCAGTGTTTGCTTTTCCTATTAAACTGCCTTTATCTCAACCCATCAGTTTTCTCACTTTTACCCTTTCAGTTCTATTCCCCATGCCACTGAACGGGAGTGGAAGAGCCTTAGTTGCTGGCTGGGGTTAGACCATGGCTGGTGGGTATTTGAAATTCCAGCCTCAGTGAAGGGAATTAGAAGATCTTGATGCTCGAAGGGAATCAGGTCCTTCTCCTCTACATTTGAGCACCAAGCAAGCAGAGCACAGGACTCATTCTGAGCTGTTTCCCTTAGAAAAGGTCCTGCTTTGTTGAGTGAAGTTGATATCAAGATCTCTCTGAGGACAGGCCTACAATGCCTTTTTCCTGCTGCTCATCCATTCCCACTGTTAACTTTTACCACAGTCTTGCTGCAGATCAGTGGGATAGACACTTAGGATGGGATCTATGTAACCTGACTGTTGCCACCTAGAAATTTAATGTCTAATTCTTACTTTTTCCGTAGTCAATAGACATATAGAGAAGGTCCCCCCCCTTTTAAAAGGTGCATCTGAGGCAGATGACATGAAATTCTCATACTCCATTGAGTATGGAGGAGGCCTAGACAATTGGTTAAGGATACCCAGGTTTCAGGCAATTTCCATTGTGTGACACCGCCATCGCTGACTTATAATGCAGGTCTCACAAAACCAGGCAATATCATAGGAAATCACTATTTTCATCCCTCTGTGACTTCCGTATGTATTAGATTCACTCAACATTACAAACTCAAGATGATTTTTTGGTCCTCAGAGGAGATCCTGGCATCCAAACTGTATCCTACTTTTTTCTGCTCTGACCTCCAAAATACAAATGGACCCTGGCCCTGTGGACATCCACATCTGGAGCTAGCTCTGAACTTCATGGTGGCCTCTGTAATAACATCAGACCTCTGGTTCCATCCCTGGCGGTGCTCAAGGCCAGGTTGGACGGAGCCTTGGGTGGCATGGGTTAGTGTGAGGTGTCCCTGCCCATGGCAGGGGGGTTGGAACTGGATGATCTGAAGGTCCTTTCCAACCCTAACTATTCTATGATTCTATGATTCTATGGTAGCAACAGCTGAGATCTTGGAGAAAGTCAGGTTTGACCATTAGCTGCACAGTGCTGCTCATCTCAGCCAGAAATGAAGGTATTAATGACAGCTTCTGCCTTGTGATTTTCGGTTTTGGGGAAGGAAATAATGGAATCCACCTTACATTACTACATAGCATCTGTTCTACTGCATATGTTAAGTATTGTTATGTACTACTACGAAGCACAAGCATAATAGACTATATGTAACAAATACTTCTGAGAGAGCAAAGCTCATGACATAAAGAAGTAATTGCTACACCCTTAGCTTTTGATAATCTATGATGATAATAAACCCATCTGGTGGGTGTTTTCTCTGTCACTCCTACAGTCACATCAACACATATTATGCTGCTGGCACAAAAGAGCTCCAGTGACATTGGTTTCAGAGGGTGGAAAAAGCCCGTAAGAAAGAGAGGAGAAGGTTTTCCACACCTGAGGAAGGTCAACACAAAGTCTGAAAGAAATCAGAGTTGAGTTTCTTTGCTAGGGGAGGAGAAGGCGGCTTTCAAAGCGCTGTTTCATCTGATGCATGCCATTTCAGCACAGGCTAGAGTAGCCCTCGGGCACACATACCAGCTGTGTGCAGCAGGACTGCCGTGAACACCCACAGTGCCACCTCTGCTTCCCTCTGTCCTTCTGCCACTGTCTCCTTCTTTGTAAGGCCGGCAAGGTCATCTGCAGCTTTCAGGAGCTTCCTTGGGTCTGGCTGCTGTTTAACTCCTGTTCCTGGGACGCCTAACAGAAACCTCTGCAGGCTTTGAAAGAGAACATCAATCAGCTCAGCTCTCGTGAAACTTTGAAGTAGTTGGAAGACTGATGCCTAAAAGCCATGGTGGGAGGCAGAAGGAGAAAGATGAAAGGGACCAGGGCAGGAAGGAGGTGAGATTGATCTTTGTGTTTTCCCAGAGAAGCTTGAATAAAGGTGCTCCCAAACATCCCGAGGGAGATGTCCTGGGCAGCCTGCAGTATCCTCAGGGGCTGTATTACAGAGTGGCCTTTTTCTGAGGGGAATACATGAAAAGCATGTGGGAGAGACCTTGTTTTCCCCCAGGCCAGATTGAGTCCTCAGAAGAGCCATAGCCCGCTGGCTGAGGTTGGCTGGCTGGCTGAGGCTGGCTGGCTAGAGCATTTCCTCGGTATGCAGACTTTAGCTTGGCAGGAAGACTTTGTTGCGCCCGGGATGCCAAGCAATTTGAACAGGCTCCATCCCTATTACAGAAGCTCTCTGCCTGCCTCTGGGAGGAATATGAAGTGTGCTTCTCAGCTCTTCCAGTTCCCCCTGACCAGCTTGCCCCATTGCAAGCTGGATGCAGGATCAGCCACCTGGGGTATCGGAGTGAGCCTGATTTCAGGACATCCAAAATCACGATAAGAAAATCCCCTGGTCCTCAGTGATGACAGTTCCCAAGAACAGTCCTCAGGTCCTGCTGCACATAGTTTCCTGGCTAGCAACCAAGATAATCCAGTCCCAAATACAATGCTATCACACTGCCACACGTGGATTCACCGTCTCTCCAGGCTAGGGAAGTCCTCACACCTGATTGATTGAAACTATTCTGAGGATGCAAAACCAGATAAAGGCCTTGGTGAGTGCATTGTCTAATAGCAGAGGCAGGCAAGGAATTTAGCAAATACCACTTTGCTTGCCCAAACTCCAGCAAAACATAAACTCTGCAGCCAGGGATGGTTGACCCAGGGTAAATGTTTAACTTCAGCTTCCAAAGGCACATGCAGTTCAACAGCAAGATGAAAAATATAGAATAACCCCCCCACAAACCCCTTGCTTACCATAAGGCTCCTTTGAATGGCTTTGGAAACAAAATCAAATTGAGACAGGAGTAAATTCAAAACTTGGGGTGTTGTCCCCTTTTTGGATACCATAATAATGTACGTACATGAAGAAAACCAAATTGGTACATGCTGGAAAAGAAGGGCCCTGGCTCGCCTCCCAAAAGTAATGGCATTTCCTCCTTTGTAGGGTCTCCTTGGGATTTTCTTTGAGGGAAAAGCATGGAAAAGCAGGAAAAAAGGGCAAGAACAAGTGCAGATGTTCAAGGTCTTGGATGCGTCACATGCCCTGCCCTAGCAGGGGGCATTGCCTCTAGCTGGTGGGGAAAACGCAGGGTCAGGCTTTCCAAAACAAGCCGTGCTGATCTGAAAACAAGCTGCATGATCTCCTCTTATGGTGAAGCTTTGCTACTGAAGAAGCCAGGGAAAACGATGGGAGGGTTTCAATGATGGGAAGCATTCTTGAATGAAGAACTTGCGACTGCTCCAAGCAGAAGTGCCTGCTGGTTTCTCCCCTGGTTGTGGGTTGATAAAGCACCTCGCTGGTGGCAGGAGGCGGGTAAGTGAGACAGCTGAGGATTTGCCTGGCATTCAGGGATTAACACACAAGCAGAGCATGCCTTGATTTACATCAGCTGTATGGAGTATGCTATAAAAAGCTACGTCAGGGAGAGAACAAAGCATGAGTGATTTCTGAACATTACTTGTGATTCAGTGGCTAGAAGCAGCAAGGGGAATCTCTGTCCTTACACATTTTATCCCTCATTACAGTATGACAATGAGTACTGTATCCCTGCTTATGGGTGACAGTAAACTGGGATGACAGTGAGCAGGAGGTGTAAAGCTTCTGCCAGGGAATGCAGGGGACCGTGCGGCTGCCCTTTGCCCACTGGTCTGTGAGGGTGTCTTCCCATGCTGCAGCTTGCTGCAGGAGTGTGACAGTGGTCATGCCGAGAGGCTATGGGAGCACACACATGGACCAAACAGGTCTAAGAAGTAACTGCAGCTCTAGAGATCCCTGGAGCCATGCAGAAAGAGCAGCAGAATGTCCTAAGAACAGTCACACTGGAAAGGAAGAGATAATAAACAAAGCAAGAACACAAGGTATTTTCCAAGAATACTTTCTAAGTACCCAGTGATCTGCAGCTCAGCAGTTTCCAGGCGCAGTCCTTGGGATTTAAAAGCCTTCCACGCGTTTTCCTACTGCAAATTTGTCTGCTGGTTTTTTGGATCCAGTCCTCTCTTTCCCAGAGACATTGTTAATCCCATACCGAGCTCCCTGCATGCTTCTGTCACCCTCTACACCTCTCCTCGTCCCTCTGTACCCCTGGAGACCAGATCATAAGAGAACGGCACAGACTGATGATAGGTGGAAACTCCTCTCTTCCCTGCCAGCTACAGCCAAGGCAGCAGAGTTTACCAAAGGCAGGCTGTTAAAACCAGAGAAGTTGATTCCCTTCTTGACACTGAGCACTAACACTGCTGCCAAGGTCTGTGGCCGCAGATTCAAGCACAGACAGTTATTATAAGGCCCCTGATGGCTGTGCATGATTAGAGAGAAAAGCAACCAGCCTGGAGCAAAGAGCAATTGCTCTGCGTGTATGTGTGCGTGTCGCTGCAGTGCTGTAACAGGAGTAAAAGCACAGAGAAGAAAGCAGACACTTCCATTTCTCAGACTGCTATTTTAGCCATGCACCACTTTGCCTGAGTCAGATGTGCTGTTTCTGTAAGAGGTAGACTTCATCACTGGAGTATCCAAAATAACATCTATGCCAGTGGCCAGTGCAGAGCCCTCTCCTCCTCTCTGAAACATTAAGTTTTTACCTGCTTGGTGTAAGTGAAGGCTGTTGAAGAAAAAAGTATTTGGTCATTTATGCCGAGATCCCGGGAGTGTGTAAATCTCCTTTAGGCAGTAAGAGGCATGTAGCTACCAGGGCTGCATCTGACCTACTGCAGAAGATGGCATCTGGTCAGTGATGTGTTCTGACATGGTTGACTCACCAAGTGAGTGTATTACTCAGATGTGTAAAGTACCAAACCTCTATAAACTTGCTGTGTTTACTGTATCTGTGAAGCACAGATTTCGGGAGGTGTTACAGCTTCTTTGCCTCTGTCCTCCGAGGCTGCTGTTCAGCCACTGAGTGCAATTCCCTCCTTTGCGATGAAGGGAATTTGGCATTCAGGCCCAGTAGATGCCCGAAACTGTACAATTCCTTAGGAACCAGGCTAAAACTTACCTTGTATCTACCATTGTCCCAACACTCTATGTGAATCACAAAGTCGTCTCAATATCAGAGGGAGGTGGGGAGGGGGGGATGTACAGATTTTCTCTTTAATCCTGAAACAATATATAGAAACGTGGAGATGTGGGGGAGTCACATCTACATCAGGAAAATGGTAAACATATACTCAGTGCTTTCCTCTGCCAGGAGTAAAAGCCCTGAAGTTAAGAGAAAGGGCAAAACCAGAAGAGAGACTGCAGGTTAGTATGAAACTAACCTGCAATTCCTGGTGACAGCAGCGTGCTGCATTGCCGCTCTGCCCCTTTCCTCGCATCATGTTTGCCTCAAGGAAAATGAGCTTTTTGCTGCTGAAGTCCACAGTTTCAGGGGCATTTCTTAGCCAGACCCAGGCAAGTACACAGGTACTGAATGCTTTTCTGGGAGTTGTCATTCTCATTGATCTTAAAGCCTTTGAGAATCTCAGCTTGCATTTGTTGTACAATGTTCGAAGTTGGTTAGAGTACCTGCTAGTGTAGGTGTCTGAGATAGCTGCTGGGAGCTCCAAAGGTCCTTTTATTAGCCTGAACTAAAGCAATTCTGGATCCCTAATTAAGCAGCATCATTATGAAATCCAGGAGAAAAAACCTAAACAACATGCGGAGTAGATTACACACTGCTCTGTCAGTGTATGAGTCCTGTCACTGCAGGCTTTGGAGTAACAGCCCTGATGGGAATTAAGATGAGCAAACAAAACAGGAGGAACATGCACTTTCCATCTGCCTTAAACCAGAGCCAAGACCTCCTGCACACAATGATAGAATCATAGAATGGTTTGGGTTGGAAAGGACCTTAAGATCATCTCATTTCAACCTCCCTGCCATGGGCAGGGGTGCCTCACCCTAGAGCATGTCACCGAAGGTTCTGTCCCACCTGGCCTTGAACACTGCCAGGGATGAAGCACTTACCACTTCTTTGGGCAACCTGTGCCAGTGCCTCACCATCCTCACAGTAAAGAACTTCTTCCTTATATCCTTCTATATATACATATAACGTAAAAGTTACATCAAGGGAGTACAAGTTCAATCTCTGGCACGGTGCAGCCACAGAGCCCAGGCTGAAGCCCCCTGATCCTGCATTGGAGCTGCTGACCGCAGGGCACATGCCCTTCTTAGGGTGAGTGAAGAGGTCCTAACTCAGCCTTGTAACCCCCAGCTTGCAAAGGAGCTTTAAGAAACACGCGCGGAGCAAAGCCATCTTCCACCCCTTGCTCGCGCGCCACCTCTTCTCAGAGGTGAAAGAGTGGCTCTGTTAGCAGCAGAGGATATGCTGAGCAGAGCCACCACATCTTTCTTGTGGATAAGGAGAGGCAGCAGAGGAGGCAGCTGGAGCAGGCTGAAAGCTTTTTCTGAGTGCCACAGGAAAAGAAACCATTATGAAAGAGCACTAAAAGCCTATTCATTGCTAAGGAAAGGGCTAGTGAAGAATGTGGGACCCATGCCGAAAGCTGTCAGCCAGAGCAACAGGAAGATTGTTCAAGCCCTTTGCAAAGACCCCTGTCTCCTTCCTTTGGCAGTGGCGATTCTGGACATGGAGTCATTTTGGACCTACCCCTTGAAATCCTGTAAATAGCTGTCTGCAGGAAGGGAGAAGCTGGGCTACTTCGTGTGGGAACTGTAGGTAAAACACCCTCAGTGCAGCCAAATGCAGTTAGGAAGGAAGGCAAATGCACACCCTGGAATTACCAGACCTTACAGGGAGCGATGTGAACTCCTGAAGGAAGCAAATGTGGCTGTATTCAGCTGTGCTCCTCAGCAGGGAGCAGTGCTGACCTTGTCCATGCCGGCTGCTTGTGCAGGGTCCGTGCCTGCAAGAGGCTGGAGCTACAGAAGCTTTGGGCCTTCAAATGGGAATATTTTGCCCTGAGTCAGCAGCCACCTGTTCCAACAGACAAGAGAGCTGTCTCCTGCTCTCTGTCTCCCGCTGTCCTCTTTTCCTGCCTGATCTTCCATTTCTTTCCTTTTCCCCATCTCAGCTTTTTATCTCCTTTGAGCTGTTTGGGACTAGTGCCTGTCGGACAAACCCTAGCCAAGGGGCACCCATCCAAGGAGCAAAGCCCCTGAGAAATGCCTCCTAGGTGCCAGGCTATCCCCTTATCACTCATAAGGTGATGCTTATGAGATTACCATGCCCATAACTATCACTTATTTGGACCCGATTCAGTCCCTCCCTGCATGGCACAACCTGGTGGGAACCTGTAGTGGTAGATACTATACAAACATGGCAGGGAAAAGTTCTCTCTGCCTGACGAATCTTGGCAGCAAAGAGACTCCAACACAGCTGCTTTCATACCTAAGGGTTTTCATAGAAACGTAGAATCACAGAATAGTTAGGGTTGGAAAGGACCTTAAGATCATCTAGTTCCAACCCCACTGCCAGGGGCAGGGACACCTCACACTAAACCATGTCACCAGAGGCTCTGGCCAACCTGGCCTTAAACACCACCAGCAATGGAGCATTCACAACTTCCCTGGGCAACCCATTCCAGTGCCTCACCACCCTTACAGTAAAGAATTTCTTCCTTATATCCAATCTAAACTTCCCCTCTTTAAGTTTGAACCCGTTACCCTTTGTGCTCTCACTACAGTCCCTACCGAAGGGTCCCTCCCCAGCATCCCTATAGGCCCCCTTCAGATATTGGAAGGCTGCTATGAGGTCTCCACGCAGCCTTCTCTTCTCCAGGCTGAACAGCCCCAACTTTCTCAGCCTATCTTCATACGGGAGGTGCTCCAGTCCCCTGATCATCCTCATGGCCCTCCTCTGGACTTGTTCCAACAGTTCAATGTCCTTTTTATGTTGAGGACACCAGAACTGCACACAATACTCCAAGTGAGGTCTCACGAGAGCAGAGTAGAGGGGCAGGATCACCCCCCTTGACCTGCTGGTCACGCTCCTTTTGATGCAGCCCAGGATACAGTTGGCTTTCTGGGCTGCAAGTGCACACTGCAGCCGGCTCATGTTCATTTTGTCATCGACCAACACCCCCAAGTCCTTCTCTGCAGGACTGCTCAGAATCTCTTCCCTGCCCAGCCTGTAGCTGTGCCTGGGATTGCTCTGACCCAGGTGTAGGACCTTGCACTTGGCACGGTTAAACTTCATCAGGTTGGCATCAGCCCACCTCACAAGCGTGTCAAGGTCCCTCTGGATGGCATTCCTTCCCTCCAGCATATCATCCAAACCACACAGCTTGGTGTCATCGGCAAACTTGCTGAGGGCGCACTCAATCCCACTGTCCATGTCACCAACAAAGATGTTGAACAAGACTGGTCCCAACACTGATTCCTGAGGGACACCACTCATTACCGGTCTCCAGCTGGACATTGAGCCATTGACCACAACTCTTTGTGTGCGGCCATCCCTCCAGTTCTTTATCCACCGAGTGGTCCACCTATCAAATTGATGTCTCTCCAACTTAGAGACAAGGATGTCATGTGGGACAGTGTTGAACGCTTTGCACAAGTCCAGGTAGATGACATCAACTGCTCTACCCCTGTCCATCAGTTCCATAGCCCCATCCTAGAAGGCCACCAGATTGGTCAGGCAGGATCTCCCCTTAGTGAAGCCATGCTGGCTGTCACCAAGCACCTTGTTGTTTTCATGTGCCTTTGCATGCCTTCCAGGAGAATCTGCTCCAAGATTTTGCCAGGCACAGAGGAGAGACTGACCCATCTGCTTTAAAGTCACAGGTCCAGTCCCTCCAAAGTCATGAGACTTTATGGTTTATAATCCACAGGGTTTAAAAGAAAACAAAGTGCATGTTCTTCATTTGCCTTTGGATCTGGAGCCCTTGGGTCATATTTTTGAGCTTTCCCCCCCAAACCCACAGTATGTATTTAGACCTTTGGTTAGAAAACACAGAGCATCTTCCTTGTCTCCTCACTCACACAAATTCATGAGGCTTTTCAGAACGTGAAGCCCTTGAGCCCCTTAACTCTATCCACCCTCATTAAATTTGGCCAAGGGGTTCAAGTTATGAAGGACCCAACAGGTAGGTAAATAGATACCCGTGAATAGCACCATTAAATACAACTGGACAGAAGCAGAGATGTAAAAGGTCACTGCTACTTTTTTAAATTATAAACCTAAATCTTCTCAGAGTTGAGGAGAGAAAAGACATGGAAACACTTAATGTATTGGAGAAACAGCCCAAGGGCTGGACCAGGAGTCTCTCTGGAAAGAAGAAAGTACATTCAATAACCAAGCTCAGCTGAAGCAAAACCATAGAAAACAAACTGCCTGTGCCAGCAATTTGGGGGAAAAGGGGAGAAAAGAGCACAGAGAATTAGTTAGTTCAAGTGAAAACAGAGCAGGACATCTGAAGAACGCAACAGGGAGGTGCATGTTACAACTGGCCAGGAATCTGAAGAGAGAGGAGAGGCAAAGACAGCTTTAGAAGTTATGACAGGGAAATCAGATTTTCAGGCAGAGCTCAGGCATGTCAGCTAAGTGGAGCCGTGTGAGTGCTGCATGATGCTTAATCCGAAAGGCATCCCAAATTCCAGTAACAATATCCACTTAAAGCCAGCAGATGCTCTGTCTCACCTACACCCTGGGGGCAAGTAAAATACTGGTGTTCAGAGGTTTGCCCTTCCCTGCATCCATCCCGAATCCTGACTTACCTGTGCAGGGGCACAGCTCCTAATGAGGCAGGTAAGATATGCTGTGCCCAGCTAGCAAAGGGGTTAGAGACCTGCCTGCAAAAAGCTCATGGCATTTTCACCCCACCACGACCAGAAGATGCATGGCTGAGATGGGATTGCAGGTCACTTTGATCTCCCCAAAACTAAATGGTTGTGTTCTTCTCAATTCACCTCCATGGGACCATGTGTGCTGCCAGAAAGAGCTCAGATAGCGACAGTGCTGCAGCGCATTTATGCAAGTGGTGGTTGGATGGTATCCGCTTCCTAATGATATGATGCTTAGCAGGGAGAAAGGAGAGCAGCCAGGGCACCCCAGGACCTGCACAAAGATGAACTACCTCCATGAGCTCCACGATGGGAGACTGGCTGCCCCTTGCTCACAGCTGGAAACAGCCCGACTGTGGGATCCAGCCTGAGCTGACAAGGCAAAGCTGATGGGGACAGGAGATCAGTGTGGTGGGTCTTGCAAGGCAGGAAATTCCTCTGCGGTAAAATAATGCTACCTCCTACTTCTGCTCAATCCAAAGTGCAGCACAAGTGGCCAGGCACAGTCACATCCAACCCTCGGCATCATGCTTGCCCAGCTTGTTGATTCAATCCATTCATCAGTGGGGCAGGATGGGGCAGGATTTGGCCTCTCAATCTGTGGTCTTGCAAGCAGTGAACCATAAAAAACAAAGAGTTGACAATTCAATGCTCAAGCGGTAGGACTTTGTTCTGAGTAGGCTAAGCAAACAAGTACAGATGGACTGACCTATGATCTGCACAGTTAAGGGTGCACTCTACACTGCTTCATTTCTTTAGATCATATTAACTTACAAGCCAGGCTTCTTGCTTAATTAGTCAAATGAAGAATGAAAAGTGAATGCCCAGAAGTAAGCCTCGACTTGTTCAGCTGGCTTATAACCTCCATTAGTGTGCTGGCAGAGTTGCATTAGTTTGGTGTCTGAAGGTTTAACATGCCTGTGCTCGTGATGTGGAAAATGGTGAAGAGCTACCAAAGAAAGGGACTGAGATGTTCAATACCCCTCGACCTCAGCAAAGACTAAGGCAGGGACCATAGGATGCTCTTGGAAAGACTACTTTGGATGGAGAAGGGTGCAAAGCTTTGAGGTGCTGCTGAGCACAAGGCAGCATTTTGCTGCAGCCTGGAGAAAGGTTCCTGCTTCATCCCAGGATAATTCCTCAGGGAACACAAAGTGATCACTAGGGATTAGCGTCTGTCACAGGAGAGCATCCCCAGCCAGCTCCAGCAGGTTCTGGATGCATTTTTCTTCATGGGACATTGACCACGGTTGATCCTGCCCATGTGGAATAAGATGACACCATCTCCCATGTGCTTCCAGGCGATTAAAGAGGACTGCAGGGAAAACAGCAAAAAAAAGTCTTCCCTGGGTCAGCACTTTCAGGCAGAAAACTGTTTTCCAGGAACGAATTTTGATGATGAGGCGGGATTGGGGTTTTTTGCACTTTGAAACCTGTCTTTTTCCAGCTTCAGACGACTGTTCCCCCCATTCTGTCAAATAGGGAAAGTAATAAAGAAAAAAGAAATCTGATGCAAATCCCTCTGTTTTCTCTTTTCCTCCCTCTTTTTCTTTCGGTTGCTTTCAATTTTTGGACCAACTCTATTATTGGATAATTACATTAGCTAAACACATTTAAACAGCTTTAGCAAGATTGGGTAATTACGTGCAGAGCAATTGGGCTGAAAATGCACAGGATCTGGTGGAGTATTTCACAAGAGGCTGAACCAGTCAAATCAGAAGGGACGTGTCAGTTCGTGTGAGGGTACCTGCATGCACGTAGGGTAAAGAAGTCCAACCCTGAAACTGGGAAATACTGTGCTGAGGACCTGAGCCCTTCCGCAGGAGCTGGGTTTGATGGATATGTATTCTGACTGGCAGTGAAGGAGCTTCTGAATCTATGCTGACTTTTGTTAGCAACAGATAAATCAGTTCCAGAAGTAAAAAACCCACAAGTATCTCAGGAGCTTCTCTGGTCATTCTATCAGAAACCTCAGTGACAAACACAGCTTTCACTAAATGCATTCAGTGAAATTTGAGTTTCTGCTAATTAAACCACTGAAACAAGGTGTGCAACTACTCTGGGCTCTCTTGTAACCAGCAGGGATACAGCAATTCCCCTTTAGCCTTGTGCATATTCAGAAATCACTTCCTGGGAGCTTATCACCCCCCATACGTGAAGCAGGTATCAAGCATGAAGAGGACATGGGACACTTTTACCCACCTTCTTGCTGCTGGCTCCTTCCTTAGCCCTCCCTGCAGCTGATAACTGCACGTGGAGTTTCCTCCCCCGGATCTCAAGCGTATGGAAAGGTTGGTGGGAAATGCTACAGGTACTGGTAAAGGGTTTCTCGACAACCCAGAGGTCCCCAGGCATATGGAGAGCCGTGATGGAGCCCTGTAGTACACCTTGCATGGTCACGCTGCTTGGCAGGCCCTAGTGGCACAGAAGCAAGATGTGTCATTTCATCTTCCTAGCACTGTGCTTTGGTCCTGGTGAGGAAACTAAATCCCTTTGCTTTCTGCCCCCATGGAAGAGTTAACTGAGGAGCAGGCAGGAATTGCATGTCAAAAGCCCACTAGCAACATCCCTGGTTTAGCTAAAGCAATTTGCAGGGATGGAGCCTGCACCAGTCTGCCCATATACCCATCTTCCCTCTATCTCTCACTCTCATCTGAACAAAAGACACGAGTTTGTGAGTCACAAGCAGCCCAATTTGAGAAAGCCAAAACCACTTCTGAGAGCCTCTGGCCCCCCAGGAGCAAACCTCCCTCTAGTCCCACCGAGGCATCCAACCGAGATAAAACATGGCAAAATGCTTCTTATTAAATGACCCTAGAAGAAATAATTACATTAAGGGTATCTTGATGGTAAGTCCTGCAGGCCAGGGCTGCGAGTCCTCCACGTTAACCATAACATCCACACTTGGCATGAAGAGAAGTGATGGAGAACAAAGCTGGGTGGACAAGTCTGAGCCTTGGGGCTTTCTGAGCATTGTATTTCTGAGCACTGGACAGGCACAAGTCTGGACGAAGCTTGATGCTTCTCAGCTGTATAGGCAGAGTTCAATTTTGCCACTCAAAAGGCAAGGAATTGGGTCATATGCTGCATGGGAAGGGAGGTGGGGATAGCCCTTGGGCAATGCTGGAGGAAGGAAGATGGGGGCTGGTAGTAGTGATCATAGGATAAACTGGCCACCCCAAACTCTGGTATAGATAATGGGACCATGGTTGCTTGCCTGATTTGCATTAAACCTCCCAGGTTTCACGGCACAGGCAGAGTTTGGCTTTTCCACCAGCATATATTAAACCCACAGCACTCCGACAGCAACTCCCACAGCAGCGGATGTTGTCTCTTGGTGTGCTCTCCTGCTATCTAGAACCATCCATCTGAGAAGAGCAGATGCTATGAAGGAGAGGGTGAAGGTCTGGCACCCCTGAACCCCAGGGCCTCCAAAAGAGAGCAGGGAGGCTGATGTTGTGTTGAGGTCTTTGGATGCAGACGTGCACAAAGGCAGCGTGCCTCAGGGAAACTGGTGTTTTCACACACCCAGGCATCTCCCCTGGGACATGAGTCCCTTGTTTTCCCATCTGGTCCCAGTAAGATGAGCCTTGCAGGAGCTACACTACAACATATCACATTGCTGTCAGCAAACAGGCTGCATCAGCCCCCAGCAAGCACGAACTGATGTAAACCCACTGGTCTCTGAAGCTGGCTAGGTTGATGCATGGACACTAGAGAACCTGAAGTGCTGGCATAAAGTCCACAGAGTCATTTGCTTTAACATAAAGAGCAGGGTATGACTGTGATACAGCTGTGAAAGGAGACACATACAGACACACACTCTGTGTGTGGTTTCATAGGAGCGTTATCCCTTGAAGTGGACATCGTGGTACCTGGGGACACCAGTCACCCACTCTGGCCTGCAAAGGCAGAGTGTGCCTGTAATTGCCAAAGAGGTCTCCTTTGGAAGCAGAAAAAGCAGTACCCTGCAGTTGTGTCCTCTGCTGGTGTAGCTCTTTTGGGGTGTGCAATGAGTGTCCACCACATTGCATGAACCCTGTGTACACTTGCCCAGCCCCTCAGTGCACTTCAGGGGGGATTTGGTGTTTCCATCGCTGCTCTCCCTGCACATAGGAACCAGGCTTCTGAGTGCTGTGAAAGTTCCCTTTTCTCTAGTCTGGGCCCGTGAAAGAAACACAGTTATTCTCCCAAAGCTTCCTTCAAACCTCTATCAGAATGAAGGATTAGCTCCTGCACAACTCTAAGGTGAACTGTAGCTTTATGAGGCCCCGGGGATGCTCTCTTTGTGAAGGGAAGCTTGGTCCCACATCACTGCCATAAGCAGGGTCACTCTAAGCCCTCCTGGTTGCCAGTACAGACCCCATCCATCACATGCCATCAAGCATTTCCAGTTCACAGGCTCCCTTTGTTTGCTTTTATTTCCCTGCCGTGACTTCTGTCCTTTCTGATGGATGTGTCCACACAGTCAGTGTGCCAGCCTGGGCACAGCCTGTCCTCTAGGCTGAGCCTGAGGTGCTGCAGGCACAGTCGGAGGCTCCCAGGGCCACACAACACTTTTGGCTCTGAATCTCTTTGTGTTCCAGTTTCCTCACTTGGGTCTTCATCCACCTCAGGGAAGTTGAACTGCCCCAGATGTGACCTGAGAGGATGAAGGACCCTTGGGTAAATACCCTCCAGTGAGGTGATGCGCTGTGGGTTTACAAACCTTCCATCACCTTGACTTCAGCAGGGTAACACAGTACTTGGGCTGCATGAGCAAAGTGTGAGCACAGTGTTTTGCTCCTAGCATCCTACCTGGGGGTCGCTTTCATTTAGTGTGAAACCAGGGCTTGCATGAATGTGGATATACCCCTGTCCTGTTTGAAGAGCCAAACAGAAGTCAGAATTCCCTTACTGACCACTTTAAGCACTGCTGCTTTGCTCCATGGACCCTGCTGCTGTTGAAAGCTGGTCCCACTCCTCTGCTCAAAGCAGGGGTTATTTTCCATTGAATAGATCCTAGCACCAGCACAAGTCCCAGCTGCAAACTCTGAGCAGCTGCCACCTTAAACCCCCAGATTGCACTCGAGCAGAGGCAGGAGACGCTGACACCTCCTGGTACAACCTATCCCTTGCAAATGATTCACCAGCCATCACCCGAGAAACTCTGGTTTGGGGCATACCCAGCACCACACACTGGATTTTGGTGCATGGGCCGCCTTGAACGCGGGTCTTCCTTTGAGCTTTTCAGGAATTCTGCATTTTTATCATGAAGAGATGGATGTGTTCTCATTATTTCTTCATCATCCCACTGTTTTCCCTGCCAAGGGTGTGATTTAGGTAAAAAATATCGATTCAGCTTTTAAATACAGTTTGCCATACAGCTCAGTGTTTGCTAACGTCACAGAAACTTTATTAATTTATTTGATTAATTAATTCGTTATTAATTAGTTTACTTATTTGAGAACATCATTTTCATACAGGCTCGAGCACTCTGTGCTCCAGCCAAGCCCAGCAATCCGGGCAAACACTTCCGTGTCCTTTCCCCTAGGGATGGTACCTTGTATCATCAATCAGGGACTCATGAACTGCACCATCTTGCTGTTGTTCGCTTGTGGTTCAGTTCATTTTGGGAAAAGCTTTGCGATGGGAGCTGATCAGGGACAGCATGCTGACGGGGCAGATAAAAGCCAGACCCAAGAATCAACCTTGCATTTCCAAAGGAAAGAGAAATGCAAAGGAAACTTACTACAACAGACACAAACCGAGTTCCACATCTCTTGCTGTCAAGAGAGTCACCACACCAAGTCCCGGTATTTTGAAGCTATTTGTAGGCGAGAGAGTGTCACAAATTAACAGCATCCTGATAAAGTGGACCAGCAATTACTCTGTTTTACAAGAGAAAAGGGCAATCAAGTAGCACTCATAATCTACCTTTCCTCATGGACACTTCTGGATCCTCCATAAGGATTAAACAAGTGATGAGGAGGAGCACAACTCAAGCCAGGCTCAGCCTTCAGAGTGCCTTTGCCATCTCTGATTTTCCGGGGGCAGCATCCTCCAGGCAGCCCGCAGTTTGCTGTACGAGGTCCCCTCCGATGAACCTCGGCTTCGAGATGCTGTCGGTGTGAAACCCGTGCTCCCGGTCCCTCTGAACCCGCGTGGCTCAAACCCCAGCAGGCTGAAAAACGAAGGTAGCGCCATAGAGGGGAAGCGAAGTTATCCTGATTGCATAGTGCCACCCACTGTCGGCAAGACAGACGGCACCGCTGCTGCGGCTCGGGCTGCGCCTGTTACTCCAATAACTAAGGTTATCGTTCAGATATCTAAGACAGGTGGGACATCTATAAGGCAGCTCTATACAGCCAGTGGGATATATACACACCGCTGTATACACACTGCTGGGGTCAGGCAGATGCGGGTATTTACTCACACAACCATCCTGAGCCTGGCTGGGGCAGGGAAAGCTGGTGCGAAGCAAGAGGAGGGAGATCCAGCCTTGCTGGTGGGTCTGGGGGAAAAAGATGTCCTTTGGGTGCCAGCCCCTCTTGGTGGCCTGCAGATGTAGCAGGGAGATTGGGAGGGTACAGGGAAACGCAGGCCCACGCGCATATTTGATGAAGGATGATCAGTTTGTTGTTTGGATTTGATATGTGCTACTTGCGTGCATCACGGTGGAGGGAACTGGATGATGAATTTCATCTGCTAGTGGAAATAAACTCACCCAAAGCATCATGCCACTCTGCACTGTGCATCTACAGGATGGAAGATATTTCCATCACTCTTATGAGGAACTCAGGCCAGAGCATCCCAACCCATCTGCAAACAGTGTATCCTGGGAAAAGGCTCAACTGCATTTCTCTATACATCCACCACCATGGCCAAAGGCGACTCAAGCAGCTGGAGAGCAGGGAGCACTCGGATGAGCTGGGAGCTCCTGCAGCATGGTGCATTCTTCTGCAGAGACGCCCTTGGAGAGGAGATCTTTCATTAAGATTGTCATTTGCTACCATTTCCATCCCCGCAGAGGCTGCCTCCTCCTCAGCAGGCTCCGTCCCCGGGGAGGCAGCGCTTGTGAAATATTCATACATCAGAAGAAATTGCATCTGTAAGTGTGGGCTGCACAGAGACAAGTGGCTGGAGGGGCAAGCAGGGAGAGACAATGGGAGTGAGGGAGAGGGGGAAGAAAGCAGAATGTAGGATATGAAAGGTGAGCTGTGATTTCCCCCTGACAAAATGCACGTTGAGTCTCACCGTGCTCTGCTGGGGTTGGTTTTCGGTGGCTGCAGAGATGCTCCAGCACCCGTTAGGGCCGGGAGCGTGCCTGGCTCTGAGCATGCGGAGTGACTTGATTTTCCCTTTGCTCACAGACGGCTAAACAGTGTTTGCATTTGTGCTTCGGTGGGGCTGGAGAACAACCCCACCTGAGCATGTGTAAGAGGCAAAACCATCCCCTAGCCCCTGGCAGATCTGTGTCATTGGGTTGAGTGATTTGGGCACCTTTTCAGGGGATACCTCAATTTTAAAGAACTTCAAAAATGTTAAATATCCACATTTTGGGATCTTTGATCAAATTGAATTGAACAGCAAGTTAAACAGGGAAAATGCAAACCCAAATCCATTTATTCCTGCACTACAGGATGCTGCAGGTCCATGATCAGCAGGACACACCTTGCTTACTGCAGCCCTCAGGTATCGCCAGCACACAGCTGCAAAGCTTTTACGTTGTGGTGCATCACTATTGCTCCACAAGCACAGTGCAAGACCTCCTTGGGAAATGCGTATTCCCTCCTAATCCACCCTGCTTCTTTTTCTCTGCTCCCAGTGTCTCACACTGAGGACTGGGGTCCTTATCGGGGTCTGGAGACGGGGATCTCCAGCAGTGAAAACAGGAATAATCTTCCACTTTTTTAATGCTATGACCATTAGGATCCCCGTATCGCCGCTGCTGTCCTGCCTGCTGCTGCTTCATTCACCTATGGGTGAGTACTTACAAGGTAGGAGTCTGAAAGCACCCTATAGATGTTCTCTCGAGGGGGCCTTTTGTGCCCTGCACAGGAAGGATCCTTACAGCCTCCCTGTACTCCCAGCTTGGTCCTCGCCTCCCTCGCAGGAAGCAAACGCACGCTCGCATGACGCAGGAGCAACTTCTGACTATTTTAGGGGCTGCTTTCTCCCTGTCGGCATGGCAACTTTAACTCCTCACCTCTGATGGAAGCTGCTTAAAATAGAAGATCCAGAAAGCGGGCACCGCGCTCCGTGCTCGGCAAGCCTGGCTCCAGCACACAGGCAGGGCAGGATCTGGCATCTCAGGGCTGGAGAGACACCAGTGCTAAGGAGGACAAGGCTTGGGCCATCGCTGCCCACCCACTGCAACTGCAGGTTCTAAAACACCACCCAAATTGTCATGATCTTTGTAGCCTTAAGGTCTCCCTATCAGCCCTTCTTTGTGCAGCAAAGCTTTGTCTCGGTATTCTCAGACCCACCACTGAGCATCCATCAACTATTGAACCTCCATCAACCATTGAACCTCCATCAACCATTGAACCTCCATCTTTCCATGGATGCTGGCTCCATCCTAAGTATATTTTCCCATGGACCTCCAGGGCTGTTCAGATCTTATAACAGTCTTCCAATACATGAAGGGGGCTTGTAAGAAATCTGGAGAGGGACTTCATCCAGGGTCATGTAGTAACAGGACACGAGGGAATGGCCTTAAACTGACAGAGGGGAGATTTAGATTAAACATTAGGAGGAAATTCTTCCCTGTGAGGGTGCTGAGGCCCTGGCACAGGGTGCCCAGAGAAGCTGTGGCTGCCCCATCCCTGGCAGTGCTCAAGGCCAGGCTGGACAGAGCTTGGAGCAACCTGGTCTAGGGGAAGGTGTCCCTGCCCTTGGCAGGGGATTGGGACTGGATGAGCTTCAAGGTCCCTTCCAACCCAAACCATTGTGTGAATCTATGATTTTGAGAAAGTTTCCCCGACATTCTGAGGTTCCTTTTTACTTTTACTTTGTTTTTTCCTTTGGAAACCCCATTAATTTTTACAACTATTTTTTCCCAACCATTATTTTCCTAGCTCACACATAAACAATTGCGGCTGCACCGGGCCAAGTGGGCATGTGGCGTGTCTCCTCTAATCCCTGCTTAACCTAATTCATTTTCTGTCTAAGAACAGAACTCTGAGAGATTCATTCAAGGGGCCCGGATTATGTCTTTCTCAGCCTACAACACTCATGTAGGATTAGGGAATTAAAAAACCTAGAAGTCATCAGCGAGACACTAAACCTACAACAACCCAAACACCTACAAAATCCCTTTCCATGCCTGGATTTGAGCTAGGAGCCAGGATGTGAAAAAAGAGCTTCTTCATTGGAACATCATCACCAACACAGAGCCCAGTCCTCAGAGCTATTTTCAGGTCTTTGAGGGTTTGACCTTGCTGTCGTATTCTGTTTCTGAGGGTTCTTTTCTCCCTTTCTCCTCTTTGTTACCCGAAGCTTTCTGGGTAGTTCAACAGGGGAAGTCAGGATGCGTACAGGGTTTTATTTGCCTTTCTTCTGGGAAAGGTAAATGATCTGAAATGGGGAAAACAAAACCAATCTTCTACATAGGGAAGAGGGGCTTGTTTTGTACAAACACAATCACTGCTGCTTGTTTCAGCTTCCAGGAGAGCTTGTTGACATTTTTCAATCAGAATACTTTCTCCTCTCCCTATAATTGATGTCTTCTTCTTTTCTCTCTCCCTTCCCCCTTCAGCTTCAACAGATAAATCCTATTTAACTCATGCTGGGTTTTTAAACAATTGACGCAGTTTCACTTCTATGTGTTTTTGGAATTGCAACAAATGTCCAAGCAATTTTTACCCTCTCTGCAACTGGGCAGTGAATAATAAAAGATGGAAGTTCTCTCTTCCTTGGATTTATTTTATTCATTCCTGCCCCTTCCCACTGCTTCCCTCCCAGCAAAGCTGCTCCAACCAAGGAAGGGGCACCCCCATTTCTCCTCCAAAGCTGAATCCGGAAGCTCCCCACTGAGCCAGGCTGGGCCAGTAGCCCGTGCTTTCCAGGGTAAAAATGGATTCACTTCCTTAAGGATCCCACTTTTTCCTTTGATTTTGTAATTTGGGATCCACAGAGGCTCAACTGAGCCACCTTTAACATGGCATCTGCAAGCTCTTGGCTCCAGGGGGAAGCAGGAGACAGCTGGGGGGAGAAGTCACCTCCAAACACAGGGATGAGCTCTCTCCAAGAGCAAGGCTGTTTCCAGCATTTTTAGGGTATCCAGACTGCCTTAAAAGCTGCCAGCGGAAATAGGGATCCCTATATTTTACCTGAGCTGTGTTTGTCAATCACTGTTCACAGATTCCCTTAGAGGAAAACCAGGGATGCCCATTCCCCAGACCAGGTAAAAAAATAGGGATTTGCATCTCTTACACATAATGCCAGAGGAGATTTAATGCTTTACTACCACGAGTGTGTGCTCTTGTTCGGCCTAAGAGGCAGCAAATCCCCATTTCCCGGGCAAGGCTCCTCCTGAACTCTTCTAAGGGCAGGGGAGCTGCTACAGCCTCTGAAGAAGACAGGGAAAAGGCTGGGATATCAAGAAAAAGCAGCCGAGCTGGGCAAGCAGGAACAGATGCCCACCCAAAGGACGTGTAGATAAGAGAAAAACAGTAAAGGAAATTCCAAAAGATTTAAGGAAAGGGGGGGAAATGCAGTTTCAGTCCCATTTCCAGGTTGTCCCAGTGTGAGCCCTGCCAGGCCAACAGATTAGGTGTTTGGGAGTGATTTACTGAGGTGTGCTCACCCCAAACATAAGCTTGCACGGAGCTTTTGAACAGTGAAGCAAAGTTAATATATTCATGGAGTTGCATTTATACACAGGTCTACAGTGTCGCTATTAACGCAGTCAATCCCAGGAGCTTTATTCCTTGATTCCCCCGAGAGGAACATGAGTCCCGAGGTGCCCTGGGCATGAAGCCGGTCAGCCTGGAGCTGTGGGAGGGTTCCTGCAGGGACAGGAGGACTACAAAGGGTGCCTGTGCTTGGGCTTCCTGAGCAGACAGGGTAAACACCCTCGGCCCCAGCTATTATAGGAAAGGGTGAGCCCACAGGTCCTGACTCACTCCCCAAGGGACACCCAGCAAAGGCGCTTGTGGTCACCCACACATCCCTCCTGTCCTTTGCCATGGCTGCAGCAGGGCCCCTCCAAACAGCTGAGCCTCTCTGACCTCTGCTCCCAAGGGACTGCACCCCTCCTTTCCCAAATTCACCCTGTTTGCCTCCTGCTTCTCCTCCTGCGCAGCCCCAGTTCCTCCTTTGCTCCCGGAGGTGATGGAGCTCCCTCCCGGCCATTCCTGGGTTAAGAATAGCCTATTGCTCCCTACTTACAGTGTTAATCTTGCCCTGTGAGCAAAGGTGGGAAAAACTCATTGAAAATAAACGGCAGTCAAACATCTAAGCGCCTTTCTCAGTTCCAAGCTTCTCTGTTAGCCTCACAGCCTCACCAGCTGATCAAGTGATGGCCCTGCAAACATGTTCCTTTGAGCTGGGGCACAATGGATGGAACAGAAACTTTGTGTGTGTGTACGGAGGAAAGGGAATGCTCAGGATGAGGAGAAAGGATCAGGGAGGAGAGCAGCAGATTAGCTCCAGCAAAGCAAGTTTTTCCTCTGCACCACTTTTATTCCTGCTTCCCTCCTTCCAGCCCCTCACCAGCCATCAGCTGAAACCCAAACCAGCTTTGAGTGCCCAGGGGAACAGAAACCTGCTGTGAGAAGCACAAATGTTGGGGTAAAGGGAGGTGGGATCTCTTAAAATTAGTAACAAAAGGTCAGCTATTACT
This sequence comes from Ara ararauna, assembly GCA_028858755.1. NCBI lineage: Eukaryota > Metazoa > Chordata > Aves > Psittaciformes > Psittacidae > Ara > Ara ararauna. The sequence continues at coordinate 11,004,924 of CM054379.1, forward strand.
CAATTTCTAATGAGAATTATGTAGAGAATTATTGTACAGGCTGCTAGAAAGTCCTTTCCCTACCTCACAGTCAGTCTGACTACTTAGAATCCCTTCTCTCCCCTCCCCAGATACTCCCCCCCCCCCCCCCCCCCCCCCCCACTGCTGTTGCTTGCAGGACATCTGCCAGGGAAGGATAATAAGACAAAGAAGCAAACATAAATCACAGCAGCTAATTGCAAAGCCGTATGTATCTGTCCTTGCCCTTTTGTGCCTTCGCCTTCAATCCACATCTTGCCCATCCGATGCATCTCCCTGTCATTACTACTCTTTCGCATCTCTCTGTGCTGCTCCCCTTCCTATTCTGAAGCACAGCCTCTTCTTCTCCATAATCAGCTTGACTTCTTGTGTTTCTGTCCTTGAGCACCGCCGGCTTTCTTCTCTTTGCCAGCTTGTTTTATACTTCTTCCTCCAGCATCATCACCCTCCTTACCTCCCTGTTTGTCTTTCTGAACAGACACACATCAAACATTTTGCTGTTGCTATGCTTTTCCATCATAAACTAATTACAAGCCAGCAGTCAGTGGTATGGACCTTATTTTTGCAACCTTCGATCCCTCTATGTCAACGCGCACACAAAATGCATGAAGAAAGGATGAAGGTCTGTTAGAGAGATGGTCAGACCCAATCACCAAAAACCTGTAAAACCAGTACAGAAGGCTGGTTCATGGCATAGGAGCACTCCCTTTCCAGCACAGGCTGCTCTTGGTGCTCAAGAGATAAGCCACATCAGCTGCACATTAAGGTCAGGAAGTATTCTGGAGGCAACGCTGCCAACCCTGGGGTCATCTCCTCCTCCTTAAAGCATTAACTGGCCTCCAGATTTCCAGGAATGAGATTGTTTCCCAGGAAAACGAGTGTTGGGATACCCCAGTTTTGCTTTCATGTGATTAAAAAACAATATGAGGAACAAATCCCAGGCAAAGAAGGAAACCCTTTAGGGATAACTAGGAGTTAGTTTCCCCATAGTTTCTCTAGGGGGAAAATAAAGAGGTGGGCAAACCAAGAACTGACTGTCTCCGTGGCAGTGTTTGACTACCTGCAGACGTTTGCTGTCAGGGCTTTGTTCAAGGCCAAACTGCCTCCACCTGAGCAAAGCCAATCCACAGGTTTCAAGCACTGAAAAATACAAGGAAAACAGGGTTACGATGTTTAGAAGACCAAAGCAAACTGGGAAAGCTCTTCCATAAGCCAAGCACCACTTTCTGGTGCCAGTTTTGGTACCAGGTACCAGGTTTGAGCACTGGTGGGAAACTTCTGGACTGTGGGAGCTCAGCGTTAGCAAATCTTGTTAACAAGCTGCTCAAGTGCTCGTGTGAGGCACCAGAGGAATGGGTTACGTGTCTTATTGATTTAATGACAACTATCACTGCTAGAAATTGATGCTTTCATTAGCAAAAGCAGATTAGCAGCAGGCTTGTGGTTGTTTGGCCAGCTCAGGAGATGGTAAGGTACAAATGGTTTCCCCTATTGAAATATAATTTACAGGCAAGATGTAAAGGAGGAAGACTCCGCTAATATCACAGTGCTATAACACTGGTTTACTGGGTTAAAAAATCCCATAGTTGTTGATACCCACTGAAGATGAGGATTGTGATACCATCCCTTTGGAGAGGAGCAGTGAAATACCTGATGAAAGGTAGCACTTGTTGCTGAATATCTGTCTTTGAAGCCCTGGGAATAGGACTCAGTTTCCTCATACTGAAAAGCTTGGTTGATGATGACAAATATCTTGGCTGATGGTGCCTAGAAAATATAGGCCATGTGAGGCAGAGAAGGGCACCTCAGCCGGAAAAGAAATCAGAAAGGGAATCGGAAAGTCACAGAATGGTCGAGGTGGGAAGGGACCTCTGGAGAGGTCCATCATCTGATCCAAATCCCCTGCTCAAGCATGGCCACCTAGAGCCAGCTGCCCAGGACCATGTCCAGACAGCTTCTAAATATCCCCAGGGATGGAGACTCCACAACCTGTGACACTGTCAGTCTCACAGTGAAAATACATTTCCTGATGCTCAGGAGAAACCTCCTGTGTTTCGGTTTCTGCTCATTGCCTCTGATCATGTCACAGGGCACTGCTGAGAAGAGCCTGACTATCTTCCCTACAGCCTACCTTCAGGTATTTACATACATTGATGAGATTCCCCCTGAGTGTTCTGTTCTCCAGGATGCTCAGTCCCAGCTCTCTCAGCTGTTCCTCATGCAAAAGATGCTCCAGTCCCTTCATCATCTTATTGGCCCTTTGCTGGGCTCACTCCAGTATGTCCATATGTGCCTTGTATTGGGAAGCCCAGAGGAACTGGACCCACCACTCCAGTGTGGCCTCACCACTGCTGAGTAAAGGAAGGATCACCTCCCTTTACCTGCGGGCAACACCCCTTTTGATGCAGGATCACCTCCTCCAGCCCCATCTGTTGGCTGCCATTGGCACAGAGACACACTACTGGCTCATGTGCAACTTGGTGTCCACCAGAACCCCCATGTTCTTCTCTGCTTTGCAGTGTGTACCTGTGCCTGGTGTTATTCCTCCCCAGGGGCTGCATTTTGCATTTCCCTTCATGTTGAACTTGATGACAGCTCAGTTCTCCAGCCTGTTGAGGACCCTTTGGGTGGCAGCACAAACCTCTGGTGTATCATCCACTTCTAGCTCTGTATTGTCTGCAAATTTACTGTGGATGCGCCCTGTTCCATCGTTAAGGACATTAATGAAGATATTGGAGCAGCACTGGCTCCAGTGCCAACCCCTGGGGTGCACCACTTGCCCCCAGGTGGACTTTGTGCTGCTGACTACAACCGTCTGGACCCAGCCATTCAGCTGGTTTTAACCCATCCCACCGTCCACTCTAACCTGTACTTTGTCACCTGGTTTATGAGGATGCTATGGGAGACAGTGTCAAAAGCCTTACTGAAGTCAAGGTAACAGCATCCGCTGCTCCCCCCATATCTCCCCATCACCTCTCTGCAGAAGTTGATCAGGTTGGTTAAGCACCATCTCCCCTTCATGTTTCCCTTTTTCTGCTGAAATAACAGCAGAGCCCAAGGACGTGGTGTTTTAAGGAAACAATGAGATTAAAAGACAGGCGCTAAGTGTTCACAGCACTTCTGACAGGGATAAACTGCCGTATCGGTTTCTATCAGATCGAGAGCACACGGCCTGCACTTCAGGGGAGAGGCTTAATGATTTAACAGGGCTTTCCCATCCCTCCCCAGCGAGCTTCCACACAACCAGACATGTGAGCATCAACCGGAGACAATTGCTGATGTACATAAATAATTAGGAGCCTTCATTTGGGAAACAGGCACTGAAGATGTTGCCTGGGCATATTTCATGCAAGAAGCAAAGCAGGTTTCCCTACATCGCCTGGAGGAGGGAGAATGTTTGCCTCTCTTCGTTCTTTCTACTGCCCATGGTGCTGCAGCTTGTAGCCAGTCTAGTGTTTCACCAGCACTTAGTGTTCATGTGAGTGTACAGTGATTGTGCATATGGTGGAAGGGGCATCAGAGAGGAATATTATGGCTTCTGCTTCCTCTCTTTCTTCTTTTTCTTGTCCTCCTTCCCTCTCACCTTGGCCTCAGCTTCTGTTTCCCAGTGGAGCTACTCTTTGTACCCTGCCAAACAAGGACATCTCACAGTACGGCTCTGCAGGTTGTTGTGTCTGTAGCCTCCGCTCTAACGTGGAAACCTCTAACCCTCAATTAGATGGAAAAGGAAGAAAGAAGTGAAATGTCCATGTGGTTGCTTGTGGCACAGCCTGTACCACTTTTGCCGGGGAACAGTGACTGGCATCCTCACTGACTTCATTACTGAGGAGGGACGTCCTCTGCAAGCTTCATCTTTGCAGCATAATATGGAGGCATTGACCACCAAGGGCCAGTGTTTAATCATTTAAACATGACATCACGTGTGGATCCAACAAACCTACCGTAAGTTGTATCTGCAAGGGGAAGGGAAGCTTGCAACGGTACCAACTGCTCTGTTTCCTTCTAACTCAGGATCATTGGCATGTATTTACTATGGCAGCTAATAATCACACCGTTTAGCTTGATAAAATTAAGGGAGAAGGACATAACTAAAGATCAGGATCAAATATCCAGATTGCCAGGGAGGAAAAGTCCTGCAAACGCCATAAAACCTTCCAGACTTCCTTGTTGCAGCCACTGGGGAAGGTTTCTCAAGCACAACAGCAACAAATAGACCAAAGAAGTGAAAAAATCCGTGCTCTCAATGACCCCCTCAGAAACCCTCCTCCTTGCAGGAGCCTATGTGAAGCTTCACGTTTCTGATTAGTTTTTAACATCCTCCTTAGACCACTGCACTGATTACGAACTTGATTAAGTTACTCCTACATCATCAGGAGGTCCTGCACTAACTAACACGCCAGGAAGCTCTAGTCCCAGATCCCACATTAGAGGCTCTGGCACTCACCAGTTTCACAGGATTTTTGGGTGCTCACCACCTCCCAGGCAGGGCTGTGTCCTCGAACGACAGAACTGAGAAGAAAGAAAAAAGCCCTCTCAAGATACGAGTAAAACATGCTTCTGATGCAAAACTGGCATTTGGCAGGGAAGTGACTCATGGTGACTGAGGGCTTCGTGCATCCCTCCTCTGAAAGATCTTTTTCTGGCTTGTGAATCACCCGAGAACGGTAGATGAGCATGTCTTGACCTAAGCAAAACCTGAGGGTGTTAAAGAAGATGCTCTCTGCTCTCTGAAAGAGCACTGCCGGCAACTTTGTGATACCAGGAAGAGGGGAAACAGCATTTCCAGGGGTGGGTTAAAAGGAGGAAAGCTTCTTTTGCAGTGAATTCTTGGGCTTTGGAAAGCCTGACTGTGAACTGAAGGTAGATGCAGCTGTATGGGGGAAAGCTCCTGCATGGGAAGGGGACATGTCAGCTCCTTTGAGGGCATTATGCCTGTTTGGGTTTTTTTTGCAGGACCTCATGCTTTAGAGGGCCTGGCATGTTTTCCAGATGCCTTTGTGATGCATAACCCCTCCCAGAGCCCAAAAATCCCGTTTCAGGCTCTTCACAAACACCCTTCAGACTCCTTTGAGAAGTAGTGGAGGGAGAGAGGATCAGGAAAGCACATGAACATCACTCTAAATCCCATCTAGATTCTCCCCCTTCACACAGCATGAGCAGCGCAGGGCGCAGCAGAGGGACTCAAGGACACATCACATGAATTGCAGTTTTGCCAGCTAAATCGCTTTAGGACAGAAGGAAGAGACACCTATATGTTTATTAAGCAGAGCAAATATATAATTAACCTGGGTTAGAGTCTGGCTGCACGAAACCAGGCAAGCATCGGCACCTCCAGCTCTGCAATGCTTTAGCAAACCCTTTCTGACCAAGGCAGGACACAGCATGAAGCCAACAGACACATCTGGCTGTCCAAACATTGCCCTGGTGCCCAGATGTGCTGCTGTCTTGGGTTTTGTTCACATAGGTGTGCTCTGGGGGGTGAGGGGAGGGTTGGTGATCACAGGAGCCCCATCAGGCAAATTCAAATACATTCTGTTTGTGACTGAATTTAGACTCTTCCCTATGAGGGTGCTGAGGCGCTGGCACAGAGTATCCAGAGAAGCTGCGGCTGCCCCATCCCTGGCAGTGTTCAAGGCCAGGTTGGACACAGGGGCTTGGTGCAACCTGCTCTAGTGGAAGGTGTCCCTGCCTGTGGCAGGGGGGTGGAGCTGGATGAGTTTTAAGGTCCCTCCCAGCCCAAGCCAGTCTACAATTCTATGAATAGCCATCCTGACTGGGTTCCCTAAGGTGAAACATCAGCCATTCTTCTGCTCCTTCTTTCATAATTATACCCTTTGCCATATTCTGTTCCTACATATCCTTTAACTATTTCTTTATTCCAGTTGACTTCCCACAGCAACGTCCCTCACTCCAGCAGTCTCACCCTCTAGCACAGAAAAATGTTGATGATAATCTCTTTTTTCCTTCACATCACATAGAAATAAGTGCCAGCTTTTGTTATGGCTACAAAACATTGTCCTCTCTCAGCAGAGGATTCCCTTTGGATAATTGCTTATGCCAAAATAGTACCTTCCCAAGCATCCCTCATTAACTATCCCCCTGGTCAACATTTCCAGGACCTTCCTACTACAAAAACACTGTGACACTGATGTCATGATTTAACGCGAGTTCAGCTTAAACAGTCTAGCTCAGGGAAGCGAAGCCACATAGCGTTTTGAGGGAAGCATAGCCATGACTACAGAGAAATACTCAGAGTAAATACTCAAGGTGGTGGTGGTGTGGAAAACCTTAGCTGAGCCCTGTTTTGTGGCAGCATTATGGTTCCAGTGATGCTAGAGGCACTTGGAGGATGCTGGGTATGTCAATCCTCATGACTCCAGACGTCCACGTGCAAAGCCCATTTATGCCACTTGCATTGTGAATGCAGACAAGTGACTTCAAGCTTTTGTGCTTCCTTTCTTCAGGCTTAAAAGGACGGTGAAAAGCACTTCCCCCATCACAGGAGAGCCATATTGCTGCTGAAGCGGACCCAAGGAAAGAGCCCACAAAGGCTTTCCACAAGGATGCTGTGCAGTAGGATTGTCCACCCGGCCTAAGGTACCTGCTGAACCTTTTGTCTTGAGGGGGAAAAGAGCTATGTACGAGCAACATCAGGCCAGCCATGCAGGTCTGAGTACAAAACAGTGAGGCTGGCACATCCAGCTCCTCAGCTAAGCATGGCAACAAAGACAAGGGGGAAAAAAGGGACTAAAATTCAAATACTGCCATTGCTTTCATGGTAATCAGCACAGCATTATGCAGAATGAGTTGTAATTTTACACTGACGGCTATTATCTTCTGGCAGCCACCATGACTTAAACAAATGTCTGATATTGCAAGGGGCTGCCTTTTTTGTGCCTTTGACAAGAACCTCACCACAATAAGGAGCCCAAAGAGAGGGAAACGCTGTTCTGCAGCCTCTGTTTCTCTCCTGATGTATGAATCGTGGCAGTCCTTCCTTGGCGCTCATTATGCTTGGTGCTTGCGGTAGCGCTTTGATGTCAACCTCGCTTGAAGTGCCTTTTGCATAGCAATAGAAGAAACGAGCCCTGTGGACTTTGCTTGTAACATTCTCCCTTTCTTCAGATGGAGAAGTGCTCAGAGTGAGAGGGGACGCAGGGATAAACACCACAGCTTGACCCAACCTGACAGATTCTGAATATGAATGAGGAATGTCAAAGCAATATGCTTGAACAAAAACATTTCATCTTATTCTTTAATGCCTTTTAGATAGGCAAAGCAGGCAGCAAGTGCCTCAGTAATAAGTGATTAAATAACTCTTTGGATCTACAGGTTCATGGCAAATTGTCTGATCTTCCTTACAATTGCTAAAACAAGGGAAGTAGGAAAGCAAGGAGCATGAAAGAATACAGAGGATGAGAAATACTCTATTTTGCCTTGACTTCTGTCTTGTCTTTTCAATCAAATCTTGAACTACCCCAGTGACTGTGAGAGCTTCATGAGCTGTCTGGTCCCGGACACTGAAGAGGATCAAACACAAAATAGGATGAGGCTCCAGAGCTGAATTCTCCAGTCTGGGTTCATTCATAATATGAATACATCTCCTGCCATCAGGCTTTGCTCATTCAAGATGCCTGGGTTGCTCAGGCTCTCCCAGCAACCACAAGAGCACCCTGCCAATCCACAGGGATTTCCTATAGTGCTCTTTTTTGACAAAAATCAGGATTTTTAAATCAAAGCAACACGGCTCAGGCCAGTGCCCCATCCATGTCCAGCCTGGCTGGGTTTCAGTCAATCTCTTCATTACATCCTTGAGTTTTGATAGGAAAAAAAGGAGAATTGAGTACACTTTCTAGGAAAACTCTGTAGGAAAAGATTCTGCCTTTCAAGCAAACCAGCTGTAATTTGCCCAAAGCTGATCCACGTCTTTGGTTTCTGGGGATACTCCTAGTTTTTGTCTGGCTACTTCCGATGGTTTATTTCAGGTGTTGTTGGCACGAGTCGAATATTTCTGGGCACTTTTTTAAAGCTTTTAAGGGTTTTTTTTTGCTTTTATTCTGGAAGCGTTCGTGTGCCCAACAGCTGACAAGCTGTGTCCAGCTCGAGCAGCTTGTCCAATAAAATATATTAACATTCCCTACAGCCTTGATGCATTTCTGGGATGCTCAGAAGATGAAGGGCGGCCATTCCCACCTCAAAGCCTCTTACCAAGTGCTCTGCTTGATATGTAAAAACCTCGCTGGCCTGAGGCATTTGTAATTTAAAGTTATGGGGATATAAGGCACTATCCCCTTCAATTCCCATTGGGCCAGATTCATTCCCCCCTGTAGCATCAGGAGACTTCTTGTTTTAGGATTATTAGCCACTTGTGAAAATCTTGCCTGGTGCCACCCAAAGCTCCTTCCCCCAAATAAAGATGTTTTGCAAAGTTGCTTTTTCCTTGCAATACCTTTTCTTCTCCTTTTTTAGGGTAGGGTTAGGGTTAGGGTTTCTAACATCTCTTTCTGAGACGCTGCATGCTGTCAAATATATGAAAGGCAAAGTGTGGTGGTCCAAAGGTCCCCCAAGGCATGGGGACAGCCCTCCTATGTGGCTACAGCACATTTGTCCAGGACTTTGTCCAGTGACTGCTTTGGTCTGGAGGCACACGAGCTCAACATCAAACCAGCCGCATTCACGTAAAGCCATTTTTGTTCATCTCAAAGACACAGGCATTCTCCTTGACCACCAGCAGCAGGCACAGTTCTGTAGCCTCTCCATTCCCCTCCTCCCCTATGCTTTGGCTGGGCCCTGGTGTCCTCTCATGTTTGAGATCTTCCTTTTTATCTCCGATTCAGCCTTGAGAAGAGTAAACTCTTCGCAGCCTGCCTGGCTGGAGCCAGAAAGGAGCTACTCCCCAATAAACATCTCCTTTGTTTTGACCAGGAATGTTATCTGGGTCATTGTTTTACTTTCCTGCTTAGCACAGCTCAAGGTAACCCAAAAGCACATATAAACCATAACATCAGGCACTCCCAGTTTGCAGGGTCCGTCTTCACCCATCCTTCGGATGCTCACCTCACCTTTTCCATCCTATTCCCTGGTATGTCAAAAGCTCATGAGATTACTCAGTTCCCAATGATGGTGTCTCATCAATGCTCCCGTGGGCAGGATTTGATGGGGTAATTCTGCACAGAGGATGTGGCCAGATTCTCATCCCTCTATGAAAGTGGGATGTCCCTCATCCACCTGAAGAGGGTCTCAAGAACAAATCAAAGGCTGAGCTCCGTAACAGTGAGCAGGTCTGTGATAAGAAAATAACTAAGAATTCAGAGTTGACTTCTATTTCTCTGCTCAGCTCTGTGTTTACCTCTAACATCAGCATCACGGCAGGTCTGTGTTTCCATATAACACACACCCACCCTCTTAGATAATTACACTTAATTGCTAGTGTCGGTGGCTCAGACGTCTGCCAGGCTCCACCATGATTATGGTGACAGTGCTCAGTAGCTGAGCAGGTCCACCACGTGTGGTCCAAGCTGCACCCCAAGGATGCCTGGTGCCGCTTGTGCCCCAGCCCTGCTCTGCTGGCATCTCTGAGAAGATCAGAACAGACCCACGATCAATTATGGTGGGATGCAGAAGTCTGTGCAGGCAACTTGGGCCAGTAGGGATATAGGAGGTGGGAACAGTCCCTTTCATCTCAGCAAATAAACTCCCAAGGATAAAGATGGTGATGGAGCTGAGAGCAGCTGAGTTTATCACAGCTTTTAATTTAGAAGAAACAACCTGCTAATGTGTGCTCCGAGCAGATGGATGTCACACAAGCCAAGGTTTTAGGAAGCATTCCTGATTTTTCCAGACTTATCTTCTTAAGACCTTCCCATTACCTTTTTTTAGCCTCTTGGAGATCAGCAAAGGTCCAATTGGGATGGTGGTGGAATAGCAGCCAGGGAAAGGAGGGAGGCACTTATTGGAGGCCAGGATCGAGAGCACTGAGGCTGGTGTAACTTCTGCCCTGTGGGGATCTGCAATGGATTACCCCTTCCAAAGAGCAGGGAATTTGGAGCTGTTGTTCCTCTGCTCATTGTGTGTTTCTCACCTAGGAAACATCTTCTTGGAGGGAAGGATCTCACAGTGCCTTACAAAGGCAATAGTGTGGCCCCAGCAGATAATTTAAATGCCAGATTTGCAAAATCCTCTTTGCCAGAGGTTCGTTCATTCCTCAAATGGAGTATAAAGAGATTTGCTATTTTTCTGCCTGATTTTCCAAGCCCTTTGCTTGCTCTTAGGTTTCCAAAACACCCAGCCCTGCAGGGAGGTTAGCAAGGGCTTGGTGTTCACCCCTTCGAGTACAAGTCAGTGCGAGTGGGCACACGATCACTCATAGCCTGCCTGGCTGCTCGTCGATGCGCACAGCACCAGGAACAGGATTTTACTGCCAAATAATCCTTCATTCTTGAAATCCTCTTCCCCAGGACTCTGGAATATCAAGAAGTAAATGCTAATCTCGGTGACTCCCTGCGCCACATCCACAGAGCTTGTTCACAGCGTTTATCTGCGTCATTTCAAGCCAAATATTGTCGCAATACTTCTTCTTGGTAATGATTTGAAAAAGCCACTGCAATGTGCCACCTGCCCCTCTGCACACTGTGTCTGCCCCATTCCTTTACTGGCAGCTACAGGAAACAGATGCCAAGGTGCGGAAGATAATTTCCCCATGGCAAGGAACATCTGGCCCTTTGGCAAACTCAAACAACCCTCATGCTGAACAACACCTCCAGTGCTGCTTTTGGTTGTACAATGCGGATGTACGTGAGCTGGCAGTAAAACCCTGCTCTTCCAGACACCTTCTGTCTTCAGGTGACTTTTGAATGTAGAAGATTTGTGGCTTTGCCCAAAGGACTTGGTTTCTTGGAAGCTTCTCAGCTTATCTATGGCACCCTTGTTTCTCAGCTGAGCTTCTTTGCTAGCCTCAGACCTAACCACCCTCCTGCTATTTACAGTGGCCTCTTCTTTCCACATAAAAGGTTTATGTTATGTACTGCACCAAGGTTTGCTGACCTTTTCCTGACACACCTCACTGTTGCCTTCTGTTTGTCTCAGCCACCTTCAAGCAGCCCTCTGAAAAACCTAAATTAGTAGTTCTATTGCTCCTGTTGTCAGTGGCCCAGAAGACATAAGAGATATTTGTCCCAGCAGGAGTTATAGCTAGGCAGGATTGTCTTCTATAGGGTCTCTCTTTCTACTGAGTCTAGATGGAGCCTCAAATGACCATGGTCTCATCTTGGTCAGCTTAGTGATATGCCAATTACGAGTTAGCTAACACAGCTACCTGGGCTAAGATCTGGGCTCTCAGGCAGGGTGGGATGCTCCAGGTCCCAATCCATAAAGATTTTGTGGATATCTGCTTTGTGAATGCATCACAGGTAGAAAACAGCCAAGAGCCACACAAGGTGCAGCGCAGTGAGGAAAGTAACCTTCCACTAACATGAGTTTTTTGCCTTCTGTCTTCTATCAAATGTAGAGGCATTAAATTAAGTGATTTCCTCCTCTTTTATTCATTTCCCAATACCCAGCAGGTTTTTCATGTATTAACATTTGCTATAGTAGAGTGGTGAATTATTGTGGTAGAGCTCAACTACTGTGGCTGGAAGAGTTTTGCAAAAACAGTGTTTTTCTATTAGACAAACATGGAGTTTTGGTTAGTCTGAGGTAGCAGCAAATGGAGCAGAAATGAAAAGCTTGGAAAGTTAAGAGACTGCTCTCTCTGGTTTGCTACTTACATAGGAGGCATTCTTGAGTTTATAAGAAACTTTTTGCTCCTCCTTAATCCGATGCTGCTCTTTGCCAGGAACTGGAGCATAAGAATTACAAATAGTGGACCATCCTGCACCAATTATGAGACATTCACACCTTGAATGAAGCCTATTGCTACGAGCAATCTATTATTATTTGTCGTTTTCCCAGTACAGATGGGGAAAACTGGGCTGCTTTGGAAACAGGATCCCACTGTGTGTTGACAGAATGAAGGATGATGGACGGGGTTTGGGATGCACATCTTGTTGCTTCTGGGGCACATCCTGCCTGCAAGGGAGAAGAGGAATCCAGGAGCGTAATTATCATGGTCTTCACTTTGTTCCTCCCCAAATCCACCAAGAGGCTCATTGAGGAGGGTTTCTCCCTCAGGGATTTCATTTCAGCAGCTCTAGCTGAGCAGTGAAGGACCACCAGCTCCCTATCACACCCATGGGCAAAAGGCCTGGGAGACCAGGTCAGCACAAAGCTAGGTGTGGGATAGCTGCTCTCGTGAAATGGCTGCGGGTGAAGTGTCTGAGTGGAAAAACTTTACTAAGAGGTGCATTGTGCTGCCTAAAAATAACTACTGCTTCTTTACCCAAACCACAGCCCTCCGGAGAGCTCTGGTATTTAAGCACATTTGGATGCAAAGAGGAATCCTAATCAGGGAGATGTTTCACTTTGGCCACGGACCTCTCTGAAGTCATTGAGTCACATTTGCAGAGGTGAGGGGAGAACTTGGCCATCACCCATGCCTACGCACTGCTGCAGCGAGGTTGCTGGTTTAGTGTTTTCTTTAATTGGGGTGATCGCTTGCATGCAGAAGAGCAAATTAAAATCCCATGAACTCGGCTATATAAAGAAGCTCACAGCTCGGCGGACAAGGCTGGATGGGCTGACATGGAATCATGGAATCGCTTTGGTTGGAAAAGAGCTTTAAGATCATCGAGTCCAACTGTTAACCCAACACTGCCAACTCCACCACTAAACCATGTCCCAAAGCACCACGTCTACATGGCTTTTAAATACGTCCAGGGATGGCAACTCCACCACTGCCCTGGGCAGCCTGTTCCAATGTTTCTCTCGACCCTTCACCAACTTCACTGCCTTCCTTTGGAAGCACTCCAGCACCTCAGTGTCTTACTTGTAGTGAGGGGCCCAGAACTGAGCACAGGATTTGAGAAGCAGCCTCACCAGTGCCCAGTACAGGGGGATGATCACTGCCCTGGTCCTGCTGCTATACCATGTCCATGACATGAGCAGGAGGTATCACTTGTCACCCCATCCTCTGCCCCGTGGGAGAAGATCCCTTCCAGACACCGTGTTTGCCTTTTCAGGAGTGTTTACCTGGAGGGAAGAGGCTGCCCAGGACCTGGTGTCTTCCCATGGGCTGTCTGCAGCATACTTTGAGGACACCACAACCTGTGCCTCCAAGCTCTCTCCTCATCTGCCTCCCCCATCAGCGGGACTCCTGCGTCTTCCCCTCAAGCAGGTGGATGCTTTGAATGGGAATAGAATAGAGGCATAGAATAGCATCATAGAATCAACTAGGTTGGAGGATGAAGGTCAAGGAATCCAGCGGCTCCCATCCCTTCACCACCCTCACCCTGCTGGGGGCTGCCCTTCGTGGAGCTCAGCTTTGCTCCTTCCACAACAGCAGATGATTCGAATATGATATAAAAACTAAGAATAAACCAGTCCCACAGCACTTGTACTCTCTGAACTGCCTCTTTTTCTTCTTTTCCTTTCTCTAAATTTAAGATGGTGCCGGTCACCTTTGCTCCAAAAATACACAAAGCTGCTGCATAACTATTTTCCAAATAATTAATCTTTCCAGTGGAATAACTTAAAGCCCCACGTTTCCTGTTATGTTCTACAGCTGCAATTTGTAACGAGAGATCCCGCGCTGCGCTATGTGGGCAGAGGGCCAAGGACGTGGTGCTTTACCTACACAAGAGCCCTACATAAATAATCCTTGGCTGCAAGTTAAACAGTTAGGTACTGTTCGGCTCAAGAAAAAAGGAGGGAGAAAACAAAAGCCTTTCTCCTGGTTGTCATTTCACAGCTCAACACTGAATTTCCTGTGCTATTCTATCATATTCTGTAAACTTTGGGCGCTGGGAATGCCCCTTCTCATCTGCCAGGGAAATAGGTGCTCAGTCCCACCACCAAAAAGTGGTTTTATTGATCAGTTTGTATTTCAAGCAAGTATTTTGTCTGCCATGAAGATTATAGCCTCCTTTATAGCTGGGATCTCAAGATACACCAAGCACAAGCACAGCAATCCTTGTTTTGCTGCCCTAAGCCAGGCTTGAGGTGGAAATGACGGGAGATGGACAGGAGATAAGGGAAGCACCCGGTGCCCTGGCTGGGACAGCCCTTGGCGGGCCACGGGAGCCAGGCATAAATCAGAGCTGCCCTGAGACAGCGAGAAAGGATGCCAGGAGCTGCGCTGGTCCCCTGCCAGCTGCAGCATGGGGCAGCCCCCAGATGATATAAAGCCTCCATTGGCAAGACTTCATCCCTCCTCTGCCTGGCACAACCGGCAGCGCCGTCACGCTGAAGCGTGGTGGGTCTGGGCTCCCGAAATCCCTGACTCTAGCTTGCCACGTGCGTTTTATACATCCATAATAAGAGCATCACGTGCACTGGGGAGGGAAGGGGATGCAGGGTTTAGTTGCAATGGTAGCAGTGTTTATAGGTGCTATAAATCATTGTCATAATCATGCGTGCTGCTATTATTCTTTCAGGATAACAGTGAGAAGGACTGAGATATGGTAAAAATCAGTTGTTAATCATAGTATTCTCAAATTGAGGGAAAGCATTTCAAAGGCTTAGCCCCCCTCCCTCTAAATCAGCAAAGCATGTGTGTATAATGTGTATGCTCATGGGACAAACTTCCATTTCATCCCTAAAGATACAGCAAGGAGCAAAACAGGAGCTTGCTATGGGACGGGGAGGTCTAAAAGCATCTAAGCCAGTTCAGCATCTAACTCCCTGTGCTGTCAGTAGGACTTTAAACATCTATTTGCACTTCCAGGCTGCTAAATACACTCAAAGCATCTACCCCATGGTGAATGGGGTCTAATGTGGGGAAGTGGGATAGAGCGGAGGATGTGTCCTTGTAAGATCAGACGCTGGCTGCTTGCCTCCTCTTTTTGGTGAGGAGACAAGGATCAGAGTATGTTCCCTAAATCACAGCTCACCCAGCCCAATGAGGGAGCAAGCCTGGAAAGACTGCTTCCAGCACCTCCAAATTTGCAGGATATCCCTATCTATTCTGGGGGGTGACATCAGACCTCCAGGCTATGGAGTGGGCTTGCTGGGAGGCACAAGCAAGGAGGCCAGGGGCCGCGGCTTCTCCTTGGCTCTATACACGTCTCCTGCTCACACTGATGGGATTTATCCCAGGTGATGGAGAAGAGCCCAGTGCCCATGTCAGGATCAGTCCTGCCCTGGTGTCTGGGATATGCGGCATTGCATTAGCCACAACATACAGGAGTAACCCGTCAAAAGGGAAATGATTTGATATTAAGCAAACAGGAGAACAGCTTCCAAAAGGCATGAAAATTATTTTGTTTCATGCTTAGCATAACCCTATTACCACAACATCCTGACTGAATTATGCCAAACTTCCCATGCAGACACACACACAGACAAACAAAATCCCCTTTTGGGCTACTTATCAACAGCGAGAAAATTCAGTCAGGAAGCTCCTGAAAAGAGGGAATTTGAATAAAAAGTGTCCTCTGGAACGTAACTACAAAGTGGGTATCATCATGCTTTGATATTTATAATGGCAATTGTTCTCCTCATTGTGAAATGCATTTCTTTTGTACCAGCAAATCCTTGGAAAAAGCTTAATCTCGGACACATTGTGCATTAGGAAACCACTTGAATTAAGATATCTTTGAGACACTGATCAATACGGTGGCCAGGAAGCCCAGGAGGAAAAAAAAGGGGGAAATTATTTCCTTCCATCAAGAGAGGGCTTTTTATTGTAAACACGGATGGGGGTAGCTTACACTGCATTATGAGAAATGACGCTTGTGTCTTCACTTTGCCTATCCAAGATAAGAGCTGGCGGAGTTGCACCGAAGCAAGGTGCTAATTGTGCTTCAAGAGCATTTAACATCCTCCTTGCACACGGGTAACTACCCCACATGTCATTAAACTCTGGGCATCTAACAGAGCTGGTATCACTGAACTGGAGAAGCAATTAAATCACAGTCATTGCTATAGTGTTTCAGTGGGTGATTGGGCTGTGATGATGGAAAAATGAAGCCCTTGCAAGCAGGCTGTGGAAAGAGATGGTCTGAAAAGAATGAAACCTCACCTTGTTTCATTAGCTGGCTCTCAGCAGCTAAGGAGGTGTCTATCGCATCGGCACACGCGTCAAGATTCATAGGGGCTGCCTAAAGCTACCAAAATATTGACTGAGCTATCAAAACACCAGGGTTATTAACACAAAGACCTCTTTGCTTTGTAGATAGCTAATTTTGGGGGGCCTGGGAGTGCAGGTTCTCAGGGCAGGCATGGCTGTGACCTCTTGGTTCCAGCAAAAATAAACAGCAGCAGAGGGGAGATGTCTTGGAATTAACATCATGACTTGACACGGGTAAAATCAACCCTTTGGGATGCAGGACAGATCTGGTTCCTGTATAATCATGTATGTCTGACCAGTGTGCGAGCCCTGGGCTGCTTCCTGCTCCATTCTGCTGGTGGAGAAGGACAGGCTGAGGGAGCTGCTGCTGGCAATCAATGGGAGCTGAGAAGAAGCATTAACAGTGCTAGTGGTGGCTGAGCTGGCATCAGTAAGTAAACAGTTTAAGTACCCCTGAGGGGTTACCTTATAGATGGGAGTGGGTGAGTGTGTCAGGGAAGGATATGCCTTGTAAATTAAAGTGGTGAAGTCAGCTGAAACCCTTCAATCCACCTCTGGGGTCAGCCGCGAAGGTATTCCTTCAGTCCTCTGTCATGTCTCTCTCCTGACATCCTCCTCTCTTCCTCTTCAGCCCTGTCCCTCCAGCAGAAACCAAATTCATTAGATGGAAAGGGACCCAAAGCTGTGTCTGTGTCTCAGCTCTGGCACCGCTGGCCTCCATCCTCCCACGTTATCCCGCGAGGTTCTGTATCCAAGCACCCTCATGCCACCCTCTGGGGCATGCACAACCCCCTTCCCCACCACACCATGAAACCCTCTTGTTGGCAGGCTGCAGCAGAGAGCTGATGCTATTTTAAACACTGAAAAAACCCAACAAAAATAGCAAGAATGACTTTGCACTGTATGGGGTGCTGCACACGGAGCACACAGTGAGCCTGGTGTTTGGCTTTGGGGCTGCTCCCCGGCTCTCTTATTTATCAGTATGTCAGATGAATGCACAGAAAAGGTTTTTCCCCAAGGTTTTGGGTAGAAAAGCCCCAATGAGGTAAAAGTAAAGAGCCAACGTCTTCCTTTCTCCTAGGGGAGTCCCATGGAGTCATGGTATTGCCTGCATTAGGAGTGGCTTGGGTACAGCTGGGCTTTTCCTGTGCCAGTGGCTTAAGTGATCAGCACAACGCCACATATCTCTACTGCTGCATTTTTAGCCCCATCACAGCCTAAACAAGCTCCAAGTGGCAGCTGTGGGCACACGGGCAGCCTTGGCTCAGCCAGCAGAGCTGCATTCAAGGGAGCAATCCGGCACCCAGGCAGCCCATGAGCTCCCCAAGCCCCTTGAAATCAGGCTGGCAAGCCAAGGGCTGGCCGGCAACCAGGGCGAAAGCTGCCTTCAGCACTGCTCCAGGCTGAGCAATTCCAAGGATGGCAAGGGCTGGAGCAAAGGAGCTGGGTCCGGCCAAGTCCCTGAGCAAGCCCACAGGCAGAGCACAGCACAGGGGTATTCAGCTTGTGCATGGAAACGACACGCAAGCAGTGTCAGCACCACGCTGGAAGCAGGGATGCCAGTCCATGCTATGCTTCCAGTGTAATGGAATTATTCTGGGTTTCTGTGAAGCTTTTCTCAAAAGTAATCTGTTTTCCTTACTTTTTTTTTTTATTTTATTTTTCATTTAGCATCTTCTTTTCTTTTTCATCAAGGAAAACTGCAAAAGGGAAAGAGAGGCCAAACCAGGTGAATAAACAGAAACCAAAACGCTTTAAAAGCTCTTCATGAACACTTTTTGTTTCACAGCAAAAGAAGTGCAGAGTAAAAAATCCTTGCATTTTCCTTGCTCTTGCTCTTTCTTCATGTATGACAAAACCTTGAGTCCGCTTTTTGCATCAGAATCATCCCAAAGACTGCATACCACCTGGTAATGGCTTTGTGTCTGCATAACTCTTACTAGACATCAGGGAATCCCTATCAGCAAGTTGCCCCAACCCTGGAAAACCTTTTAACAGCTCTTGCATGGAAGAGATAGAAATCCAGGATGAATTTGGCCTTATTTTTACCACCGCTTGCAGAAATGCATAGTTTGGGTAGTTTCTCCCGAGTTTGAAGCAATGGGGGGCAAAAGAGCAGAGAAGGTTGGGGAAGAAATGGAAAGGGCAGGATGAGAGATCACAAATAGCTCAGGGGAAGGGATGTAGCAGGAAAAGTGATGGATTGGGGGGAAAAAAGCAAGCCAACCAAAAAGTAAAATAAACTTAGAGAAATGTGGAGGAGTTCCAGTGAACGGGGAAAGAGAAACAACCTGGAAACAGCAGGAAGCAATGGGGATGGTATATTTAGTTAAGCCACTGGCACTTTCCTCTGCTGGGAAAAGTGACAATTGCAGGGTTTAGGTCTTAATCCAACAACGGAATTTCAACATGGGCTTAGTTTTAAAGATGTGAGCAACTCTCAGGATTTCAGTACAGAAAGGTAGATCCCAGCTCATATCAAGTGCGTCAGCATGGACCTCAGTGCCAGGAAAAAAGGTGTCATGAGACCTCATGAGAACTTACTTGGAGTACTGTGTGCAGTTCTGGTGTCCTCAACATAAAAAGGACATGCAACTGTTGGAACAAGTCCAGAGGAGGGCCACGAGGACTATCAGGGGACTGGAGCACCTCCCATATGAAGACAGGCTGAGAAACTTGGGGCTGTTGAGCCTGGAGACCTCATAGCAGCCTTCCAGTATCTGAAGGGGGGCTATAGGGATGCTGGGGAGGGACTCTTCATTAGGGACTGTAGTGATTAACTGGTTAAAACAGGGGAAGTTTAGATCGGATATGAGGAAGAAATTCTTTACTGTAAGGGTGGTGAGGCACTGGAATGGGTTGCCCAGGGAAGTTGTGAATGCTCCATCGCTGGCGGTGTCCAAGGCCAGGTTGTACATAGCCTTGGGTGGTATGGTTTAGTGTGAGGTGTCCCTGCCCATGGCAGGGGGTCAGAACTATGTTCTTAAGGTCCTTTCCAACCCTAATTATTCTATGATTCTATGTTTTGAACTTCTTTTAAGTCACATCTTTTATTTTTCCCTGTGCAAAACCAGACATACCAAAATCTATTTGGATTAACAAGGACATGGAGGAGGCTGCTGGTTGACGGGGAAACAGGGTTTGAGGTTTCCCCAGGACTGAGGCAGGTCTGCTTGGGAAGGCTGCTCTTGCTCTCGTTGTGTTTTGCTGAGAGTATAGCCTGGGACCAAATCAGCATCATGGAAGCATTTCCAGCATGACGGAGAAATGCAAGTGGCCAGTGGGACACAGGCACCCAAGACATCACATCCTTGTGAATGGGACTTGCCTGGTGCGGAGGATACAGGGACAAGGCACAACTGCCTCTGTCCCAGTATCTTGCAACCTGTATGAAGCTTGGCTTGGCTGCAAAGAGCACCTGAGGGGGAGCCTGGCTCCTACATTCAGAGCTCTATTTATAATATTTTATATGGTATAATATTATTATAATAGCTTACTGCCCCTCTACTCTGCTCTTGTGAGACCTCACTTGGAGTACTGTGTGCAGTTCTGGTGTTCTCAGCATAAAAAGGACATGGAACTGTTGGAACAAGTTCAAAGGAGGGCCATGAGGATGATCAGGGGACTGGAGCACCTCCCATATGAAGATAAGATGAGAAAGTTGGGGCTGTTCAGCCTGGAGAAGAGAAGGCTGTGTGGAGACCTCATAGCAGCCTTCCAGTATCTGAAGGGGGGCTATAGGGATGCTGGGGAGGGACTCTTCATTAGGGACTGTAGTGATAGGACAAGGGGTAATGGGTTCAAACTTAAACAGGGGAAGTTTAGATTGGATATGAGGAAGAAATTCTTTACTGTAAGGGTGGTGAGGCACTGGAATGGGTTACCCAGGGAAGTTGTGAATGCTCCATCGCTGGCGGTGTTCAAGGCTGGACTGGACATAGCCGTGGGTGCCATGGTTTAGTGGGAGGTGTCCCTGCCCCTGGCAGGGGGCTTGGAACTGGATGATCTTAAGGTCCTTTCCAACCCTAACTATTCTATGATTCTATGATTATTCCCAAACCCACTGTCTCCTCTTAAAAGTCAGCCTAGACAGAAGTTCCATATCAAGAATTTTATTCACTGGATTTTAGGGGGGGTTTTTTGAGGGGAAGGCAGGATTGCTAGTTCTTTTTGCACCCATCCTCCCAAAATGCTCACGAAACCATGTGTTTTGAAGCTTACATTTTTCAGACACTGAGAAAACAGTGATGCTTGGAGTCAAACAGTTTGAGAGTGAATATCTCCAACGTGGGATGGTCCCACTCCCTCTAAGCAGCATTTTATCACTTGCCACCAGCACTGCAGACTTCTCTAACACAGCAGAGCCCACCATGGGCTGTTCATTAAGTGCCAGTGACCACTGTTGATAGTGAAACAGATTAACCATCATCCTCCTCCTCCTCTGTGCTGGGTGTTCCAATTTCCACAGAGAGCGGGCCTCCTCTGGCAGAGGCTGCTCTTATCCAACTCCATGCTGCACCAGAGCTTCAGTATCTTCAGGAGATTTAGGAAATCAGGATGCCTGGAGGGGTCTCCAGCTGCTGGATGTGGTGCTATCCCACAGTGAGATGGTTCCTCTGACTGAAATTGATGTGGTGCTGGTGGACTCCATGGAGACCTCCAAACTGGGAGAAATCACCATCTTCCTTGAAAAGCTGCACGTATCGTGGCATTGGCTTGGCAGAGACCTGCCTGTGTCAGCCTGGCATCTTCTTGTTTAACCAGTGGATTTTTGAGCAGATTGACCCAGATAGGAAGAATTTGCCAGTGGGTTACTCCACTTCTTCCCACCGGATTGAGGTGAGCAATTTCCACAACATTCCGTAGTGGAAGTCTTCTTTTGGAAGACAATTGAAACCAATGAGATTTGGCCAATCTGTCCTCATACTTTTATCATAAGTCACTGAAACTGGTGTCTGATAAGCAGATCTCCATTAACTGTGCTCCTGCAAATGTACATCAAATTGCGTCTGAGTTTGCAAAACCTCCCAAGGAGCAATGGAAGGAATACAAAGCAGATGAAGAAATGACTGATATGAAGCAGGTCAGGATGCTCAGAAAATATAGCAGTGCTGCAAAAAAAAGAGAAAATGAGTCTCATTTTAATTAGTATAAAATGTCCTCCCCATATTTATGCAAGCACTTTATACTGTCTTAGACACAGGTTCTTTGCAAGAAGTGTTTTACCATAGCTTGCTGCTATGGGGCTGACAGTGGGAGCTCAGAGAAGAAAGCACCAGGTCCTCAAACAGCCCTGAAATGTGGATTAAGACAGCAACAGTTTAAAAAGACCAGGCAGGAGCAGCAGCCTTATTTACAAGAGGGTTACCTGCAGTGGCGAGGGATGGTGGTAGCAGGGAAGGGAAATTTGGGCTTGAAATCCTCTCTAGCATCCCCAGGTCTTTGCCTTTAGTCCCATTTGAGAACAGCCTTTAAACCTATGGAGAAGGAATCACTGGTTGGTGGCACTGAACCAGCCTTCCTATCTTGCCCACTTACTGTAGCACCTCTTGTTCCTCCTCTGACCCTTACTACGGGGTGAGGAGGAGCGAAGTGCGGGAGTGAACAGCACAGCAGGACTGAGATCCCCCAACATCCAGGTCAGGCAGAGACACAGACCTCGGATGCCCATTTATTCCGGTAAGAGACAGTTCCCGGTGCCAACCGGGGCAGCCATAAGAGCAAGACCTAGAATAGGCTTTGCAGTGCCGGGGCGAGGCGAGGCGGCTCCTCAGGACGTGTGGCTCATTTCCCTTCCCTTTCCTCCCCGAGACAGACTGCGGCAGGCAGCGTGCAGCCCCCTTTGCACCTCCCGGCCTCCCTCTCCCAGCCCGGTCCGTGCCAAGCCCAGCTGCTCGGCGCCGGGTGCTGCTGCAGCTCCCGCTCCTGCTGGCACGGCTGCTGCCGAGCGGAGCCGGGGAGGGCCATAATGACGCACCCGATTGGTATTAGAAGACTTCACCGGCTATTTATAGGCCCCCGCCGACCGCAGAAGGCTCTCGGCCTCTTTTTTCCCTCCCTCCCTCTCTGCCTTGCTCACTGGCTTCAGCTCAGCGCAGGAGGGAGAGCAAGGAAATGCTGTAAATAAACCAATGGGTCCAAGCGCGACATTCCGGAGCACAGTAAAGTTTCTGCCCCTCTGTTATTGAAATCATAGGCACATTCAGTCTGAACAATCATTTCTAGCATGCCAGCTTTTTGCTCTGGTGTTCTCCCCTCCAGCTTTTTCAGCCTGGATTTCTTCCCTCCCCCCCCCCCCCCCTTTTTTTTTCCTCTTTTCCCCTCTCCATTTTTGCAGTTTCACTTTCCAGTTCCTGGCATTGACTTGGCTATTCCTCAGCAGGGCTGGATGAAGCCCAGAGCGGGGGAGACCTCTCTATTGAGCTTAACAAATGTCCCCAGCTCCTGCCAAGCGCTTCCCTGTGTGTCTCTTTCCAATAGCCAGGCTGAGCCCTGACCCTTATTCTGGCACACATCATCTTCTGGTGCTCTCCTGACCACAGGGCCATGCTACAGCTCCCTGGTCACTCGCTGAAGGACAGTACCCTTGACACTGACATGTCTCTCCAGCCCTCACGTTGTACCTGTGCTGGTGGGTGAGTTGATGAGGACCAAGCTGAGCCGCGGCTGGAAACGGCACCCATGTGTCAATCCCAGCTGATCCTTCAGTGTGGATAACCACAGCAGTAAGTTTGGGATCTCTGTTGCAGGAGCACAGCCTGCCCCAGCTCGGGGCAAAGGTAGCGTTTGGAAATGTGAGTGAAAAAATCTGTACACCTGGATATGGGCAGCAAGGTAAAACCCATGAATAGTGTCCACAACAAAGGCACTGATGGAGAAGTAAAGCCATTTACAATCACTTCAGTGAAGTGAAAAATAGAGGTCACTGGAGGTGCACATCTTTTTTTTTTTAACAAAACAATGCTGATTTTCACAGTATTTATTGTCAGGAGCATTTCTAACAAAAGCACTCCCGTCCGCATGCAGGCCCTTGGGCTTACAACATGGGTAAGAGAGGATACTTGTGGGAATTAAATCTGTCACAAGACGTTTTCCTTCTGCTTTCTCATTGAATTAACCGTTGCCCTACCTGGGAGACTCCATTCCTTGCAGCCCCATCATTACCGCAGAGATAAAGCAATCGAGGGGTAGGGGTGCCTCCTTAGGAGAGATGAGTCTTATCCTTAAATAAATCACTTTGCCTCTCTGTTTTTGTGTGGCATGCTGCTCCACGCTTATCTCTTTGAACTTGCAGGTGCTGGGGCCATGTCCTGCTGCTCTCACCAGGTGTTTCCTACAACTAAACCTTGCTCACAAGGACCACACAAAAACATCCCTGCTACAAGAACTTGACACTTGGCATTTGACAGAAGAACTGTGCTTGGTTCATTGCTATTATTTCTTGTATTTTTCTCAGTGTTCCAGTTCTGCCACTTCATTCCTAAGCAGGAGAATCCCTACAGCTTTGGCCCATGTCGGCTGCACTCAGACGACAACTGGCAGTACCGAGGTGCTGCAGGTCCTCTTAAAGCTTCCAGCACACTCGGCTGTGGCAGTTTGCAAATACCCCTTAGGCATTTGAGAGGCCTGTGTAAAAGTTCTGCAAGTTTTGACAATAAATGTAGGGAAAAAATAAATAAATTAACATGTTTAAACTGTGGTTTGGACTTTATACTTAAGAGTGTTCAGTGTTGTATTTTAATACAACAAATGTCCCATGGTTTCTGGTAATAGAGTAAGACCAGCAACTCAGCACATTATCCATTCAGGTATTAGATCAGAAATGTTTGTAAACCATGCAATAAAGCTGTTTGAGCAGAGTACTTACAAGGTATTAGGGAAGTAATTTCAGTTTTTAAAGTACACAAAAAGCTGGTGTTTGGCAGTGCTGTGCAGGGACAATGACATGGGACAGCCAAGGGAAGCAGCATGGTGAAACGTGTAGGAGCAGCTTCCAAGCACACGTCAGTGGCATACTTCAGCAATAAAAACCATTACAGAGGTATTTTTTTTTTCCTTTAGCTAAAGGAGGGTCTGTTTGCTTGCAAAAAGAGCTCTGGATCTTCTCTCTTGATCACTTGTGAAGCAAGGGGATTGGGAACATGATGCTAAACTGTTGGAGCACACACATTAGCCTGCCTGTATAATGGCAGTAATGACATTAAACTCAAACCTCAGTCTTTTAAACTGCACAATTATACTGTATGTCCTGTAATAAAACAAATAATTTTGATATAACTATTTAGAAAGCTGAACCTCATTTGAGAAAAGTAAGTATATTACAGTGGTAATAACTTTGTTCCAGTTCTACCTAACCGCTGCCAACAGAGAAAGAATAAACTGCATCTGAAGTTCTAAGTGAAATGTTTAAAATGGCAATTGACTCCATCTCAGCACACGGTATTGTTATTTCTCTGCTGAATTCAGATGGTCTCCAAGAATCTATAAGCTCACTGCAGCTGGACAGTGTTTATAGACATATGGCAGAGGATGGTTTTCAAAGGAATTTAAATATTGCAGGGAGCGGTTTTATATTGCAGGGCCCCAAGTTTGCTTTGTGATAGCGGTTTACTTTCACTGTTGCTCAAGAAAGGAGCCCTCTGTTCAGAGGGAAATGCAGAAGGTGTGAAACAAACAAATAAAATGTTACATTTTCCATCCCTGGCGCAGCAGAGGAATAGGGAGCAGCATGGCAGCGAAAGACTGGATAAACAGGAGAGGCACAGGACCTGAACAAATCAGACATCTACCACTGGTTTCCATTCCCCGAGTCGATGAACATAAATTAACACCCGGTAAGATGACTGTGTTTTTGAGATAAAATTTTGCTTTCCATGAATACCCTCTAAAATGGGCTTAAAATTCTTTCCATAAACATTTCTAGCCGCTAATCTAATTGACTGGAATGTTTTCAGAAAGCAAACACAGCTGAAGGAAATTCACTGCTTTTATTCACATATAAGTGAGTATTTGCAGGTTTTTAGAGGTATTCCCCGAGGTCAATAACTAACTAACCAACCTTATTTTGTAAACAGCTATGGTGCAGTAAGGAAGTCAAGCTTGGAGGGAGGTCTTTGTGTGAAACTATCTACCAAATCATCACAATAATGCTCAAAAGAACAAGTATTTTTAGCAAGTGTTCCCTTCAACATGATACACTCCGCCGATGCTCCCTGGAAGACATAGCTGAAAGTAAAGTTCGTGTCACCAGGGCACCTGCAGGGGGGTCAGAGACTTCTGACTGCTTGAGATGTGCATGTAATAGAGAGGAATGAGGCTCCTCTTGCCACACCTTGATTTCATTTGGGCTTTGAAACCTCAAACTCTTGGGCTTTGGGGGACTTACTCTGTATTTACAAGGGTGAAAGAGGGGCATCAGGCTCCTGGGACATACACATACAGTCTGCACATACAGTATGCACCTTGAGCAGACCTGGTTGCTGGAGCTCCTTTTACTTTTGAGTTTTGTGGTTTGGTTCTTTCTAATAACTTCTGTAGCAGCATCTGTGGAAACCTTCAGGTAAAGCCAGAGCCAAAGCCAAGATGCGCAACCTTTCGTCAGAGTTTTGTAACACACACAAATTACAGAGGGTGCGCTACTGAATTTCCAAGCCAGGGACAACACATATCCCTGCTGAGCTGATCCCTATCTAAGCAGCGCTGGTTTAATTGTAAGCAGTTTGGTAGAAATGCTGCAATTTCTAAACCTGGTCGAACCAGGCACAGCTACAGGTTGGGCAGAGAAGAGATTCTGAGCAGCCCTGCAGAGAAGGACTTGGTGTTGGTTGATGAGAAAACGAACATGAGCCAGCTTCAGTGTGCGCACACAGCCCAGAAAGCCAACCGTATCCTGGGCTGCATCAAAAGGAGCGTGACCAGCAGGTCGAAGGAGGTGATCCTGCCCCTCTACTCTGCTCTTGTGAGACCTCACTTGGGGAGTATTGTGTGCAGTTCTGGTGTCCTCAACATAAAAAGGACATGGAACTGTTGGAACAAGTCCAGAGGAGGGCCACGAGGATGATCAGGGGACTGGAGCACCTCCCGTATGAAGATAGGATGAGAAAGTTGGGGCTGTTCAGCCTGGAGAAGAGAAGGCTGCGTGGAGACCTCATAGCATCTTTCCAGTATCTGAAGGGGGGCTATAGGGATGCTGGGGAGGGACTCTTCATGAGGAACTGTAGTGATAGGACAAGGGGTAATGGGTTCAAACTTAAACAGGGGAAGCTTAGATTGGATATAAGGAAGAAATTCTTTACTGTGAGGGTGGTGAAGTACTAGAATGGGTTGCCCAGGAAAGTTGTGAATGCTCCATCCCTGACGGTGTTCCAGACCAGGCTGGACAGAGCCTTGGGTGCCATGGTTTAGTGTGAGGTGTCCCTGGCCATGGCAGGGGGCTTGGTACTAGATGATCTTAAGGTCCTTTCCAACCCTAACTATTTTATGATTCTATTCTGTGATTCTATGAACTGAAGACTAGCTTGGCTCAGCTCAACTGAAGCTAACATGCTCCTAAACAAATGACCTTAAAGAACCCAACTTGCAAAACCCCAGAATAAACCACCTTGGACAGAAATCACCTTCGGCAGTGGGCTGCATTTTCAAACTTCTCTCTGTGACTGCAAAATTGAGATTTTAAATGTAAAAGCCAAGATCTTCATATAATTGCTTCCTTGCCAGCACTGGCCCTGAAGAAAAACTGCTGTATATTGGGAAAGCTGCAGCACTGCGATGATATGAAATATTACCTTGGCTGCTGTCTCTGGGAGCGCACGCGCGTGAAGCCCCCGTAGTAGGTTGTAGCAGCAGAGCAGGATGATTGCTTATAGACTTTCACCCTCCAGAAGCAATCGTGCCCAAATTCATGAGCTCGATTCCTGTCTCAATTCCGGTAGAATATTGCTGTTAAAGAAGATACAACTACAAAAGACAATCATCTATCCTGGAAATTCCCACCCCTCTCAGTTCTTTAAAGATAGATATATATATATATTTATGTCTCTACCATTCAATGGTAAATACTCTGCTCTTCATTTTATTTGTCAAATTGCCCAGAATCTGATGCAGATCCCTCATTTGTGCAGCATTCAGAAGTCACTAAGCACAAATCAGCATATAAGCACTGCTGAGGGTTGCAGAACCTTGCAAGAATTTTAACCTCTTACTTAACGACAGATCTGAAATTCTCTGCATTTGCTATCAATTCAAATATGGAGATCACTTACAAAAGTCCTTCATTATTCCCAATGATTAGCTGAAATGAATCCCTTATGCCAAGGTAACAGTCTTGGGTTTCAATAGAAAGAGTCTGTGGCAAACAAAATGTATGATCGTATTCATACATTTTAATGCACACTGCCAATCACTCAGAAGAGCAGCAAAACGCAGTATGTGTAAAATAAAAAGCAACAGAAGAACAATAGAGTGGATTGAGTTTATTCTAATGCAAGCGCAGTTAAAGCAGCAGCATTTGCAATAGCAGAGCTTGGCAGATTCCAACAGGAAAGGAAATATTAGTCAACAAATCCTTAAAGTTTTCTGAACTTGCCAGTCAGGGTGGAGAAGGCTTCAGATGCTTCCAAAGCAGACTGAAGAAACAGGGAAGATGGAATAATTAAATTACTTTCTTTTCTCAATGTTATCTTAGATTCGAAGGATTAATGGCTTTATGAAGCTGATGGATAGTGCAGTTCCCTGCCCAAGGACTTCTGCATGTAAGAAACTTCCTGGACCCTCCACACAATGAAGGCAGGAGAAACCCCAAGGCATTAAGCCAGGTATCTTTCATAGTGGTCAGGGGTAAAACTGTAACATATTGCAGCTAATTACTTAACAGTCACTGTAGGCCAGTGCGAGATGTTCAAGAACAAGACCCCACTTCTGCTCATTGATGAAAAAAATAACCCACTCCAACCCTACTAAATCTGTCTACCACCACTTTATGTTTGGGGCTTTTTTACCTTCTTCCTTTTTCTCCTGACACGATAGCCTTGCTGGTCATACTTTTCTTCCTCTTTCATATTGGAGCAATTTGAGTAGTGCCCATCCCGGCTTTCTTACAAGACGCTGCAGACTATAGGGCAGCTGGCAAGAAGATGCCTTAGATGCCAAGAGACAACTCTTTTGGTGTGTGATCCTGCTTCAAATGAGTAACTGAAATCTTCTCTTCAGCAACCTGGATCTCGATAAAAGCAAGCAGGAAAAAAAAATGCAATTAGCTCCACTATTTCTAAAGAGAAACCCAAGAACAAATTATTGCAGGTGGCAGTTTTTCAGCTCTTCAATTACTGTGGATGCCAAAGTAAGAAAAATCTGTATTTATAGCACTCTGTCCAGGGAACAAGTTTTTAAAGCAAACAAAACTGTTTATTTTTGCAGCCTGGGAGAATGACAACGTAGTCCCTTATTCTGATAGCACTGCCTCATTATCTTACACAAGTTTATCAGCTGTTTTATGCTTTTACTGAAAAAAAAACCAAACCAACAAACCCACAGGTCTTAGTTTGTGTGTAGAAATGAAGGGGCAAAACACAATTTGACCATCTCATTTCCTTCACTGGGATTAAATTTTTGGTAAGGCTCCAGTATTTGTTGGAAACTCCTAGTGGGCACTACTTCCTCACTCTACCCAAAATCAATTCATCCAATATTAATCATTTGTGGAAAAAGCGTTGCTTTTTCACACCACTGATACCCTTCCTGTCAATTGCCCCCAGCAGGACAAGGAGATTGCACTTTGTAACGCGGCTGTCAGAGCTATTACTTTTAATCTCTCATTCATCTGGTCAAATTCTGACATCACGCCTGAACCTGAGATGCACTTTGTTCTCTAAAAATGTGTCAGAATAAAGAAATATGAAAAGATGGGGGAAGGAGGTGGCAATATTCAGACTTTGAGCCGTGACACCTGTCAAACACCCGCAAAACCCAACTTCCCGCTTCCAAAGCCCGGGCTGTTCTGGGGAAGCTGAGGCTTTCAGAGTGAGCTGGCTGCATCCAGCCCCCCTTTCCCTGTCCCCCGCGGCTCCCGGCCAGCCCTTCCCCGCCCGGTGTCAGCGGGGCCGCCCCGGCTTCCCCTGGAGCAGGCCCCAGCTCCCATCTCCTTCCTCCCGCGGGAAACGACCTTGGCTGCGACGCGCTGCCCGGGGGCGAGCCCCTCTCCGCCCCGGACATCTCCCGCCCGACCGCCCCGCTCCACAGGCAGCCCATGGGCGAGCCCTTCCCCTCCCCGGGGTCTCGGAGGCGCCGGGCCCACTCCCTCCACCCCGCCTCGCTCGCTGAGGTAACCCTGGCCTCGGTGTCCCCCGCTCGCTGAGGTATCCCCGCCTCGGCCAGCCCGGTGCCCCCGCTCGCTGAGGTAACACTGGCCTCGGTGTCCCCCCCTCGCTGAGGTAACCCTGGCCTCGGCGTCCCCCCTCGCTGAGGTATCTCCGCCTCGGCCAGCCCGGTGCCCCCGCTCGCTGAGGTAACCCTGGCCTCTGTGTCCCCCCCTCGCTGAGGTATCCCCGCCTCGGCCAGCCCGGTGCCCCCCCGCCCTCGCTGAAGGTATCCCCGCCTCGGCCAGCTCGGTGCTCCCCCCCCCGCCGCTCGCTGAGGTAACCCCCGCCTCGGTCCCCCCCCCTCGCTGAGGTATCCCCGCCTCGGCCAGCCCGGTGCCCCCCCTCGCTGAGGTAACCCCCGCCTCGGTGCCCCCCCCTCGCTGAGGTATCCCCGCCTCGGCCAGCCCGGTGCTCCCCCCCCGCCGCTCGCTGAGGTAACCCCCGCCCACACCCGCACACCGGTGCCTCCGGGCCGGCTCCATGCCCGCGCCCCGCCCCCGGGCCGCCCGCCCGCCGGCTCCAGTCACGCTCCCTCCCCCGCCCTCCGCTCCCTGCGTGACCATCTCCGGGGAGGGGTGGGAGCAGGCGCTTCTCCCCCCTCCCTCCCCGTGTCCCACGCGCTTTTGATTGGCCAGTCGCAGCCGCCCATCAACGCGACCCTCCATGCTGATTGGCCGCGGCGGCAGCCCAGGGCGCAGCTCCCGCCCCGCGGGAGTCCCTCCTGCCCTCCCCGGCACTTCGCGGCAGTGTCCTCAGAAGACTCATTGGGCCGAAGGGACCGCTCCAGCGCCGGCGGCACATCCGCTCGCCCATTGGTCAGCCGCCGTGTCAATCCGCCTAATCGCAGCGCCCCATAGGCTGGCGGGGCGCCCGGGGGGCGGGGCTAGGACGGCCTCCCCCCCTCCCGCGCCGTCCTCCGCGGTCCCGCCCTGTGACTAACTCCCGTGTGTGAGTCACGGCGCGGCCCGTCAGCGCCGTTAAATGCCGTGTGCGGGCGGGCGGCGCTGCCTGGGCTGCCCCGGCCCCCTGCGTGCGGGCGGCCGCCTCCCCCGCCTCCCCCCCCCGGTACATGGCTGTCGGGCCGTACTTGTCACGGTGTCACATCCTCCCCACCGGCCGCGGCCCCAACTTCCCCCCTAGCTCGGCTGCCGCCGCCGCCCGGGGCCACCGCAGCGGCATGGGATAGAGCACAGCCGTCTCAGCCCCTGGCCGCCGCCTCCTCCTCCTCGCAGCCCGGCGCCTCGCCGCACGCTCGTTTTAAACTGATTCCCTCCTCGCCGGTTCACATTCCTCACCCCTGCGTTCCTCCTCACCGCTGACCCCGGGCCGCCCCCCGCTCCCCTCATCGCCTCCCTCAACGGCGCTCGCCGCGGAGCCCCCCTCCCGGAGCGGGTGAGTGCCGGGCACGCTCCTTTCTGCCTGCTGGGATGGAGGGGAAGCGGGGGTAAGGGGTGGGCGAGGGGCCGGGGTAGCCCCCGGTTGTGCGGGGAGAGCGCGGCGGCGGGCCGGGTGTCTCCGCTGGCTGCCAACTGTTTGAAAGTTGGGGGCATTCGCCTCAGCTCAGCCTGGCAGTGGCCGCGGAGCCACTTTCCCCTTCGGACTGGGGGAAAAAGAAGGGAAATTATATATAGATATATATATAAAACCCGGCATCGTTGCCAGCTACAAATGCATGTCATGCTGCCGGTGACACGTTTGTCTGTAATTTCTGTTTTATTCCCCCCCCTCCCATTCCTGCTTGAAACCGCGGTTGAGGCTGTGGCAAAGGTTGATACGAGGGATAAGGGCTCCCGAAAGCTGCCAGCGTCAAGCAGACCCCTCCAGCCCAGGCTCTGGATACTGCCCTAATGGAAAACCAGGGAAACCCACCTTTCTTATTTCAGGTGCACCATCCTCCTCCCCACTCTGCCGTGCCTGGATGTTTCGCTGTTACCTGGGCTTGACTTGGCGTGGCAGGAAAATGCGTGTGTTGTAGGGTGAAATCCGCAGTTTTGGTGGCTTGGATTGGTGCGGGGAGAGCTTAATGGAAAATGGTTATGTCTCTGTTTCACTGCTATCGATTTCTATATTTTTTCCCCTCCTTAATGTATTTTTAGCAACATGAATGTGGTGTGCATTCATCGTGTGCCATACGTTTGGATTAGCTAAAATACAGTAGATACACGGAAAACCCCAGCAGCGTTTCCATACGCAGCGCGTCTGAAGCCTCAGTACTTTGCCTGGTTTAGTTATTAATATTAATTGCTCCATCTTTTTGTAATTCGTATCATATGGAAACTAATTGCTGAATTGAAGGCTTACCAAACCTTACAGCGCTCCAAAAATCATCTTTCTTGGTTATCTGAAAAATAAATCTACTGAACTTTTGTTAAGAGGAAAGGCCAACATCACTCTGAGAATCCTCCACATAAAGTTTCTTTTTTTAAGGCAAGCACTCTTGTAAATAAGAGGTAGTAAATATGGCTCTATTCAGTGACTACTTAAATCTAGTCTTAAGTATGCCTAAGATCAGTTAATTTCTAGAGGAAATGAAGTCTTCGACAAATCTTGTCTTCTTTCTATCTACAAAGAGAGGGAGGGAAACAAAAAAAACCAGCCCTGAGATTGATACCAAACAGAAAACCAGCCCTTATCCCAAGGAGTAACTTGGCCAATGTAACCTGAAAACTCATTAAATTGTTATTTTGCCTTTTTTTTTTTTTTGGGGGGGGGGGGGGGGTTGTCCTTGAGCTGTGGTCTCTTAAATCAATATGAAGTGGGCCTGCTTTCTCCTCTGGTACTAGTTTAGTGCTGGTGTAACTTCATTAACTTTAATGGAGTGAATTTGCATTAATGTGAAAAGTAATCAAGATTACCATGATTTTAGAAGGCCCCTATAGTAGTGACGTGACAAGCTCCGATTCCTTCTCTCATCAGAGCCAATTACGCCACCCTTACTCATGCTGAGTGGTACTTTACTGCGCAAGTACTCCCTGTGATGCTTGTATGACTACTTGTGTACTACAGTACCAATCCAGGTGAGGTAGAGTGGTGCTTATTTTTTCATAACTCTTTTTTTTCCCCTTACCTTGAAATAAGAATATATTGGATAACTATTTTTCTTGGGTGGTGAAGAAAACTTCTGAGGATTAAATGTAAAGCTGCTCTGTTAAGTGACCGTACCAAACCCCCGCTGTTTAAGGCTTCTGTGCTACCAGTGAAACAGGTAAGTTTTCTGCATGTTTAGCTTTCCCTTGTTGCTATGGAAAGTAGGAAAAAAATAGTTGAAAACCTCATTCTTTTCCTGAAATTCCTCTGTGCCTGAGGGAATCCATACCTACATGTTGTGTTTGACTTGGGGTTGTTTTGGGTTTTTTTTTAATTCCCCTCCTTCTCCGGAACTCCCCAAGCATTCACATTTAATTGTTTAAATGTTTGCTATTGGGAATCACTGGCAGCAGGATCAGGCCCTCAGTTGTTTTTCTTTAAAGCAGTTGATAATGGCTTGGATGTGATGTTGTAAAATGATAATATTACCTGGTATGTCCACAGCTCAGATCCACTGTCTTATTACAATCTCAGAAGAAAGCTTTGTACTAAGCAGCCTGTAAAGAAAATATGTCTAACAAAGCACAGCTGCCTTCTGCCTTCATGTTCTTATTTATAAATCTCTTGAAAGTTTGCTTGATACTCTTCCAGAACAAGACACAATTCTTTCATGTTTGTTTCATGTTTTCACTTCCTCCTATGACTGTGTTCATAGCTAAGCTTTTGTGTCACTGATTGAGATGTTATTGTAATTAACATTAATTATGAAAACTAAATTGTTTTTAGATGCTCTCCAAATCCATATTGATACTGTCAACTTGTTTGGTGAACAAAAATCCAGACATTTCACCATTCTCAGACAAAATAGATTAACCAGTTCCAAATTAATACACGCATGGGAAAGCATAGCAAAATTAAGCTGTTCTAGTGGTACATTGGCTCTTGATGGAGATGGTGAATACAGTGCGATTGGATCTGAAACATCAAGGCAGGGTAAACAGGGAGCAAGAAAGAGAATTAGGTACAGCTATTCGGGGAGGGTGTTTACACTGCAGAGTTCCACCACATTCTTTCCAGATAGGCAGTACTAGATTAATTGGGCCAGATTCTGCAGTCCCTGATTGAGCAAAACTCTCACTGAAGTATGCTGGGGCTGTCTGGACTGCTGAATGTGGTTGAGAAATGGAGAAAAATAACAGTGTTTGTCATTAATTATTCAGGACATTTCAGATTCTAGACTTGGAGAAGATATCTTCCTTTAATTTGTTCTAAAAGGTATTCCAGGTGTTTTGTTTTTTTTTTTTTTTTTTAAAGACAAACCTATTGAAATATTTTTGAAATATACATATTCCCTATAGCAATGGTAAGATTTTATAATTGTTTTATAATGTCAATTATAGTGACATTCACAAAAGTCTCCATATCTGATTTGGAATCGCCCCCTTGAAACAATTGTGAGCTGAAAAGGACATTAGAATCTCTCCTTATAAATTGTAATTGTTGCGTTATTTGTATGTTATATTGTTGTATAGTCTTGGGAAGAAAAAAATAGGGGTGGGGAGAGTTTAAATGAGAAATTGCTGTCACGATATTGAATCTAAAAATAGATGCAGACTAGCAGATTATTCCCTGTCTTAAAAATGAAGTGTCTCTAATTTCCCATTTAAATAAGCAAAATTTGGTTTGCATTTTGCTTTGGGTAATGAAAGGGGGTTTTTTGTTTCTGCTTTCAGTGCAGTGGTCCTCTGGAAAGTTGGAAACCGTGCCCTGGGGCTCAGCGGAGTGGAGGGTGTATAATTATACGGAAGGCTCCATAGCATCAGTGAATTAGCATTAGCAGCTGAGTGAGTTTGTTAAGCTGTAGAGATGGTATTATGGAAATCAATAAAATGCTGATTTCTCTTTCTTATTGCAGATTCCATGTTAAAAGGAAAAGATGCTTTTTGTTTGTCTGCTTTTCATGTAGGCTTGCCAAACCATTAGTTGATTTGGAAAGGCAGGTTTTTTAGTTCAGACAGTAAGTAGTATGGGGTTTTTTTAACTCTTTTAAATCCTTATTTATTAGATTGTCTTTCAGAAATCACACTAACATCCTGGTCTGCAAGTGGCTTCAACTTTGTCAGCAGAGGCAAGAGTGAAGGTCACTTATTTTTTTCTTATGACATGCTGGTGTGGCATTGTTGTAGCTCTAATGCTGTATGTTCCTGACATCCCTGCTTCTGCTTTAAATTAAATTATCTCAAGTGTTTGGAGGGTTCTGATGAGATGCACTGAAATCCACGGTAAAAAAAATGAAAGAGAAATAGTGACCTTAACTGTTTTCAGAGATGTGAGTCAGGAGGGCTGATATTAATCACTGTAAGATCGGAAATATTCATTGGCCTTTATTTCTTTGTCTCAAAGCTTCTCCTGCTTTTATACCAGAAAGACAAGTAACCAGATCATTCATCACGTGAAGCGCTTACAGAGAAATGACAGCTCGACAGCCTTATGTTGAGTACTGTATAACATGTATGATGCATTAAGTTCTGATCATCTATATAAAACATTTTAATTGGGAGGAACAGTAAATGGGAATGGCTGTCACCTAACCTAAGGACTTTGTTTTTTCTTCTTTCTCGCTGAAATTAAACTTCAGTTCATAAGAAAATTCTTTTGTGTTAATATGTCTGTATGCTATGACCCTTGATAAAATACTCTGAAACATTTTATTCAAGTGAAGATGCAGTCAGAGCTTTGGGGGAACCTGGGAAGCCTGTCTGCCTTAGTGGTGGGCAGCATAACTGATGGCAGTCCAGTGGACCTTATGGAGCTAGGAAGGTCCAACTCAGCAGCTTCTCCAGGGACGCTGCAGCGAGCATCTGTTTTGTGACATGTGAGCAGCGTATGTACAGAGTGCAGATACAGTGAGGCGTGCGGAGCATGTTCTTGTATTAATAGAAACAGTTCAGAATGCTGGATTTATGATGCAAGCAACAGTAAAGGTCAGCAACTTGGAAAATTAATAATATGGCTCGTGTTGACATTTCGGAGGGAATTCTGATGGGGGCGTGGTTCCAGCGAATGTAAACTCGCCGCTCCAGCTGCACAGATAAAATGGACAGCTTTCCTCTTATCTCTTTGGTAACCCAAACCTTTTCTACTGAGACTGGCAAAATTATGTGTATGTCCTCCCTATGCTTTGTTGTTTCTGTTAATCTCTAATGAAATAGAGCCAGTGAAGGCCAGCATCTAAGCTTTTAGTGCTCAGATACAACTTAGAAATGACATTCCACTTTCTAATGATTATGAGCAGGTGAAGTCACCAGAAGGGTGGGGGAGTTGGAGTAACATAGTGTGCGAGTGAATTCCTGATTCTCTAAAATACTTGCCTGTAGTTGTAGTGATCCTCAGTGCTTCCTATCTCAGCATTGCCATGGGTGTCCAGTTAAGGACAGTTGAAGAACACAGGGGGAGTGGGGGGGGGGGGGAGAAGTAAAATGGGGGATGAAGAGATCTCAGCTGAACACAAACCCTTTTTAGCTCCTGTTGTGTGAAACAGGGAGGAAGGTCCCAAGAAATGACAGGGATAAAGTCTTTCATAACTGCAAAATTACAGCAGTAATGGTGACTCTGAAAAAACAGCTTCTAGATAGAGAAGGCATTGTAGTCACTTTGCTGTCCTTTCCCAAGCTGTTACTGATGTGGTTAAAGCATTAGTTCTGAGAACAAGTGTGAGAGCTTGATTTCTCCCTCTTTAAGATTTAAAAGCCTGTATTCATATCTTTGCTGTGGGGCAAAATAAAATACTGCTCTTTGATTATCCAAATTCAGCATTCTTGTTTTAAAAAAGAAAACAACCAACAAAACAACCAAAACAAAATGCACCCTGTTTTTTGTTGAAGTCTTTCAACAGATACTCCTGTGGATGCCTTTGTCATTCTTGGTTATCCTTTTTGGTTTTCTTTTTTCTAATAATCTTTTAATCATCTGCTTTCCTTCTTTCTGTCCTATTGAATTCCTTTTCTGTTAGTTTTGATTCTCTCTGCTTCCTCCCAGCCAATTTTCTCCCCATTTATTGTTCTTTCTAGTTGTAATCAACTACCAGTGTTGCTGCTTGCCTATGGAATCCCATTAACAGCTCCCAAATAACACTTCTCTATGCAGGGTACAAATAAATAGCAACCGATCATTCCTTAAAAAGCTACAGTGGGAATGTGAAATCTGTGGGATCCAGCTCCTGATTTTTGTGGCCCACACTTCTTGGTTTTGGTATGGTGAGTGGTTGTGGTGCTGTCATGCAGTGCTAAGGCACATGTTGAGGTATGAGATGCCAGTAATATTTAGTGTCCTTTGCCCTTGGCAAAGAAAAGATTCACCACCGCTGACCCATAGTCCAGAAGGAAAATGTGAAGGGAGAGCCTGTTGGAGGTGTGACATGAGTTGGAGCAGTCATCCTGAAGGAGTCAGGACCACAGCCAGAAATAATACCCAGGTGTCATCAGCTTCAGGCACGTGCCCTGTGCTGTAGCAAAGCAGAAGGTTTGCTAATTCCATGCTTCGTGGAGCTCGGTTATATATATATATATATATATTATTCTTGTTCTATTTTTTTGTCTGTCTTCTCCATTTTAGTCTTTTCTTGTCTTCAGTATGTCATGGCTACTAGTGACCTCTCAGACTGCATCGCAGGGATGTTATAAAGGCTTATTGGGTTTTCCCTCGTCCTGTGCTGGAATATTTGGCTGTTGCCAAAGAAATTGAGGTCAGAATCAGGGCTTCTTGAGTACTGTGCACCAAAAAGTATTTCTGTATGTGCTGAAGGTACCAAAATACTCTTTACAAAGAAACCAGACAAACGAGATTTGTGGAGTTAAAAATGCTAACATTTGGTTTGTGATGCAGTGTGAGAGCTAAGGTATAAAATGAGATGGGTTTTCTATAGTGATGTACAAATAAAAGGTGCAGCCTGTTTAGAGAACCTTCAAACTATTAAACATTTTTAAAGAAACACACAAATTCTTTGCTGAACCTGCTAATTTGAAGGTTTTGAAGGTAAGCAGCCCTCCTTCCTGTGAGAAGGAACATATGTGATAGTAAAGTTCCTAAACAGAGCTGAAGTCTCTAGGCCTCGTGTTGGTGATAATTGTTGCCTGATAGCAAGTGGAAGAGATAGCAGCCAGATATGCAATGGGAGAATGCCCAGGAATAGGGCATCCTTCCAGCATTCAGACAATCCAAAGAGGCTGATTTATTCCCTCTTTTCATATATTTCAGTGCAAATTCTAGGGAAAGGCAGTGTCTGTCTTTTCACATTGGCAGGTTTTTGTGGCATTCCCACCTCAGAAAGTCTAAAAGGGGCAGGGAATAAAATTAAACCCCCTCAGGTACAGTCTTCTACTCTCCCTTCTGCCGTGTTCAAAATGAGATACTCTTCCCTTGTTCAGAATAAAAGCTGTGATAATCCATTTCCTTTGCTGTGATAATCCATTGCCCGAATGTACTGGTGGCATAATTTGATTGTGGTGCTTGGACAGCTATCCTATCACTCCTATAAAACAACAGTGTTTGAAATGTTTTAATCCAAGAAATCCAGAGTTAAAATGCTAACAGCAGTGACTAATTGCATGCTAGTGAGTATTACTGTATCTTCCTGATTTATGTCCCTCATTGGCCAAGACAGGCTTGCAGATGAGCTCTTAACGTATTATTTAACAAGATGGTAGCATTCTGTGTTTAAACTGCTTGCTGTTGTGGGCTCTTTTTATTCTCCTTCCTCACTGTGAGGATCAGATCTTACTAGTTTTATGGGAAAGCCATAGCTCCTTCTGGAGCTGTTAGAAGATGAGTGAACAAACTGCATAGGGTTTCTTTCAGGAGCTAAAGAAGTAGCCTGTGCTACCCAAAAAAGCTGAAAATCCTTATTATCTCTGGGACTTTTCTGTGGGTTTATTTTTCCTTTTTCCTTTCCCTTTCTTCTCCACCTTAACCCTGTTTCTGAAGGAGCTGGAGCAGTAACCCAGGCTATCTTACATCTTTCCATTCAGAAGAAGGTCTGCATTGGATTGCAGATGTTTTCTCTCGCCCTTTCATCACCCCCAAGTCTCACTTCTTCAACCTGAAAAACAGGAGAGGAAAATTCCCACTTGAACACTTTTTGCTGTCTTTAATGAGGGATTAAGGAAAAATCTCTCCTCTACAAAGAGAGGAATACTGCAGGTGAATGTATCTAGCACCCTTTAGGAAAGGGTCACCACCATGGGGCTGCTGCTAGGAAAGGTTGCCAAATCCCCATAGACTTTGCACCAGCCTGTTGTGAAATCCCTATAAAATGAAGTTGTTGCATAGCCAGTGTGTGCATGCATATTTCTGAAGGCTGTGCTGGATTTCTGCCATGCCACAAAACCCATTAGAATAATTTATAATAAAAAGTGGGGCATGGATTTCAGAAATGGATAATGTGCTGAGGAAAGGAGGAAGTGGATGCCAGAGAAGGCAAATCTGAAGGTTTTCCTGGTCAGTGGATGTACCCCAAAGTGTAGATTTTTCTGTCATGGTAGAGGAAGAAGCTACTGCCCTCACTTTTGTTGTCAGAGATGACTGCTGTATGCTTGGCTTAATATACATATTGCATGCTTATGCATTGCTGTTTATTTACTTGTAGTAGGACTCGGGATATTCCAGGTTCTTATGGATAATCTCGGCTCCAAAGACTTCATAAATATGAGAGAGGCTGGAGGAAAGCAAATAGGTGGGAATTTACAGGTTAGTACTGAGAAACAGGATGACATTCACAGGGTGCCGGTCCTGTGAGAGGAGTGTGAGTGTGTGGCAAAGATGCTGTGCAGGTGAGGTGGGGAGGAGGATACCTGAAGTGGCCTCCAAGAAGAAAACCGGCATCATGCAGGCAAGTGCTCTGACTGCTGAGCCTTCCGTCCATTCTGCATTTATCAGCCATCTAGGCCTAATAAATGTGTGAGTTTTGGTCTCTGGTGTGTCTGGAAAGAAAAGAGATCCTTTGCTTTGCTTCTGCATTACAAGTAAGTCCTTGGTCAGTTTAGAGCTCTCGACACCTGATCTGTCTCTTGGATGCTTTCCCCTGTATTTGTCATTGTGTGATGTGACAGCTGTGTAAGTGGAGTTACTCTGTCATGTTCTGTGCAGAGAAATGCTGTGGAAATGGGAAAGCAGGGGAATGAGGCACATGAGGTGTGTGCATGCAACATGACTCTTGACAAGGCCAGGGAGAAGTCGCATTGGAGTTTTGCACGTGCATTCCTTGGGGCATAAAGGGTCATCGTCTTCAGTTCAGTTTTTGCTGCAGTGAAGGCCCCTGAGCATGTCTGTAACACAAAACAAAAAACAGAAAGAAAATGTTTTCAGCCATCCTCCTAGCATTGCTTATGTGTGTATGAATCATTCCTCCTCCATCTGGAAGGATGAGCTGCAGAGATCTTTTCTGTGGAGGTATCTAGCATACATCCTCATAGCAGCCAGCAGTTGGCATGACAAAAGGGTTACAGCTAGTGGCTGGCACTTTTCCCATCCAGCTCGCCACTGGAAAAATAATGCTTTTGCAATGTGCTGCTTCTTAAGGCACCAGTGTGCAGAGCCAGTCCTCAGGACATGCAAACAGAGTAGTTGCATGTTGTTCGCTCTCATTTGTGGTGCCTCCTTGGTGGCCAAAGCACTGGGAAGTGGGAGTACTAAACACTAAACTGGTTTTCTTTATTAGACTGCGACTTGGTATGGATGGAAGCAGTGGGATATTAGTGGAATATCCCCAGGTGTGGGGAGAGGAGCAGCAAGTCATCTTGCGCTGCCAGTGTAACACCAAGTGTGGGTGAAGGCCTTGTTTTGCTTCTAACCTTGTATGCTTTGCAAAGGACGAGGCAACATTTAGTAGTATTGAGTGCACAGCAAAAAAGGTCTGGTTTTTAAAATGTCATACAGTGTTCATGTAAACTGATTACCTTGTGTATATTCTGTCCTTCACTTGATTTGCAAGAAGGCTGAGACCCTGCCTCAACTAACTTAGTCCCAAGTGTTCCTGTGGTGTCAAGAAAGAATTGTGTTAATTTCCCATCTTTTTTGTAGAGGGATGTTTAATGTGGTGTCAGAACGGGCAGCAGGAAAAAAGGACCCCTTACTTTCAGTACTCTGTTCTAGCAAATCTGCTAATCTTTGCTGCTGAGCATGACTGAAAATTCCTCATCTTGCAGCTGTGACCAGCTCAATGTGCAGTTCAAACCTAGCTGTAGAAGCTGGATGTTCTTCTGCTGAAGCTCCTTGAGGCACTCTTGAAACCCACCAAACACATGCCCATGGGATTGGATGTGTCTTTGCTGCTTCCTTCTTCTGAAGGATGGTTGGAGATGAGGTAGAGGAGAGTTGAGGATACACTGCCTGCCCTTAGGGTCTTTGGTGCATTTAATGAGCTGGTGTTTGGACCAGTTGTTCTCAGTGCTGGGACCAGGGGCTCTCTCTCGGGAGGCTGAGGGAACAGGAAGTCTCTGCTCCCCGTTCCTGCTCTGCATTTTAACCAGGGTCTGTTCTGCAAGGCAGGTTTATTTCTTCTGCAGGGACAAAAGTCACCTCTCCATCTCGCACAGGGTATTCTGGAGGTTTAGGGCACTGCTCCTGGAAGAGCTCAGCCTTTTCTTTATTGGGATGGGAATGGAAGGGGGGAAAACATCAGTCTGCCTTAACTTGGGGTAGCTAAGTCCTAATCTGCTGCATGGAGGATACAGGCTTGGGGCTGCTTATGCTATTGCCTTGTATATGAAGTGAGGAACTTTGGCTTTTTGAAGGACAGATTCCTGTCTTTGTGCATGGATGGAGGAACATCCTTTCTACTTCTTTGTGATGGTTGAGTTTAAGATGCAGCCCTGTTCTTAACATCTTTTGTTGGATGACTCTAGTCAGCAACATTCTGAGCTCAGGGGTGTGAAGTACTGGCCTGTTGCCTAGTATGTTTTGGGTTTGAGGGAGGAGATGGCCCATGGCGTTTGTAGGCTTTCAGCAGCACAGTTCCTGTTCTGAGGTGGGAATACATGTGCCCCTTTCCTTTGGAGCTGTTGTGCCTGCAGGCAGGGACTGTGAAACCCTCCTGTGCTGCTGAAGCTGAACAGACACAGTCAAAGACTGTATCTGTCTGTTTCCTCCCAGAGTGCTTTTTGGGAGGACACTTCAGAGCTGGGATGTGAAACCATGTCACAGAAAGACACTGCTCCGGGGAGTGAAATGCTTCTGCATATTAGGGCTCAGTGCTGGGCTTTTTATTTGGGGAGAGCTTTTCTTCTACTGTGTCTTAAGCTTCTGCTTTTATCTTTCTTCTGATACATGATAGCCTGGAGAAGACCCTTCAGGCAGGGGTGCTTTGTTACTTTCTTTAGCTTCATGATTGCTGTTTATACTATAGTGTAATAAACACAATTGGCATTTCTGGATTATTTCAGGGAATGTGCTTGTGTGTGAAAAAGATGTGGATATGTTAACTTTGCCATCTTTCTTACCTGTGCCTGAGATACTATCTGCTTATGATCTTTCCTGATACGTAACAGCTATGGAAATAACGATCTCAATGTTCTTGGAAGCATTTCAGTAGCTTGACTTTGGCAAGTAATACTGTTATAGTAGGGGTGAGGGGTGATACATAGTCTCTTGCTTTGAAAACTGGCATCTGGATGCTGCAGAGCATGGTCAGCATGCAGAGGTTGTTCCACTGCATGCTTCACCTGCAGTGTCCAGTTGCAACATATGCTGCATGTATATAAATTCAGCTCTTATTTATTTTGTGTGACAGGTCAGAGTTCAAAGTCTGGGGACCCCTGAGGCAGAAGAATTGCATTGCTGTTTGTATGTGTATGCTCAGCAGGTATATTTTCTTCTGTAATGTGTTCAATATCTTCCAGTCTGAGTAAGCAGTGTGTATTTCCACTTGCTGAGAGGCTGAAGGCCAGGTTCTCATGACCTAAATTCCACCTAATGCTCTGTGCTTGAAGGCCAGGAGTCAGCTGGAAGGAAATAAAAGATGCAGAGACTTAGGTGCAATTTAGAGCATGTGAATCTGGCTCCTCCTCTCCTGGGATACCCGTGTGCCATAAGCATCGAATGTAAGGAAGTTAGTAGTGAATGGTCCAGGCCAGTGGCAGTGTTTTCACTTCCCAGAGTGTTTCTAGGCATGCTGAACTGCGCTTGCCACCTCTAACCCAGGTCCAGTTTGAATTCTCAAGTTGATCCCATCAGTGTTAGGTAAGCAAAGAAGCTGATCCAAGCTGCTTATTCCTGGAAAGTTCCTGACATCTCACAGTGTTTACCTTCAGGAGGGTAACCAGAGGGGTGGGGGAAAGGCCTGAAGCTATTATAGTGAACATGCTGTTTTCTGGCTTTGGTTTTTTTTTTTTTTCCTTGCTGTTTTTGTGGGTTCTTTCGGTTTTTCCCTTTTTAAGTCTGAATGCTTGCATTGCACCTGTGTCCTGGAAGGACTAGGCAATGTTCTGTTACCTGTCAGCACCGGAGAGATGTGGTGTTGAATGAGGAAGATGCTTGGGCTCTCAGACGTGGGGTGCTGGGGGTGCTTTGCAGCATTCCCAGTGTGTTTGGCTGTGGGGGAACTGAGCCCTCCCAGGCTTGCCTGTGGCCATAAAGAGTGTGATCTGTCATTGCGCTAGCCCTGGTAATCTGACTATCAGTCATCCTCTTCTCTTTTGGAAGAACTTTGACTTAATAATAATGAGAGATACATCAGCCTGAGTAATTTCTGTTTGAAGATTTTAAGCTCTGTGAATACTGAAGAATATTGCATCCTAAGCTTTTGAACAGTTCTGTCTGTAATACAGTGCTGTTCTTGAAATGATTTGTTTCAACTATAGGGCCAGTTTAAATAGAGCTATTTAAGTATATGTTGCTGTTCCTCATACATCAAAAAGTGAAGTTCAGTGAATAATGAGTTACCATGGGGCATCACAATGAGATAAGAACTCATCATAGCTTTGCAATAGATTGCAATGTCATTAAAGGAAAAAAAGACTTTTTGTCTATAGAGCTTAATTGGAAAAGCCAGAAATCTTGAGTGGAGCTTTTAGCATGCTGACCAACTGGAATATATTGTGATAAGAGCAGATTTCTGTGTGCAGAGGGTATCCAAGGTTTTGACTGCTGCATGAGCAACACGGCTGTAGTATATTTTCCTATGTGTGCCTTTTATGTAGATAAGCAGCAGTACCTGATTTCTGATCCTGCAGGGGACATGTA
Source organism: Ara ararauna (assembly GCA_028858755.1). Classification (NCBI taxonomy): domain Eukaryota; kingdom Metazoa; phylum Chordata; class Aves; order Psittaciformes; family Psittacidae; genus Ara; species Ara ararauna. The sequence goes on from CM054379.1 coordinate 11,048,721, forward strand.
ATACCCTATTAGTGAACAGCTTTCCAAGATGCAGCAGTTGTCATTAGAACTCAGCAGTGGACAATGGAGCTGTATTTGGCAGGTGTGGACTTTCTTTTTTTAACATAATGGCAATGACTTGCAGTTATGCCATGCTGTAGTTTTAAACTGTGTGAGGCGGTCTGACTCGTTTATGTTCTCACTCAGGCTTTTAATGTGCACACACAAGAAACTGGTTTCTGAGATTGCTGATCCTACGGGTTGGAGGTAAGGATGACCAGCCCTGGTGTACAGGGGTATCAGGCACTGAGTTTTGTAACAAAGCTACTACTCTTGAATTTCCCCATCTGCAGAATATGGGTCCATCCTGCAGTTTATAAAGAAATTTAAGAGAAGTGATGTGCAAGATCCATGCCACTTTTCTTCCCTTTGTAGTATATACTTTAACTTATTGCTTCTAGTAAGTAGAATCATTGTACTGCTGTGGTCTCGGTGATAGTTAGCAGGGCACCACAAGCTGCTCATCTGCAGCAGCTCTGCTGGAAAGGTCTGATCTGCAGGAGCCCTTGTTTGCTCTTAAGGATGAAATGCAATTGAGCATCTGGTGAAGCCTGCTCTATGGTGGAAATTAACTATAAATACCTACCTGGGGATTTTTAAATCATTAGACTTAAATTGATTATTTTCTACCACTTGTAAGACTCCTAAAAACTGCATTTTCTCCTCCCATAAGAAAAATATCAGTTTGATGGGCAAATGATATGGAGGCAATAATAATGCATAAGGAGCAGCTTGAGGAAAAGCACACCTTCCTGCTCTGTGTTGTTTCTCATCTTGGTTTTTTAACTTCTTAATTATGTGAAGTTGGAAGAATGAGCTGGTAGGATGTGAATGTTACTATCCCACAATAAGAGTTGTGGTCATGGGTGCCATGCAAGCATGAAGCTTCAAGAGACGGTGATGTGTTTTGAGGACAGACCAGGAATAATTCAGGCCCACATATGGCTTTCTCAGGTAGAAGGTAAGCCAAGGGAACGTCTACAGAGCTGGTGCCCAAAGCTGGAATTGTGCTCCCTATTCCAGTTAAACCAATACATAAACAAACCAGTTCACTTGATGTTACCATTAATTTGGACTGCTTACCTTTCCAGTTTTTCCAGCTTGTGATTTGAGCAGAATGAGACAGTAGGAAAAATGACAGTCTGGAACTGGCTTGACTTGTCTGTGTCTCTCCCCAGAAAGCCAGTTTCTTTTCTACCATCAGAGTAGGGAACGGCTCCACAGCTATTGTTCAGGACACCTGAGACTCCACAGCAAAATCATCTGCCCCTGCCTAGAAAAGGGACAGCAAAGGAAAACTTGCAGTGCTTTGCCAGCTCCTTCTGCTCCTCTCTACCTACTAGGGCTTTTCTCCACTGTACAAATGGCATAGCAGCTGTGGCTTCAAAATCACTGGGGCTTTCCCCGCACCCTGGGGTTTTTGACTGCATCCAGCCCTGGCACTTTCACAAGCACAGGCAGCAGAAGCTGTGTGTGGCCAGTGTCACGTCTGTGTGCAGAGCATGATGCTTCTGACAGCCGTGCTCTGCCTGTATGTCCTTCTAACATGACCACAGTGCACAGAGATGGCTGGTCCCTGGAAAGACAAGTTGTACTGTTCTTCTGACTTGAGGCCTTGAGCCTGCAACAACCTTGAGCTTTTTGTCCGTGAAGATAGGGAGTAGCCCAAGTAAAAGCCTTTCTTGAGCCTCTTGTCCCTGAAGATAGGGAGTAGCACAAATAAAAGCCTTTCTTTTTAGAAGAGAACCAAACTCTTGGGTTACTGAGGTATCTTTGGGACTGGTTGGAGTGGGTTTTCCCACTGTGTATATGTGAGGGGGGCCATGGTAGAGAGAAGGAGACTGGGTACTAGGTACAGTGTTTAATTTGATTGTGTAACTCACCACTGCGTGCTCGTGACGTATGTTTCTGACTTAGACAAGAACCACTGAAGGTGCAAAGCTCCTCCATGTCCTCCCCCTTCCAGGAAGTCCTGACAAGCTTCTGGCATAACAGTCAATAAGTCCACAGAGCCCCTTGGTGCTTTGCCTGTGCAAAAAAGTTGGCAGTGGGAGTCATTTTGTTGCTTGTGTTGCTGTGATAAAAAAAGTCTGCTTTCTTGACCTGGAATGATGCCGAGGTGGTGTGCAGGCTGGAGAATGCAGCCAGTGGTCTTTCCCTTGTGCCTTGGGTCTTTTGAAAGAGATTTCTGTAGTATCAAAGTAGACCCTAACCTTCCATGGGATCTCCTGGTTGAATTCAGAGGTCGGTAGCTGAGATCTGAGGTCTGCGTTCTCAGGCTCACTTGACTGTCTATTTTTATATAGCTCTGCATGGGGCACTAGTATAGACTTTGATGTACTGTATTCTCACCCAGCGCTGAGGGCTCCATGCTTTTGTATGCTGCTTGTGTATCAGTGGATACAGCTGGTATGCTCACCTACCAAAAGTGTTTGTTTTGTTTCCTTGATATTGCTAGAAGCCATTCTCAAGTATGTTCTGCCAGACAAAATAAAACAAAACCTGTGAATCTCAAACTTGGAATCTTGAAGATGACCAAGTGGGGAAACTGCATCTTTGGCAGCATCAAGGCCCCCTGACAAACAAGATCACAGTAGTGATCCGTGTCTCTTGAGAATCTGGAGATCAGGAGCTGGATTTCTCATACTGAAGTTTGCCAACCTCTTACCGAAAGAAAGAAATAGAGTTTGTTTCACTGGAAGAAGTAAAAAGGATATGCTGAAAACCTGTAACTGAATTGGCTTGAGCTTATGATCAAAGCTCTTGTGGTAATTGGCTGTGATCTACAATGTTCACACATTGTATAAGGGTGGGTTTTTGTTTGCTGCTGGCTTGCCTCCTTTCTCCTTGGCACAGAGAGGAGGGAATAGCATGTCAGGTGTCAAGAGGCAGGAAGCAATCCCCTATGTGCACCTAAGGGACTGACATTCAGGGACTGGAGCTGGGAATAAACTGTTCTAGACCAGGAAAAACACTGAGTAAATGATGCTAGAGTTGTTCGGTGTGCAGAACAGCGCCTGGCAGAGGAGATGCTGGCTGCAGCACTGCACATCCTCCTGGCCTCAGTGGAGTTGTGTTTGGGGAATTGGAGAGGCTGAAATCCTCTGTGTTGGTTCCGAATCCAGCATATGTGATAATCTGTAGGCTCCAGTGGGAGAAATCGAGAGGATTGCAAACTCCCAGAAGGTTGTTTGAATGTTATGTGTACTTGGATGAGGAATACCACCTAGGAAAGGAGTATTCCTCCTTCTTTAGAAGGAGCTAAAGTTCAGCTGAGACAATTTGCTCTAGCATTATTACATAGTAGTATAAAACTCAGTCATGAGTTTTTTGTTTTTGAATAGTTGGCAGATTAGTGAGTAGTGATAGAAGTGATTAGAGCCATGATTAACTGTGGTGCTTTTGATTTTGTGGCTGAACCAAAAATGTGGGTTGGTTTGAACTCAAAGATGAAAATCTTTTGCTAACATGAAAAATTAAGATTTTGAGTAATCTTAAACCCAAGTATTTTGGATTGTCTGACCTCCTTTAGGTTGAAGAGTGATTGAAAACAGTTTTCTAGTTTTAGAGAAATAAGAACCTTATGGGATGTTCATTGAATTCAAATTTATTTCAGTCCTTCTGAATCCACATTTTGCTGAACATAAATAACATGGGACAGATTCACCTGCAAGGGGAAAGAGAGCTGTTGTCTCCCCAGATGCTCATTAACACTCGTAGTCTCTCCTGTATCACAGGAGTGTAATCCCAACTGTTCACCTCCCTTATTCAGAGCATCACTGTGCCCTTGAAATAGTTCTCCAGACCAGAAAACTTCCCACCATCTGTAACAGATGAAACTGGAAGTCAGTCACAGTGAGAAATAGAGCTGAGTTTTTTTCCAAAGAGCAGTGTGCATGTGGAAGGCGAGAGAAAATGATTCCCTAATGAAAAAGCAGTAAAAGAGCTAAACAAAGGTCAGACTGTGTAGACCAGATGCAGACAGAGGCTAAACCTATTTGCAGTATATATGGAGAGTGCAGTATAAAACTGCAGTGTAAAAAGGTGGCTAACCCAAGGAATATTAGCATACATAGATAACACACATATGTAGATAATATATGCAATGATACATGCTGAAAGCCTGTCATCAGAAGAAATTGCAAAGCACAGAATGTATGCAGGAGTTCCAAAAGACGTAGCTGGAGAACATAATACCGAGATCATTGCAGAAACAGTGATCCTGGGGGTCACTTTGTTTTAAAGCAACGCTTTAAAGCTCTACAATGCATTGGCAAACAAATCCACAGAAAGCGAATTTCCAGACAGGTGCTGGAGCTGGGTGCAGGGAAATTTCAGGCAAACGAATGCAGAAAGGATTGGTGCCAGCCTTTTAAAAGTGAAAAAATAAGCCCCCTCAGGTTCACCTGCTGGGCACAAGATCAGCCCATGTGGCAAAGCGTGTGTTGGCATGTTTGTAGTTCATTACCATGCAGTACTGCTCACAAGCCTGATTGGAAATGCAGCTGTACAAATGTATGTGCTGAGCAGTGTTCTTAGAGAATACAAGAGGCATTTCAAGGAAGAGTGTATTAAAGAAGTTGTGTTGGGATACTGGTACAGGTCCTTGCATCCCAGTAGTGGGTATGACCCGTGCTGCGTCCCCTTGGCCCTGAGACATGAAACGAAAGGTGAAAGTGTTAAAAATTCTTGATTCGGTGTAGTTATCGACCAAGTTATTAGCATACGATTCTGGTTTAAAGAAGTAAATGTTGTTTGAATTGCTGTCTGTATACAAAACGTCTAATTGAGGCTACCTTGAGAACTCTTTACCCCAGTGTGGTTGCATGAAGGTACAGAGATGAGAAGACTTTCAAAAGAGGAAATCATGTCTAGACTTCAAAATGCCAGTTCTCAGTTTTGTTTTAGGTGGTGATATCCTGTCTGGTGTCTTTGAGCCTGCATGGAGGAGAAATAATTGACTGAGAGGAAACAGTAACGTAAGGAGATGGCAGTTGTCATTTCAGAGTAAAAGTTACAAACTTTCATACTGAAAATTGTCACAGACTAGAAAGGAGCATATCTTTTATTGTCTGGTAGTGTATCAATTAATACCACTGGCCAGCAGTGATGCAAAGTGTTCTTGTGAAGGCAGTCTGCAAGGTCTTGACTGACTTGTATGCTGTAGCCAGTTTGCTTTCTTCATACCTTTTATGTTAAAGGTTAAATATTTTGGCTTCTTTCATGTCTTAGCTGTCTTGGGGGTTGGGATGGATGTGCTGATTCCAAGCTGACTTGATAAATGTATACATAGAACATTGGACTCAAGGAGTTAAATTCACTATTTTCAGTAGTTCAAATTAAGCTCCCCCGTAAGTTTTGCATATTTTGTGTGTGTACTGTGTCACTGATGTTGAGAGGGGGGATCTCAAACTCAGTAGTTCCCTAAATGAGGAGGAAAACAATTATTTATGTTGTTTGTGGTTAACCTACAGAGTAGTATTCATGGTCTGTGAAACCTCTTCAGGTAATTGACTCAACAGAAACTTCTGATAGACTGTTTAAACTTGGAAGCTCCGTGAAAAGATTGGGTAAGAGGGAGTTAAAATCATGAGGAGAGCGAGTTGGTGTGCGTATGAAGATCCTCTTGTAATGAGTTAGCGGGAAGTAAGAAGGCAGAGGAGTGTGTATTTAGGTGCTGAGGGGAAGAAGCCATTAAGTGGAACCAAAAATCTTCAGTGCAGTTACTTCTTTCACTCAGATGACAGCGGTGGTCCATGCTTGGAGGCAAATACTGGAAACTTCACTTGAGGGGCAAATAATTGCATTTTTATTCCTCAAATTCAAATATGCTGGGGTGTTTTTGCAGGCAGAAATGATAATGTAACGCTTAAAACTTCAAATGGATCCTTACAGCCACTGAGATAATTATATTTGTAATGTGTAAAAGTTGTGCTTGAAAACAGGACATGCATCTTCTGTCCCTTCCCATCTGCACACATTCATTCACAAATAGTCTTCCCCTTTACAGGGAGTAAGTGGATAAATGTTATGAAAAAAGTCAGACTTTGCTGCATTATTTTTTTCCTCTGGACTGTTAATATGTTTTAGCATATTCTCATGTATCAAATTTTAATTAAGTGATTTTACTTAACACTAACCTGGGGCTTTCCTGGTCTTAGAAGAGAAGGGCAGTGCAGTTACTCTGAAAACTTAAATAGTGCTAGTAAAACATAGGTATTTCTTCTATGCTGTCAAGCATTCAAACTTTCACCTAAGTCTTTTTATTGATGGCCTGGCATTGCTTTTTAAACTATTTAACTGTGTCAGCTTCTTTGTAGGGATTTCAGGGGTATCCCAAGCTTTCTTTTACTCCATCGTATTTTCATGATGATTTCATCCATGCTGTGATAGTTCTTGCAAGAAAGCTGTCAGTGTTTCCCTTTCTTTCTTTTGCAGTTTCTCAGAGAAGATGGAATGTTGCATTTTTTTGTTGGTTTTGCTTCTTTTTGCAGTAGAAAATAAAAGCAAGTTGCTTTTCCCCCACATTTGTGTGTGCCCACAACCCTTTCTCTCCTGCATGTGCACACACATGAGGAGTTTGTTCTTGCTTGTGCACAGCCAAAAGAGGCTGGATAGGGCTGTCTTCAGCTCAGTGGAAATTGGCACCATCCCATCTGCAGTAAACAACAGTCTGACGTCAGCTTACGCAGCAGTGATAGCAGTATAAGTTGAGAGATTTTTGAACTGGCCAAGCTGTTGAAAGGCTATCGCTGGGTTTGATAATCTCTGGCTGCACTTGAGAGGAATTGGTGCGAAGGTGTGCGTGTGTGGGGGGGAATGGTGGTTAATGACAGAAATAATAGAGCAATTCCTGATAGCTTCATATGGGGTGGAGAGGTGAGTTCTAAGTCTTACACCAAAGGGTCTTTTGATTCCCACCTCGTTGGCTACAGTCATTCTCTCCAGTGTTACTCCAGATTCTGAGATCTTGGCTGCTCTGTAGAATTCACATTTGTTCCATGTTGGAAGTCGGAGAACAATTAAAGTGCCGTATAACAGTCAATCAAGCAGATGATGAAATGTGACTTTGCTATTGTGTTGAATTAAGCACTTTCATTATGATTTTAATTCCTGATGTTTGCTTTATTCAGTTGTAGATACAGCTCAAAGAACTGAGTCTGGCGATGCTGAGATTTTTACTAGTTTCTGTATATTCAGTTTCTATTACTAGGATACGAGTGTGTAAATCGTAGAGGCCCTAAATTGTGACCACAACACCCAGAAAAGGCGTACTTGAATGATATTTGGTTCTTCATCATTATCAAATTAGGCTAGAATGAAAGTACCATTTTGTGGTGCTGGTTCCAGATAAGGTCTCTAGCAAAGTAGCTGTTTCCCTGCAATGCTACAAATGCCTTGACTGCGAATTTAGCGAAGCCTCTGCTGCATTTCTGAAACAGAGCCACTGTGACTTAAATTTAATAACAGATGGTTCTCCTCATAACCCCACAGTTGAAAGAGACTTTTCTATTGTTCAGTACTACCGCTGAAAACACATTTCCATTATGAACTTACAGTGCTCTTATGCCAAAACCAACAGTTAAAAAATGAATGGTTTGCTCTGGTAACAGGACAAAACAAACATGAAAATCATTGTGTTGTGTGACAGAAAATCAGAATGTTAAAATTAAAGGTTGATAAAGTACCAGAATAACTATGTGATGGGCTATTCTTGAATCAATGACAATTCCAACCAAATGTTTCAAGGATATGAAGAACAGTGCATGGACTTCTGCTTTGTTTCTTGTACTGCTGCAAAGATAGCAAAGAGTTCATATTCCATTTAGGTCCCATCATGAGGGATTTCCACAGTTTTGTGAAATCCTGGAAGGGAATGTGAATAACGGCCAATATTAAACGTTTTCTAATGTTTACATCTGCTTTTGGGGTATATTCAGACTGGGTTAATCATAAAAACTGCCTTAGTAGGGAGGGACAGGAATGCGAGAGGGAAAGAAAAACTGGAATTTGTCTAAGATGGTGTCTGTCTTGTTAGTAGCTTTTTAAACCTTTTGACCCAATCTGATGCAGATGCACAAGTCTCAAAGATTCACATCCCACAGAAAGTCGGCAAGAAAGTGAGGATCTGTCTGAGCCCAGTGAATTCCTGGAGAACAAAAGCAGGTGTGATCTGTGCATCTTGTCAAGAGAATGATCCAGCTGGGATTGCTGTATGAGGAGAAGGGAAGGGTGAACAGCAGCTCTTTCAAACCAGGAAAGTCCAGGCTGTTTGTCAGCCTGAATGCCCTTGGAGACTGGTGTGGCTGCTTGACATTCTGCTCCCCATGGGGGCTGCATGCTGCAGGGTCTGATGGCTCTTGATTTAGGAGAAAAGCCCTGGACTGTTTTAGCAGCCAAGCCATTGGCAAGCGTGTGCTTGAGAGCCTGCAGTAGCACAAGAGTTGACAGCTCAGGTAAGGAGCTTGTTCAAGAGGAGCTGGCTGGAGTAAAACCTTCTAAAATCTCAGGCTGAACAGCCAGGCAAGCCATGGGTGAGCTGATGACTGGCTGTGGGCTGAACCAAAGCTCTGCTGCAGCACAAGAGACTTGTGAAGTGGGTGGTGAGGCCCTGGAGCTGCATCAGTGTGGCAAGGTGACCTTTCCCAATGGCTGACTTCTTACACTTCAAGGCCCGTGGGCGATTCCAGCATCACGACTTTGGCCCCATTCGAATGTGAGCTTGCTAGTGTAGAAGAGAAGGGCAAGCCTCTTCAGCTGCAAGTGTGACAGTGTTAACCTGTGGACAAAGTTTGGAGCAGGTTGCCTTAGGTCTGTTTATTATCTCCTTCATTCTCCATGCCTTCCCTTCCAGCCCGCCTCACTTTCCCGGGATCTGGCTTGTGCCTGGGGAGGGTAGAATTGTGACTTGTAAGACTGCAAAACTCTTTACAGCAGACTTAGCGGAGCAGGGATCCCATCCTAGGTCACTTCAGCAGCACTGTGTGTCACACACGGCTTGTCACAACCCCCAGCAGAACTTCCCCTTCCAAAAACCATACCAGCAACTAGCAAACACAGTTAATCTCTCAGCTGCAGCCTTGCTGAATATCTGTTATGCCATGAATGGGAGGAGACATACAGTAAGGGAAAGTTCCTTCATGTTCCTTTTTTTTTCCCTTTCCTTTACTGTCTTTCATCTTGTCCAACCAGCCTGCTACTACTTTTAAGTAGGAGATGAACTGGTGGGAAAGGCCTGTGCACTGTGCCTCTACCTCCAACTGGATAACATCTGCATTTGCTGCCAGTGCTAGGAGTAAGCCAGAACTGCTCACAGTAGCCTTGACCTAAACCACAAGTCAGAAACATATTGTGGCATGTTTCCTCTTGCTGGGAACCTACAGAATGGCCTCTTGGATGGCCAGCCCTGCTTGGCTCTCCTCTTCATGCAACAAAATTTACTGGATGGTTGTTGAGGTTGTGGTTCATTTTGCATTGAGTGAAGCATTAAGTCTAGCTTTAATGTGGCTAGGATCCAACAATATGGAATTTTAACCAGTTGTAAAAAAAACCTTGATCAAGGTGTAATTTTGGTATGATTTTGTCATGCATCCTAAAAGGAATTACCCTTCCTCAAAGATTCAGAAAAATCTTGTGGTCAGGCCCTTCAAAGTCATGTTGAATGCCTCTGAAGAAGTGATGCTGAGAACTTAGTTTTGTTCTTGGATGATTTTTTTGATCCTTGCAGGTTGGTGTTTTCAAGATTTCTGTGTAATGTAAGGGCTAAAAACCAAAAGAAAAAGAGTGAAGTTGAAGTTATTTGATCACTTCTCAGCTGTTGCAGCAGTGCATGCTCCTGCCTCTGCCCCTTCTGCTTCCATAATGGTTACAACTTTTCTGAGGGGTAAAGAATGGCTTTTCCCCATACATGATCACAGCGTGAGATGGGAGCAGACTGCCCAAACAAGCAAGACTGAGGGAGGAAAGATTCAGACCAGCATTTACCACTGGAGCTTTGCTGCTTCATGAGGCAAGAGCTTCTCTCTGATCTGTTCTGTCCTACTAAAGCACATGCATCAGTGAGGTGCACCACATCAGGTGGACGATAGTCCCCAGTACATGGTGGGGATTTGGGGTTTTATTATATATGACACTCCTAGGAAGTGAAGGAGCATGAGAACTATGCAGCTCACATTGGCTCTACCTAAACTCAAGAACCCAAGAACAAGTTGCAGGCTTGGTTTCATAACTTAACCAGGTCCTCACAGCTTACTGGCATAAAGTCTGGGTTTCCAGCTGAAGGAGATCAGCAAGAGCTCAAAGGAAGGGAGGCGAAGTGATCCTGTTGCGTAGCTTAGAGATGAGCCACTGCGGCTTGCTCCTTCCTTTTATTTTTCTCTGTAATTATTGCTCATGTTTCACTGAACCAGAGACCATTCTCACCCAGAGGGATCCCGAAGTTCCTCCCCACCTTTTTCTCAGACTGTAAAAGTTCTTGTTTGGCCCTTTAGGCCAAACACCAAACACAAGCACAAAACACCTTACCTGATTTTTCTCATTGGCGATGCCAAGGAAGCGCAACAGGGAGGAAGAAATCAAGAAAACCAGAACCACAAGGGTGGTGAGGAGCAGGAGGAATCGGACTTCTGTGGATCAGCACAGATCAAAACAGGTATCTTTGCTGTTTGGACGTTCAGGTAAAGTACAGAGCTCAGCTGCGCGGTACTGCTGCTCCCTGTGGAGGCCCCCCAGTTTTACCTGTGTGTTTTTTTCACTCTGAGTAAACCAGTGTGGTTAAAAATCCCAAACAAACCAAACCAACGAAAACAAAACCCAGCCAAAACCAGGGAAGATCTGCAGCTGAAATGCCTGTTCCTACCACTAGAAACTTTATTTTCTCATTGCTACAATAATGTGCAGAATTAAAATGGCTGAAGACCTTTAATTATAACACTGATTTTATTTTCTTTTCGGTAGCAATAATACCAAGCAATGGCACACCGACAAAGACTGTGAATAGCAGTCCTGAGGGGTGCCATCCTGCTCCCTCCTCCCCAGCCCATCTCCCAGTTCTTGACGAAGAAAACAAGTTGCTGCCTCTTGAAGATTTCCCTTGTCCTTTCTGTTTGTGACAGGCGTAAGTGTTAGGAACATCTGCTGGACCGAGCCCGCTTCTTCCTGCGGCGCTGCTCTCTGGCAGGGCGCCGTGGAGGAGCCAGGAGCCGTGGGTGCCCTGTGCCAAGCACGCAGTGTGCCTTCACCAACCACAGCCTTCAGCAGAGCTGCCTCTGTGACAGCCCCAGCGCAGGCTCGGCACGACCGGCAGCACTCTGCTTATCTCGTGGTAGTTTCTTAGGCCCCAACTCTCACAAACAATGTGGGTTTTGGTTTTTTCTTTATGAATAATGAATGTTATTTTTAAGCAAAATAGCCAAAAGGGGATAAACAGAGCAACATGTGAATCTGTAAACATTTTCTATTAGCTTTGACTTAGAAAGTTACTGTGAGTGGCAGATATCAGAGAAGACTTTTCTTTCGCAATCCATTCTTTAACTTGTTTCTGCCTTTGAACAATGCTTTGTGAGTCATTAGTTTGGTTTTTACTCCTTTGCTCTGACAGGTTTCGTTGATGGTGGCAGTATTTTCCAGAGCACCTCAGAGGAAACGTGTATCTGTATATATTTTAACAGGGACATGGCATCCGTAAAGTCCCAAGAAGATGAGCAGACTAAAGAAAGATGCAGACTCTGCTTTATTTATTTTGTAGTTGTTTGTTCCAGAGTTGGCTACGCCTCCCTTTGGATGGAAGGGGCAAAAAGTGTTTTGGTTTGCCTTTGCTTTGTTAAAGTAAGGCATAGGTTTCTCTGCTGCCTCTTAAGACTAGTTGGCTGTTTACTTTCAGCTTTTTCATCAAACAAATTTAATACATAAAGGAGTACGTGGAGATTTGGTCTATTTAATGTCATATGTGAAATCAATGGGGAAAAAAAAGTGAGGTGCATCCAAGACTAAAAATTATCTCAGACTTGTCAACTCTTAACAAGTAGTGATCTCACTGCTTGCTCTTTGGTTGTACAGTGCCCCTTGATACACAGAGGAAAAATAGGCAGCAATGTGGTGCTGGCCTTCAGATTCATTTTTTCTGGGGGGGAGGAGTTCCTAAGGTTATTTTACGTGCAGTTTCCTGATGGGGGAAGTTTTATTAAAGACTCTTGTAATGATTTATGGGGAGGTTTTCCTCAAATGACATCAAGAGGCAGCCTGAAGTTGTATTATCCTATACTTTACTCAGATGAGTCGTGTACTATAATCCAGTTGTTTCTTCCTTTGGTGATGACTCTGGACTCTGTAGGCAGTGGCAGCAGAAAAGAATTCTAGTGGTTTGCTTTTGCTTTCTCTTCCTGTCCCCACCATTTTCATATATGTGTTTTAGAAGGCTGAGTTTCTGATGGGCTACTTACTGCAAGATCAGTGGAAGGTGAAACTGTGTTTTGGGGCTGCTTTTGTTAGTTCTTTTGGTTTCCATATAGTGTTCTATCAAAGGCACTTGTCTGAATATTAAAAAAAAAAAAGCTAGTGGATGAGATAAATTAAAAATGTCAATTGGTAAAAATGAAAATGTGAACTTTGTCTGTAGGAAGTATTAATGAGAGAAAAGGTGAGTACCCAACCCTGCCCACAAAGAATAGTCACTTTGCATTGTTTAGGAACAACTCTGAAATACCTCTAAGTATCTTAAAGTGAAAAGATTAGAAATCAAGTTGATAATGTTGTTTCTTTTCAACTGCTTCCCCCAAATGGTTTAATACTGTGTCCCTGAGGAAGTCCCATTATTGAAGCTGCGTGACTATGAAATCACCTTGACTCTAAAAGATAGATACTTGAGAGTTCTGGGGGTTTTCCTCATCTAACCCTTGCAGCTTCCTTTCACTGCAATGATCACAAAGTTCTTTGCAAAGCATATCCCTCAGTTATCTTCTCCAGTCAGGTCAGATTGACAGGAGTGGCAGGAATAACCCCATGTACTCAAGGCGTATAAACCCAGTCATGTTACTGGCTGATACTAAAGATTCCCATGAACTTTTCCAAAGGGTTTTAGCGCTTGTTCACACATAAATGCTGAAGAAGAGTTCCTGTGCTTTTCAGACACCTTTTTCCCCATGTTGCATTAATAATGCTAACAAAAGTAACTCCACAGTGCATATTTCTAATGGGCTTAATCACAGAAGAGAGCCTAATGCACTTTGCAAGCAGATACATACTTGAAGATGGGATCTGCTCTCTCTCCTTGGCATGGGGTGGAACACAGCAACTGTTCGACAGCATGACAGCACATGAGGTACTGGGGCAAGAAGTAGGAGAACTGTGTCCTATAGAAACTGAGAAGAATTTAAGGTATCCCAGAATGGAAGCTGTCTGGGACATGAGGGTTTAACAGCTGGCTGACTGATTAAGTTTTATTTCTCTGCAGAGTGTGGACTCTTGGTTTGATGGGTTTTTTGTTTTATTTTTCCCTGAGGTATGAAAACCTAAGCTTTGGTTCAACTTTACTCCAGGTTTGGTTATAGGGCAGTTAGTGAGCATGTGGTATGCAAGGCGATGTACAGGGTGCTTTGCCTCATCCCCTCCTGTATGGATGATGTGGTATCTGCTTTGAGAGTGGAGTTATCTGTGTTGCAAAAGGCCGTCTGACGTCTTTGATATCTACACAGAGAGTTGTTAGGCTGTAAGATACTGTGCTGCTGATAGGCAGCCAGGTGACTGTATGGCAGTTTCCCTGGGGGTAGGCAGTCCATGAGAGAAGAGCAGTGCTGCTACATCACTACCACTTCTAGTATCTGCAGCACTTGGATCTCTCCCTGGGGGCCTCTGCTTTGCGAATTAACCAAACCTGACCCTGCTTGCCTTGCAGGAACTGCCTAGATCACAGCTAAAGGTGGTATGGCTCTAGGCATGGAAGTGTGAGGCCTGACACTGATTGTATCAATGAGCAGGAAGCCTTACACCGCTCTATGTGTTCTTAACGAATGCTGAAGCCAAAGCAGTCATGCATTTCTCTTTTCATCTATTATCAGTAGAGCATATTTAACAGATGCTTGAGAACTACAGGATAAAAAAAGGCCCAAATCCCTTAATTAAACCATTTCCAAAGCATGGTTCTTGTTCTGGGTGGGCAGGAGCATGGGCAGAATACCCTCATGGTTTTCTTACCAGACCATTCAGCCTTAAATTGAAGTGACCTCATTCTGGAGGGATGCAGGGAGCTCAAGCTCAGAATGTTTTCTTGCGATGGTTGCTGATGATTTTTATGCTGCTTGCAAGAGTTCTGGTTGGTGATGTACCAGAAAGTTTGCAGGGACAAAAACTGCCTATGAATTAATGAAAGGGAAGCTCTGTATTTTCCAAGGCGAAGATTATTTCTTGAGGTTTTGGTTATTTCAGCTTGGGCTTCAGTGTATAGTGTCAGTCTGGTCCCTGGAGCTGCCACTCTCGGGCATGGAGTTCACATTTCAGCTTGCTTTCAGTTGATTTCATTTTGCACAACTGGTCAAATTTTATCCTTAGCTATGATCAGGCAGTGCTGATGGGTTTAGTAGGGCTGGTTTTGGGGTACAACTCAAGCTATAATGTCGTCCTTTATGTTTAGTTGTGTGTGAGCACTGAAATACTTTCAGTGATGTGTTCCTCTTCAAAGGACTTTTCTTAAAGCACTGTTTTTGTTTGGTTGCATATACCAAAACCACTTTCTCTTCTGTTTTCCTCCTCTTTGTGTTCCAGAAACTGACTGGTCAAAGATCTGTTTGACTTCACATTTTGTTTTTCATGAATTTTCCATTACCTTAACACTTCCTGGGGTGAACTGAGCAAATTTCAGCAGTGATTTAAATGAGCCTGGGGTAGAAGTTAGCATAAATGTCACAAAATTCACTACCTGTGCATGATTTCAAAACTGAACCAAGCAAAACTGAAAAGCTTTGTTTTCAGATCTAAAGACAACCGAAATTGCAAAACAAGGCAAAAAGAAAGTCTGGTACTTCTAATGCTGCTAGAAGTTGGTGCAGCTTTTGAAGCCACCAGCCATTAAAACACGCTAATTACTCCAAGGAGATGATAATGGTTGTGGAAATCAGCTGAACAGTTGGTGTAAAACTTAGGCCTTGGAAAATAACTGCTGCTGACTCTAATGGAGTCAGTGTAACTGACTGATTTCAGACTCGCTGTGTAAAGGGGGTAGAAGATGCTTTCCTTCACATAACTGGAGATATGGGTGTGTGACTGTAAGAGCTGCCCAGAGGCAGAGACTTGGGGTGATTAAGCAGGAGCACAGACACCTGAAGAGAGAATTACCAATAACTAGACATATGAAATTAAACCAAACTGGTGATTCTAGTTTAGGTAGTGACTGTACTGGTTTCACATGGCAGAGACAGTGCACACAGGGAGTGTTAGGTTATAGTGCCAGTAACAGCTTTCCAAGTACCACTCAGCCACAAGGGATTGATTTTGTGCCTCTGATTTTGACTTCTTTTGATCAGTGGGAAAACCAGATTCCTCTAGGCCAAGGGGCTAAACCCCAGTATCTTGCAGTTGCAAGTAATGTGGTCCTCTTCAAACTGCATTGCGAGTTGTTGTATCATGTGTGACTCATGGCCTAATTAAACAGTCACAGAAAGAATACAATCTCAGTGTTAGCTGTGTCTTTACTAAGAATATCCAAGTAGTTTCTGTCTCTTGGAAAGTCAGATATGTGGTGTTAAATCATCTGCCTCCATGACATCAGACTGCCAGACCTTAAGTGATATCTGTCATGAATGTGCAGGCCTGTGAGAGCGCTGGATGGCTGCCTAGGGTGGCTGGTTTGGAAGGGGAAATTTCTAGGGCTTATCAAAAAGTACCCACACCTAAGTGTTAATTGGGCCCTCACTTCTTAGATGTGCCTGTCTGCGTGAGTGTGTGAGGAAAAAAAAGCTATGGAAAGTAAAACCTCTCATTCTGTGTGTGAGTATAATGGAGGAAGGAAGCAGCAAAATGTATTTTGTTTAGCAGAATAAGGTGAGGAGGCTCAACTCTGTGTTTTCGGTGGATAACTACTTGGTAGTGAAATGAAGTAATGAAAGCATTAAATTTTGGGGGGTACTGTGCTTGTGAAATACAATAGGATGCTCCAAGGGATGCATCATCTTAGTGCCCTTTTTTCTTTAATATGGTCCTTGGTGAAAAGCCAGACCTATCATAGGTAAAATTTCCATCTGTGATTCCCTTGCTTCTAACCTGGTCCAGCTCTTACATCTGCTCACTCATAGCTTTGAGTCTCTGCCTACGACACAGAGCTGTTTGTGTCTTGCACTCCTGTTCATCAAAATCCAGTTGATGCCCACCCAAGTATCTCTGCAGTCTGAGGCGCTCTTAAATGAAACACCTAATTTTTATTGTTTAGTACCTAATGTTTTATGACTACAAACCGTTGGGAGAATATTGATGACTTCAGAGACTTTCATCCCTTTGGTTTATCCTCTTTTTGGATGTGTTTGCTTTAACTCTTACCTATGTTGTATGTACTTCCTTCTTATCCCTGCTGCTCCAAATTTGTCCTGATTATACTATGCTAGTACTTTTTTTTGGCTTCCAAAGCTGGCTTGTCATGCTTTTTCATTTGGGTTTACTGGTTTCTTTAGAGGGGAAAATCTTCTGGTTAATACTTAACCTACCAGTAGTGTAGGTGCTTTGCAGAATATTGATTTTAAGTCCTCCCAAAACAGATGTCTTCCAGAGGGCTGGAATACAGGGGAGGAGAACAGGGGGTGTGCAGAACTGTGAGGGCAACTCAGGAAGCATTCCCTTTGCTGCATTGCATTTGCTGTTCTCCTTGCTGTGCTTAACTCCTGATGATTATATTCCTTTTTCCCCATCCCTCTGACGTATCTGTTTAGCTTCTAAGACGTGTGGCACAGAATTGTGTGTCCAGGCATGGATGTATGTGCAGAGCAGGACCCCAGTGAATCTCCCAGTGCAGGGAGAGGACAGCTGTGATTATATTCCCAGAGTGCAGCTCCTGTATTTGAGGTTGCTTGTCTCTAGGTAACTCCTCAGTGCCGGAACAAGAAAGCCACACTCCTCTGCAAGTTGCTGCAGCACATACAACTTCCTAGGAGCATCCCACTACATCCTGTCCTTCCCCGAGGCTCTGTGATTGCTTCAGCCCATATCTCAGATGCCATCTGAGAAGTTGCAGTGCTGGTTATCCAGGAGCCCAGCCTCTGTTAACCAGACCCACTGGAGTGACTTTGCTGCCACTCCTTTCCTGGTGAGATTTAGGGTCTTTGCTGGCCTGTCTGCAGGTGTTAAAAGGCTTTCCTGCTTTGCTTCTGAATCAGCTGATCTCCCCCTGTAGCACTGCAGCTGTATGTGGCTAAGAGTGGCATTGCCTCATCTGTGTGTTGCTGTGAAGCCTTCTGCTTTTGCCATCCCTGGTAAAACTACCTGTGTAACAGTAATCTGCTGTATCTGAGTTAGAGCTGCAGGATGCTTGCTTTTCCTCCACCCTGCTGCATCCTTCTTACCTTTATTCAGTGACTAGAGAGCTGGTGCTTCCTGTCGCTGGTGCTTTCTTCCCCTCTTCCCTAGCTATGGAGCGCACATCACATGATAGCAGGCCTCACCCAGACCCAGGCGGCTGCCTGTCACAGCGTGTCATCAGCTGGCACCATTCCCAATTCTCCAGAGCTGGCAAGTGTCCTCTTTTCTTTGAGCTCTGATAACGGGAACAGATTAGCGGTGGGAGAAGCCCGAGCACTGCTTTATGAGGCTTTACTCCTTTATACCTCCCGTTTTCCACAAATCCTGCCAAGTGAATTTCCTGATCATGGGCTATGTCATTTGCTGTGCTCCCCTTCCCTGCCCCCACCCATTTCCTGACATCACTTTAAATCCTGCTGTAGCAGTGGTCCAGTTCTGCTGGAGCACTCCACCCAGGACTTCCGAAAGCAGTAAATCTTGCTGATCGGGGCACTCGTGCGGTGTACAGAGCTAGAAAAGCTGCAAAGCTTTGTTGAGCTTAGGAAGGAGATCCTAATGAAATGGTGAAGAGGATGGAATTCCTTCTTTTCCTTCTTTCTTTCTGGTTCCCATACTGTGTGAACTTCATTTGGAGAGGCAGCTCTACCAAAGTAGAAACAGATAAAAATCTCAGTTTGTCTCTACTGCAATCTCCTGCAGCAATTTTTAAGGCTCTGGCATAAAGGAATAAATAAAATGCGTTCTATTTGCTTTAAGTGGTCCACCCACAGTGCCTTTCTAGACTGCTATCATCATCTTGTAAAACACCATGGGCACTGTTTAGCTCGCTAGTGGTTACAGTGTCTGGCCTCAGAGCCAGGATTTGGTCACTCTGGGGCTGAAACAGTCCAATGGCAAGGTTTGCAGTGCTTGTGATTATGGTAATCTCTTGGCAATCTTCATGCCATATACTACGCTAAAGGAGGCTTTTTATTCCTAAGGAAGCATTGGAGCCTCCACTGGCATTTTGACCAGATGCTTTTCTGCTGGAGGTCCCTCAGGTCCAGGGTTTCCTTACTTCCCTGGCATTTGGGCTTGTCCCACGTGCCTTGTTCTTCAAATCATAAAAGTAGACACAGGCTGGGTTTTGTTCTTTGCTTTTCAGTTAAGCATGGACAGTGGGAATGAAAAGGACATGTCACATTTGAGCATTGCTTTTCCCAGTGTAAAGTCAGAAGTCTTTCCAGCTGCATAACTGGGGGAGGAATAGGATGGGTTTGAGTCAGATGTGTTTATAACTGGTCCCAGCATGTCCTGTTCTTAAGAAAACTAATTTATTTAAACAGTGGGCAATTGATGGAATTTATAGCTCAGTACTGTGTTCTATGGGATTAATAAGCAGTGTCCTATAGGACACCTGCAAATTGCTGCCCTGAAACACTGCTTTGGGATCAAAGTGCCTTTCTGCCATATTGCCCATGAGCTACGGATGGTGACCAGGAGCTCCTGCAGCCCAGAGTGTGTTTGCTGCTCTTTCACAGGGAGGCTGGGGAGGGGTAACTGGTGTGTGAAATGACCTCAGGTCCTTTCTTCAGATCAGTTGTCTAACGCAGACGTAGCCACCCCTTCTGCCTTCTTGCCTTTAGCCACAGTGGAATTTTTGCTCACTTTCTATAGTTTAAAGATACCTGCTGTCATAGTGTAGTGTCAAAGCCCTGGAGAGAAACAGAACCTCATGGAAAAGATGTCTTATGTGTATTTAAGTGGTTTTGATGAATACTGCAGAAGAAGTGATGCTTATGGATGAAAGTTTTTAGGGTACCATGCGTGTCTCTTGGCGGGGAACATCAGTTGATTCTTCTGGGTGCTCCACCATCATCATCAGGCAAAGGTTCCTTTTAATTTTATCTTACTGAGGCTTTTGCACCTTTGCTTTTAAATCGACTCTGGCCCTCACACACTGGATTGAATTGCAGCATGGCACTAGATCTGAATTGGTTTTATTATGTCCTGTGGCATAGCACAGTGCTCCATCATGAGCAGAGCATATTTGCATGGTAACCTTGACACCTTCATCTTCCACACTTCATCATGGCTCTCAGGTTACTTACAGGGGAAATTCCAGGGACTTGCTATTGTGAGGTGCAATGCCATGAGCGCACTAGGACCAGGCTGTGTCCACAGTGATCAGTTCCTGTGAGTCCTCCACAGAAGTGATGCACAGTGGGGACTTTTCTGCTATGGATGCTAATTACACTTGCAAGCAATACTGATGCGGGAAGAGCTCTGAGCTTTCTGGAAAACAGGGTTTGGAGTCAAAGTGTTGGCTGAACTACCTGGAAAAAGTAAGAGGTGATCCAGAAAAGGATAAGCACAAAGTTACAAACTTAGGTGAGAATAAAGGGCTGCCCAGATACAAACTGGGAGATGTCCCAGCAGCACTGTGGAAAGGGGCTGGATTTGGTGGTGGATTCCATGCTGACCATGAGTCACCAGGCTCATACAGTTGTGAAAAGGGCAAGCTGGAGTTACAAGTGAGAGGGTGTAGTGATCTTTCAATGCAACTCAGCCTGGTGGGGTCTCAGCTGGAGTCACGAACCAGTTCTCTGCTCACAGCCTTCAGAAACAGCAGAACGACTTCAAAGTGGGACAGGGAGGGAAAGAGTATGAATTGGTGATGGAGCAGACATGACCTGTGAGGGGAAAATGAAGGTACTGCGATTGTTCAGTCCATAGAAATAAAAGCAACTGAGGTGATGGATGGACACAACAGCAACTGTAAAATGTAGGAAGGAATAACAGAACTGTGTACTTGTGTCTCATGGGAACTGTGTGTAGAGCAGTCCTGGTGACACACTGTCAACAGAAACCCAGAGGAGCTTCTTTCTCTTCTGTAGCAAATGTTCTTATTAGGGTCTGTGGTTCTTTGGCAATGTCCCTTCTCTCCTGTTCCGTGGTAGCCAGCCTGAGAAACGTGTGGTGCAAAGGAAGCCTGTGCTGCTTCTCTCATCCCAAAAGCTGAGGAGAGCAGCCCGCTCCAGTGCTGACCTGCCCCTCTGATCAATACATGTAATGGCAGAGCGCACTCCATGCTTTCGTGCTGAGGAGGCAGCAGATTAGTATCCAGGTGTGGCTCCACAGATGCGTGGTCAGAGGTATGCTCTGACATCAGCCCATCAGACTTTTGGCTCCTGATGCAGGGAAGTTGAACACTGGTGTTTGGCTCGCACTGGGAGCCTGGAGGTGAGCAGGGTGAGGGAATGCTGCTTCAGACTTGCTGCAGGACTCAGTGGCCCTGCAGGAGCAGTACGGATAAGCTCTTGGGATGTGGGATGTGGGATGTGACGGGCACATCCTGACAGATGACCCTTGAGCAGCAGCAGCCTAAAGATGGGGGTCACATTGTTGTGAGGTGCCTGTTCCCATCTCTTAGGGAGATCTCTGCCCTGGGGACAGGCTCACTCTCTGTCATGTGGCAGCTACCGCAGCAGAGCAATATTAGGAAGTAACATTTTAGCTGTCTTCCACGTGATTAGTCCTGCTTGAGGGAGGGGGAAGGGCCTCACACTCTCTATTAATCATTTCTTCTTCCCTCCTCCCATCTGCTCGGTGATTCTCTCGCTCTTGCATACACCACTAATATCTGATCACTTTATTTCTGTCTCTGGCTCTCCCTCTCCTTGTTGGTTTTTTGAGTCTCTGCCCTCCTTGCAGAGATGCTGCCCAAGGACTTGATTCTCTCCCCCAGCTCCCTTTAAAAATGGAAAAAAGAAGGAAAAAGGGGGGAAAAAAAACCCACTACAAAGTGTCCAGTACCTCATTGCCCTCTCCCTGGACATTGTGCCTTTTCCTTGTGGTCAGCACCTTCAGCTGAAGTTGTGGAGCATGTGTGGGCAGTGCTTGCTTCCCTCCCCTCCTCTTTGTGCCGTCCCCAGAGGCAGCGAGCCCAACTCCTCCTCCACCTCCTTCTCTTCCAGCTGCTTTCACTAGCCTCCTAGCTCTTCTTGGCAATGAGGAGCCCAGACATCTGTAGAAGCAGCTGGAAGCAAGATGGAGAGCCAATATCCTGCAGCTCACCAGATCTCTACAAACCTCAGCCCAGGAACCAACTGCTTAGTTCGCTGTGTTTTTGCACTGTTTAGTTTGCACTACACCCTGCTTGTTTCTCACCATCCCGACAAAGCTATAGCTTTATTGATATATATCATCTCATAGCTGTAGTGTGCTGGTTCAGAAGTCTTGTAGCCAGTCTGTAAAAATGAATGCTTTCCTGCTGTAGTGGAAGAAGGCAAAGTTAAGCTTTGTTTCCACCTGGATCTTCACCTGGATTACCTGCCAGTATCATCATATGGTTCTAAGCGCAGGATTTAATCCTGCATTAACTAAAATCTGACCTGTGGTACCACAAATTCATATTCCTGAGGAGGCAACTAAAGTGTTTTTGCTGGTTCCCTGTCGCTTTCCCACCTGCTTTACATGAAAACCTTCTTGTGAAGATGACTCTGGTGATGTTCTGAAAGGTGACAGCTATCGTTCCCTGTAAACCCTGGGAGTCGGTGTCAAACTGAGCTCGGCAGGGCTCACCCTCCTGTAGAAGGGAGCAGAAGAGGTACAGGATTCTGGCTCCTGTTGAGGCAGAGGTAGGGGGGAAGCTCACGGGACTTGCAGCACTTTGCAGCAGGGCTTTTGGGAATGGGCCCCTGAAGGGAAGCTCGCGAGCCGTGCTGCCGTGAAGAGCCTCACAGCATGTTACATGATGCAAGCTACTTGGCAAACGCTGTGATTGTGTCACTGAAATGGCTGAGCCACAGTGCTCAGGGAGAAGGTTTTGCCTTGTGAGGCTGCAGATGCATCATCCCCTTCCCTAGTGCACGAGGGCAGCCTGGGACTGCTGGTTGTGCTGCGGAGTGCCCGAGTGCTGTGTTTAGAAGGGGTTCTTGTACTGTGCTTTGGGATTTGAAATGTGCTGGTTGTGTGGCTGAGAGCACGTATAACTAGAGAGATGCTTTAAAAACGTTTGTCAAAGGACTTGGAAGATGAGCATGATGATTAGGGAAGACACTGTTACAAAGCCTTCAGCCCAGCATCCTGTTCTACTCTTGCGACAAACTGCAGTAATGCAGAAAGCAGCTACCGGCATCTTTAATGTCTCATTCCCTCAGCAGCTAGCGGTAGCTGTTTGCTTTTAAATGTCATTATTTGCACCCAAAGCAGCTGGAGCAGAGAGGTACAAAGTGAAGGGAATGGCTAGAAATCGGGCTTCAGGCCCGATTTGGGTTCAGGCTTCTGACTACCAGCTGACAGTGCTTTGTAGCACGGCAGTAGGTATGTGTGGGTACACAGAGCCTACATGTGGTGTTGCTGTCAGGTGTTAAAGTCCAGAGTAAAGCAAACACCGTTTGCAAGTATCCCTGAGATGTCTCTTTCCTCTTCCTTCCCCTGTGTCTGAACCTTTGCTGTGAAACAGAGCTCTCATATTTTCCATTCCTAATTCAAGAGCTGCAGGGATGGCTAAAGCCAGGTATCAGATTACAAGAGGAAGAGTGAAGACATTTGGTTGCAGCTCCATCGGCTCACAGACTACACCCAAAAGACCATTTTCATCAGCCCCAAGTCAGCGTTAAACCTGTGTTAAGGGAATCGCCTTTTCTCCAAGTCTGTCCTTGGGAAGGATGGTGTCTGCAAGGAAAGTTCCCACCAATAGAGGTGTGTGAGGGCTGGGAAAAGGAGGAAGGAAAAACCCTGTAATGTTCAAAGCAGCATCTCATCCGTAGTACAGGAAATGTTGTTCCTACTCATCTGAGATACTATAAAAAAATCCAACAAGTTTCAACAATAACAATTTTCACATAAAACCCTTTGAATGGGTAATGTGTGGAGCTTAAAATGAAAATGTGACTCAGCCAGGAATTGTTACTATTATTGGTACTGGTTTAGCTCTTAAACAGAATCTGCTTCAGATATTTGGCATGTCCTTTGGTGATAGGGGCCTAAGTAGATGTGGTGGCAAAACAGCCTTTATGGGCTAATTCAGACTTGAAGCTTTTCTGATGAGATTGAGATCTGAGACTTGAATTTAGACACAAACTTGAGCGAAGACTTCAATATGTAGAAGAAAACCAGACCTCTGTATGCTGCTTTTTAACCTTCTTGTTACCTTTTTTCCCCACCTTGCTAGCATTTCTTTTCTTGTTGGTGTTTTCCAGATCATGGGTCTCCAGTCATTTCGATGGCATGGGTAAAACACACTCTGTATGTGTGCCAACATGGTGATCCCTGTCACAATGAGCAGGCAGGTCTCAAGGGTCCCCAAAGGCTATTCAGAACCTT
The DNA here is from genome assembly GCA_028858755.1 of Ara ararauna. Classification (NCBI taxonomy): domain Eukaryota; kingdom Metazoa; phylum Chordata; class Aves; order Psittaciformes; family Psittacidae; genus Ara; species Ara ararauna. The sequence goes on from CM054379.1 coordinate 11,072,565, forward strand.
CAGAACTCTCAAATGATGCTGTAAATAGTCTGGTGGGGGGGCTGGGAAGGTAAGGGAATGTCTCCCTCATAGGCTGACCACCCGAGAGGGGAAAAAAATAGATGTGTAATTGGTATACACTTCTATTATATACCTCCCAAAGTATAGAGGTGGTGACCACACTGGGAACGCAAGCAAGATCAGTTTCATGATCAATGAGTCTATTGTATTACAAGTCATTGCCATAAAGTACAATGAAACAAGAACCTTAGCCCAAGCCCCCCAGCCGATAAACACTAACACAGCAAATACCGGCTGTAAGTAAGGTACGACATGCTGAAACTGTGAGATCAAGAGCAACAACTTTGAGAGCCAATAAATCAGCATTGTGACGAGTGACTATTAATCCGAAACAATGAATGCTTATCACAAATACAATCAGACACGCTCTGGTCAGATCTGTCGTTACCTCCACCCTTCGTGCCCCACGTTGGGCACCAAAAAGAACAGTTGTAGTTTAAGCCCAGCTGGTAACCCAGAGCATGAGGCTCAGAAAGTCCTTGGTCAGAGTAAACATTTCTTAGCAACAGCTAAAAACATCGGTGTTATCAGCGCTGTTCCCAGGCTGAAAGTCAAAAACACAGCCCTGCACCAGCTACGAAGAAGGAGAAAAATGACTGCTACTGCTGAACCCAGGACACACAAGCAGAGCCTGTTCTCTTCTGCATTTGGATGCTTCAAACCTTCATCTGTTTCTCTTTGATTCTTAACCTGCTTGTATGTGTTTGCCTGTTTCCTCAGTCCCACCAAAAGAGCCTCCTTGCTCTCTTTTCCTTTCCTATGTATTCTCTTGGTCTTTCCCCTGTGTGCTGGTTTTCCTTTCCCTGATCTCTGTTCTGTTCTCCTTTTCATTCCTCAGTTGCACTTGTCTGGCTGGAAGAGGTCTGCAGCCAGCTCCGCTACTGTTTCCCCACCATGCCTTTCTTCTGGTAGAGCTGATGGGAAATGCTGTATTTCCCCTTCCCTCCTCCCACCAGCCCCTTCCTCTCCTACTTCTTTTTCTTGTACAGCTCAGTGATGAAGAAAAAACCCGTAATAAAAAGGATTTGAAGAGAGGAGCAGAGCAAGCTCAAGTTCCGTCAGTGTGTGTTTTCTACTGCCTGCCTGTTCCTGCAAGCAGGCACTGAGCCTTTGAAGCTGAGTATTCTTGGGAGTCAGTAGAGAGATTCATTTTGGAAAGGGTAGTAGTGGACTGACATTTGATTTCCTTATTTAAGTGTGACTGTTACCCATATGCTGGAGACCACGTGTGACTGACAGCACCCGCTCTGCTCTTCCTCAGTTTTTCAGCGCAGCCTCCAGTTCACATTTTGGTGGTTATCTTCACCATGGGAAGAGGTAGAAATTGTGTTCCCTTTCACACTGAAAGCTTAGGCTAAAATTAAAACACAGAGCTGCAGAAGCTCTGGGGCTCATCTTCTACAGCCCCAAACGCTGTCTTATACCCAGCTCAGAGGCTTTTCAGAGAGGAGAAAAGGGGAATTTCAGTGTTGTACACAGGCATTTTGCTTCCTGCTGCTTGCATGGCAGTTGTGAAGGTGTCCCTAAACTGTAGTAGTTGTCAGTGTGTGATTGTTCACTCTGTGAACCCTAAATGTAAATCAAATGCATAGAAGCATGCTGAGATGAGGGGAAATGTAAATGGATCTACCTATTTTCAGCCTATTTGTCTTTATTTTTTCCACTGTAGTGGACAATGCTTTGTTGTTTGTGCCACTTGTGCACTGTGTAACACGGACAGAGAGTGTCCATGCAATACAAAAGACACAAATTAGATCTGTAGTGCTCTTCCCCTCCTCCTTCCACTTTTCCAGGCTGTTATTTTTTCCTGTGTGGGCTGTGTTGCTTGCATGCTTCCAGGGCTCAATGAAACATGCAACACTTCTGGATAACAGACAAACCAGAATTAGGTGCTTTGTTGTTACACAGATGCCTAAAACTAAGGATAAGAGAAGACCTGTGGTCTCTCCTCTCCCTGCTCTCCATAGACCTTCAGCACAAGAAGTCAGAGTTTGAAGAGGTTGAGTGAAAACCTCAGGGGAGCCCCAGGTTGTTCGTATGTCCCTGGAATTCATGGTGGGAGTGATGTGACATAGCACTGAGCAGAGGCACTGTTCTCATGCAACTCTGGACCTGAGCAAGAGGAAGAAATGCTGAGAGGCAGCCTCTTGTCAGGAGCTTTTCCCTGCAGTCCTCCAGACAGGCTGGCTGTATTCCTGAAAGACAGGTCATATCCTGCCAGACATGAGAGACACTGAGTGAGGCTGTACAGCCTGTGCTCTGCAGGTCTGCAGACTAGATAGGTCCTTTTGCCTTTGCCCTTGAATACAGGAAGGACGTGTTATGAAGAGTCCTTTATGCAGGTGCCTTCATATAGGGGAGGAAAAGGGAAGCTTAAGTAACCCGCCTCTTCTTCCCTCTTGCCCTGCAAATGTGTCCCATGGTTGCTAGCCCCTCACTGGGAAGCACAAGAGCCCTTCACTCCAAGGGGCTGTGGATCAGAAGCAGTGTTTGTTTGCACTTAGGCATCCTGAAGAGCAAAGTCACCTCTGAGAGCAAGAGCAGGATATATGGACAATACTGGCATGCCCTGTCATGCACTCTGGTTGCTCAGAAAGGGATATTACTTGAGAGCTCTAACAAAGTTCAGGTGAGCAAATACAGACGTATTGAGGTGTTAGAAGGAGATGTACATCTGTGCCTTCTGGAACTGAGAATATAGCCCCAAACTCTGAATTGCTGGTTTAGCTTCTGTATATGATGGGCTGTGTGAGACACAAGCGTGCATCATCTTCATCAGTGTGGGGGGCTCCTGCTGCAAAGTGGGAAGGATGCTTGGGTGGGACAGCTTAAGTCCCCTGAGAGTTCATCCATCCCTGCTGTCAGTCACTGCCCGTTCTTCACTGATGCAGAGCTGTGCATGGGTTTCAGGCTGGGCTGCCATAGCTTGCAGTCTGATCCCAGCTGTGCAAGGCTTGCCCTGTCATTGCCATTGCCAAATGGAAATAGCACCATCAGATTGCCTCTGTGGTACCTCTTGGTGATTTCTGCAACAGCACTACTTGGCTTATAGGCTTGAAACCCTGATCCTAATTACTTGGACAGTGTGGGCTGCTATAAGCAACCATCAGCCAAGTGCAGCAGTGTCTTTCCCTAGCTCTGAGCCTGGCTTCTAGGCTCTGCAGGTCAGGATTTGCTGTCTGGCGGCCCCAGTGTCTCAGGCGGTGTGAAAGCAAAGCATAGCACTTAGGAGACTGATTATCTGTACTGGAGATTGGCACCAGGTTAGGTAGGGCACAGATGTGGCAGTCTGACCAGCTCTGGTCCTGCCAAGATCGCTGCTAATGTTGTGGCTATTGGCTAAGACACACAGAACAGCCACCTCCTACTTCAAATGTGAGAGAATGACAGGAGCAGACAAGAGCAGAGCTGCATTTTAAGCTTTGCAAACATGATGTGCATTGTTCCGATGTTTGCGGAGCGGTTTGTGCTTTCAGACCCCTATGGAACTGCTGCGTTGGGGTCCTAATGGTTTATTTTCCTGCACGTGCTGTCAGATGGTCTGAAGCAGACCCTGCCGAGCACAGCGCATGCTGGAGGGCAGCGGTTTTGAGGCAAGTTGTTGAGATTATCTGATGTTTCCCATTTTCTGTAATTTAGTGTGTGTGTGTGTGAAGGGAGCATTTAAAACTTGTAGACAATAGTTTGCTGGGTTGCAGGGAATGAAACCCCTAATGAATAGTCCATTGTTTACATCCATTTGAGGCTGTTTCTTTGCTGAATTAGTGCCATGAAACATAGCTTGCAACTCTGCTGTTTTTAACTCCCCTCTCCTTACCCATCCCCCTGCCCATTCCTTATGGTTGCTAAATCCTGCTGTTATCTTCCCTACACAAGTTTCCAAACTTCCGTCTCTCCTCTTGATTTCCCTCTGCTTAAACCTCTTGTCCAAACTGGGTCATCTTTTGCTTCTAGTTCCCATCCGTGGCCTCTTGGGCTCACACCTCCTCAGTCCTTATTTTATCCAAATGAAGGGGAGGGAGGAAGGTCCAAACCTCTTTCCTGCTGCTACAGTCAGGTCTGGATCCCCCTCTTCCCGTTGCCTTTCTCTCCTTGCTTTGAAGCTCTTCCTGTATATATCTGTTCATTTTATCTCATATTTGCCTGCAAGCCTCTTGCCCAGTTTCTAGCTTTTACTCCCCCCTCTATTGAGGTGCTTTCCTCCCTTGCTCTGTCCATACTGCTCTGTTCTCTGATCTCAGTGCCTTCATCTAGTGAGCCCTACGATCTGAGGTGTGGCTCAAGCACACCATTAAGCAGCCTAAGGCTGCCCCTCTGCCTGTTAGCCAGAGCTTTAACACAGCTCATGGCGAAGTGCTGTCAGGACACGATGACTGCCTTGCTAAATGGTTTTGTCCCTGTGTCTGGTGGTCTTTCTGCAATAGAAACTCCTAGAAATGGAACCTGGTCTCTCTGCTTTGGGCAGTGTCTGCTGGGGTGGGAGGTAGATGCTTCCCCCCCCCCCCCCCCCCCGCCCTTTAAACAGATAAGCCTGGTGGTTGGCTGAGTTGTTAGCTTTGTTTTTCTGTACCCTTGTCTATAGATGACCCTTTTTTGTGCTAATTGAGGCTGTGTGGCTGTTTACCTGTATGACTTGCTGGAGTGATTGCTCAGACTGATGCATACCACACTCTGGGACTGTTTCTTCTCTCTGCAGCCCTGATTTATAGATAACGAGAAGGGAATTCTTGGCTGCCCTGTTATGAAAATCATTGCACTACGGAAAAGCTCATCAAATGAACACAGCACCTGGTATAAAATCAGCTATATTCAGTTTTCTGGTTTTCCACATCAAAAAAGGCTTCCCTTTATTATTTAAACAATTTTCTTCACATGGCATTGTGAGGGATGTAGGCACAAAGGCTTGCCTGCTTTTCCAGGAGTAACTGGAACTGGGGAGATGTCCATAATCAGTAGAGGGAAGGGGGTGTGTTGGAGAGGGGTTTTGTTATGTTATTTTCTGGATAGGCAGTGTGCATATGCCACATAGTACAAACCAACCACAGAGAATCCTGCAAGAGGGAGAGTTAGCTGTGAAAATTTACCCTGTTGCTACGGAGCTCATTTGGTTGTGTCTATTATGTGAGAGAGGGATGACTGAAGAAATACTTCACTTGGTAGATGAACAGAGAATACATGTCTATCAGTTACAGAACAGCTTCTATGTGCATAAAACCTGAGGTATCTGGTAGTGGTGCTGGGCAGGTGTTGGCTGTTAATGGTCAGGCAGGGACACAGGCTGTTTTTGAGTGAATGGGCTTGCTGGAAGGCAGGGGAGGAAGGAATTGCTTATGTATCTTTAAAGTATTTCTCCTTCTTGATGCCATGTGCCTTTAAGGAAACCAGATTTTGGGGACATGAGTTCTGTAAGCAGCCAAAGTTTCTACTTCCCACAGCAGGGATGCTCTCCCCTTGATAATTCCAGTCTAGATTGATGGTGGTATCCTGAGGCTGTGACACTGTACTTTTGTTTTGGCCTCTCACTTCCCTCTGAAATCACAGAGCCAATATGTAGGATTTGGGATTCATTCCTGACTTTCTGACAGTGATTCACTGTCACTCCTCCCCCTATCACTTGCACATTCCTCCCAAACCAAACCTCTGTAGCTCAGAAATAGGTCACAGACTACCACCTTGACAACAGGCATTGCTTGCATCATCTGCTGGTGTGACGTGTGGTGAGATGCAGTGTGCTGCACGAGCGCCTGGTGAGCAGGAGCAGCCTGCTCACAGAGCGGGATGTGCGAACACCCTTCATGATACCTGCCAGATGGGTGCTCAGAGATGAAGGGGAGAGAACTGTGTACAAAGGAGAAAAAAGAGGAAGGTGTAAGCTGGCTCCATCAGTGCACAGATTTTCTGCTGGCTGGTTGGGATGATTTATAATGGTATACAGAGCTTTGTCACCTTTATGCTGACTCGTTTCAGTGCTGCCCAGAGGTCGGCCCACTGGCCTGTGAAAAATGAGTTGTTGATCTATGTTGCTTTTCCCAGTGGCCACAGTACTGGGGCTGTTGTCAGCCCTAGTGCGGAGCTTAGCTAGGGGCTGGAAGGCCTGGGATAGTCACTCAGCATCTCAGCACTGGTGATTTCATTTTAGGCAGCCTTATAACGCGATACTATGCAGGGCATAACCAAATCTCCCTTTACTTGGTGTGTAGGAGAGCAACTATGCCAGCAGCCTTTGCACAAGAACACTATTTCTTGCCTGCATGGTTACTTTGGGAAGCTCACAGGACAAAAATGTGCTTTTACTTTAATTTTTTATTTTTATTCAGATAGAGTTAGCGTGGAGTAACAGGGCCAGTGGCTGCGACAGATCAGCTGCAAAAGGGATGGACACAATGCAATTAGCAGCAGAAACGGAGGTATCTTTGAGCGTGCAGACTTTCTTAGGACACATAGGTTGTGCTTCTCTCTGAGAAGTGCTGAGAACAAATTGTCATAGAAGTGCAAAATACACTCAGTCTGTTTTGGGTTGAGGCAAGAAACAAGGGCCCTGTAGCCTGGAGAGACGTGTTGAGTCTGCGTGGGGAAAATGCACCTTAATTAGATGGGTTGACAGATCCTGTTTCTCCTGCTCCTTCCACAGTTTGCAGCGTTCAGTCTAGGAAACGCCTCCTGGATTCGCCCACCAGTGCCCTTACGATAGACCTGGCACACTCACCTAGAGTCCTCCACGCCGTGTGGCTGGATGTCAGAGGGACCTGGCTCATGACCTGTTTGGCTGGATGGACAACTTCAGCCTGGGAGGGGAGCCCAGCACATCCCGTGCCCTACACACACCATGCTCCTTAGTGCTTCTTGCTGTCAGTTGGCTGGGTTTTGGCATGGAGAGGACGGCGTCTCTCCCAGTGCCTGCGCCGGGGGCCGCGTGCCCTCCTCTTGGCTGTGGCGCTTGCAGTGCTGCTGTTTGGAGCTGCGCTTCTCTGAAAGTTACTTAATAGACACACCAAACTCTACTTTGTCTTGACAATGCACCCTTTTCTTGAGAGAAATGAGAAGTTTCAATTTCAGTCACTAGCCTGTTTTTCATTAACCTGTTTTAGTCAGCAAGTCATGGCTTTACTGTGCCACTCTCCCAAGCTGCTGCTCATACGTCTAAATGAGACGGTGGAGCAAAACTCCTGTTCTCTGCAGAAAATGCAAAGAGAGAAGAGGCAGTTTTACCCCAAACGTTAGAGGAGACTCAGTCAGATTAACACTACAGTGAATGCCAAATATCTTGAATTTACAGGGTACTTTAAGCCCCAGTGAGGAGGAGGAAGGGGGAGGGAGGGATTGGAGCGAAGTTGTTAAACCTTTTAAAACTTCTGACTTAATCTTTTATTCAGTGTTTGTGTAACTCTGGTTATCTGCTAGTTAATACCAGTGTTTTTGATACCTCTCCAGAGCCAGTACAGTGCAAACCTTCAGCCCTGTTGGGCATTTGTGCTACAGCATATTTAATAGCCATGACAACAATTCAACAATTGTATAGCAGCCTCCCCTCCCTGTCTGAGTGTTGCAGGCACCAGAGTGTCTCCATTGGAAAACCCCTAAACATACAGTTTCAGCCAAAACTGGTTTAATGATAGTCTACTGAGAGCTTGACAGGCTTTAAAAAAAAAACATGGGGGGGGGGGGGGGGAACAAAGGCACATTTTGCCCTTCTCCCCCCGTTTATTTCTTAACTTCTTCACTCCTTTTGAAAAAGCTGCTGCTGTAAAATACAAGGCGAATTAAAAAACATAAATTGCTTTAAATTGCTTAACAGGCTTGATGAGACAAAGACTGGTGTGTTGGAGTGGCTGCAGGGAGCTCTGCGGCTGCTTTTGTATGATTTCAGAGGTGAATTTAGATGGCTGGAAGATAGATGGGTGCCAGATGCAGTTTGACACAGATTCCGGCAGCTGCTCCTGCGCGAGGTTTCATTAGCGGCGAGTTAGCCAGCAGCAGAGCTCCGGCGAGGCCCCCGCGCTGAAATGACAGCGAGAGCAGGGAAACAATACAATATTCGCTAAGTGATTTTAATCTAGGAGATTAAATGACACCCAGTTGGTTTCCCGACTTAGAAAGCCAACACGGTATAAAGCTGTTCATGGCACTCACTCTGCCCAAGCCCTTGTCACATACATTTATGTTGCAAGTGCTTCCTGACCACCCCCCCCCAACCCTGAAATGGGAAGAGAAGGGTTGATTTTGTCGCAGTCATATTTTTCCATCCTAACTGTATAATGTGTTTTTAACTGCAACAGGAAATATTGGCCTCGCTTCGACAAATGCTTACATTGGACTGAAGTGCTCGCGTGCTCCTGCGAAGCACAGGCATAACTGTTTGAAAGATTAGGGCCATGGGCTGGAAAGCGAACGGCTTCCTTTTTAATAGTTGGGCAAGTCCCAAAATCAGGAAGTCATCGGTGTTTACGGGCTTGGGGAATTGGGTTTGGTTTTAAGTAAGCCAGCGTATTATGATGGATGACTTGATAGAAATGGTAGTGGAGGTGCTGTTCTCCAGGCAGCTGAAAGTTTTATATGTGGAGGGATGCTAAAGGTTGGGATGTTATGAAGGGACAGAAAATGTAATCAGACTTATTTGCAATACAACCCTGTGGCTAAAAGTTATTCTGGGGGGGCTTCATGGGCTGTGTTTTGGGAACCCTTGCTGTGGCACCCTTACTGGGTGGTTATTTGGGCTTTGTATAAACTTGCTTTACCAACTGAATTCCTGACTAGAAAAAGAGGTTTTCCCTCTGTTAGTTGGAGGAAAGTATATACAGAAACAAACAGATCTCTTTTTCCATGTGCACCACCTGAATATTGCCATTACATATTTAACTGCTGATGTCAAACTACTCCGTTCACTTTGAGTCATTTACTATCCTCACAGTAAGCAAACAAACCAGCTTTTTTCCCCCCCAATTAATATGCAAGTTAGAAGTATATGGGTTGTCTCTTGATCTCAGCGATTGTTTATGAATGTTACAGTTCTGTCTCTAGATGCCTTTAGTAAGTACCCCGTGCATGGCTTCAATTAAGTTTTCTATATCGAGAAAGTATGCCTTAATTTATCAGGTTAAAGATATCTCTGTTACATCAGTTTGTTCACAGTGTGTTGTGACCTAATCAGCTAGGGATGTAAGCCATTTCATGAGGAGTAATTACTCAACAACAAAAAATGTCTCTCTTTCCTAATAGCCGTGAGTGAATTGGCTAATTGGAATCCATTTTGGTAGTGGCAGGTCAGCAATCAGGAGGTGACTTTCCTGGCTGGATTCTAGGTGGGAGGGAGAAGCCAGCAGGAGCTGAAACACAGAGCTACAGCTTCCTGAGGTAACAGAGCATTGCTGCTATTCATATTGTTGGGAAGTTTGTTTTTGAGGGAAAGAACAGAGATTTAGATCAGACATTAGGAGATAATTCTTCACTGTGAGGGTGCTGAGGCACTGGCGCACAGGTTGCCCAGAGAAGCTGTGGCTGCCCCATCCCTGGCAATGTTCAAGGCCGGGTTGGATGGAGCTTGGAGCAGCCTGCTGTAGTGGAAGGTATCCCTGCTGATGGCAGGGGGTTGGAACTGGATGAGCTTTAAGGTCCCTTCCAACCCAAACCATTCTGTGATTCTATGATCTGCTCTCAAAGCTTGCAAGAGCTCTGGTTTTATTATTACTACTGGGGGTAGGGGGTTGCAGTGATAATGTTACCGTGTGACAGATCTCTCTTGCCTGGTTAGGCCTTGGTCAGAAGTCCATGGGAAGTTTATGGATGTTGGCTCAGAATAACTTGTGACAGTTACGGAGCAAGTTTTGCTTTCAGTGAGTGCTTCGTTACTTAGGAGCATGGGCTGCCAATCCAGAGATGCTGCACTGGGGCATCTTTTAGATGACCCCACTGGTTGCTGTTCTGTTGTTCTACTTCACCAAGAGATAGATCATTGAGGTGCATTCTGATTTTTTTCTTTTTCCCTTTTTTCCCTCCTTGGCTTCAAACCTTGCTGAAAGGGAGGTGGAGAGGAAAATCCTCATGAATTAACATTATTTCCCTGGTGGGCTTTGCTGCCATTTTATCTAATTACGCCTGCTGTTTTCCAGATCACATTGTAAGCGTTTGCATGAAGGGCCTTTCACTTACCTCCTCAAGTAAATTAAATAACAGCCCTTAGGCTGGGCTGACAGCATAATGCATTTTCATGTGGGAGATCAACAGCTCCCATACCTTGAGATGGGAAATGCTGAAATGACAGGGAAGCTCTGTGCTTTTGTCTTGAATTAGGGCAACTAGATCAAGTTAGGGCTACTTTGGAAATGCCTGCTCCTGGCTCGTGTGGTGGGTAGGGATCAGTAGGAAGAAGGATACACAGGAATTTGGAGAAAGGGCTGCAGAGAACATACTGTGGTTTTTGCTCAAGAGGATCCACAGGCTACGTGCAAGATGTGCAGGAAAGCAAGCCTGTCGTCAGCTGGTTTGAAGGCACAGCCGTATTGGAAAGCATGAAGGGATCTGCAAACCAGGAAAGATTGGAAGCTACAGACGTAAAGCAAATGAGAGGTGCAGGCCCTGCCCTGAGGATGTTTACAAAGTGACTTCGTGGATGAAGAAGGCTGGACTTGTGTTGAGTGCTCTGGAAATCATAACACATGGCCTCGACTTTCATTTCCACAATAAGCCATCCTGTAGTTTCCCTGTGCTTCATTTCTTCAATTTGCAAAATGAGGCAGTTGCCATCTGCTGCAGTGACAGTCCGCTGCTCTGCTGACCTGTTACTCCCGGCCAGTATCCAGCCATAGGAACTATCCTTCTCCAAATGCTTCAGAGCTCATAGAACCCTCCATGATACCAGGCTCAGGGTTGATCCATTTCCTTCCTAGTTATGTGTGGTATAAATCAGAGATGTACATCAGCCCTTCTCTGGCTCTGGCCACTGCTCCATTTCTGTGACAGAATTGAGAGCTCTGAGGAAGAGAAGGGATCAGGAACAGATGACCATGTGGAAATGCATTTCTTCGGCTCCTGATCAGCCCAGGCTTGTCCTGACAGAAAAGAGGATGTTGGTGAGAAGGCAGAGAGGGATGCTCCACCTCCCTTGACCATTAGGCATGGACAAGCCTAGGGGCAGCTCAAAACTCTGGTGCCACCTTTGGCTCTGCCTTCACAGGATGGTTAAGTGTGCCCAAACTGGGGACATGCTAGTAAGTGAGCTGTGTGGCCAAACTGAGTGTTCCGTGGGTGAGGAAAAAGAGATGGGCTGCTACAGCAAGTAGGGAATTTTAAGTTCTGTCTTGCTGCTGTAGGTCATCAGTGGTGGTCAGCAATAGGAGAAGCTGCTTAGCTGGGGCGATGGGAGGGTCTTAAGTGGTAGGGAGCCTTGCATATGTGTTTCATGTAAAGAAAGAAAGATGTCATATGTCTTGCTAGCTTGCTGTAGCTCTGTGGTGACAGCAAACTCTCTCAGTATTATACCTGTAATATTGAAGTACCTTCTAGCTTCTGGTGTTCCTTCCCTGTATCATCAGTTTAGGGGTTAAGGACATCATACAGATCACTGAGATCTGAGTCTGCAGTGACTCAGTTATGTCTGGGGACATGTGCTGAAGAAATGCAGTCGACTTGTTTTCCTCTTGAAAATGGAGATTTCTGTTCCATCAAAACACAGTTCGAGGTTGAAGGTGGGGGAGAGCTAGAAAAGTTAGTGTGATGGGGTGTAACCACCTTTTAACTTGCATGTTAAAGCATCTTGGCTCTTCCAAGTAACTGGAGAGCTACTCTGTGATGCGTTTCTGTGAGATGAATTTTGAATGCCAGCAAGATAATGAGATTTATCAAATAAAAAGCCCGTCTTTCACTTTGTTCAGGCTTGGCCTCATGCCTCAAATACACGGAGTTTAGCTCGGAAGCGGCTTGTAATTTGTATCACAAAAGCACTGTGTGTAATTCATGATGGATGGTAGCCACTGGATACCAGAGGTTCGCGGTTGGGACGTGCTAACAGCTTTTGCTGACATTAGCACTTGGTCAAAGTCATTGCAGCAGGACAGAGGACAAGTGAATGGTCACTACGAGGTTACAGTGGGAGAGGCTGAGGAGGTGTTTATAAATCAGGGAGTCAGATTTACCATCAGTCATTTATTAGCATGAACAGGCACGATATGATGCAAGACACATCGCTGCTTTTAACACGTTAGGGGAGATGATTCAGGATTGATACAGCTTTTCAGTGATCTGGTAGTATACATCCCATTATTATTCTTCTTCACTCCCTGTAGATGTTAGAAAGCTTTCTAACAATTCACGGTATCTCTCAAGCCCTCATCTCCTCTCTCTCTTTTTTTTTATTTTTAAATTAATTAAATTTTATTATTATTCAGACTCCTGCTGTACACATCCCCCAGGCAGGTGGGAGGGTGAGTTGGTGGGAGATGACTTGGCTTTGTTGGAACTTCACTTAATGCAGGGTGGGGGCAGAGAAAATGAAGCTAAATTACGCAGATCCTGAAGGCACAGCAAGCGTGCTACATCACTTGTGAGCATGACTAGAACTGAAAATGAATCACAGCCTTGTTAGACACTGTATGTGTCAGTGCATGTGGGCAGAAATATCATTCAGTGAGAGAGAGAAAAAGACAGAGACTGCATCTTTTAAAGTGTGCTGGTCCCACTGAAATCGCTGTAGTATTTAACCTAATGGGTGAGAGCTGGGAAATGGTGGGACATGCTGCTCCAGGATACTTTGATACATCGATTTTTCTTCCTTTCTGAAAGTTCAAGCAGAGTCTGGACTGCTCAGCAGTCCCATCTGTTTTCTAAACCAGAAAAGGCTGTAATTGCAAGTTCAGGTTTGAACCCACTTTCAAGGACTTTATAATACAACCAACCAAGACTTATTCTGGGTTAGATTTGAATGTGAAGATGCTTCATCCTGACCATTTTGCTTTAGGAAGCAAATCTGATTTGCTCTTCCTGTAGACTTTTGATGGTGCACATGCACACAGGCACACAGGTACACACATGTGCATGCTGAGCTGCTTCACATATTCCAGCTACAAAAATCCAGTCTGGATCTGTAACCTTGATTCTTACAGCTGCCTAATTCAAACAGGACTTAGTTCTAAAATGGAAATTGGCTTTACAGTTAGGTTGTAATGTGACAGAGCCACATTGGATTTGATGGAGAGCTGCTTGGATCAGCTGACCACTAAAATCTGCTGTTTGTACTCCAGAAGGTACTTGCTACAAACGATAGCAATGTTCCTAAGGAAGCTTTCCCACCTCCTGCAGAGATCTATCCATGGCAGCTAACAAGCAGCAGCCATTTTCATGTCCCCACCCCCAGCACAACCAAAACCACATCTTCTCAAAGCCAGATGGAGTCAACCAGTGTATTCTTCCAGGGATTTTGGCTGTGCATTTTGGGATGTTGTGCTCAGTCATTGGCATGTGATGTCTTGTGTAATGTAAAAGCTGACAATTCTAAGCACTAACCTGAGTTTTTATGAAGTGGCTAGAGATGTGTTTCTCCTTTATCCCCTTCCCCACAAAGTACAGACCAGGTGCTCTGTATTTGCTGAACACAAAGTGGTTTCTGAACGTTAAGAAGGATGTAAACTGTTCACAGCTGAGGACACAGCAGTGCACCTCCCCCCCCCCCCCAAAAAAAAAAAAAAAAAGAAAGGAAAAGGAAAAATAAAAGAGAAGACCCCACCATAAATAACTTTAAAAAATCCTGGTCATCATGTGGTGTTCCTAGAATGTCCCTGCAGATCAAATGAAATGGGAATAGCTTGTGCTTTTCCGACTCCTCACTGTGACTGTTTCAGGAGAAAGGCAAGGAAAGGATCCATACTCACGACAAGGAAAAAATAGTTTTAATTAGAGAAAGAACATGTTCTGAAAAGTAAAGATTTTGGACTTAATGTGCATGGAACAAAAGGCCGTTGTGAGCTATGTACTAGAGTTGCTGAGAGTTTGTATTCTGCCCTTTTTTTTTCTGTGGGAGTTATTTCCTGTTGTTGACTAGAGTTCTTTATTTAGAACCACCTAGCTACTGAATGATGGCTCGCTCACAAGAAGAAAAAGTGTGATTAAAACTTGTTAGGGCTTATTTCAAGATCTCCCCGCTTCCATTTACTTAAGGGGAATCTTTGCTAAATGGGAGAAAAAAGTTCAACAAATGCATTTCCTTCTCATTTCACCCACATCACCAGCGACAGCAAAATACACGTTTGGAGCCTGAGGTCTTTCACCTGAACATCTCGTGGAAGACAGCGTTTCTCTAATAGAGGTGGTTTAGATTGTTCTTGGGTTTTAAACCCAAACCTATCAAATGCCAGGCCTCCGCACTGGTGTTCTTGGGTAGCACGTCTTTCTGCGAACCCTACAACTGGGGTAGCAGTGGGCACTTGCACTTTCCCAGCTTGCTCAGATGAGAAAGTTTCATTTGAAAAGCACTGACAGCAAAAAGAGGTTTCTATCTGCTGAATTGCATGGGAACAGTATTTGGGTATGTGTGTGAAGTCAAGTTATCAGCACTTTGGCATCTGCTTAACTTTTGCTGTTATGGCAGGGGCTGAACACTCAGTTAAGAGTAAAGGAAAGTTAGCAGAAGAGAAGGTTGGGGGTGGAAAAATATATTTAACTTCAGGGTTACTGCTATTGTGCTATAGGAGTAGGTAAGCAAGCAAATGGGAGTTAATGATGAGGTTTTTGCTCTAGCAGGTATCACACTAGGAATGTCCCCTGGATGTGGGGGATTAGTAAGTGCTCTGGGGCATGGGACAATCATCCCTCCTGGACTTGGCTGGCCCCTGGCTGTGAGCATCTTGATAAGGGTGCTTGTTTCTGCCCAGCTATTGCAAATAGGTTGGTGCCTTTCTGTGAAGTACCTGGCTGCACTTGTGCTGGCTGTGAAACTCTTGGTTATGGCTGAAGGCAGCCATTGTGCAAGAAAAACTGAGAGAAGCTGGCTTGTGAAGCTGAATATGGGAAAGTGATCTTTCTGTGAAACAGAGAGGGGTTTGGGAGCCTTCTGCGCATCCTTTTGTGCTGGGAAAGTTCGAGGTTGGGAGAAGCAAGGAGAGCCTTAGTGATACTCCTCATTGTATTTTCTTATCCTGCTGTCCAAAGGTCAAACCAGAGAATGCCCCGAACTCTGTAGCAGCACCATCGATGGGGATGCAGCTCCTCCTCCCTCTTTCCTTGGGTCTACTCCTTTTCCTTGGCTTGTTGCTCTCTGTCCTCCCATCATGTCTCTTCTTTGCCCTCCCACCAAGGCTAAAATTAAAAGGGAGAAATATTACTGTTTGAGAGAGCAGCTTATGGCTGTCTCAAAAAGCCACTGCTGGCTTTAGGGAGCAGTACGCCACATACAGCATCTGCTTCCCTAGCTCCCTGCCATCCTGCCCGCAACAGAGCTCGGTGTTTTTACTCTTTTTCATTATTTCTTTTAGTTTTTCTCCCCCCTTCCCCCCGTCCCCCGTTGATTGTGTCACGTACTGTGTGAGATGGGAGTGACCTGGCAGAGCTGCCTCTCCCTCTTCCAGACCCCTGCCACATTTCAAGGTCATTAGCACCCCAAAGCCACTGTGGGAGGAAGAAAGGGAGCATAAGAGGTGTGAAAGGAAGGGAAGATGGACTGTTATGATAAATGGTGGATTCTCCGCTTTTCTCTTTGTGCTGGTGATAGATCCTAAATACTGGGTGGGTTTGCAGTGATTTAGCGTTTCATCTTTGCTTGGGAATACCAATTAGGTGTAAACCTCTTTTAGCCTTTGGCTAATGGTCACTATAAATGAACAGCTTCCTTTAAAGTGAGAGAGCATAAAAAAATGCGAGAGGAGAACAGAACCTAAATGAATTTGTGCAGTTCCCTTTTTCTTCAGAAAGCTGAAATGGATTTCTGACCGTTACAGGGGTGGTTTTAGGTAGAGTTAAGAAACACAGACTTCACCCACAGCCTGTTTACCTGCCTGAGCTTTTGCTGACTCTTAGTCGTGCTTGCAGGAGGGAACGTAGGGAGGCAAAATGAATCATTACCACAGGCACACTCAGTAAAAGCATCTGATGTACTCATTCAGTCTTTTTAATCTCCTCTTTGCACATAACCAGAAATCATGCATTTTGTGAAGGGTTAAACCAGAACGACTTGTGCATTCACTGCATCGGCTCAATGAGTTCAGTTTTATATGATCTCCATTTATTTGTAGTGGAACAGAATGGCAGTGGGAGTTTATGCTACATTTGATGTTCTCGTGCTAGCTTTTTTGCCAGCTCTTTTTTTTTTCCTCTTTTCTAAATTTAGCTGTGCAGCTTCAACTTCTGTTTTATTGGGGTTTGTTGGTTGTTTTGCTGGGTGTGTTTTTAAGGGGTGGTGTAGGACAACTCACTGTTTACTTAAAATGAGACCCTCTGAAGCCCCTGTCTGAAAAGAGTACGGATAAACATTATTTCTAATGAATTTTGCACCTGGGACAGTCAGAGGAAAGATTTATTATTGCAGATTGGTACTGCCTTGAAAATGCCTGTGTCTCATTGGTAAGCGTTCCGTGAATCTAGTGGCTGTAAGAAGATGCAGAAATTAGTCTTAAACAAAATGCCCAAACCTCCAAAATGAGGTAGGAGTGTTATATGGTCTACAGGTTGTATTCCAGCCAGGAGAAGCAGCTAGTGGTGGGTGCATTCATTTGGATGTTGATATATTAACTTATGTTTTCATGTAGATAAGGATTAAAATAGTTTTTAGGGGCTGTTTTGGTGATGCATCTGAGCATGAGCACATTAAACTCCAGTGACATGGTTTTAAGTCCTATATAACATATTGTGAAACTATATAACACCCTCCATCCATATGGTAGCCACACCACCCTTTTGATTTTGCCCTCCAAGCCTCAAACACGTTGCTACTGTTGTACAGTGCTTCAGTGCAACAAATGTGAGCGAGAACATCCAGGTCTAGAAGCCTCTAGTCACCCCACTGGTGGCCCTGTTTGGTGTCTCAAGCCTTTGGCATCTCAGTAGGGTTGAGCAGTACTAAACATATTCCAACTTGCCTTGGCATCAGGCATCTTCCACGTTTCAGCAGTGCTTATATGGGGGGCATCAGTGCTCCAGAAACGTATGGCTCCACATGGAGCTCTGTTGGAGTAGCTTTGCTTCAGAAAAGAGATGTATGTGCAGCACACAGTGTAAGCCGCATCAGTAGAGCTGCTCTCCCCTGGTGAACAAGGAGCAGGTATTCCATCTGCATAAAGAAGATGGTGACATCCTTTGTATTAAGTGTGTGTGTGGCTCTCAGGTTTGAGAGCCCCACGTTGTTAAGATTTTCAGGCTCATGTTGGGTTTATGCTCAGGGGTAGTGGGTGGCCAAAGGCTTCTGGCTTGCTTGCAGTGACATCTGTTTACACCAGTGGTTAATTAGGCTGAAGACTGGCCATCTCTGTATTTTCCCCCACCATTTCTATGTTTCTTCTTTATTAAAAGTATTCCCCCCTCGACTGTAAAACAGAGCCTTTGGTTTTATCTGCAGATAGTTTTTTTCCTCTCTTACTCCACTGGCCCCTGTAAGAGATGAATATCAGGATGTAGCATCTCTTCAAGAAAAGTAACCGAGTGTTCCAGAAAAGAATGACTTGTGCTGTTGCTAGAGACTGCAGAGCAAAACGTGAAAGGGAAAGAAAAGCAGCCTAAAATTGTTTGAAACTCAGTTCAATGCAAAGTACAATCCACTGTCTCGAGAAGCATGAGTGGAAAGGGGAGACTGTAGAGAAGCCTGTGTGCCGTACAAATGGCATCAGTTTGAATAGTCTGGCCTGGGTCAGAACTGAAGTACATCTTGCAGGTAGTACCATGTGAATGGGATTTGGGCGAAGAACACAGCTATTTAGAAGAGGCAAAAAGATGTGAGAAGATAAACAGCAATGGTAGGCAGCCTGAACCTCTGTTAGGACAGAATGTTTCAGCTGGAGTGAGGATGATGCACACCAGCAGTCTCCAGAGGACTGGGAGTGCACAGGGAATTACAGAGGGAGGGAGTCATCTCCGTGCATGAGGAATGCAGCAAAACCTCCTCTGACTAAGCCAGCTAATGCACACTGCTTCTTTTTTTTTTTTCCTTTCCTGATAATCCTGTTCCATAATATTTCCTTAATAATTTAGTATGTGAGGAGTAGCCCTTTTGAAAAGTGTCTAAATCACCAAGTCTTACTTTCAGATGAAACCTTGCCACCTTTGTCCTTGACACACACTGGGGAATCTTACTGGGTATTTGGCTATTTCAGACCTATCTTGGAGTTCAGGTTGTTGTGGTTTTTTCTCTTAATTACTTAATGAATTTACCATGTGGCACAACCCTTGGTACTGCCAAGCAACAGCTTTCTATTACTAGACTGTACGAGCCCGATCCTGCGTTACTGAAGCCAAAAGCAGTATTTGGGAACAGACGCTGGCATCAAAATCTGTAGGAAGGCTTAGAATAACTGTACAAAAGGGGCTAGTTGCACTGAGAATATTGATTCATGAGCTCCATGGTTTTCTGCATCTCTGTTCATTTTACCCGAGTAAGATCAACTGCCCAACTGGACGTATAATATATGATACTGCATTAGAACTAAGGCTGCATTTGGTCATACTCATTAATTAAACTGATTTCTCCTGTAGGTTTTTTTTTTTCCTAGAGAACTAACGGAGAATGATAATTAAGCATATTATGCATTCTAGGGAATGGTGTTTCTCCTGCTGCCACAAAAACATTAAAGGAGAAAAACATGAACTAACACAGAAAATGAAAGGGAAAAAAAGAGCTAAAATTGGAGTGGAAAAGGGGAAGCTTTCCTTCCTTTGCTTTTACCTGATTCCTCTGCATTGGGATGTGTGGGGCAGCCTTGTTACAGTGAGAGAGTTGCACCAGTTAAAAAAGGCAATTGAAATCTCCTTCCTGCTAACATATAGGTGCAGACTGCAGTACTCCTGTTTGTTTTTGTTGAGGGCCTTGCTTTTATCTGTGGCTGAGCCTTGCATGAGAAGAGCCCTGCTCTAGAAGGTCAGTATTGACTCCAGAGCTGGCCTTAATGGAGATGACACAAGGTTTTGATGTTTACGTGCCTTTGCTTGTAGCATGCTTTCCTCTTATCTGTAAGATGCCTGTTGCTTGGTGGGGATCTGGTGGAAGGAGCATCCTTGGCTGTATGTAGGCCCTTTGTTTTGCTTTTCACAGAATCACAGAATCGTTAGGGTTGGAAGGGACCTCTGGAGATCATCTGCTCCAACCCCCTGCTAAGGCAGGGCCACCCAGAGCAGGTTACACAGGAACATGTCCAGGCGGGTTCTCCACAGCCTCCCTGGGCAGCCTGTTCCTGTGCTCTGCCACCCTCAACATAAAGAAGTTCTTCTTCATGTTGAGGTAGAACCTCTTGTGTTGTAGTTTATGGCCATTGCTCCTCATCCTGTCACTGGACACCACTGAAAGGAATCTGGCACCATCCTACTGGCACCTGCCTTTGAGATATTTATATGCATTAATGAAATCCCCTCTCAGTCTTCTCCTGACTAAGCAGGCCCAGCTCCTGCAATCTCTCCTCATAAGAGAGATGCTCCAGATCCCTGATCATCCCTGTGGCCCTTGGCTGCACCCTTTCCAATTGCTCCTTGTTTTTCTTGTACTGAGGAGAACTGGACACACAGCACTCCAGATGTGGTCTCACCAGGGTCAAGTAGAGGGTGAGGATCACCTCCTTCAGCCTGCTGGCCACACTCTTCCCAGTACAACCAAGGATGTTATTGGCTCTTCTGGCCACAAGTTATAGGTGGTGGCAGGGTCTTTATTTGCAAACAGTTGTGTACTCTTGGGGCAGTACTGGGTATTTGCCTGCCAGCTCCTGCATGCGCTGCAGCAAAAACATCCAGGGAGAAAATGAAGATGTGTTATACAATTTCCCGATGAAATCTCAGTGTTAATGTGTACTGCAATTAGAAGAAAAAGGCCAAGGATACAATTAGAAACGTAGGAAGCAGTTCACTGCCTCTTTACTTGAAAAACATGAGGGATGTCGACCTTCCCAGCACACCAAATGTTGCTGCTCTTTCCTAATTAGCACACATGTTGATAGGCAGAGATTACCTAAAAGTCCAGAGTAGTTCTGATGAACTGCCCTGTGAAGTCTGGTGCTTGTTTCCCCCCTCCTCGTCTTTCCAGTCTTCGTTATTTCATGTGTTTATCTTTAACGCAGAAGGGTTTTGGGATGATGTACAGGAGATGTGGCCTTAATCAGGCAAGCTTTGACTATTCTAGCTCACAAACAAGGCTGTGCTTAGACTGTGCCTGTGGCCCATATCAGGTCAGTATCACTGTAGAAAAATGTGGGTAGGCTCCTTCTCGTTCAGTGTGTGGCCTTCACGGGTGAGGGCCTGTGTCAAGGCTATGACTGCAAAATGACATCTGTGCTACTGCTCCTCAGGAAGCACCATTCCAAATGGGATGCCTTTTGGGTTGCTCCTCCTCGCAGACACACAGACTTTTTACCCTCTCCTGCAGGCTCCTGCCTCTGCCAACACACTTCCTTGTACAGCGCTTCATGGCTCGGTTGCAGGCTGTTTGTCTGTGCTTACTGACATGTTCGGGCAAACTGTGTTTGGGCCTTGCAGACACCTTCTGGTCAGATCACTCTGGAGCTGCAGAACGGAGTTTCTTGGCCAGAAAGGTCTCATTTTGGGTAGGAGGCAATCTGAGGAGCAGTCAGTGATAGGATTATTCACCTTGCATAGCCTGACCTCATCCCGCCACGATGGAGCCTCTGCTGTGTGCGAGACAGAGGAAGGAGCTCTACTTGTATTGATCAGTATTGTGACCTATGCTCAGCTGAGAGTGCTTCAGAGCGTGGATGCAGGTTGTACTAGTTGTGTTCGCAGGAATAATCCGAGTTACAGCATGACTATAAACTCCTGCCAAGAAAGGCCCAGGGGAGTTACAGTAGGAAACAGAAGGGGCGGTGAGTTTTCTCTTATGCTCGCGTAAAATTGGAGCAACCGAACAAAGTCAGAAGCATTTAAAAGTCAGACGATGCAGGCTCAGGCCTTTTACTGCTGAATGTAACATGGCAAGATCAGGGCCGTGGATATCGGACTGGTGCCCAGCTGCTTATTTAGCAAATGTTCGTGGTTGTGCCTATGGTGCTGGTGATAGTGTGCACACACCCAGGCACTGGGACTGTAAACCTGCTGCAGACTTTGAGCTCCGGAAGGTTCAGCTGGGTGCATCCATAGAGCGGTTACGCAAGGCCAGATCCTGCTGTGTTACAAATCTGGTGTGAAGCAGGGCAGAATATGGCCCTGAAATTCAGTTGATCCAGCATGCAGAAAGAAACCCCCCTGTCAAAAACATACAATGGTTTGGGTTGAAAGGACCTTAAAGCTCACCCAATTCCAATCCCCTGCCATGGGCAAGGACACCTTCCACTAGACCAGGTTGCTCCAAGCCCCATCCAACCTGTCAGGGATGGGGCAGCCACAGCTTCTCTGGGCACTCTGTGCCAGCACTTCACCACCCTCACAGTGAAGAATTTATTCCTAATGTCTAACCTAAATCTCTTTCAGTTTAGAGCTATTCCTCCTCCTCCTATCACTAAACATGTACAGGTATTACAAATATTCTGGGTGGCTTTTGAGTAGGATGAAGCCCACTGAACAGGCACCACTCAGGCCTGAAAGAAAAGGAATCTTTTCCTTCTATTTAGTAATGTTTAGTATGACTCTTGTAGTTTCAAGAGGTTTGTTTCCTTGAGTAGAAGGACTACATTTCAGAGGCTTGCTGCTGGAAAGAATCCAGCCGGGGGAAATTCTGGTTTTAATTTTTGCCAGCTCCAGAGCAATTTGCAAGTCACTCGTCAAAAGGCAGTAAATGGTTCGTGAATTGCTTTGCAGATCTGGTTCAGGGCTCCCTCTTTACTGCAGGCAGAGGGAGGCTGAGAGAGTTTGGATCTTCTCAAAGGAATGGCTGATAGCAGGAGTGGAAGGGAAGGGGGTGCCCAGGCCTCCAGAAGTGGCCAAGTCAAAGAGTGGGTTTTAGATGTGATGCCCTTTCCTCCCATTGTAGTGACTTCATCGGGGTATTATTTAAATACTAGTCTTGGTGTTTAAAACTGAACTAGATGGGGTCTTTTCAATTGTAATTTTAAGAATCCATAAAATCATCACTTTATCTCTTTCTGTTTTGGCAGATTCACTATTTTTTTTCCCCCTTGTGGATTTTTGACAGATACAATTTCCAGGTTAAAGAAATCTTCCCTCTAGAAGTGTCTTCCTTTTCCTTTTCAGTTTTCTAGCTGAAAATGGAACTTAATTTCGAACAAGACCATCAGCTTGATTGATCGCGAATCGTTACAGGCCATTTTGAGCATAATACCTAAACGAGTCGTGATATTAATGACTAATAATCGCCTTTATGTTAGGTCTTAAAGCTTTATTGTCCCGAAATACAACCGGTTTAGTGGGACATCAAAGGCTGGTAATGATCCGAGATGCCTTTGGGGCTGCAGCCAAAACTGGAAGGTGTTCGCATGGCCAGCTGGGATTACAGCCCCTTTCCAAACACAATCATCGGAGGTAACTTAAAATAATCTTCTTTCCAGACAGCGCCTGGTGCCGAGCTCTCACTCCCTTCCCCCAACTCTTCGTGCGCTCCAGCATCTCCGTTTGGCCTCATTTTTGTGCTTCGGTGGTGCCTGCACAGCCCAAATTAGCAGCGAGGATCCCGCGGAGGGGGGCGCCGCCTCCCTCGGCTCCCAGGTGAGCTCCCGGGGCGGGGGGCGGCCGGCAGCGCCCTGGCTTTCCTGCATCCCTCCCCGCTCCGCTTGGACCGACCGGGAGATGGCTGGGGAAGGGGGGAATGGCCGGTCCGACCGGGGGGCCAGCGCGGCGGGGTCCTGGCCTGGGATCGCAGGGATACTTGTCATATTTGCGGTCGGGGCGCGCTGGCACCCGCCTTTGTGCCGGGCCGGCGCTCCCCGGGAACTCCCGCGGCCGGGGCACGGGTGGGCAGCGCAGGGAGCCGGGAGGAGGAGGAGGAGGAGCAGCAGCAGCGGGGGATGCGGGGGGAGGAAGGCTGGGGCCGAGGCGGGGCTTTAACGCGGGCTGGAGGGCGAGGAGCTCGCCAGAGCCGCCCCTGTCGTCAGTGCTGGCGGCAAGTGCTGGGAGCCGGGGCTGGTGCCTCCTCCCTCTCCTCCTCCTCCTCCATTGTATAATGCTGCGTGATCGCAGCCGCCGGGGTAGAGCGGAGGCTTAAATCCTCACGCCGCCTGCGCTTGCCTCCTCCTCCTTTTCCTCCTTCTCTTCCTCCTCCTCCTTCTCCTCCGCATCCCACCCGGCCCCTCCCCGGAGCGGCGCGGCGAGGGAGCGACATATGGAGCTGCTCTAGGGCGAGAGTTTGCGACCTCCCCTCCCCTCCATGCGTTAGTTCTCAGGTGGAGCTGCATGTGGTGAGTAGGGCTGGGGGGCGGCAAGGGGGGAGCGGGGGGCCGCGACCCCCATCTTGGCTTTGCGAGTCATCGGGGCTGGTTTTATCTCTACCTTTAAATTCGTGCCCGGGCGGGCGTCCTCTCCCTCTCCTCTGTCCTGAGATGAGCAGAGGAGGGAGAGTTGATCCTTAAAATACTACATTCCCCCTTCCTCCCCCCGCCGATGTGCGGGGATCCCGGGGCTGGAGCAGGTGCTTGCGTGGAGTTGGCATATACTTTTGATTGGGGCTGCTGTGCCGGCCCCGGTAGTGCGGGAGGTTGTGCTCGGAAGAGCTGCGCTACACTCGACTCGAAGCCTTACCCCGGTAAGTGAACGTGTGCGCCTCGGAGCCAGGCGGCTGCAGCCGTGCTCCGTTTGCCCAGCAAGAGCGGGGCTTCGGGGTACCCCTGAAAATGCGTGCTGAGGGGGCCAGGAGGGCTAAAAGGGCCTGGGGGAGGCTGCGACTCCGCGGGAGCGAAGCTGACATATGGCCCCGCTGGCCGGACCCTTCCAGGGTTGGTGTTGGGGCGGCAGCAGGGCAGGCATTAGCGTGGCTGTGCCCTCCTCCTTGGGAGCGCCGCCAAAACGGAGAAACAGGCGTTTGGGGTGCTTTAGAAGCAACGGCAAAACCCCCGTTTATTGGGATTTCCTTCCGGATGGGGAATACTTGGAAAAGGTCCTTTTGCGGTGCCGCCTTCATTTAGAGCGTTTGCTGCTTTATTCGTGTCAGTGTGTCAGGATCTGGGAAGATAGGTTCTGTTTAAGCGTGAAAATAGGAGTGCAGTTACCTGCTGTCATTCCTTGCGTTTTGTGAGGCACAGCTGGGAAACCCAGGGCCACTTGTGTTGAAAATCTCGAGGGGGGGTTGCGTGCTGTCCCCTGGGACCCCTTGGTGTCTGATTTACAGCTACGGGTCAGCTGCCCGTGCAAAATCAAGCGAATCTGCCCATTTCATCTCCATCTGAGGAGGGGGGTGGGCCATCAGCCCCTTCACCCCAACTTCAGCGCAGCACACCAGAGCTGTTGCGTGTGTCAGTCTGTGTCCAGACAAGCCCAAAGCTCTCGGGATCAGGAAAAGTCGGGGCAGTTTGAGCTAGGGCCCAATGAAGTCAGCGGGGTGGCTCTAGCTGCCGTCAGTGGGTGCTGGATCCGGCCACCGTAGAACACGCTATTGCTCAAACAATGGTGGTAGAGGGCTTGGCTGCCCCCTAACAACAGTTTTATGCTCGTGTCTCTCAAATAGAATAAACAGTTCTGTTTGTGCGAGTTGAAATTACACTTCCCACCTCTTTATTCTGATTTCTTTTTGGGGTATTTAACTGCACAAATGAAGGTGCCTGTGTCTTACAGGCTTCTCGCAGGGTACAAAATTGATGGAGGCACCTCATTTTCCACCTAAGTGCACGGGAAGCTTTCAACGTGGTAAAAAGAACTGTAGGAATTAACTGTGCTTTCTTAAAAGTTGCTGCTGCTTGTGCTTAAATTGCTGTAGAAATGAAGCAGTCGATTAAGCAGGGTAAACTGAAAGTAGCCCTTTTTGCTTGAAGTTAAAATGCATACGTTTTTTACATAATAAGATGGTATCTTTGGAATCTGATTTACCATAAAGAGCTAGTGGTGGTGGTAGTAGGAGATGGGAGGAGGATTAGCTGTTTGTGCTACCAGACAGGTATCCGAGAGTGTGTCCTAGGGAATCCTTCCATTGTCCAGGCAAGTATTGCAGCATCTAACGTAACAGCTATGGCTCTTCCTCCTTTCGTGACTGATCCTACTTCCATTTAAGTTGGTAGCAAAAACCACCCACTCCTTTCCTGCAGGAACTGGATTGGACTGCTAACGAATGAAGCTAGACTTTGTGCATGTTAAAGCACTGCTTTGATTTTCCTGTCAAGCTGTTTTCTTATTCTCTGAAGCTGATTAAAAACAAACAGAAAGAAAACTTGCTAGCCGTAGGTACTTCAGGTTTTGTCTGTAGGAGAAGCAGTCTTAAAAGAGCATTAAATGTGTCTGTAGGTGCTGATTTATAAGGGATTGTAATTGTATTCCTTTATGCACCTGTTCTTTTAAATGGGAAAGATGAAATAAGGAGTTTCTCTGTGTTTTGGTGGAACTAATAATGTAAATAATCCAAGCACTCGAATTGTCTGCCTGAGAGGCATTGAGGAGTTTGAAATAATGTCCTAATATCAAGGAAAACATCAAATTTCATAGTCTTATATTTTTCCCCAGCTTCCATGAAGTACAACAGATCTTATGCAGTATCTGTTTTGAAGGGGATTTTGCCATCATTTACAGAAGCTGCTTTTATTTTTCCAATAAATAATTCATAGGGAAAAAGAATTTTTTTAGGAACTCTGACTTCTTTTTTCGCACTGATGTAAAACACTCCTGGCACAGTTCGTCTCCAGCAGTGCTAACACTAGACAGGTGATCCAAAATACTTGTGACTATTTTCGCTTTTATGTAACATCTTAAAGTGTAATCTGTCAAGCAAGGGGAATGCAGTCCTTTGGAAGTGTAAGTAGTCTTCTGCTGATCTACTTTTATAAGGGCTGGGTAGCAGGAGAGACGCTGTCTTTTTACTCTGCTCCGTGTGTGTAACCAGTTCATGAAGAGACAGCTCCACTTGCAGCAGTTCCTTATAACATGCGCTCAAATCAGTGCCAGAAAAGGCAACTCTCAGTTACCAAGTCCAAAGATCAGGAGTGTTCCAAAGGAGAGAGCAAGGTCCAGCTTAAATGCAAGCAGGTTGGCAGTGAGCACAGATCTTTAGCGTAGATGAATCTCCTGCTAATTAATGGGTTGTAGAAAATGGAATTTGCCAGTCTGGGAACAGCACTCATTTGCTTCAGGGGGATATAATTGCATGTTTTCTGCCATTGGTTTCATTTCTAAATTCGATCAGTCAGGGCAACTGCGCTGTCAGGAATAAGTGCCTGTTTTCTGTAAATGGAGGGGGACCCCCCCAGCATGTGTTAGTTCTTTAATTCTCTAAACAAAGTCTTATTTTCTGTGTTTGCTGTCGTGGAGGCTTCAGGTTTGCTCAGCATTACCAATGCAAACACTATAACAAAAAATAAGATAACAGTGCTGACTGTTCACCACAAGTGGGGAAAGAAAGCCCTGTAAATGCAGTGCTCACTTTGCTGTCAGATGAGCTGAAGTCAAAACGGAGTCCAGAAACGTGTGGCAGGGAGACAGCAGAGGTTTTGTGGAAGCAGCGGGCCTGTGTGTGCTGTGGCTGTGCAGCACCCATCACAGCAGGGTCCCTACCCTCAGTCTTGGGGCTATATGGGAATTAAATGGTGTGTCATTTGTGTAGAATAAAAACTGCACAGAGACCTTTGCTGTACTGATGGCTCCTGATGAACGTGTCAGATGCTTGGTGTCATTGCAAAGTGGCCAGGAGGAGGTGTGAAGAAGCGCTAAACCTGCAGTTGGGAGATTCTTCCTGCACAGAGGGGAATTCCTAAGTGGGGAAGAGCTGATTTGAGGGGCATTTCCAGGGGAGAGTTGGGGCAGTCTCCAGGGGCATTGGGTAGCTGGTGATACAGCCTCATCGGTCTTCAGAAGCAGCTTTACATCGTGATGAGGAGAAAGGTGGCTTGGAAGGACTGGAGGAGTTGTCACGTCACCAAAGAGCAAATTTTCGGTTTTCACGTGTCCCTTCTTTGAGGGCGGAGACTCTGCAAGCTCAAGTGAGACAGCAGCCACCACCACATCAGAGTGAGTGTGGATTCAGGCTGCTGCCGTGATCTTAAAACCATGCTCAGAGTCCTACGTTAGGCAAGCTCACACCATTCTTCCAAATAAGGGGGTGGGTTCAGTACGCTGCCTGGTATGTAAAACTATAGGTGTTGCCATATAACACCTGAAGTTCCCTACCTATATATCAGTGTTTTGAGGAGCAGGGGGCTTAAAGAGGAATTTCTTGTTAATATTGCTGTGGAATTGAATTTTAAGTGGTGTTGAATGACATGAGTCTCAAGCGTGTGTAATTATTAGCAGCCAAAGCCTGTTTACTTTGTTTTCACACCAGTAAGATGTGTTGGATTTCATCTGACAGCTTCTTTTTCTAGTGAAGTTGGAATAAAAATTGTATTCTTAATAAGGCAGTATACAAAGATTAAAGTGCAAGTGTGGGTTGTTTCCTTTTAATGTTATTTTTAAAACTGGGCAGTATATGGGAGTAGCAGAAGAAAGAAGTTCCCTTTTCAAAGGAACCCAGAGGTGGTGGAAAGATCTAAACTCGCCCTAAAACTTGCTTGGGTGATCTGTAACAAATGAAACTGTTTTCTTGATCCTAGATTTTTCCATCCTCCTGGAAAACCCTGGTGCTGTGTGAGCCATGCTCACCTCTAATGGAAACATAACAATTATCAGCTGTTTTCATACAGTTTGTTATAGCAGCCCGTAACATTACTCTTTAAAAATCTCCTGTCATGCCAGGCAATAAGGTTGAGTGAACTGCGCTATAGAAAGAACCACCCATGACTGGAGGTAAACTATGCGGATATATGTTGGGGTGGAGGTTGAAAAGGAGCGTGGAGGGCATATTTGAAGCAGACTGTGCAACTGCTACAGCAGGTCTGACTAGTTTGAGATGCCTAAAGGCAGATTTGTCTTAACTTCAGGTAGCTGCGAAATGAAGTTTTAAAACCTAATTCAGAAATACATCATCATCTTCCGGTGTCTTCACAAACTCGTTACTTTTCATGTGTTTTTACAGGCACTGTTTCCCCCTTGGAAGTAGCATTTAATGGTTACATGTTCACGTGCATGCATATAATTTGCATAGGTTTTAAATACAGATTTCATCAAGATAAGAGGCTGGTGTTCATGCACATACCACAGGGTCTTTTTTTCTTTAAACGGGTAACATTTTGCTTTCTTACCGCTCTGTGTGTGTGTGTGAGAGAGAGAAGCCAATCTCATTTAAGCTTTTTTGGCATAGAATGATTTGTGGCTGGTTGTTCTTGTGCCTTCACCCATCCCTGTGTAGGAGGAGTGACTTACACTTTATTACTCTGCTGCGGTCAGAGAGATTTTGAGCAGGGTACTCTGTGCTGGCTGTCCCAGGGGTACAATAACCTGCTTAGGTTACCCTTCTGTGATCCAGCTCACGCTCTCCCTTACCCTCCTACTCCATCTGTTTGGCAGAGTTGGCTGTTCTAAAGAACCCTTCCCCTTTCCTCCTCTAACTAAAGTATTCCACAAATAACTTGCGAATGAGTAGAAGAGGGAGAATATTTTCTGTGTGTGTAATGTGCAGTGTAAAGCTTCCTGTTGCTGCTGTGCTTCCCCTCTCTGGCAGTGGAACATACGTGATACATATGTGCTCTGAGGCAGGTCTTTTCTTAATTGTGGGGAAAATCAATGTAATACTGTCTTGGGTGAGCTGAATGGGTTGTGCCTGACAGAATATGAAACAAAGTTTAGGACATTTAGTTTCAGTTTCCTGATCTCTTCTCCTCTGTATTTTCCACTTTCAATTTCCAAAGGTTTGGTTTGTGGCTAAGTTTGTTCCATGTTAATTGACCTGTACAAAGCCTGCTTTGAAATACGGATTTAATACATATGCTGTTAAAAAATGGTATTTAAAAGGGTGTCCCCATAGAAGTTTAAAAGATTTATTTGGGCATGTTTAAATTGCTACACATAAAAGTTAGGTTGATCCCATCGTGGCTGGTTTTTTTTAGGGTATCGCTTTGGTGTAGTAGTTTTTATTGTGAAATCAAGCAGGTGCCATGAAAAATTGAACCTCTTTCATCTCTTAACTCGTAGCTGTTGCAGGTTGAGAATAGCTCAAGGCTGGCCAAAGTTCCCTTTATCAGTTTTCAGAAGGCTCCTTCGCAGGACATGGAAAACATGCTGAATTCCAACAAACGCCTGAGCTGGACTGAAGGGTCAACAGTTACCATCTTGTCCAACTTCACTTAACACCGTCTTAGCAAACTTCCGTGTCAAACTTTAACTGCCTTTTTTGTGTGTGTTTTGTTTTCAGTGGGTGCTTTTTCACGGAATAATACTTCCTTGCAGGGCTGTGTTCACTTCATTTAAGCAAAAACATTGAAAATAACTCATATGCTGTATAGTTGCATTATAAATATGCCAGGGAAACACCTTCCTTTTCTCTGCTTTTAACTCTCAATGGTGAGAAACTGCTTAGCAAATAAAATCTGCAGCCCAGAAGCTAAAATGACTTGTCATTGCTGGGATGTGTGTTGCATTTTGCAGTACGCATTTCCTTATAGAGGTGGGTTTTTTCTTCTCCTCTTCTTCCCCCTGCCATTCGTTGCTTTTCAGTTTGACTGTGATAATTTATTCAGCACTGTTTTCAGAGCAATAACCTACTTTTTGGCAAAACATTTCAATTCTTCCCACAGTAGCATGGGTATTTCCCCCCCCCCCCATGTGTTTGTTAAGGGTCTGTGACAAAGGGGAAAAACAAAGTATCTTTGGGGAAAAGATACACTTGAAAGCAAGGTCTCAATCCAAGTAATTATACATACGTGAAAGAAACTCTCTTATTATACACAAAGGGGTCTCATCTCTCTTGGATGCACACACAATTCTCATTAACCTTTGTCGGAATTATACATATCCAGGGAAGATGGGCCTACAATACTCAGTCCCTACATACACTAAAAATACCAGCTATACCGTGACATGCGTGTGCCAATAGAGATGTCTTGTACAATACAACACAGTGTTGCTGTAATCTATTGTTCAGGGCGACGGTGCATGGGAGGAGGGGTGCGTAGCCGGTGTTGCTATTTCATCATTCTCCCTTAGAGTCTGACCAGTAGCATCTTGTCATTACAGGCATGTAATTTTAGCAGTGAAAAGGGAGCGTGTGTTTGCTAGGCTGTGTCACTTACTGGTGGCTGAGTGGCTCTTTCACATTGTTCTGAATTGAATTTACAAGTAAGGTGCCTCTTCTTAGCCAGCGCTTTTGCTGCATTGATGCCTGCTGGCTCTGCAGTGGGAAGAAATGGGAGGCAGGCAGCCCTTGGCTGAATTGGGCCCTGAAGCGGTGCACAGCCGTCTTAATTGCTGCTGCTCCACTGCTTGAAGAGATTATGGCTCTGGTTCTTCCAGCATGGAGCTGCATGCACCGGCTCTGGCGTGGCTCCTTGCCCGCTGGTGGGGAAATCCCATTGTGCTGTGGTCCTGCTTGCGGGACCAGCATCTCCTGCTCCTGTGCAAGGAGGCCCAGAGTGCTGGATTATGGAGAGAACCCATGATACGGAGCAGGGGGAGCTTACTGACTGATCCAGGCAGGCTTGTGCATAGAAGCCCTCGCATGTTTTTCGGGTGACAATAAGCAGAGTCTGCTGAATAATTGGCTAATCATGTAGTAAAGTCAGGAACTGGCCTAGTGCTGTGCCTGGTTTTCTGTACTGCAGCTCTGATTTCCTACTTCTGATACCCAGGTGTGTCAGGCAGTTCTAGTCCTCGAGCTTGCAATACTGGCAGCAGAGTTGCTTAGCCCATGTGTACACCGGACAATTTGATCCATGCTCAGCAGGCTGCCGCATGGAGACCCGAACTTCACAATAGCCCAGCTCATTTGGGTGGTTTGAAGAACCTCACAGAGTATCAGCCAGGCTGTTGTGGTGACTTGGGGACTGTTGGTGCATGCAGTCATCCTGGGCAAGGGTATAAAGAGGATTGGGCACAAAGCTGACCCCAGGAGAGGGCAGCTTTGCCATCCTGCCAAAAATCTGTTTACCCCCAATGACTAACCCTAACAAAACAGCTCCTGGGAATGCGAAGGGGGAATCCTGCACCCCAGTCTGGCTCAAAGCAGGTACTGCTGGGGTTGGTGGTCAACGGGACTGCATCTGCACCAAGCCTGTGAAGGGCTGAGGTGGCGTTAGCAGTTGTAGAAGGCTTGTTTCATGAAGCTTCCAGTTAAGGAAAGGACTGGAAAGAATAGGCTGGGGTCTTGTTTGCATCTGATGGCTGCTGTTGTAAAGATGCTGATGCGAAGTCCTGTCTGAAGCAGGATATGTGAGAATGACATTTTGACTGTGTGAGACCTTTGAGAGAGAAAGGTCTGGGCAATCCAAACCCTTTCTTTTCTTTCAGTAAAGACAACTGCCTTCCTGTACATGAATAAACCCTGTTTTGAATAAATGTTTTCTAATCCAGATATGTTACAAAGCTACATCCCCCCCCGCTTTGTACAGAAAATACGTTGTCAAGAGTTGCTTAGAGCTTTTGGTCCTCAGCCTCACGGCTGGTTTGCAGTGTGCCTCACTAGCTTTCCACGCACATGACCTGTGCCGTCTTGTTCGTCTTCTAATTCTGCCAGGGTAGTGTTTAATGGTTTAACAAGCTAACAAGTGCTCGTCTGATTTAAACTTGCATTATGTTCTGCTACCCTGATAGAATTCCTAATATTATAAACACCCTTAATAACACAGCTATAATCTGGAAAACCTGCTCTCCTTTTCCCAAACAATTACTTAATGAGGCAGTAATTTATTCTAAGCTATATTTATTGGAGCCCATTCCAGCTTTATCAGACATACTCTGTTTGGTGTGTGCAGTTAGTCAAAAACATTAAAACTGCTCCACTTCTTCCAGGGGAACGTGTTACATTTAGCAAACTGACAGCATTAGAAGCTGTTTCCAATTTAATAGAAGCATATGTTTCCTGCAAGACTTAACACACTGCAGAGTCGGAGATTGCCTTAGACTGCGGCTTTGCCTTTTTTTAGCGCCGTAAAAGAGAGCTGGAAACCGAAGGCAGAAGTGGAGTTTGTAGTTGTGTTTTGGGGTTGTTTTGCTCGCTTTTGCTGTGCAGAGAAGCCTTCTACAGGGCTTGTGCAGGCTGCGAGTTGAAGGAACTATCAAGAAAGTGCAGTGGGCGGCGCAGGCAGCGCTCTCGCTCGGAACGCAGTTTCTGATCATTAACAAACAGCCAGCGCTTGCTTTGCCCTCAGGGCCTCAAATAGTACAGTATGCAACAAGGGAGAGCAGGCAAGGCACGAGGATGGAAACAGTAGGATCAGATTACAGTTTCAAAATATCGCTGGAACACGTTGTCTGGCATTACACTATTGACTGGCTTTATAATTGCGTTGCTTATTTGCTAGCGGAGGCTTCACCTTACTGCCTCATTAACATGGACACTCCTTCAGGGACTTGGGAATTCCAGGCTCTGAGCACCAAAGTCAGCCCCTGTGAGAGCTACGTGACTTCAAATGCTCGCTCGTGACTTCAAATGCTCGCTCGTCAGATAAGAGTCTGAGCTTCCTCTGATATGTCCTGCTTGCCAGGAGGTTTCCTTGCACTATCCCTAGCTAATTCCTGCTTAGATTGGTCTCTGAAAGTCACCCACTATGGTTTCCCTCCTTTGGTTTTTAACTCAAGGCTAGAAAAGACCTATGTCACTCAGCTTGCTAATTGCTCTCCCCCGGGTCTTCACTTGCGAGTGCCTAAAGGCTGTGCTTCTGTAGGGAGAGGGAAGCTGCCTTTCTTGCTAAATGCAGCAGTGGGGTGCTGAACAGCTTTGCTTGCCTCTCTGCTTCTTCTGGAAGAGCCGAAGTCCACCCATCCACCACAGGAGATGGGAAGAGTTAGGTCCCTATAAAATACATGTGAGAAATTCCTGCCACTTACAGTTACTGCTGGCACCAGCAGCCTTGCAGTGAAGGCTTGAGAACATAAAAACAATTCCCTGTGCTCTCTGGGAGCACAGAGCTACCCAGGAGGCCAATTTTTTGATACAGCTGTAAAGTAGACTTTTGTAAGTGCTTACTAAACGTCACTCGGTTAGAAAAAAGGCAGCCAGAATGAATATAAAATGTAAGTGTTGGGGAAAACAAACCTTGTAAATGGGGAATGTCTGAGCACTGGGTGTGGAGAGGGCACAAACCCCATCACAGCTCCGTTCCTCTTGGTTAGGGTTGGGGGTGTTGCTTTCTAGCTCATGTGTGACATGAGACCCAGTTCTTACCAGGCAGCGGTTGCCAGGAGTCGTCTCTAGCCAGGCAATATGGACGCGTTGTACTCGAACAAGTAAAATCTGCATCAGATCCTGAGGAGCAGCCTTGGAAAAAGAAATGAGAGGGGAAAAAAAAGCAAGCAGCAAAACCCACAGCACCCGTCAGCACGCGCTGCGAGCCAGCTGCAGCACATCGAACGTAGCCGTGTGTTGCTGTGCGGTACACGCTGTACTGGCTCCCGAGGATGCTGCCGAGCCAGGATTTAAAGACCCCAGTGTCAACAGAGGGAATCTTCAGGGAAGGGGGGGGATTTTCATCCTGCTGTGGCTGTCACCTCTCAAAGTCCACATTGCTGATTCCTTCCAGCCCTGCAGTTAAAGCTCAGCACCTGGGCTGTTCAGCTTTCCTTGTGCTAGGCGAGGCTGGGAGAGGGTGCCAGATTTATCCTGGCGTTCCCCTCCACTGTTTCTTTTCCTTTCCAGCATTGAATGGGAGGAGGATGTCTGTGCTCTTGGAGGGCAGGCCAGCTCCCAGCTGCCAGGGCAGGTTTGGTCTGCTTTGCCAGGAACCTACAGGCCAAGGAGCATCGTGCTGAGGTGGGTGAGCCTGTGGTCCTGCTCCAAAGGGGGTCTTCCTGAGAAGTTGCTCTGCCATGGCTTTGGGGATGCGAAGACCGGCACACGGAGAGAGAGGTTTACCTGTTTGCCTCCCTAGCTGTAGGGGGCAGATACTTTGAAGTCATAGGGGCTGGTTACAAGTTCAGGTGGACCTTTAGGCTGGATCTGGCAGCAGTGAAATGCCCCATGGCAGCCCAGCCCACCTCTGCTAGCTCAAAGGATCTAGCCCTCATTTTGCAGGTTGAACCCAGTTGGCACAAAAGGCCTTTTTATTTTGGTGCTGCAGCTATCTATGCCAAATCCTGATCCTGCTGAAGTCAGTAACAGAACACTCATTGACTATGGTTGGGCCAGGATACAGCCAGTGCAACCCTCAAGGATGAGGAGTGAGGGATGGAGGAGAGGAAAATAATACTTCATGTGCCAGAAGTGACACAGAAAGTGCGTAATTTACTGGATAGAGACTCTACAAAACCCTGGTGAGGTTCATTTGCACCTGAGGTTTGGGAAACTTTGTTTTGGGAATGAAATGTGTGAATTCAGTACTTTCTTTGTGGTTCAGGAGGCTTTTATGGGGGCTTTTGTGTTTCATTTTTTTCTGTCCACATGTGTGTGAAGCAGTATTTTACTTAAATTCCATCAGGTCATGTCTGTGTCCTCTGTCTGCCTGCTTCAATTTTAATTACCCAAGATTGCAGAAAGTAACTGGTCCTGCTTTAACTCCATTTCTCACACAGGCCCCTGCTGTTCATGTCTGTCTTTCAGCATTGGGCTGTGATGGGGGAAATAGTGACCTGTGGACTCTGGGGCTTGATGCTTTTACCTTTTTGAGCGATGTGGCATTCATTCTAAAAGTGAACCTCACTGTACTGCTGTTCATCCTCTAGACCAGGTGATAGGACTTACTAAAACCCCTTTTCTGTTGCTGTCCCTCTTGGTGTTCAGTTCCTCTTTCTTTTTTCCCCTTTCCGTTTGCCTTGATGAGCAGGGAGGGCCTAGTGGGTTGCGGAATTGGTTTCCAAGAAAAGCCCTCAGTCTTGAGAGAGATAAACTAAACTATTAAAAGCCTTTGAGAATTTACATTAAAGGGTATTTGTATTATTGGTGAGATAACCAAATCACTTTTCCCCTCCATTTTTATACACCTATCGCTTCCCTATGGCAAACTCCCAATTATTAAAGACTTCAGAAATAGTCCAGCAGAGATAATGTATAATGTCCTAAGTACAACTGATAAACACATTACTTCTCTCACAGCGTATGTGTACCTCTGTCCTCTGGAGAGTGGAGGATTCATCACTGAGTGGGCTCAGAGACACAGTCGGGCGTTGCACAAGCTTTGCTATGTTTAATCGATGATGGTTGACTCCAGAGAACCACCCGCTCCAGGCTGATTATCTCTTCTGTTGAGCCCTAGCTGTATTTTTTTTCCTCAGCTCTGTCTGAAGAGGATGCAGAGCCAATAAAAGGAAGCTAGATGACATACAAATATATATTAACTTTTGTTATTCAATTAAGAAAAGCCAACTCGCAGACAATGCTAGGGTTTTGCTGGCTCTGAGGCGCCTGTAATCGCCCTAAATGGGCAAAAAAGCGAGTTGAAGCTTTCGCTGCAACAATAGTTCAGCTTTTGGGTCTGGGTCTGCCAGACCTGGAGCCAGCTGGTAGGTAATATTGGGGAAGATCTCCAAGCAACTCCTGCCACCCCAATCCCTGGATAAATGCAGTTTTTCCATTGACTTTCATCAGCTTTCTGGTTCCACATAACTCAGTAACATTGAAAACTAACTTGCATACCAAAACCCTGCAACACCCTTTACTAGAACAACAACAAAGTGGCATCCCATCTCAACTCTTAATGCTTGGCCCCGAAATGATGCTTGCTGGCAAACAGATGGAAATGTAGCACAAATACATCTGGCTGGGACTGCTGCTCAGCCAAAATGGATGTACAGAAGACCTTCAATGGACATGACCGTCTGTCACTGCCTGTCCAGTCTCATGTTTTGGTGAGTTGTTGTTGGCTGACTGTGCCATTATGGCCATAAGACTTGGTAGGCCAACTCTGTCTTTTGCCACTTCTGGAGGGTGTGGGTCTGTCTCCTTTTGTACTGAACTTTGGCCAGCCTGATCTGTTAAGTTTGGCGTTTTCCTTTTCCCATCAGGATCTTCGGCTGAAAAAGCTAGTAGCAAAGTTTGAGAAGAACAGACCTGAGCTAGATCAAATGCTTCCATGGTACAGCCTGACTTTGTAATGTTATTCAGTATCTTAAGAAGTTCAACACTGATCTCTTAAATGTATGCATGAAACTGCTGATTGAAGGAAAAAAGAGATGGTTTGAACTGTAAAGAACAAACAGGCAAGGTCGTCTTAAGCTCTGGTGGTCAGAAACTATAAAACTCCTTTATGGAAACCCAGAGAATGGCTTGCAAGCCTGAAAGCATGCCTGTTTTTACCAGCTCTATCGGTTGGTCTAAAAGATACCGCCTCCTTGCTAGAATGAATAAAGTGATTTATGGAAACTGGAGGAAAATGTTTTCACAATTCCCTTTTGCATGCCGGAGGAGACGGGAATAAAATGAAACTTTATAAAGCTGAGTCTGGTCGTGCTCATTTGAGTCCCCTCTGTGGGGGAATAAAACCCCCTTGCTTAGGCTGGCATCCTGCTTTGCTCCTTTAATGGTTAGACCCGCTTCAGAGAGCATTACTGGAGAAAAGGAAACTGAAAGCTGTGCTGAAAAGCTAGTAGGTGACATTGGGAGTTGCCTGATCTATTTTATCTCTTGAAAGGACAAGCCCTGAACTAAGCTATGCGAAGACTGAGTAAGATGTGGAAGCTTCATAGTCATACATACAGGAAACCTTGAATCATTTCTAAGCTTTCTGGAAAATGACGTAGCTAGAGGCTGTCATTGTGTTTACTAATGATGATCCCATAGCTCTGACTGACCAGCTTAAACAGGGTCTTAACTACCAGCACCTCAGTCTTGGATGCAAGAGGACTCAATTGGGTTCATCCAGAGTGCTTGCTGATGAATAATAATACTAACTAATAATATTAATAACTAATAACTGAGCCCAGGGAGCAGAGCATGGCAACCCAGATGGTCTGTTTCCTTTATCAGGGGGAAGAAGGCTTGCTTTGTACAGTGAGTATTTTTATACATTCTTGTCAGAGTCTGACAAACTTTGAAACTCTGATAGTCCCCAAGCAATTCAAAAAGGTCTCCTTTAAACAGAGCACTGCAGAAAGAGCATTGCTATGTTTTTAGGACAGAGTCTGCCTTCTTTCAAGGAGAGGAGGTAGCAGGAAGGGACAGAAAGCTCCTACCTACCTCTCCTGCTACCCATTGCTGGACTTGGGCAGGGGTTTCAGTTGCTGCTCTGCCTGGTCGTCTGTTCCTTGCTCTGTCTGAAGTGACAGGGTGCATGTCCATCACGAACCGCAAAGCCCCCCCTTGCACCCCATGCCCATATGCACAGCTCTGGAGTAGTCCATGGAAGCAACACTAGAGAGCAGAGAAAAACGAGTCTTCGGCAGCAGTGAGAGGTTTTGTTCATCCGAGATTCCAGGCGCGGGGATCGCTGGTAGCTGGCCAAGGAGCTTGGATGGCCGCCTACCTGTTCCTCCGCTCGCTCAGCTTGTTCCCTCCCCCCCTGCCTTTCTTCCTTTAATTGCATAATATGCTAGAAAATGATCTGGATTTGAGACTTACTTTAAACCAGAAGAGGCTCGCTTCACCCCGTCTCATTTTGGATTGAACAGCCAGCAAATGCTTTTTGAAGCCCTTTTCTGCATTGAAACCCTGACTTCTTTTGCCCTTTTCTCCTGCTTCTCAAGGGCTCTTCTCTTTTAAATGTCTGTCAGCCATTCTTGAGGAGGTTTGCAAGTTCTTAGCTCCATTGCCTGTCTGCAGAACCAGTCTGTAATGATTTAATTGGTGTTAGGCCTGCCTGGTGCAGATCATTTTAGGGAAATTGGGAATTGTACTCAAATAAGGAAGGCCGATTTTGTCTCCTGAACGATAGCTAAGCAATGACTGGATAATAAAGCTCACACGAGAGGGGGCAGATTTGGGGTTAAAAATCTATTTGCCTGTTGCAAGTTCTGTCTGGGTAGCTGGGGCTGGAAAGCATCTTCCATTTTATCTTCTTCTTTAAAACAAGACAGGAATCTTCATGCTATTGCATTAGCGTTTTGTTAAATGGAGGGAGAGATGCAGGGATGAAGCTGCATGATGAAGAGATGCAGCTGTCTGGGATGCCACTGAAAGGGCAGCTGGGTTAATGCTCCAGCATCTCACCTCTCTGCCTGGGAAAATGAGGAAAGCTGAATGTTTGCCCTAAGACATGGAAGCAGGTGGAGTGCAGGGTGCTACCCTGCAGTGCCTGCGACCCTACCCCTGTGTGTGCAGGACTTTTCCTTGGCCGATCTGATGTAGCCTATGGGATGGGCAAGTGAAGTGTAGTAACGGCCTCTGCTCCATCTAGTTTGCTATAGATGCAATAAAACAGCTTCACTGGGGAACTGGGCCCACGCAGGTAGTGGGGGCGGAGAGTTGGAGGGAACCTGCTATCTCACCAGCACTGAAGGAAGTCCCTGTCCCGAGGCCTGTGCTGTTTCATCTGTGTGATTGTGGCTATTTCACCAAACCAAACTCTGGCTACTTAATGGAGATGGGTGGTGGCATGAGGCAGAAGTTTCTGCCCCTAACACCTTCCTTTGCAGGTGTATAATGTCAGGTTGTGCCTCTGTCACAGCAGCAGTTGCTTTGTTCATCAGTGTTTGGGGGGATCTTCCTGTCACAAAAATAACGGTGACAAAATGAGGCTGGGACTGCTGTGTAGAGAAGCATTTCCAGGCACCTGGAAACATCCTGGAAGAGACAGCACCAGGGATTGAACTGCCCTACTTACTCCTAGCTCAGCAATTATTTATAATACGAGGGCAAGTTTGGTAAAATTCCCATTGTTTCCCTCTTCAAAATCTGCCGTCTGAGCAGGAGAAAAGCACACACGTTAATGCTGATTTTTGTTCCTTAAAAAGCCCTACACCATTCTTTTGTTCTCAAATGAAACCTGACATGGATGTAGCCTTGGGTGAGAAACACACTTTGATAGGGGGAAGCAAAGACAAATGATGCATCTGGAGTGATGAATACTTGCTCTGGTGCAAAAGCTATTCTGTCTGTGGCTAGCAAGCTCCTGGGAGTCTTACCAGAGGAAGCAAAGGCTGCTGGCATTGCCTCAGCCAGGCAGAAGCTGAGGTTTTCAAACACTGTCATATGAAAACACTTCCCATACCCCGAAGAGCAGGGGGTGAGAACATAGCCCTCTGTCAGAGCTGCTATTGCTTCATGTGCAGGTGGGGATGCAGCACATCACCCCAGTGCAAGGGGCAGGCAGGTCCACGCTCCCATATGGATTCACAGTGTGGGACCAGGGGTGCTCCTGGAGTCTGGTCCCTGGAGGGGGATGCTCAGAGCTTCAGGAGGTACCCAGAATCATTTGAAGCTTTCTGAGGCAGATGCCCCTGTCCTCAAACTGGTACCCAGGCACTGTCAGGATTGAAGGCGCTGGTTGCAGCAGCAGAGAGCAGTGCGGAGAATGGTGTTGGGGATTAGACTAAAGGACCTGATGGATCATCATCCTCATCTGTAATTTATCTAATTCTGAGTGTACCGACTGCATTTTCTGCTTTAGTAGTTAGGTCCTTAGGCAGTCAGTTAAATAAACCCACAAGGTCATAATGCATATAGCTTGGTGTGCTGAAAGGTTCAGTCTTCTGACTTCACCAGGGAGGTTTCTCTCAGTATACAGTTGCTTGAGCCTTGCTCCCCTTCCCCCCGTGAACACGCTTTTGGATAACAAGGGAAATGCATTGCAAGAACTTTGGTCTATTAGGTTTGTGTTCCCAGGCATAGTACTGCATCAGTCAGGAAATGTAAAGGAATGTTCTATATACCATCTGTAGCTTGTGCACCAATGTACAGATACTTGGGGACCATACATTTAACATATTCAAGAGGGTAATTTGCTGCCAAGAGTGCAAGGGCTTGAGTTTTATAGGTACTGTTTGAATTCCTGCTTGTAATTTACCAGTGTAGTGGTGCTGAAACATGGTGGACCAGAGCACTGTGTTAAGGTGTCTGCTGTGAGTTGTTTACATGGATCGATTTCCACTTGTTAGGCGTGAGGAGGGGACAGTGGCCAATGTGTCCGCACCGCTTGTGCAAGGGGGTAGCTGGACTGGGACAATGACTTGGCCAGGAAGAACAGGCTTCAGGCTTTGCTGGCTTCATCAATCTTTATTCTTTTCCTTTCAGATATATGTTGGGGAAAGGAGGAAAGCGGAAGTTTGACGAGCATGAAGATGGGTTGGAAGGCAAAGTGGTGTCTCCTACTGACGGTCCCTCTAAGGTGTCTTACACCTTACAGCGTCAGACTATCTTCAACATTTCCCTTATGAAACTTTATAACCACAGGCCATTAACTGAGCCAAGCTTGCAAAAGACAGTTTTAATCAACAACATGTTGAGGCGAATCCAGGAAGAACTCAAACAAGAAGGCAGCTTAAGGCCCGTGTTCGTGACCGCTTCGCAGCCTGCTGACCCTCTCAGCGACAACTTCCGCGAGGCACAGCCGGCGTTCAGCCACCTCTCCTCCCAGCCCCTTCTCCCTACTGACTTCGTAAGCACTATGCCCCTGGAGTCCTGCCTCACCCCAGCCTCTTTGCTCGAGGACGACACTTTTTGCACTTCCCCGACTGTCCAGCACGATGGTCCCACAAAACTACCACCTCCTGCTCTCCAACCAGTAAAGGACAGCTTCTCCTCAGCCTTGGACGAAATCGAGGAGCTTTGTCCAGCACCTACCTCCGCAGAGGCAGTAGCAGCCCAAACAGCAGCCGACGACTCTAAGGACCACCCCACCGAGTCCAACGTCCAAAAGCCTGAGGGCCTCCCGGAGAGCAGAACGGCTGAATCCAAACTCATGGACTCACTACCTGGCAACTTTGAGATAACAGCTTCCACAGGGTTCCTCACAGACTTGACCCTGGATGATATCCTGTTCGCTGACATTGATACGTCCATGTATGATTTTGACCCCTGCACGTCTGCCACGGGGGCTGCCTCAAAAATGGCTCCTGTCTCAGCAGATGAGCTCCTAAAAACTCTCGCTCCGTACAGCAGTCAACCAGTAACTCCAAATCAGCCTTTCAAAATGGACCTCACAGAACTGGATCACATCATGGAGGTGCTCGTTGGGTCTTAAAGCATAGAAATATAGCAGATTTTTTTTGTTGTTTTAATTATTTTAAGTACCAATATATACACTCGGTAGTATTTCCATAGTCCCACCCCCAATTCACAGCACTGTGCATGCGTCCTTGCTTGCCTTTTTGGAAGAGAAAAGGATCACACTAGTTTTTGCTTCAAGCAGAGTTGGAGTGCCTTCATCCATGTCTGACCACTTCTAATGTATTTTTGTTAAAGTGGTTCCTCAAGGAAGACCGAATATCCTGGGATAGGGAAGAATATGTATTGTAGACAATGGTATGTTATTACAAAAAAAAAAGAGAAAAAAAATGGGAAAAAACCTATGTCAAAGCTAAGCACAAGGATTATGTTGGGGAAAGCTGTAAATTGCATGTGCATATTTGTCTATTTTTTCTATAAGTTTTATTGCAAGAG
This sequence comes from Ara ararauna, assembly GCA_028858755.1. Taxonomy (NCBI): domain Eukaryota; kingdom Metazoa; phylum Chordata; class Aves; order Psittaciformes; family Psittacidae; genus Ara; species Ara ararauna. Next base: position 11,114,389 of record CM054379.1, read on the forward strand.
GTAAAGAAAATTTTATTATTTAGATAATCTCAATACCATTTTAGCCCTGTATAGGTTGACTTTAGCAATTCAGCCTTTTGGAGGCATTAACCTGCTCCTCTTTAAGTGTTGCATTTACATGGCTGTTTAGAAACTGCTGCCCAAATTTATTTTATATTTTTGTACAGATTCTGCAGTTTATGATATTGTTTTTTCTAAAAAACAAATGCTGTTTATACACACAAAAAAAAAATAGCTATTTTGATAGGATTTGCTCACATAGTTCCTGCATAATTCAGATGTACAAGAACCACTTGTACTTTTATACAGAGTTGTAATGTTTTATATGTGTATGGTGCAAAGAGAAAATTGGATCAAATAAGCCTGCAGTCGGTTTCCCTGAATGCAAACAAAACAAAGTGCTTTAAGAAAGGGCTGGGAGCTGCTTCTGTCGGCGTTTCACAAGTGTTTGCTCCCTGCTGTACCCACTGCGCACTACTGTGATTCCTGAAACTTAGAGCCATGTCCTTTTCCAGCACGTATGTGAAGCAGTTGGCAGGAAACAGTTGTGGAACCTCACCCGGAGAGGTCCTGAGCGCCACCACCGCGGCTGCAGCCTCCCCGCTCCGGTGTCCCCGATCCCACCTGCCGGTGTCCCCTTGCCGGGGCACCCAGTCCATTCCGCGTGACGTGGAGCGCCTTAACACAGCGGCGGATCAGCACTTCCTCACTCCTGGGAATGAATGGTTTTGAGGGGAAACATGACCGTTGCCCACCGAGAGCCAACTCTCAACCTTCTTGACCTATGGGCGTATGAGCGGAGCAGGCAGAAGACTGGCGTTGACAGCATCCACTCGCCCTTTCTTGGAGCATTTCTCCTTCCCTCTCCCCACCTCACTGTGCTAAGTGCTGAAAAAGGCAACTTCAGTATTACTGCAGTGAAGCTCATCTCTTAAACTGCACTGGATGGACTTGCTTTCCATTGCTGTTGAAACTGGAGCCAGTCGTATTGCATCACTTGGCATCTCGCGTAGGGTTGGTTTCTTGCATCAACTGTGTTACCTGCTTTACACTTTATAGACCCGTTTTACAATGAATATACAGACACAGCTTTCTATGCATGGTCCCGTTCCCCCTAACACCTGAGAAGTCTTCTCATTACTGCACCAATAGCATTTTTTAAGTTCATGGTGGTGTACATTTAATTTAAAACCCTATGTTTGCAATGTATCATGCCTGTTGCTGAAGTTGCTATGGCATTTTAGTTTTTCAATGGTACTTTAGCTGTTGAGTGCTGGTTACAACCTATATTGTTGACATGCCTATGGCTTCTTTAGGAATAACTTTTATATTTATTTAAGAAATTTTAAATTATGTTTTACGTCATTTGGCAATATTCAGTCCATTCTGCTCCCTTCTTGTCATGGATGAAATTGGGTCTTGCCTGCCTTGTGAGGAGGCGGCTTTTTATAAATTGGCACTTTAAACCAGGCCATATATATTTATTAGTATATAGATAGATAGATGTAACTTAGATGTGCACACAGACACAGTATGAGAGCAAGTACGGTTTGCAATGAAGGAACTCCTAATGGAAATGAAACGTGTCATCTACAAGTACAAAACGTGCTTCTGGCTCCTAATACATCTGCCAGGGTGAGATGTGGAGCTGTGGTAGGGGGAAATAACTAAGGGGGTGGGTTTGCTTTCTTCTTTTTCCCAAGCTGAACTCAGTGGAGCAATGGATTTGAAGTAGTTTCCTTGCATAGATTTAAAACAAAAAAGTAAGTTATCATTTCAACCAGAGAACCATTGACCAAGTGTAGCTTTAGGGACCATCAGAAATGTGGGGTGGGAAGTGGGGAGGCGGTTCCATCTCACACCCAGCAGCCTCTAGGCCTTGCTCAGCCACATCCCTTGTAGGAGAACAAACAGCCCTATTGGATCCAGCACCTCCTGGAGCTGGAGTAACTGGGAAAACATGGGCAGTGGTGTCAATGCTACCACGTTTCCCATGGTAGCTTGGTAAGCGCTTGCTTTACCATGGTTAAAAACTGATCTGCAGCGTGCTGGAGCTGCCTGGTGGTTTTGGGATTACTTATGGGTTTAAGCAAATATCATATGCCAGGCAAAAGTTGACATCAATCCCATTTTGGAGAGCTGTGCTGTCAAGTGGGGTTAGTTGCAGTTTTTGTGTCCAGAGGACAGGAGCCAATCTCTGAGTCCACTCTTCCACACAGAAGATGATGTCTGTGTATCCTTGGTGCTGAAGCACATGTCCTGTAGCAGAATCCTTAGAGGAATCCTGTAGGATATAACGTGTGGGACTGGGCAGAAGGTTAGCAAGGTAGTGCATGCTACAGCGGAAAAGGCTCAGCTGTGGCTTTGTCCCCATGCAGTCACTTACTGTCTCTAGTGTGGCCTTTGCCATGGTCCTAACAGCAGAACAGCAGCCACGTGTGGAATATCTCCACAGCGGGGATGGACATTGACATTAATGTGCAATGAAGTGACAAGATGGGAGCAGAATAAAAGAGCTTTGGATTTGAAGTGATTTTTTTTTCATAAATTATTTATTCTTTTTTTTTTCCTTCTGTAAATATATTTATTTTGTTGTGAAGCTAACAACATCTGGATTGTAACATGTACAGAATGTATGGTAGGAATGTATCCTCTTGTAGGAATGTAAATCTGTATGAGAAAGGGTGTGGGAGCCAGATTCAGAGAACATGAATTGAGTTCCAGTCAGGATACGTATGGTTCAACACGAGTATTTTTGTAACTCCCCCCACTCTTTTTCTAACATGGGTCTGGTTGTTTGAAATATGCAAAAAAAGGTATGGATGAGGGACAGTTTTAGGTTCAAAATTCATCCGAATCAGGCTCCTACCCTGTCCACGCTGGTGGCGTCCACAGCAGGAGGCAGGAGCTAATGCGTCATCCCCATCGTGCTGGCCTGGTTGATGTTTGATAAAGGTGAATCTCTTCCTGTCGCTCACGGGAAGCCGAGCTGAAGTCCCCGGGGCTGGAGAACGTCACAGGATGTCCCCTTCAGCCCTAGACGTGGTGACAGAGCCGCAACCACCTCATTGCCGGAAGGTGAGGCCAGGCACAAAGCCAGGACTGCGCTGTGCACGTGTGGCAGAGGGTTCAAGCTACCTGCGCTGCCCCGTGCGTCCGACCAGCCCGTCCTTGGACACCACAGGACCACACAGCCCCGTATGCAAAGGAAGGGGAACATCCCTCTTCAAGAGACGGTCTTTGAGCAGTGTCATAGAGAACTGCACCAGTGGCACCTTCCTTGCAGGCAGCGAGGAAAGCAGCGCGGTAAAGCCGCCGTCTGAAGCGATCACTGCGAGAGTAAATCTGGACCTTGTGAAAGGTAATTTGGTTTTTCCTCGATGCTGTGTGGCGACAGCCTGGGTTGTTTTAAACCGGTGTTTGAACCCCAAAGTTGATGCTTTTATCACCATTAAATTGAGTAAATCGCAATGGGTCCTGTCTGACAAATGGTTTAATTCACTCCAGCGTATTGTGAACTTCTTGTTACAGGGTTTCTTTCGGTTTGGTTTTGGTTTTGTTTTCCCCCCCCCCCGTCAGGTTTCAGGATCCTGCTTCTGCGCAAGTTGCTTTCAGTGCTTCTGTTAACGAATGAGACTGAACAGTTATAAAGAAATCAGTTCTTTCTTTTTTGAGCACTTTTCCTTTATTATTTCTTTTCCCCCCTGAAAACTTCAGCGAGTTCCGGAACCTCTCGAAACACACCAATTGCAGAGAACATCCCAACCTCCACTCTCACCCAGTTCTGAGCGTTATCCGCACGAGCGCCTGTAAGGGCCGGGATTCCGGATAAAGTGTAAATAGTGTGACATGTTCAGTGCATGGATTTTTGAACAGGGCTTGTTATTGTCAAAAAAAAAGAGAAAAATATATAAAAAAAAAAAGAAAAAAGGCTGTATTTCCCCTTCCCCTCCCACAGACCTTAGAGCTGTGCCTTTTCTATGCAATATTACAGACATATACATCTGAAACCAGATTACTGTATTCACATGTAGGTATGGGCTGTAATCAAAAAACCAATTGGACAAATGTACATGGAAATGAGCAGTCTTACTTTTGTAGTTTTATATTATACAATAAACGATTAAAATGAACTCTGGCTTTGGTTTGTTCCTGAGCAAAAGGGGATGGGAGGCAGAGCCCATGGGCCTCATCCTCCATGGGGTGTCTGTGGGAGTTGGCAGGGGAATCATAGACTGGTTTGGGTTGGAAGGGACCTTAAAGCTCACCCAGTTCCAACCCCCTGCCACGGGCATGGACACCTTCCACTACAGCAGGTTGCTCCAAGCCCCATCCAGCCTGGCCTTGAGCACTGCCAGGGATGGGGCAGCCACAGCTTCTCTGGGCACCCTGTGCCAGTGCTTCAGCACCCTCACAGGGAAGAATTTACTCCTAATGTCTGATCTAAATCTCCCCTCTGTCAGTTCAGAGCCGTTTCTCCTTCTATCGCTTGTAAAATGTCACGAGCACACAAGGGAGGGACAGCCTGCTGTCACCCCCTCACCTTATACAACAGATCACCTTGTGTGAGGTCTCTTCACATAGAGGTGCCTGCAGTGACAGTGTCCTTCTGCCACCCTCCATGGATATGTGTGCCAAGGGATGCTCAGCCCTGATGCAGTATAGTCGGCGGCTCTGATTGCGTGTTACCGGGGTGCTGCTTAGTTAGCCGAGAGCAGAACCCGTCCACTTTTAATACATTTAATGCACTAGGCCTTTAGGGCATTAAATCCCAGCAGGAAACATCTGATACCTTAATCCGTTGCTCCATTTATCAGTGCCTTATTATTTCCCCTTCATCCCCCTCCCAGGTGACTGCTGTTTGCTTTCAGGGCCAGTCAGGAGAGAGGTCTCAACCCCATCTTTGGCTGCAGCCTTTTGTGGCCATAGGTCATAGAATGGTGAGGGTTGGAAAGGACCTTAGGATCACCTAGATGGAGCCAGCAGTGCTGTTTGGACAGTGAGTCCCCCATCCGCCAGCGCACGCTTCTGCCCTCCTACACCCACAGGGACACAACTGCTCCGGTTTGCTTCTACAGTGACCCCAAACCAGACAACAGCAGCAGTTCCCCCATCCCGATGTGCCGCACATCGCAGTGCAATGGCAGGGAACTGGCCTGTGCTGCTGGTGCAGGAGGCAGCACCGCAGCGCGGGGCCCTGAGCACCGGCTGCTGCGCGGGGACAAATGGCTGTGGAGACACCAGAGAAGCAAAGGGAGAATTAAACCAGCCCAGGGGTTGGATTCTGCCTGCTCAGCAGGGGTGGAACGCACCCAGCACAATGGTGAGAGCCCTTTCCCCGGTGGCTCTGCTCCCTCCCAGGCTATGGTGAGTACTGGCACTGTGCTGGCAGATGGTTGGGACCTTTCCCATCGTCCTGATGCATCACACGTGCAGATGCCGCCGTTGTGCTCCCAAAGCTGCTCTGGTTTTGTTGCCACCTCTGAAGAGCTCCTTTTCTCACTTGGGACTTGTCAGTGAGAGATGCCTCCAGCCCAGAGCATCCAGGCCATGCAGAGCCCTGCTCCCCCCTTCCATAAGTGAATGGCTTCCCACCTGCTCCAACCTCCACCTAAGCGAGGCCAAAGCATTGTTTTGGGCTTTTAAAATGGGGTACCCATGCATGGGGCTGCACCTCTGGTGCTTGCCCTGGCCTGAGGGCAGCTGTCAGGCTTCCGTCCACAGCCAGCCCTTGCTCGAGCTTGCCTCCATGGGGAGCAGGACTGGGGCTCAGCACTGGTACTGACCTGTGGGGGGCAAGGTTCAGTCTGAGGTACCTCCACTGGCACCACAGCAGAGTACGGCACGTAGAGGTGATGGAGCCTGGGTGCCCTCAGTGCTGACGGACAGTCCCCACTCTCTGAGGTGCACCAGGTGCCCCAGGAGCGGGGTTTAAGCATAGGAGCCGCAGTGCTGAGCTGCCCCCATCACCGCGAGCCGCTGCAGCAACCCCACAGCTGACAACGGCCACCATGCTCCAGCCTGGGGACAAGTAATTAGAGGATTTGGGTGCTGTGGCCAGGCCACCACCAGCGTGCACAGACCCTCCACAGGTAGGTGCCACGTCGGTAGCAGCACACTCAAACATGGCACTGGTGCAAGGGTGGGCCAGCAAAAGGCACCTTGTTCCACCCCTGCCAGCCAGGGATAACGCTGCCTCTGCACATCTGACCGGGGCCTGGAGGGATGCGCGTTCCAGCGCCAGCAGCAGAGCGAGCCCAGGTCCTGGCGCAGCTTCCCCGGGTCACAGCAGGGAAAAGCCACTGGGGACAAAGCCTCTGCAGCCACGGCGGTGCTTCCTAGCGCCGCAATGAACCAGCGCTAACCCAGCAGCTGCGGCAGGCCCGTGGGGATGCTGCCTCCGCGTGCCCGCAGCTCCCTGGTCCTCCCCCTTTTCCACTTCACCCCTTCCCTCCTGGCTCCTTCTCCTCCGCTCCCGCTGCGCCCCATGGCCCCACTTGGCTCGGTCAGGGGGGGCTGTGGGCTCCTCTCTGCCCTGCTCCCTTTGTGCATCCGCAGCTCCCTCCTGCAGAAGCTGCCTGAGCAGCTGGCGGCCCGCTCGTCCTCCCACCCCCTGCTCCTCCTGGGAACACTGGGATGGGCTGGGAGCGGGCAGAGCCGTGAGCCCTCGAGCGCTGTGGGATCTCCGTGCGTGTGGCACTGGGCTGGGATCCCCCCCAAAGCCCATCCTCTGGGACGGGTGATCCCGAAGCCGCGCGCTCCGGGGACATGGGCAAGGAGGGCTCCTCCTCATCCTCCTTCCCTCTCTCTTTCCCAGCCCAGAAGTTCCTCCCCAGCTCCGGAGCACCCACCGGGGGAAGGCACATCACGGGCACAGGGGGAACAGGCTTCAAATCGCCCATTTCTGCAAGGATTTCCTTCCATTCTCCTGGCCCCGCCGTCCCCGCCTCGCGCTGCTCTCCCCGGGGCTATTTCCTCTCCCGTTTCCTCTCCTTTTCCCTCTATTCACTGCGCTTCCTCCCCCTGTTCCTCCCCCTGCTTTCTCTCCCTTTTGTTCAGCCTACAGCCTTCGTTTCTCACTGCCTTCACGTCTCCCTTGCTGGTGCGCGCAGGGATGACATGGATCCTGTGCCCGCATTTATACGTGGGAGGAACAAGCCATGAACCCCTGGAAGTTTGCTAGGAAGCAATGCTCGGTCAGGGTAACCTCGGCCTTGCTTTCCATCCAGGAAGGGATGGATCTTTCGGGCTGCTCCAAATGGAGTTCATTGTACTGCTCACAATCCCTCGGCAGAGCTGATGCTGCCTGCTAAGGGGTCTGCGCCAGGGTGGGATGCATGCAGGGACAAAGCCCCCTTCCCTCCGCTCTAATGTCATCACTTATCACTGCCTTCTTCCTGCCTCAGGCCTGCCAGGGGTTAATACCGCGGCAGTCAAGGCGGCACCTGGCTTCAGTCACGGGCTTCATTCTGAGTCCTCCAGCACCATCCCACCGAGGTCCGCGTCTCCCCCTTTCCTGCCCTGCTCGCTGGGGAAGCCCAATACGACCTCGAACTGGGCAGGGAGAAAGGCAGGAGACCCCGCGGGGCAGGATCCGGACGGGAACCGCAGCACACGGGGCTGTGGCTGGGGGTGGCTCCCAGCCCTGTTCCAGTCGGGAGCAGCATTCCCAGGCAGGGCCGGGCACCCGGCTCAGCCGCTGCACTCAGCGGATACCCGTTCCTAGAGCCGCTTTGAAGCGCGGGCTCTGCCCTCCAGCACAGGGAAGAAGCAGTTTCTGCCGCCCTGAACGGGGCTGAGGCTCGCTGATGGCTGCCCCAGCTATAGGAGGCGCACAAGTGGATGCTCTGATTCCAGCGCAAGGAGCACCGATTCTCACCTATCCTGTATGGCTCCGGTCTCGAAGCAGCAGATGACCAGGTGCAGGTGCACCAGAGCACCTTGCTTCCCTCCAGGCTATAGGCACTTACCTCCGTGAGTATAGCCGCAGGGACACAGCTTTAGGGTATGCAAGGGCTGAGGGCTGATGAGCTGAGCTGCCAGACCTCAGCTTTCACTGGGTGAAAGCAAGAGCAGGGTCTGGACCCAGACCATGTCCCCCAGAGGAAATGGGAACAAATGGAAGCAGTGGTGATGCCCCAAAACCACACAGGGTCTGCCCAGAGCAGCGCAGAGGGAACCCAGGTCCAGCAGCAAGACTTGGTCCTGGCTGTGGAGCTTTAGTCCAAGGAGGGGCTTTGGTGGGGACACGACAGGAGCAGCTCAGCTCCAGGATCTCAGAAGCCTTTGGGGGTTACCTGTGGAATAGGTATTAGGAGAAACTTCTTCCCTGTGAGGGTGCTGAGGCGCTGGCACAGGGTGCCCGGAGAAGCTGTGGCTGCCCCATCCCTGGCAGTGCTCAAGGCCAGGTTGGATGGGGCTTGGAGCAACCTGCTCTAGTGGAAGGTGTCCCTATCCATGGCAGGGGTTGGAACTGGATGAGCTTTAAGGTCCCTTCCGACCCAAACCATCTATGGATCTATGACTTGCACATCCCTGCTGTGCGTCAGGGGCTCTGGGTGCAGCAGCAATACAGGATGAGAGCAGCAGCACCTCTGTGAAGCTGGGGGCTGCCTGCAGGCACTGGGGAACGAAGCCAGGGCCAAAACACGTCCTTGGTTCACCCAGTTTGAAGTCCCCCACCAGAACGGGGCGCACGGACAGCCCCGGGACTGTGCGACCCCGGGGACAGGGAGCGGGGAGGAAGGGAGAGGAAGGTGCTGGGCAGGAGGGACGGCTCTGCCGCGCGGCCCGGCGGATGCGCTCGGGAAGGAGACGAGTCCCGGCTTGCTCTCTGCTGCCAGAGACTGGCTCCTGCCTCCCTCCCACGCTCCGTGCTCCTGCTGCGACCTCCTTCCTGGCATGGCTCTGTGCAGCCACTCCCTCAGGCACCTGGAGAGCATGGAATGGTTTGGGCTGGAAGGGACCTTAAAGCTCATCCAGTTCCAACCTCTGCCACGGGCAGGGACACCTTCCACTAGAGCATGTTGCACCAAGCCCCGTCCAACCTGGCCTTGAGCACTGCCAGGGACGGGGCAGCCACAGCTTCTCTGGGCACCCTGTGCCAGTGCCTCAGCACCCTCACAGGGAAGAATTTCTCCTGATGTTGGATCAGATCAAACAGGAGCCTAGAAAACAGGACCTGTGGGGAGCGGAGAGGCAGGGGATAGAGTGAATGAGGCCGGGGAAGAAGGGCTTCAAAGACACGGGACTTGCTCAACTGAAGTGTCCTCGGAAGGGATGGAGAAGATCTGACCATTCCAGAGTCCATGGGCTGCTCCTGGGGCACAGTGAATCTGCTTGGCTCCAACTTCATTGCACGCCTCGCCCTAAGCCAGGGTCAGAGCTCTCCAGAGGTGAGGATAAAAGGGAACAGATTTAAAACCACGGAAGGCCCCTCTCCAGGTAACCCCAGCCCAGCCGGTGCCTTCCCAGCCCCGCTCACCAGGCTCAGAGAGAGCAGGAATGATGCCTCCAGCCCTCCCAGCATCTGCAGCCATGCAAACCCAGCTTTGTGCTGCCCAGTTCTCAGTGGGACAGCGGCACAAAGGGAAAGCTCCAACCTCAGGAGCACTTCACACACGGAGCCTGCTTTGTGCTGCTCTAAATGCTGAGGCCTCGCAGCTGAAGGCCTTCAAGATTTCAAGCTTAAATTCAGATTCATGACAAACAGCAGCAACAAACCTATTTGGGCTGACTTCTTTCTCCCCAGCACGCTGCAATCTGTACCAGGCGAGCAGGGCCAACAACTTCTGGTTCTGTTCTGCAGGGGTGAACCCACACTTCTTTTCCATCAGCTGCAGTAAACCCAGGGAATTTCTCCCTGTTGCTCCAGAAAGCAAACAACTCTTTTATACAGGGAAAACACCCCCTGCCGAAGAGGGTTAAACCAACCTGTTTTAAAGAAATAGCTTCATGTTATGCATAATCTATCCCAGTAACTGTAGGAAAGGCACATTTTAACTGTGCTGTTTGACTGTGGTTAACCCTGAAACGAGGCACTTGATCTCCTCTTGACTATTGCACTCATCTGTTTGAAGTACAGCTCCCCCCAAAGCTGAGCTCAACCCTGCTGCTTTACACCAGCTCCTAACGTGACGCCTTCTCCTACTGCAGCCAAGTCTCCATAGAGGTTAACACGCACCTTCTGCATGAAACAGGTCCTGCAACTGCACATCGGCCAAAGCTGATACCTGCCGTGCAATGAGAGCAAGCCTAGGAGCGTATTCAGCGCAGCATCGCCTCCTTCTTAACCCAAGGTAGGAAAACAGGCGCTTGCTGATGCTTTACATCTCACGCAACCCTGAGAAGCATAATAATTTACCAACACATAAATGGAGGGCTTAGCGGCAGCTGCACTTCATGACCAGTCACTGGGGTGCTCCCAGGCTCTATCTGTAGACGGCGTGTACAAAGCTGGGTGAATAACTGATTTCTCGGTTCGCTGGCAATCCTGACAAAGAGAGGGGGGAAATATCCATTTGGGGTCGAGCGAAACAAACGTTTCGCGTTGACTCTGCAGCCCTTTACAAAAGTGAGCTCCGGAGATCACTCAAAGTGAAAAGTTGCTTCAAAGAGAAAAAGCTCAAAGGCTTTCGCTCGGAACAAAATAGGGGTTTCTTTTTGTCCCTTTTCTCGGCATGAAAATGTTGGGCAAATCCAAACAGCTCCTAAAATGCCTCCATTCTGCCAAAATCCCCTTTTATTTGCCCAAGGCTTTACCCTGCCTCAGCCCAACCAATTGACACCTCTGGTAACTCCAACACAGACATCAGTAATCCTGAAGAAATAGAGGCTTCACAAAGAAACGGGGCTCAGGCGCTGCGCAAACGTCCCGAAACTGAAACCCAGAAGAAGAAAGTGAGCTGAAAACCACTGAGCTTTGCTTGGCTCGGCAGGAGAATCTCATTAAGGCTCCGAATCGAACAGCCACAGATCTGGGACGTGGTGAACATCGAATTAGTCTGACTTCTTATTAACAAGGCAAGAAAGGAACCAGGAGATGATGACACAGCCACTGCTATTGTGAGCCAGCCCTGCAGCGTGCTCCTGCTTTTCTCCTCTAACCCAACAATCAGCGGCATTCCTGCTGCTCCCGTGAAGGCAGCGGCGTTGTTTAATCGCAGGATGCTGACTTCCCACTCGGACCAATGCAATTTGAGGACTTAACGCCACAGTGAGAGTCCCATTTCATTCCTTTTGGTTTCATTGGAAGCCTCTGCTTGTTTGTGCTCTGCAGCTGCACCCACCTATGCAGCGGGGAAGTGTTAAGACCCAGGGCAGCCGGGAGTCCAATCCTTGGGATACAGGGGAAGAAACGGCACCCATCCATATGTACTTCCAGAAGGTGGGATGGCCTCATCACCCTCCTTTTGCTGGGAGTTGAATGGCTGCTGCATGGCTCCGATATCCTGGGGGGCACGAGCTGGCTGTATGGGACAGGAACAGTGCAGTACACGTGGGCCCAGAGAAATCCATCTGGATAAATCCCATCTATCCATGTTTCCATTCAGAATACCACTGCTTCACGTGCTGGGGAAGAAGTGGGAGCAGCGCAATGTGCTTTTCTAACCGCTGCAGTTTAAAGTGAAGCCTGGCTCTAGCGCAGCTTCTCTCTGTAAACTCACAGCTTCCACACATCCCTCCATGCTCCTCGGTGGGAACGGTCGAAAGCAAAAGCAGATATTCCAAACGTCACACCCAGGCCTGAGTCTAAAGCAGAACAAAACAGAACACAAGTGGTTTTCCTACATCATAAACAGGCAGGGATGGGCAGTGATAGTTTGCTGGAGATGGTTTTAACAGCTCACAACCGAGAGCAGCTTTGAACCCAGAGCGGGGCTTGGGAGAAGGATTAAAAACCAAAACCAACCCAAAACAAAGCAGAACTTGGACCATCTCAGTCACAACCACGCTGTGAAACCAGAGCCTTCCCAAGGGCAAACTCCAAAGCAATGTTTAATGAGCCAACACTTCCATTTATCACGAGTTCATTTGGATACTGGAGTCCCTACAACACTGCAGGCAGGTTTGATTTATTGCTATCTTTTCCTAAATAAACAGCAGCTTTAATCCCCAAATGGGCAGCTACCGGCACCACAGCAGCGAGCACGGCACCCCTGCTCTGGTGGGCAACGGTGCTTCCAGCACGTGAGGTGCAAAGGGCTGTCCTGCTTGTCTGTCCTCATCCACTCGCACCAGGGACACAGCAGCCATCTCCAACCCTGCTCCAATGGAAGGAGCTGGAAATGCCTCCAAGGGGAATCACAGAACGGTTTGGGTTGGAAAGGACCTTAAAGCTCACCCAGTTCCAACCCCCTGCCATGGGCATGGGCACCTTCCACTAGAGCATGTTGCACCAAGCCCTGTCCGACCTGGCCTTGAACACTGCCAGGGATGGGGCAGCCACAGCTTCTCTGGGCACCCTGTGCCAGTGCCTCAGCACCTTACAGGGAAGAATTGATTCCTAATATCTCATCTCAGTCTCCCCTCTGTCAGGTTAAAGCCATTCCTCCTTGCCCTGTCACTACACACCCTTAAAAAGCCCCTCTTCAGATCTCTTGTAGGCCCCCTTTAGGCACTGGCGCTGCTCTAAGGTCTCCCCAGAGCCAGCCCAGCTCTCTCAGCCTGTCTCCATAGCAGAGCTGCTCCAGCCCTATGATATCTTTGTGGCCTCCTCTGGACTTGCTCCAACAGCTCCACGGCCCTCTCGTGGACCTGGCCCCATGTGAACATTGCTTTTAACCATGCACATTCAGAGTGGAACCCCAGGGAGCTCCAGCACCAGGGAGCTCAGCCAGACCACAGCATCTTCTCCCTTCTCCCCTCCAGTTTACAGCACCCCCCAAAACATGCACGTTTTATACGGTGGCTTGAAAGTACCAGCTGCTGAACACCACCAGGTGAAACCTACAGGAGACGTGATGTGGTGCCACCAGCTTTCCTATCAGCAGAGGACAAAGGGTGGGGTTCTGTAAGCACCCCAAACACCAACCCCGAGGATGAACATCTCCTGTGTGCTGCAAAACCCTGAGCAATGCATCCATGAGACACCTCTGAATGGGACCCTGGCACCAATCTAAGCAGCATCCAGTACTGCACAGAATGGTCCCAGCTGCACCAAATGTCACATATATCTATCTCTATGTATCTATCACTGCGTAGGGGGTATAAGCATATGCAACTATATCTGATCATTATATAAAATCAGCTCCTAACAGCAAACTCTACACTGTGAAAATGGTCTGGGCAGCATAAATTATACAAACCAAAGCAAATGCAAAATCCCTATTTAGATATTTAAGTGGAAGTGTTTTGCTAGAAAACTCAGTCTTTGCTAAAGAAGCCTCTTCCTTGACCAACTCCAAAGAAGCAGGAAACAATCACTGTGACTGTAGCATCTCTCTTGACCCTGCGTTTGAGCACTCTCCCTGCAGGGAAAGGGACCTGTGATTTGGGAGCTGTACTTGCGCAGGTACAACAGCAACTGCAGGAGAGCCTTTTCCTCCCTGTCTCCAGTCAGACTTCCCCACGTGTGGGCTTGTTTTGCAGGAGAAGAGCCTTCCTCTGCCTTGTTTGCCTCTTTTCCAGCAGCAGCGCTATTTCTGGGGAGCCTACAGCGGCAGCGGGGCCTGAGGAAAGCACACCGCATTGAAAGTAGAGCATCAAGTCCCTTGTGGTCCTGCCAGCACTCCCTCGTCCGCCTCTACCTGTTTGGGTTGCCGAGAAGAAACCAGAGCCTATTATCAGGCCTGCTTCTTTGTCAGGTGTTTCTTTGATGTAAATTCAGCCATGATCGAATGTGCTGATGGCAGCAAACGGCCGACGAGTAGCAAACATGCCAACTGCACAGTGACCTGCAGAGATGAGAGCAGCCGGGGCTGTAGACAAATCGGGAAGATTAAACACAAATGAGCTACGAAGTCTTGGGAGAGGTACCCAGGGAGACGAAAATAAGCAACGCAGACAGAAAATAAGAGAACGAGGCAGACCTAAGATTAAACAGTCCCTACTAGTGCATAAATCAAAGCCTTCCCCTGCCGCCCAGCGCTTCAGCTTTACCCTAATGCTTCTGCTCCGAGAAGTCAGCGCTGGGCTCACTGCAGGGAAGCAGCAAAGAGAAACCTTTAGTGCATCAGTGCTGTACTCTACCTGTCACCCCGTTGTCACTACAGAACCAACTCAGCCCTCACAGAGGAATAAACAGGCTTCACCCCCCCCCACCCCCTTTTTATTTTCTTTGTCCTTTTCTTCTTTCTTTGCACAAAACTGGAGAGCTGCTGATGGGAGCTCCCCGCAACCAGAACCACGTTGCTAACAGCCTCTGCAAAGCCCATCTTCACTTACAACCCTTTACACGCAAGGAAAGGCTACCTGGTGCTAACAGCACCACCACCAACTGTCCTCCATCAGCGTAACTTTCCCAAGCATAGGAGACCAGGAGGCTTCCCAGGCCCCTATATAATGTGATGCAATGCCGTGGCTGTGCAGCTTCTCCTCCCACATTACACTGAGGACGTATGTGCTAAGGTGCAGTCTCAAGTTCCTCGTGCTGCTGGAACACAGCACAAATACATCCCTGCCGGCAGCACGACAGCATCCGGAAAGGTTTCTTTAAGCCGAGCAGGGGTATTCTTTTGAAGGTGGAACTATTTAATCTGAGGCAGCGTGGTGTGCCATTGCATTACTTCGTTTTGCATCTGTTGCCAGCAGGGATGTCATCACCCTACAAGCTGGCAGATTTGAGGACCATTACTGACGTAGGGAACACTCTGCAGCGTGCAGGTGGCAGAAAGGCATCAGACACCCAAATCCATGGAGAAAACAACAGAGCACCTGAGGAAGATGTACTTTTTCCACTAAAGAACCTTTCTAAATGAGATTTGCTGCCTCATTACAGACATGTTTATCTTTCAAATCCCATAGTTGTAGACAGCACTTTTTGTACCCCTCAAAAACGAGCTTCCCTAACAGCAACACTGGGAAACCTGTAAAATAACTCCTATAAACATGCTAAAATCCCTGTTGCCGCTGCACACCACAGCTCTTTCCACTGTCACCTGTAAACCACACCAGTGACACTGCAAAACCAGAATGGATTTCAATCCTGCCCATCAGAAAGTGGCAGAATAAGATCAAGATATCAGCGAGGCAGGGTTCTGCACACAAGGCTATTATTTGCTAATGAGATTTCAGCTGCGATCCTCCCCACTGACATCCCTGAGATCAAAATGCACTTCAGAGATCAGAACAGCTCAGAAACGGGTTGATATCAGGTCCTCAGCTATCCCCTCTAAGCTGCAGTGCTGTTAGGCTGGCCTGGTCAGTGCTAGCTTGGGTCTAATCTAAGCGTGCATCAGTCCAGCTCCAGTCTATCTCTTCCTGGGGGTGCAGTGTGTTTTCCAGCACATGTAAATGACACAATACAACCAAATACACATCAGCTGAGCAGAGCCACAATCCACATGCAGTTTACAAAAAGCCCCTCTATTTTGGAAGCCGAAAGTGATGCTGTCTTTCTTGCCAGGATTGAGGTAAGACCTGCAAGCCCTGCAGAATCACTTTGTAGCTTCAGGTACTCACTATCACTATCCATACATGCAGGACCCCCAGCGCAGGCAATAGCTGCAGTATTAACAGCACCCAATGGGCTGACTGCATCCATCTCACTTTCTTAAAACCTCCTCAACTCAGAGGTTTAACCTCAGCAGCTCAACGGGAAAATCCACACCTCGCACATCCAGTCTCAAGGGAAGGTGCCTCTCACAAGGAGATGGGAATTCAAGCACACACGCTGCAACACCTCAGTAGTTTCCTGTGACAGGCTAACACCCAAAGTGCCAACATGGTCCTCCAGTGCATTGCATGAATGAAACACTGGGAATAGGAGCATGTGCCAGCTGCAATGGTCCTGCAAGATGGAAAGGCCCATGCTCCTTACCTCCTTGGTCCTGGACTGGGGGAGAATTGGCTCAGGCTGCCCCCTGCATGAAAGAGCAGCTTTCCTAATGACTGAGCTCACACTGCCAGCCCGCTAAGGAGCTGCATTGATTTGAAGCCTAAAGGACAGCTGTTTGTTCCCCCCTTTCCACCCTGCTTCCTCCTCCCTGGCCAACAGAGGAGGAAAGCTGCCAGAACAGACTTCATTGAGGTGGCCAAGGATGGAGAGGAAGGGAGAGACACTCCTTCTAAATGGAAAAGGAGGGAAAATTGTACCCTTAAGAGCACAAAGCAGCCATACAACTGCTCATTTTGCCATTGTCAGAGGGAGGCAGCTCCGTCCAAGGGAAAGTGGAGTAACCTGCAATAGTCCTAACAGCTGCAGAACACCCATTGCCAGCTGCATGTTGATTCTTAACTCGCCTCAGCATTAACTAAGTGACAAAAGACTTTAGTGCTCCCAATGAAAACAACAGCCCCTGCGCCCAGTGAAATAACACAGCCAAGACAAAACCCCTTTTTGGTAGTAGAACTCATGTGCAAACAGTTTCAGGTCTAAGCTGCTGAGATTGGGACAGAGGGTTTGGTGAGATCTGGGGCTGGGGAGGGAACGAGAGGGTTTGGAGGGGTGTGTGGGGGACACTTGATGTGTTTTCGGGTTGTTTCCAAACCAGCCTCACTGTGTATTTGTGCTCAGGCTCCCTGTAGTTATAAAGCCAAAATATGATCAGAAAGGGCCTCATGGCCAAAGCCAGGCTTTGCATTGAGAGAGCCTATTGGATACTTCCCACTCTGTTCTGAACTCCTGTGGGAGCTGTTCCCAGACTCTTCTCCAAGGCTGCCATGAGGAGCTGAAAGGCCCTAGGAAGAGAACCAGCAACACTTGTTGCCTCGTCTTCTGTAAACTCCTTGGACTGGCGAGCATAAAGGAATAGGGAAATCAGCAGCCCTGCCACTGGTAAGTGTCTGCACACGGGTGCCAGCCTTCACTTGTCCTTCCCAGGCGCCGTCTTCACACCCTTCATTTCCCCAGCCAAAAAAGACCTGAAAAACCAGCTCTGACCACATCAATGATTACCATTCAGTCACTATCGCAAGCTCTGCAGACAGGAGAGACAGCCCCAGGGGACACTAGAAGAGACACTAGACAGAGCCAAGTCTGCCACGACCACACACGTGTCTTCTGCACATCCCACCATGTATCAACCTGCTGCTCTGACCATAGAGCTGCGTGCTGACTTCGAGAAAGCACGCTGGGATAAGGTTGTGTGGCAGGAGCAGCAGGACTGCCCTCCCTTTCCCTGTGTCACTGTGGCCACGACTTGCTACTAACCCAAGCAATAGGGCAGATCCTGACTAGCACGCTTTTGGATATTCATATGAACAGGCTGCAGTTAACAATTAGAAACAGCAAAGGGACAAGCACAGAAGTTAATTTGCCTTTTTTACTACTAAAGTTGGACTCCGTTACAGATAAATTCCCCAAAGAGGCACAAGGTGCCAAACCAGAGGTTGTGATGGGATGGGAAAGCTTGTTCTCCCAAGGTACAAGTCCAAAAGGTCCAGACACCATGCAGCTCATTAGGACAGAGATGAACACCACAGTGGTCTTCAGGGTTTGTACCACAAGGTGTGCAGTGCTCTCTGCATAATGGCACTGTTACAGCTACCTGCATCTCTTCCTACAAGGCACCCTCCAGTCAACAGACTAAGGTCCGATCTAAGGAACTTGCTTTTCACCCCTTGTGTAATGCTTTCTGAAGACCAGCTCAGGCCAGACAACACTTCCTGCCATTTATAAGATTAGGGCTGTCTTGAAAACCCCACTTGGCTTCACGGCCCTCATTGCAGCTCTTCCCTGGCTGAGGGAAATAAACACCAAGTGTTTTATCGCTTAAAGATTCAAAAACAATTGGGACACATTTCATTGGAAAAGCAGGGACAAAGGCACAGACAAGGTTGAGCTGGAACTGCCCCTCTGCTGCCCCTCCCTGCCCATTTAATAACTCAATTGCTTTAAATACAGGAGGTGAGGCTCACACAATGACAACAATCCCAACAGGAAACCTGCCTGTATTCTGGGGGGATTTGCTCGCTAGACCTGGTGTCAACCACACAAAAGCTTGCAGCATGGGACTGCACATGCATTGGTACTAATAAGCCCCTGATGATCCAGCCCTAACAAGTAAGGATCAGTTACAACAGCTAAGCTGCCAGCGTTAGCACAGGTGGAGCAAGTCAGCAGCAAATGCCACTTTGGTCACGCAAACAGCAAGTACCTGGGCAGGAGCTCAGCAGAGCATCTTAGGGCATACAGCCCGAGGGGGTCAGCTTTATTTCAGTTCACTTTATTGCACACATGGGTACATATTCTAAACATACAAAACTGTGCCAAAGAGATCATTAAGCATGAGGAAACACCATGCCAGAAGGATCATTAAGTCTGCTTAAGCAAACATTAAAAAATACACCTTAATTTCCCTCACCTTTGAAGTAGTCTTCAGTTAGATTCTCATTACTTTGTTTTCCATAGGACCACTGTATCTGTTAGATCAATGAGAAGTGGTTTTTTGCCCCTTCCCATTCTACAAGTAGTGCCAAGCCTTATTTAAGGCACAGAATCCCAACTCCTGTATGGAGTGCAGTGTTAGGAACCTCTGCAGGTATATGCCTTGACGTTAGGTAAGTACAATAAGACAAAATCAGCAGATCTGCAGAGGAAGACTCAGAGCCCCTAAACTAGGAAGTGTACATTTTGGTGACCACGTAGTGAATCTAGATGTGAAACAGCGAGCTTCCCCTGTGCCTCTGAGATGTGTGTGATGCCTCTATCAGCTGAGTCCTTCTCAGATATTGCTGACAAACTACCAGGCGGAACATGGCATTTCAGGGTTGATCTTTGCAACCCTGCTGTAATGAGGATAACAACGTATATTACAGGTTTAAGAACAGGCTGACAACATGAAAACGAGAGCTCCAGCAGTTTCGGGTTCTCAGCACATGCACCTGATCCCTGGTGTCGCAGAGCCTTGATTGTGTATCAAATGAGCAAAGTTTCACACTGCTTAAGCTACATCCTGGAGAAATTAGCATTTCCGCACATCCCAATCAGGCAACTCATGCTGGGCATCAAATGACAGAACTGCACAAGTGACCAGCAAAAGAGCTGCTGTGGCCGGCTGCTCCAAACCAGGAGAGCGTTGCACTTTGCTGTGCCTTCTCCACATAAGGCCATCCTTTCTCTTCAGCTATATGAAGCTGGGGCCCTGCAGAGTTTTGCTGCACTACACTGATTCAGGGAACACATCCATGCAGGGAATGAGGCAAGGAGATAGAGTGAAGACAGGATGACATGTAAGTAACAAGTGTCACATTGCCGGTGCATGACAGGGCTGAAGCTGCAGCTCCAAATCACAGCAGCAGAGCTTAGCTTTTGAGGGTTTGATTTTATATCTGCAGTCTGGACCTGTATCTCCTTATTTAAAGATGGTTTTTAAAACAGGTCTTTTAACATCTGGGCTTGTATCAATGCTGAAGCAGGCACCAGCAGCTGCATTTAAACCCCTTGCGTCTGCAGTCCAGCTCTCTCCCAAAAGTAATTGATAGCAATGGCAGGCTGTCGTGACACATGCAGCTTACACTCACACGATGGGTCTGACATATTTCGTCTGCAGTACAGTAACAGATACCTGGGGCTCTGAGGCTCAGTTCCAGATTTTGGAGAAAAGCAGCCAGTGGGCACAGTGTGTGCACCTGTAATCCATCCCAGGCTTTCTCCCCTCTCCAAATACCCCTGCTCCTCATGCTTGTATCCCACTTCCTCCACCACCTGCTTTTCCTGTAGCTATCCCAGCTGCCTGCACTCCCACTCCTGCTTCACTTTCTTATCTCCCCTACTCAGAGCTTTTCCTGAGTTCTTGCTTTGTATTTTCCTCCAGCTCCCTCTTACCTTGTTTTTAGTCCTCTGAATTTGACTGTGTTGTTTCTTCCCATCTCCTTTTACATACCAGGTTCACCTAAGGGAGCAGACAAGGCTACTTGCTGCCTTGAGAGGCCGTGCTCTTCAGCACAGAGGCCAGATTATGAAGAGCTTCTCTGCTTTTGTATCAGGAATTCCTAGCAGATGCTATGCAATTATATTAGATGCCTTATGCTTTTATAAATTTTCTTCAAGTGTATTTTGCTGCTATCCTGTATTTTCAGACTGCTCTGAAATGGAAAAGATAATGATGCATCTACATGCAAGTGATTGGATCAAGACTGATCCATCTCGAACACACTGAGCTAAGCCTCCCTCACATCCTATAAAGGCTACCAGATAGTCAGCACAAGTGCAGCAGTCCTTCAGTCCAACAACAAACCTTTCCACGTGCTGGTTTCATTACCAGGTAAAATCCTGTACAACAACCCAGTGTGATGAAGGATTACCTTCAGTACGCGCTAATTGCATTTGAGGGCATCTACGTGCATTATTTGTAAGCTTTATTTCTGGCATCTCAAAATGAATGTGTCATGCTAATGATATTCTGAGAAGGTCTTAACATTTCAAGTGCTGCGGGAAGTGCAGCACTGCTAACACCTGCAGCAGGTGGTAAAGCTCCCGATAAGTCAGTGCTGAATCACTGAGCATCAGAGTGCAGCCTTTTGGATAACACAAGCAGAGTCCAGCTCTCCCTAGCAGTCATTCAGGGGCCTGCAACTCACTTCACAGTGGGAGTTTTGGACTTTGCTTCATGGCCATGTTCCAGCTCTGGCAATTACATCTGAACCAAGCATCCTCTGCTGCTTCTGTTGGACAGGGCACACAAATGCCTCGCTATTAAATGACACGAGTTCTCGGGTGAACGTGATACACATTGACACATCTGATGACAATGCACAGCAACACAAACGTGCAGAAAGTATCAATTGCAGTCCTGCCCATAAATCTCCTGGCACGATCAAACTAGATAAGGCATGTTGTGTCAATGGGAACCGCATGGAAAGACAACCCTGATGCAGCTGGATCTGCTAAGCACAACTTTCTGCACAAGAGCAAAGCTGCCTGTAGAAGACAGGAGGAGAGAGGTAGAGGAGCCTGCCCGTCCATCCCACAATCGACAGGAAAGAAGGGGGCTTAAGCTAGGAAACAAAAAGCAATGCTATGCTTTAAGGCAACCAGCATCCACCTGAAAAAGGCTGAATTTAGATGGAAGATTTATGTCTTCCAGCAGCACGAAGGCCTGTGGGATGCAATTTTCTTTTTTGGGGGGAGGCAGAAAGAACATTAAAAATCCCATAAACACACTCTCGGTAGTGCCAGGTTTCACCAAGTTTCAGATTGGTACATCAGTCACAATAGAAATCTCCTTTTCCCCCTGCCATTTCTTCCCCCTCCCCCTTCTACAGCAGGCCACCAGTACTGCACTTGGAGACTGCAAGACAAATGGGCAGCTGCCTCTAGAGGCAATTGTGAGGAGACTAAAGATCAACTTGCAGCTGGCACTTCCACCCCCACCTCTCCTTAATACTTCAGTCCACTTGCTGCCAGACAAGGATCATGAGTCAGCTCCTAAACATATTCTCCTTGAAACAATAGCTATAGCTCTCCGCTGCAGCTATACTACTGCTCCGGCTCGGGGGACACACCACCGCTATGAAAACAAAAGGGCTGGGTTTAACCTCCAGCAGCCCAACACCAGAATGGAGTGATATCATAAGCAGGCACTATAGAATACTGTGCTTAACCTGTGAGATTAGCAAAGCTGATTTTGATATGTAACAGGCACGAAGTCAATACTGTAATGAAAATCTGCAGAAGCAGCAAACAGAAGTGTTTTGGGGTGACGTGGTAAAGCAGACGGCTTTTTCATAAACCTTTTCAGCTACAACAGGGTGCAGTTTGATACTGCAGCATTGTACACTGCAATACTAATTAGAGGGCAAAGGAGCCAATTTAGCCTTTACAAATTAACTTTATCACAACTGTAGGAGCTGCTCTTTCAATTCTGAGTAGCCACCACTCACAGAAACTCCCGTGTTCAGAAAGATAAAACTCCAGCGCTCATCTCTCAAAGACATTTCAGAAAGGAGAAAGCCTTCTTTTGCACGGATATTTCAGCTTACCGGCTGATGACATCAAACTGAACTTTAACTGATCTGACCCAAGCGTAGTCAGATGATAAAAACCTCAACAAAGAGGTAAGAAAATGCATCAGAGATTTCTCAGAATTAGAAGTGATGAACTAGTGGTAACTACAGAGCACTTGAAGAGCTGTGCACACAGTAAGGTTAGACATGGGGGAGTCTATGCCCATGCAAAACACCCTGAATATCAGCCCCCAGAGCATGCCTTACCTGCAGACAGTTGACTGAGAGGCCCTGAAGAGACTGTTGCTGAAAAAGCTCAGTACGAGCTAACACGTTGGGAAAAATCAATGCTACGTTTACATTTTTATTTCTAGCTAAGAAATAGGCAAATGCAGTTGTCCTCTCACCTCACCATTACCTGTGTTTCTTAGGGATGACCACTGCCAAGTACTCTGAAGAAGCCTCTAACCCCAAATACTGACATGCTTTGGGCCACATCGCCCTGTAAGCCGGAAGGCGAGTTGGAGACAGAAATAAGAGACTACATCACAAAGCATTTAACTGGGCTATTAAAGAAAAGCTGCTTCTCCTTCTGCAGGACTGACAGGCGCGTTCTGTGGGACCGCACAACACCAATTCCTAGCTTCTACTGTTAATGCAGGGCATCGATTTTACCATTAACAGAAACATAACGTGTCCATTCCATATAAAAAGATAGACTATAAACATATTTATCTTTTAAATTATTTTATTTTGTGTAAGCTAAAAGGAAATTTACACACTTAAATCTCCAAAGACCTTGGGCATGCACATTGACCTTTTTAGAGGTTCTTCTACATAGCTCTCTTTTTTCCATAGGAATTTCCCCAGACATTTACAACCCATAGTTTTTTACTGTATATACAGCCTAAAACCATAGCAATCTATGATTATGTCATTTTACACTGTGCAAAATCAAACAGGAATAGTGGTACAACAGAACATAAAAAAAAAACTTTAACAGGTAAATTTCATTGTAAGACATTCATATAGTTTTGGTCCTTCTTTTCCAAATCAAACTGATTAAAAGCAGACAACCTTCTAATGACCCCAAAAAATCAAGTGTTTAGACAGTGATCCAGAACTGGAACAAGTAGTTACTGAGAGCATACCTTTCAACAGGCTATATAGTGACAGAGCCATACTACTGAAGTTCAAGAACATAAAGATTGATCAGCCAATCAAACAGGGGGAGGGGATGGAGTAGAAGAAAAGGAAAATCACATCTTAAGCTTGTTAAATCACAAAAGAAACTACTGGGTTTTAAAGAAACAAGAATAACTGAAAACCTGCAAAGGGACAACGTAACCTTTGGGCTTTCTTTTCCCCAGCAATAGTTATTTTAATATATGCAGGAAAGAAAAAGATGCTCAATGCAATCTTAAAACCTTTAAGGGGGACTTCAGAGCCTGTGAAGATTGAAGTTTTCATTTTGTTTTTAGGATTTCTTTATTTTTTTTGATTTTTCATGTTTTGTAAGAAGGACACCACCAGTGTATTTCACCAAGACAGAAATGTGTACATCCCAGCACAACAAAAAGAATAGAGCTTCAAAAAGATTTACCCCCAATTATTTACATTTTTCTCTAATATAAATTTAGGACTCCGGTATGTAAATAAATATACATTACTATGTATACCTTTCTAGTGCTGCTTACCAACAAATCATCTGAACTTGATTTTTTCTTAATTAAACCAAGATTGCTTTTTACGACCCACAGAGGGAAGGAAAAAGAAAAAAAAAAATCAATAGAAAACGTCCAATTCACATCACTTTAGTCTACCTTTTCTTGGCAGCTTGTTGAAGGTGTTAATGTGGCTGGGAACATCAACACCTTGGCATGCATGAAAGTTAAGTCAGGAAGGCTAGAAATCACCTTGGCAGCCTCTTCACTAAGATGTTCTTCCTTTTTAGGCTTCCTGTGGAGAAGAAAAGAACAAAGTGCATTAATACAGTACCTGATATCCCTTGCATCACTAAAAGAATCACTGATTGAAGCAATGTTCTGTCAGTTTGTCTCCCACTGACAGGCACTTCTGTAAGCTACGTGAGAAGTCTAATGTTATAATACCTACCTGCCTACCAACAAGATGTTAACACAGAAAGTCAGCAAAATGTTCCTGTATATTGTTGCAATAAGGAGGGGAAAAAAATTCTATTCAAATGTTAATTTTAATATTTCTCTTTTTTTTTTTTTTGCAAGTTCCAGTGTAAGGGACTCACTTGAAGAGACAACCATGCCCATGTTGTAGGTATAAGACAATAGAAGCATTAGTTCTAAAGTACCTAAATCCAGTATAATCTTTCAAAATAAGAGTGGAAAAGTCTTGAAAGGCCATTAAGAAGTTCCTAACTTACTTCTTAATACTTTTAAAATAAAAAGGTACTTATGCTGTATTTCCAACGTGACCATTCTCAGATAATACATCATATGCCACTCTATATTGTGATCCACAAACCTTTCCCTCTCCAGGGCTCAACAACGGCAAAAGGTGGCTTCCAACTTATAGCTACTTGCTTTGAAGTGCAGTAGTACATGCAGCCATGATACATACAGCAGTTGGGGAATCACTGGTGTTTGTCTTTTGCATTATTCATAAGAATTACTGAGCAAAAAGGAATAAAGAGGTCTGAATTCAGTGTAGTTTGGTTCTCGCTATTATACAAACCCCTTACATTTCCTAAGTTAAATAAAGCCTGACTCAGACCACTCCAGAAAACCCCCTTCCCCTGCCCAAACATCCATACTTCACAGACATCTGGTTTATCTTTGAGGAACACTGTCTATTACTAGAAATACTCAGTTTTACATCAAACACTATTCCAGTTCCAAAAAGGCACCTGCTGTACCCTGTAACAACATTAGAAATTCTAGCTAAATAAGCTCCCTCAATCTTCGGGGCAACAAGCTGAGACAAAAGGCTCAAATAAGCTGCCTTTCCCTAGAACACTTCAGAAATGCCCTTTATCTTTTGTCTTAGCTATAAACTTTAAATGGAGCCCTGGAGAGGGCAATGACCACTCTGACCACAAAGCAGCATGTACTTCTATTTTCTTTTGTCAGCACCCATCAGGATTGTTTCCTTGGCTGATCAGAGCTGAGGGGAAAGCAAAGGGAAGCAGTGTCAGAATTTCTTAGCTAGGAGGAGAAGAAAAGAAACAAGCTGGAGTCAAACTCATCCTTGACATCACTGATCATTGTGTTGACACTGAACTATCACTTCATTTGCTACTTGAAATCTTCACTTGATGAAAGATCTCTAGATGAGGCAGCCTAGATACTAAATCCGACTTTCTTTCACTAGAATAGCAATATTTTCTTTGCTCTGCTGCAGCGGAATTTCATCAGCCACTGACTAGGCAGATTACCAAATTCTGGAGGATAAACAAAGCTGTGTGCTGGATTTACTGAAGGAAGAAGCAGAGAGCCAATATGTGCCTCCTTCTCTAACAACTTCACAGTCAGCTCTGTTGGCACTTGAAGGACTGTCTCTGAGCTGTTGAAATGTGGTTCTCACCCACGACTGCGTTATCAGTATCTGGTGCCACTATTAGTAATCACTTACCACAAGCCTCTTAAAGGTACAAACTCCTGGTGATCAAGGACTTACAGCTAACTACACAGTGTTTGACAGAGGGAGCCAAAGGAAGAGGGCCGACTCCAAAATCTGCATTAATAGGAATTCCTGTAATTGTTAATCAGGCACCAAGATGGAGCTCACACACTCCCTGCTATTTATATGCCTCTTCCTCCTTTGCTCAACTGTGGCATTCTAAGAAATGGCACTGCTGCATCCCAGAGGCAGCACTGCATTTCACCTGATGCTCATACGCTGGACCTTTATCACAGGATAATGATATTGCTCTTGCTGTACTAGCTGGTCTCTGCAACATCACAGCAGAACGTGTGCACCAGTGAGCACAGTTAGATGTGAACCTCGCCCAATTACTGAATCCTCCCCTCCTGGCTGGAGGCCCTTTGCAATAATTTATCTACTTAATGTGTTCTGTAGAAAGTATCTCTAAAGAAGGACAAGCTAACACACTAATACAGTAAACATTGCTTAGCTGTGACCAAGTTACAGCTACAGACACAATCACCTGGTAATGAGGCTCAAAGTCTTTTTTAAAATCATCTCAGTGCAGAGAGGGATGAGACAGCCTAAAGTTTGCATTCCTTGATGGAGAGGGCAGGCTCCTCTGGAAGACAATAAAACTGGACACTATAAGCACCCTTTCTGGGTAGCAGTCAGCACCTTTGGTAGCAGATATCACCAGGGCAACCTTAAAGGATTGCTCAATAACTCTCTAAATTTAAAAGACAAGGTAGCATCACCACTGCAGACTGTTTTTACCCTTAAAACTTACCAAACTGCCTAATAACTGTGGTATCTTTTGATGGAGGTAAGAGAAATAACCATTTCAGTGCATTAGTTTCAGTCACCACTATTACTGAAGGTGTTCCCATTGTCAAGACCTTCTTTTGCTAAACCCTGGTCTGGGGGCACACATTGCAGAGCCTCTCCTGCTCGTGTACTCTTAATTCCTAGATACCATAGCTTACAGAACAGACACCCAAGTGAGCGGATTGTCAGCAGTGGCTCTACTAATACTGCCTGCTTTGGAACCAGAACTTTTGATTACTAAACCATTAAAGAACCCAGCCCTCACTCAAAACAAGATCTCTGCTTCATGCAGGATTTAAAAATACTCTCTACAGAGCACTGTGCCCCCATCCATATCTTCTCTTACACTAGATTACATTTCCTCCTGAGACAGATGGGATGCCCTTACCCTAGCAGTTGTATCAGTCCATCTACCTGTTGTCATGAAGTTTCCTTTTCAAAGGCATGTTAACACTAAGCTGCAAGAAATTAGCCAGACTGACAGGCAGGAAAGCTGCTGGAAGAAACTTTAGCAAGAAGTAGGGAATACTTTGCTGATGTGTCACTCACACCTCACTCTTCTGTTTTGCATTCCAACCCCTTCCTGCAGCGTTCAAGTCTTTCAGGATTTCAGTCATCTCTCATGTTTGCGAAGGGTTTTGTGGATAGCACCACCAAGACCAGACTCTAACAGCAACAATGATTAGAGAAATGCACTTTAAAAATCACTCCGTAATTAAGAGGTAGCCTGCTCCATCCAACACCTCCCCCAAGGAATATTTCCAGCCTAAATGAGGGTTTCATCTGTTTCTTGGAAAGATATCAGTGCTCTGTTTTCCTTCAAAAAGACAGCAGATAAACTTCTGATCTTTGCCAGCTCTATGGAACCGGGCAAGGCTGCAGAATGTCTGTGGAATGCTGTACTGGATCCCTGACCTTCAACACTTACTGCTGCCGTCAGGGTTTCAAGCTCAAGCTGAGGGAGAAGCCTCCCCTGCACTCCCAATGTTTTCCTTCTGAGAAACTGACTTTCTGGCTTTAAGAGATGAGTTTGAATGCAAAAGATGTGGCTCTTTCAAGCAAAGACAACTTTTCACATGGCTTTTTACAGCCGAACAATGGCATTTTCACTCTAAACTTCACCCTAAATATCCTGAGTTCAGACAAATTACAGACATGGGATAGCCTTCACACAACTGAAGTTCCCATCAAAGTGACGTTAAGCCACTGGCTACATCTTCCCCTGATCAGTTATCATGAATGGCTAATAGTTCCTATTTCCAGGTTGGTGCATGAATGTCATCCTTGTTGAGCTGGCTGTACCCAGCCACCCCTATTTTGAAGTCTTCAATTTATTACGAAAGAAAGAAAAAAAAAAACAAAAGAAAAACAATTTTATTGCAAAAAAGCTGACATTCTGTAACATATTTGGCATACTGCTGAGAAAAGACCTTATTTCTCTGAAGGTTTCTAGCTTGAAAAACAGACTGCTTTTCTTCTGGAGAACACAGAATTAAAGAAAGAAAAAAATGTTTAAAATTCAGAGTTGGCAGTAACATACAAAATGTATTAAACACTGAAAACAGATGCTTTAAAACTGCTAATCCTTGTGTGCATCTGAACTTAACTGCCAAGCCTGAGGTCCCCACCCTCCCTCTACAGCCTGGTATTACTACAACACAGATCTAGAACCTCTTCCTATCAGTAAGTAATGCTCTCCAGAACAGGGGAAGAGCTCTGACATCTGAAAAAACAGCTTTAACAGCACAAGTAAAAGCTTTCCAGTGCCCTGTGGAAAGCACTGGGAAAAAACCTAAATCCCTCATATCAACAAACAATACAGAAAATGAAGGTGAACATCTACTTAAGCAAAGCAGACTTCCTTGTTAATGTCTAAAAAAACGTAAGCTAAGACTTCTTAAAGGAAGCAAGTACGTACAAATCTGAGTGGAAATGAAAATTAGTAAAGAGTTTGTATGTTCTATCGTAAATTTTAAACTAGACTTAGAATATATAACAAAGTATTTTAACTGTAACTATGTTTTTCTAATTAGTGGAAGTCAAACTCTGCCACTAGTGCATTTTCAGAAAAAGTATATGCACTCCATGGATAGAAAAATAGGCATTCCAAAAGCTGAGACACAAAAATCAGCACTGAAGTATGGAGTTCCCTCTACTGGTTCTCCCTTGAAATTTCATTGTTCGTTTTTGTTCTGTGTTCACTTGGACCATTTTCACTGCAGGAAAGCTAGCAAGAAAGTTTTCTTAATGAAAGAACATATTTTAAAAGAGCTCTTGCAAACGATAGTTCTGTTAATTTTAAGCAAGCCAGCTATCTCCCACCGTTACAAATCACTACATTTGCCAAAACTCTTCAACCATGCCCCCTAAGTGCTATGCTGCACGGAAATGCATCTAGTTTAAGAGTGCTGAATAAACCCTACAGCTCACCTACAAGTGACGATATGTTAAACTGTTTATTAGTTGTAAAGCAACTAACATTAGTTGCATGTTGAGGCATGCACTTCCTCAACAACAGAAATGTTTTACTTGGTGAGAATCACTCGGTGATTCTTTTAATAGGCACAGACATTAATTACACCTTAAGACAGTCCAGGATCCTACTGCTAAAATGCAGATTAAAAAATAAACCTGAAGAATACAAGCTTATAAATGGAAAGGTTGTTCTGTACCCATTCAACAGACCAGACTTCAAGTAAGACATCTGACACCTAAAGTTTTTATGTAAGTTCTACCTATAAAAAGAAGTACAGAAGAATTTCACACAAGATCCATGAAGCAGAAAGGACAACTTAAACCAACTGCACACTTGTTCCTTGACTTGCAACAGCAAAATTAATCTGATGTTTGCTCACTGAAGTTTTGACAGGTGCTAGAAATACACAGGACAAATATTGTCATTATTATTAGTCAGTTTTATTATTTTACTTGTGGAACATTCCAGATCTATAAATTACACAGAAGACTGAGTAGAGTCTTCTCTCAAAGTCCTATGCCACCAAACTGCACAGCCCAGTTTACCTTTCCATTCTTTGGAATCAACTCTCTTCTCAGGAAGTCACTTCCTCCAGTTATAGAATTATAGAATAGTTAGAGTTGGAAAGGGCCTTAAGATCATCTAGTTCCAACCCCCCTGCATGTGCAGGGACACCTCCCACTAAACCATGCCAACGAAGGCTCTGTACAATCTGTCCTTGAACACCGCCAGTGATGGAGCATTCACAACTTCCCAGGGCAACCCATTCCAGTGCCTCACCACCCTTACAGTAAAGAATTTCTTCCTCATATCCAACCTAAACTTCTCCTGTTTAAGTCTGAACCCATTACCCCTTGTCCTATCGCTACAGCCCCTAATGAAGAGTCCCTTCCCAGCATCCCTATAGGCTCTATAGTTCAATCCTCATCTCTAGCTTTTCAACTTATGTCATGAACTGTTTCCCATCTTATTTTAGAGTTCTATGATAATTTTAAATATGAATTACATTACTATGAATTTTGTATTTAATAATTACATTTTAGCATTTTGATCATTCAAGAACTTCTGACCTGCAACAGCACACACATTTACTCTTCACATTTCATGCCGCCTTTGGAAAAAGAAGGAAAAAGCACAACAAAGTATTTACCTTGTGGACGTGCTTGCCTTCTCCACTGTAGACATGAGTCTTGCAAACGCATCAGTCACTCTGTTGCTTGCATCGGAAGTTTCCAGTTTTGAGGTTGTCAATTCATACAATTCAGGATCCACACCTTATAGTATAAAATGATAATCAGTGATGGTTGGAGGCAAGTATAGCAATAAATAGCCACAGACAAACTTGCTAGAGACTGTTTTCTGTAAACATCTGAATCATTTATAATGTCAAGATGCATGAAAAGAACATGACAGAACATGTCTGCATTTCTGAAACATCATCCTCTGTCCCCACCCTCTTCAGTAGCTTTTATAGTTGTACTAGAAAACACACACACAGTGGATCAAGTCTGGCATATGAGGTCTCAGTCTAAGAGTAAACAAAACAAACTTGATTTACATTTCAGAGTGAAATACCTGTAAAAATGTCAGCTGTGGTAAAACGGATTGTTTCAATTACTTCAACTCAACTGTATTAGAACACTGCATGTTCTTCCAGGAACCAACTGTTTAATGAGAGATTACACACAGCACTGGCATGCATTACAGTGCATTTAGTATCCTGCTTTTTCCAAGAGTTAAAAATGTTTTGTGTTAAAAATGCTTTAAGTGAGGAAAGGCAGCTTTATGGTACCGAGAAGTGGAATGGCATTAAAAAAGTTACATACTAGTATGTGTAATGCTACCACAGCTTTTAGTCTGTGATCCCTTTGAATCTTTCAAGTGTTCATAACTCACTAAGTATCTGGATGTTTCATGCTTGACTTCCTAGTTTCTAGCTATCTTAACTCAGACAGATGATGAATTTTGCTATCACATGTGTGGCGAATGGATTTCAAACTTTACCAGCAGAGGCTATTCTGAAAACAATGCAAACAATGGAAAACTGCATCAAAAAAAAGATGCATATACGTATGAGTGAAATTCTACCCATTTAATAGCAAGCACCACATCATAATAGGAAATAGCTCTAGTATTTCCAGATATTAAGTATGCTTTCTTTAATAAAGTCTCTGTGAATTAGAACTATCAAAATAAATCAAGACGAAAGACTGTTACAACACATTTTGTTGCTCAGAAGCTTTTTAAATTGGTGATATTACTCTAGTTACAGTTTAAGTTAGTTCATGCTTCATGGGTTTAAATGAAGTATGCGTATATGCCATCCACAATAATAAGTGTTTTTCAAAAACAGCGTGGAGTTTTTGTACAGAAGCATCATGATAGACACCTGTGTTCTAAACAAGTGTCACACTTGTGTCAGCTGGTTTGGCCAACACACAAGCATTTCACACTAGTGCAGAGCAAACGCTGCAAATGCTTAGACATAATGGTCCCATGTAGCTACCTAATACAGAAACTGATTTATAAACTGATGCGCTGATGATTTTATTCTGTCTACCTGAGTGGAGCAAGACACTTTTAGAAGTACTCCTGAAATATCAAAAGATTAATAAGGAAAAAAAAAAAAAGAAAAAAAGAAAATGCCTGTGCCAATAGTTCTGCCTTTTCCACCCAGTAATTGCAGTACTACGTGCACAAACAGATGCCTGCTTTGCATGAACTCTCCCCACGCAGTGTCTACATCATTCATCCTTTGCGCACAAGTACTCTCACACTGTTAAGAAACTAAGCTGACCTAGGAGTAAAATGAAGAAAATCACCTGGTTAAGCTGCAGAAGGGGGGGGGGGGACGGGGAGATGATCTGATCCACTTAGTATGAATTGATTAGAAATTAATAGCTGTGTTTTCCATGTACAGTTTTTTAAGTCTAGGTTTCCAAAGTTAAGTTTTGTCCGGCTTCATGCAAAATACGCGCTGTCCTAAGCCCAGTATACCAAGATTTTAAGTATTGTCAGATGTTTACAGAACTTGGAAATAGGAAAAAGCCCAACTATTCCATAAAATATCCACTTTCAATCAGGGAGAGGAAGACTTGAAGAAATACACTTTCACTTGCAGAAGCCTGAGAAATCCCATTAAGGTACAAATTGTAAAACTAATTGAAACGAGGAGTCCTTTGACATGCAACTCTGCAACAGAAGTTAAATGCAACCTTCAAAGTTACATCATTTAGATATGCACATTTATGGTCCTGAATTCATTTTCATTGTCATGCAATGTTGCTGCTCAATTTACCGACCTTCAGGCACCTTACTCAGCTGCATTTGTGTTGAACTATCACCATGAGAAATAAGACAATACACTAAACCTGTGGGAACATACCAGAAACTGCTAACTCCCTTTTCAGAATGCAATTCTTTTTTAAATAAAAAAGTTATTTTGGCTTGAAATCAGACTGAGAAGAATGCAGTGTAGATCTATAGTAAGTAAAACTAAAGGTCTCCAGAGAAAGAATAGACTCCTATTACTAATAAAAGTTTCTTTAAGCCAAACGATCTAACAATTTGTCTTTCAATTATTTTACGGATTTTCAAGAGTTGCATATTCTCCATTTTATTTAAACGATTTGAGAATATTTAAGGAAAGCACTGCAAAACCTTAATGAGATATTGAAGGAAAGTTAGCCAACCAAACCCCACACAAAGCTCTTAAACACACACACAAACACACGAGCTGCAAGCCAAGAAACAAATGACTTTCCCAGAAACAAGTCAGGAGGAAAGAAATGCCAAGCCAAATAAAAGTAACCAAAAAAAAGTACTACAGGGCATACCAGGGAAGATGGTTGTACCTGCAACTCAATGAAACAAACAATAACAACAACAGCAACAAAAAAAGGGGCAATAAAAGGCTAACAGTATCCCTCTAGTAATCGCTTCAAGTGTGCACATCATCAGGACACAAGAATGTACCCAACTGCACAAGTAGTACATGTACAAGGTACTGATGACTGATGTCGATAGACTTGCACACACAAAAGAATCTGTAAGGCCCGAGTTTCTTGAAGTTGCTACCTATCATTTCCATGACAAACCTGCCATCTTTTCAGCTGGATAATGACATTTCTCAAGGGTGGAATAAAGACATTTGGAATGCGATGACACAAAAATGCCTTCAATGCAAGGTTTCAAAACAACAAAAAAAGCAGGTTTTTAAAAACAAAAAATGCAGAAATAATTATAAGCACTTATTTGAAATGGGGGAAAAACCCCAGACGTCTTAAAAATTTATTTTAAAAATTAAAACCAGTAAATTAAACCCCCCCAACCTTCCTATGAAGAAAATTATCATGGCTTCAGACATTATATTGGAAGAGTATTTGCCTTATCTACTTTACCTATGCACTAAAATAAATCCCCAAAATGTTCCTTTAAATTCCTGCAGAAATTTATTCAAAGCGTAGGTTTTCACAAACTCACACAAAACAGTCAGAGCATGTCAAAACCAAGTGATAAATTAATTCAATTTTTTTCGTGTATTATCTAATGGAGAGCGGAGTTTTTACTTCCTTTTTAAGGGAACAGGTTGGAGATAAAGGGCTTTGGCTTTATAATTAATCGTTCATGAACTTCTAATGTCCCACAAATGTGCAACTATCTTTGTTTTCTATTATGTATTATGTTAAAACACTTTTTTCACTTCATCATTAATATTAGTTCACACACACAAAAACTTACAAACTCCTGGTAGCAGCAAACCCCATCAAGGTTTTGATATGTTAAGCTCTGTAACTTTAAATTCACTCATTAAGTTCTAAATAACATCATAATCCTATAACTCGGAGGCACTCATTCAGAGGAGAGAAAAAGCCTCATTTTTGGAGGATCATCACATCCGCAACATTTTTCAAGTGCTTAGAAAAGTCAACTCTCAAAATTTCTCATTTGAAACAAGTGTTTTAACATCTTATTTGCAAGAGCATAAAAGCCATTCATTCCTTCAGCATGTGAGAAAAAAGCTGACAGTACCTTTTAAATACTTCACACTCGATACAAAACATCAGAAAACAGAACACAGATTAAAGGAAAAATGCAGTAGAAAGACATTGTAGAGAAACACAATGCAAAATTTCTCCTTGTTTATAGGAAAGTCAAGTGATGTGCTCATGCTTTTAGGAAGTCGTTATAATATTACAGTTGTGGTTTTAACACTCTGCTGACCTGGGATTGTGGTGGTGCTGCTAGAGCTACTGTCATCCACGGGCCCAAAGAAATCAAGGTTCAGAAGAGTGGAACCTCCACTAGCTTGAAATTCAGTGACCGTGTTGGTAGGCAGCCATATAGAAGGTAAGCCAAGGGAGGGGTTTATGTGTAAAAAGGGGTAAGACACACACTTGAACATGCAAGTTATAATTAGTACTCAGTACACAATTTAAAAATTGACATGAAAACAATGCTTACAGTATTAGTTTGTACCTTCTAAAAATGTTAACAACTTAATTCAGTGCACATATCCTTATGTACAATGCAGCAAGGAAATCAACACTAGTAATTTGAAAATAGAAATATTTATTTCAATCTAAAAATGAAAGAGAACCAGCACGACCCAGAAAGAAAGATGTGATCGGTTAAAGGGAAACAATATACAGGTCAGCTTATAGTTAGAATATAGTGGGCTTTTGCTCCCCTTACTGCAATTGAAAAACGGGAAAGTCAGGAAGACTTAGCAGATCCCCAAAAAGTGAAGAACCAAAAGAACCCTTTAAAGTTTTATTTAGCAGCTTTAAGCTATTAATTATCATTATCTTAAAGCAGGGTAACAAATGCCACTCATGTATCCAGTTCCTCACTGGTAAGTTATACTGTTCCCCTTTAGTACTAAACCAGAAATCAAACCAAGATACATTTTAAAGAAGTTGTTCATTAAAAAGAAAGCATGATGATTGACTGAAGTAATAAGACACCAGACAACAGCAAAAGGGTCCATCCAGGCTTTCCTTCAGCACCATGATATTGCTATCCAAACTCTTACATCCCACATGTTCTGAAACAACACCATGAGGCAACACCAGTGGAGTAAAAGATGCAGTTTATTTTAGCCTGCTTTTGAACAACTTGTGTCATGAGTTAATTGCTGTTAGCAGGCTCCTCATGAAAGTGTGTTTCTTTATAAGTTTCTAGTCTGTTCATCAAACAAGTTTCCAAAACTTGTTTTGTTTCCTTTGCATGCACTTGCATTTCTGAGACTGGAGGGCTTGGCACAACTCACTTTGCTATTAAAATAGACATACGTGAAGGGTCTTTTATGTGATAGCTATATACATTTACAGATACAAATAAGTTCGCAGCTACCTCTTTAATATATTACCTATAATTAGCTCTTGCATGTAAGCAAAAGTGGTAACAGATGAAGTCACATTTTTGAAATATAAAATTATCTGTAAATCTGAAAACTTTCAGCTCGAGAAGGATATATTTTGCAAACAGTTTGTGGTTAAAATATTGTGCTTTGAAGTAGCCACTATACACAAGTTTGTCATTCAAAGGATGTCTAAACAGATAGTAGTTCATTGGTGAAAAATACTCTTAAGAAGTAAAACAATCTAAAATGCTCTTTTGTTCAGAGTTTCATTATAATCTGCAGTTACGCATACTGTAGTGTTAATATTGCCACTGTGACGCTAGCATCCAAAACAATACTTAACCTGGTATTTTTCAGACTACATAATACTTCACACAGGGGCAGCACAGTTAATCAGAAAGAAAGCCTGAATTTCCAAAGGTAGGAGTAAGAAATAAATATTATATATATTTATATATATGTGTGTGTGTTTGTATTTTTAAAAAAATAATCAGCAGATAGATGTTTGTCTGAACTTTGTAGCTTTCTTATCTCTAGCTCTGGTGCTAGAGGCTCTACGGAGAGACGTACCATCTAAAGGGTTAGTAAGGCCACTGCTACTCCAGTCAAACTGGACAGGTGGTAGAGATTCCTAGAGTTGAAAAGTCAGAAATCAGATTTTATAGTCAGTTCAGGTTACAACAATGCAAAGCAGTTCAAACAACAGATTCTTTAGCGTCTAAATACTAAAAAGACAACTAAATGAGCAAGGCCCAACTTTTAGGAGGCAAGTATTTTCATAATATGCTCTAAAGATTCAAAGTAGATTTGTTCTTTCATTGGAAGTCTCATTAAATTCTCAACAGTACAGATTAGGTAACCTCCAGACACTAACAGGATTTGCAAATTAACAAAAACATATGTATTTGATTTAAAAAAACCTTAAGGCATAGTTGAAAGTTAAACTATTAATACTTTCATGGAAGACAATGCATTTTGCATAAGAAGTTATGTATACACAATTATAAAGCAAATGTAAAATAGGGTTATTAGTGAAAGCTGTCTGTACATCCATTCTTTGTCCTGATTACATATAAAATCAAGTTATGTACAGTCAAAAAGCCCATGATTCTTTTGGTTTCTTCTGCTTTAAAGAGTCATAGTCCCTATGTGTGAGAGACAAACTATCAATACCCTCCCCATCCCAACCCTTAAAAAAAAAATAAAATCCTGTAACTTATTATCCTTTAAATATTAACTCATTCTGATGTAAAAACAAACCCTTGGTAACAATGCTTGAACAAGAGGAGTGTGGAAATGTTAATTCCTTGTGAGAGCCCATCCTTGCCTTTTCATTTCTTCTTGTTATATCTTTTACACACACACAGGTAAATCAAGCAAGCATCAGGGACCATGCTTTACAGGGGAAGTGTGTTCAGGTGCAGTGTAACTTGCAAGTGCTGTCCTCTCATATTCTCAGGACACAAACAGATGGGACTGTACCAGAAATGGCTGAAATAAGTTCATCTTTCTACTTCTGTGCATTGCATTTCTGCTCTCTCCCCAGTGAGGTCAAGTATCAAGAAGTACTGGGAAAAGATGCGCCCTCAACTTCTAACAGAACAACCACACTTACAAAAGAAAAGCAGTGGAAGTTCTCTGCAGCACTATTCAAAATGCATCACTAGTTGTCAAGTTTCCAGTGGCTGAGACATACCTTCTCTTTAGTTTTATTATATATATATAAAACTGTCAACTACCCAACACTGAAAAAACAAGCAGAATCACAAATCAAGACTGTAGCAGCCTGAGCTAGCTCTGCACAATTAAGCTAACTGTAAGAGGCTTTTGCTAGGTGATAGATGTTTATGGAAAGAAAACTGAAGGGACCTGGAGATTTCTGTATTTACTTATAGTAAATGCCCTGCTAGAAAAATCTTTCCTACCTAATGACTTGGAAATATTTCCAGTACTGAGCACAACTGGAACAGTATTCACTCCATGGAGCCTAAGAAGCTGATGTTACACTTTTTACTTTGCCTTGCTAATGAAGTTACTGGCACTGAAATGATTTGCATGGAAACACAATGTTAGGAGTGTGGAAGCTACACCTGACAAAGTAATGATCACTATCATCTGTAGCCTGGTTAATGTTTGTCACATCTAAAATATACTAACATTAAAAGGGGCTTGTAAAGGAAAAAAAAGAAAGAGCAAAATGAACTCAAATTGAAACAAAACAGCTTCCTACCAACTCATTTACTGAGGAAAACACCCACTACATCTTGTGTCAAAAGACTGAGTCAGGACCGATGAGTATGACAGAACTGAATGGAAACGGTGGTACCAATGGCATGCTAAGCTTTTCTCTTTAATGATGACTTGATTCTCAGATTTGCGAGAGCATAAAGGATGTGATGAATTCTTCCTAATATGGGGAAAGAACCCCAAACTGACGCGAAATCAATAAGAGTATATTAAGTATATTAAACTGCTCTATGGGATGAGGCCCTTCTGCTGAATCCACTCACTTCCAAAGGAAGGTGGCAAGTAAAGCAGACCCCATCTATACAGGTCGCTGACAAGCCCTGTTCTATCAAACAGCAAAGCGAAAGGAGAGAACAGAGGCAAAAGCCAAAAACAAAGTTTTCTGTTCCTAGTGTCCTTGGCCCCAAGAAAACTAAACTATACAAGGACATCTGAACACAGCACTGAAATCTCAGACAGTAGGAACATAATGTTTTGTCTTTCAGAGATTGCAAGGTTGCTAGACTACTGCACTTGGACTATTACTTTAATAACATGCTTTAAGGAAAAACACCCAATCTAGAAGAATATCAAGAATCAGGACAAACTGCTCTAACTCCTCCCTCCATCTTAGATTACAGGACATGGTACAGAAATGAAAAAGTATATTCAGCTGTCAGAATACTACTCTCAGTGTTAAGGAAGGGAGAAAGAGGAAGCTAAAATACCTACTGGTTTTACTGTATCGTATTTCTCTTTTATCAAAGTGAGAGATGTTTTCACACAGTAATTTTACAATGGTGTTATGCAAGAGCTTTTATAATGCAAAAGAGTAAAATGTAAATGTTTGTCTCTGTGCCAATAATTACCCAAGGAAAATTAAACAAAGAAAAAAAAAAAAAAGAAAGAAAAGAACTGTTTTGCTGTCTTAAAGCTGCGGGAAGGGGGGAATAGAAGGGCTTGTAATACAAATACAGTATAAATATTTAGCTAATCCCACAAATGAGCATCATAAACATTTCAGAAAGGTTTACAAGAAAGTAATTCATATGTTTCACTGTGTGCATTCACTGGCAAAATTACAACCGTCCTGAAAAATTATTCTTCTTAAGACAGGACTTTCAAATGACTGTCACATCTGATACAATAGCAAGTTCTGTATCTCTCACCTGCAAACCTTTCTTTCTGTCCACAAAGCTACATATATTCTTGGATCTTTCTGGTATGTGTAACTGGAGAGCAGCCCCATGATGGAGGCTTTGGCTGGTGGCCAATAATATGGTAGTTTGCATCTGTCATTGTTAGAAGTCCTGATGGTCCCTTATATAATTAAAAGTGTTTTTAAAGACTGTCACCCCATGGGGTTTAATTAAGGCTTAGACCCTAATAACCAGCAAGTGTAAGATACTTATTTCTATTATAACCTGATCCCTAATTCAGTGGCTCATATGCATGCAGATGTGCTATAATGGGCACCTGCAGAAAAGAATGACTGGTAATTTTCTTCTAGAAAGGTCTGGGTCACTGTAGATTTCTAATCCAATATAAAACTCACAAAGCAAAATTAGGTGGGTCAGAAATCCCCTATTTATGCTGTATGCTGCAACAAAGCTACCACTAGACTCTACCAAAGAAACCCAGTCCCAAACAGAGAGAAGAGGATGCTTTGAAGCAATAGTGAAAGAGCAGAATATAAGATAGCTTTTTTCCAAGAAAGCTGAAGAGAAGCAGGTAAATAAACTTTAAAATATTAACCACAGAACAGTATCAAACAAAAAGAAAGCAGTTAACATTAAGTCCAGACAGGAACCATTTTGACAAGTGCTGAGATATATTTAAAACACACTGCCTGAAGACTTGGCCACGGTACAGAACTCCCCTTCTAAAGAAGAAGAGAAGGGTACCTGCATCAGGTTTCACAATCAAAGTTTGCCTTCATGAGCAGACACTTTCTTTACATCTGATGTGTCCTGATAAAGCCTTTTACTTCAGACCTGTGAAGCCTCTGGGACACCATGCTTGGATAAAGGGAACAGCAATCAGGGAATTATTTCATACTGTGTTTCCTACCTTACAGTTATGAGCACAGAGGAAGAGAGAAACAGACCCCTCAATTGTCAATATAAACATGACAAGAAGAATTTACATGCTGCCTTCAAATACAAAACAGGATGAGTCTACAAAAGTCATCTTCACACAACAAACTAATTTGATAGATCAGTCAGGAACTTAAGTAGCTTGAGAGAAGAAATCGCAAAAACCTTGCTCTCACAGCTTAAATGGCTCAGATGGAAATTTCTCCACTCTGTTTCCACACTTTAACCACCCCAGTGAGATCCTCTGCAGGGAATGGGGCCAAGACACAGAGTTTATATAACAACTCAGAAAAGATACTGCAGATCATTCGCTGCTTTTTCCTCAATACTTCAGATTCTGAATGCTCTCTATTTTAAATCTGTGCACACTTTCCTCCATTCGCCTACAACAAAAAAAAACTCAGGAGGCTTTTCGGTGTTCCTACAAATGTTCTTTGCGATCCTACTTCTGCACCACCACAGTCTTTCTTCCAAAGTCTTATTCCTTCAGCAGGAAGTCATACATGTACACACAGAGGCACTGATCTGTATACAAGTCCCATAAATGCCAGGCTTTAAACAACTCATTTCCTTAAGCAAAGCCTAGGAATCCATTAACAAGAACCTCTCCTTCTAATAAGAAAGTCAATATTCTGAAGTCTCTAAATATAAGAATGACCCATCATCATCACTATCTGAAAACAGAGGCATTCAGAAGTTTTAATTAAATAATTACGCATTAACTGGATAAGCTTAAAAGATATATAAATTGTTGTATCTAAATTACCTGTCTTCAGAATAAGAAGTTTCAGTGTCCACCAAAATTGCCTATATTTCCATTGCATATTTACCAATGTTTATAGCACAGTTCCTAATGAAATGTTTACCCAAAGCTAGAGCACATCATCTTAATACCACTACAATTTGGAATATTCCTAAAGGCAGTCTGCAAAATGTGAAGTTGGATTTTTCCAAAAGCAAACAAAAGCCACTAAATATTAAGAGAAGATAAGGCCAAGAAGAAACAAGGTCTCTAAGGTGGAAAACTGATTGTTCCTGCCCTGAAGCTTTCTCAATGTTACTTAACTGTGGCCTCTTAATGGTTACGAGCTCTAACTCATCTCTTACCCAAAAGCTTATTTCAGTATTTGTCTTTCTGAAAACAAAACAAAAAAACCCAACACCAGCAGCACAGACAGATAGCACAGAAGCTTCCGGTATGTATTCATAGACCACAGTTATTGAACTGAGATGGTCTTGTCAGAACAAGCGATGGGACAAGATTATGCAGCCCAGGAAGCCAACTGTATGCTGGGCTGCATCAAAAGGAGCATTGCCAGCAGATCAAAGGAGGGGATTTTCTCTCTCTACTCTGGTGTTGTGAGA
Organism: Ara ararauna; assembly: GCA_028858755.1. Taxonomy (NCBI): domain Eukaryota; kingdom Metazoa; phylum Chordata; class Aves; order Psittaciformes; family Psittacidae; genus Ara; species Ara ararauna. Next base: position 11,155,409 of record CM054379.1, read on the forward strand.
TCCCCACCTGCAGTCCTGAGCTCAGCTCTGGGGGCAACAACACAAGAGGGACGTGGACCTGCTGGAGCAAGCCCAGAGAAGGGCCATGAAGACGACGATCAGAAGGCTGGAGCACATCTTCCATGAAAATAGGCTGAGAGAGCTGGGCTTGTTCATCCTAGAAAGAAGAGAAGGCTTCAGGAAGACCTTAAAGCAGCCCCCTAAAAGGGCCTACAAGAAATTTAGATGGGGACTTTTTACAAGGACATGTAGGGATACGACAAGGGGGAATGGCTTTAAACTGACAGAGGGGAGATTTAGATTAGATATCAGGAAAAATTCCTTCCCTGTGAAGGTGCTGAGGTGCTGGCACAGGGTGCCCAGAGAAGCTGTGGCTGCCCCATCCCTGGCGGTGTTCAAGACCAGGTTGGACGCGGCTTAGAGCAACCTACTCTAGCGGAAGGTGTCCTTTCCTGTGGCAGCAGGTTGGAACTGGATGAGCTTTAAGGTCCCTTCCAACCCAAACCATTCTATGACTACCCCACTGCTTGTTACAGTTTGGAATTTTGCTGCAGGAGTACCCAAAAGTACAAATTCATAGAAAGAGAGAGGAAAAAAAAAACCAAAACTAAAAAACCTCTGATAAGTAGAGGTTCTTTATTTTTGGCACTCACCACTACAACTGCCAAGCAACTGAGAAAATGGCACATGTCAGATGCTGCTACTTCAAGCTCTTGCAGTTCTCTACACTATGTTTAGCGCATGGTTTAATTTGTTTTCCACTCTGTAAAAAAAAAATGGAACTTTGAATGCTGCAGAAAGCCAGTGAAATTTTCCTACTTTTTTCATGTGCAGAAATAACACTAGTGATTTCTTCAGCTCACACTGGTTGCAATATCCATTACTGTTACATTTTCTAATGCCCAGTCCAGCTGCTCAGTTCCACTACAGTATTTATGAGAAGCAGCACAGGAGCATCACCAAATATGTATATTGCTATATAAAACAAATTCAGTTCTGAGACCACTGACATACTGCTATTCCACAGTGAAAAAATTCTCCTCTGATACAAGCATGTCACAGAGCTCTGCAGTATGGCAGAGCAAGGAATGCAAGGAAATCACTATACTCAGAAAAACGTAGTGTTAAGGTTAGGTGCAGCACAAGGATAATTCATTCTGGAATGCCATCAAATGACAAGCACAGCAGGCAACTAAAGATGCTGGGTAGATTAAACAAGACCTGCACTAAGCTGATCCTCTGAATATGAGCTGAGTACTACTGTAGTGATATTGAAATGTCTCTGTACATCTCATTAGCTTGTTGACAATCACACATGCTGCAACATGCATGGCATTTAAGTGGTTTTCTAATGTCATAATATCAAAACTACAAAAAAAAAAAAGAATTCATGAAATTCAAAAGCTCACTCCTAAATAGATCTGAACTCATTTTTTACCAGACTTAAAAGACAGAGAAGCAGCAAAGAATCTTTCTGTTCAACAGATAATCATCCAATAAAACCTGGCATAATAGGCCAGAAGAACTTGCACAGTCAGGCACTTATTCTAGTAATGACTGTACCCAGAATCTGTTTCCAGGCAGCTGGGCTGTTTTTCATATTACTCCGAAAAAGACAGGAGAGGAAAAAAAGGAAAAGAATATGAACAGTACACATGTAGATATGGTAATTCAGAAGAAACAAGTGCTAATCAACAAGTAGCATGATGTCCTACAAGACATCCTACAAGACCTTTGCTTCAAAAAAAGTAAAGATGAAGAACCTGAGCCAAAGAAAGGACAAATCCAAAGTTACATCTAAAATTTGTGGAAGTAACTGTCCACTGCCTTCTAAAGCAAACTGCTGCCTAACAGAGGTATCATCAGGACTCTTAAATGCTGGCCACCAGCTGCTGCTACAGTCTTATCGTAGGCACTCCCTTCCAGTCACACATGAAAAGCAGATCCAAGAGCAAGACTTCAATCTAACACAAGGAACACCTGCCCTTTACATACAGGTGTCTTTGCACACACCATTTAGATATTTTAAATATGAAGGAAGAGGCAAAGCATCCCATTGTTTCCCTCATTCTTTCTTTTACTCTCCTCCCCCTTCTCTGTGTTTTACCTGGAACTGATCAGATGTACAGGTGTTCATCTCTGGTGATACAGGAGGCGTCTGTCCTATTGAAGCTATTTTTTCTGCTGCAGATATTGGTTTCAAAGGTTCCTTGGTAGGCTCTAACATACCCTAAACAGAGAAATAAATAAAAAAATAATACAACACACACACACATACACATTCCAAGAACTGCAGACACAAATAAAATAGGAAACAAACCACTAGGTAGTACTACCCTCGACTAGGGCTCGGGGGTAACCAATCTCTTGGATACTTTCAGCAAGGGGGATGGAAGGAGATGGGACAGGGAAGAGAATCATCCTGGTTCCTTAGGCATAAGAAACGTTTTAGAGTCAGTAATAGAAACCTAAATGCTTTGCTGGAGCTTGCTTTCAACTTTCAATAATGTAATTTAAGCTGGAAGAAACAGTTACTAGACGAGGTGATGCCTTCTCCCCATTGTGCACAGACTACTCTAGAAACATCAAATGGCCCATCACAAAGGTACAAGCGCATTCATTCCATTTCAACAATTAAGTAATTCAGAACAAACAAGTCAAATTATCAGCTTGCAGAATGATACCAAGAACAGTAATAACTGACAGGGATATAAATGCATTAAAAAGCTTTAAGAAAATAATTAAATGACATTTTTGATTTTAAACAAGTGGTCCAAAGATAGCACTATGAAAAATGTCTGAAACCTGTGAAGGTCCTGAATAAAATTGAGGGTGAGAAAGACTAAAGTTTGTGTCAAGGTGGTTTGCATGTCTCAGAGCAATGAGGTATGAGAAAAGAAACCCCCAAATAAAATAACTGGATTTGCAACCATCTTATTTAAAATAATTTCAGGAAGCCAGCACAAAGATCAGCTGTTCCACAGATGTTTCTACACCATGTTAAGGGAGCTTAGGAGTTAACCACCAGTTAAATCAATTCTTTTGGACAGTGGGGAAGCACCTGAAGCAGGGTGGCAATAAGAAGCAGCAAGCCACTTTACTCCTATCATCACCTCTATCCAGCTTATTGTGTGCTCAAGTATATAAGAAAAATTTGGAGATAATTAACCAGCAACAACAATTAATTGCAAAAAATAACTGCATGTGTTGCGTACAAACATGGTCTTGCTCACAAATGTGTTACAGGAAGAAAACAGCAATTACTATGAGATGTTTTATCTCTCTGTATCAGAATACCATGCTTACATCCAGAGAAGGACATGAGTTGACCTTGATGCACCAGAAAACAATAGCTCTAGAAAATGACAGTAGAAGTCACTCTACAAAATTAACCTACAGATTAAACTGGCTTAATGTATACCAAAAACCACCTGTAATCCTTTTATATCCAATTTGTGAGTGACAATACAGAAGTGTTTGTATGTGTATATATACACCCACACAAGTTTTATGAAAAAAGAACATATTTATTCTGCTCAGACTAGCAAAAATGGCAAATCTTATCTTCCAAATGTTTTTACAGACACTGCACAGAGTCAGAAACATGGGAATTTCAGAATATTGGCATAAGTGAAAACAGTTGATCTTACTGCACTGGGTTACTTGAGTTTCATTTAATCTAAAGAGATCTAAATTATGCTTACTATTTTTATCTAGCACTTGGGGCAACACAACATTACTTTTAAAGTGTACAATGCTTTTTGTATGCATAAACAGCCTTTTATATATACACGTGGGTCCTTTATGAATATGCCAGTAACACCGCAAAGCATTACTGTGCATCATTCTTTATCTAGGGATATTGAGATGCGATCAAGTAATTAACAAGCAGCCTGTGACAGAAACAGTTAAACAAAGAGGAATGCTTGAGAGCACTGAGAAAACTTCCAACATACATTTCATAGAGTATCCTAACTGTTGAGCAATACTTTGCTTTCCTTTGAAGCATCTGGTCTTTAGCACCGTGCCTTCCCACAAGTGCTGATGTGAATTGATGTTTTGATTAATTTTGACGTTCCTTTGTCATTTTTGACAACTATGTAATGATCTAGTTTCTTCTGTCAAGATCTAGTTGATATTTTTACATCTACACCTTATATTTAACAGTTAAAATTCAAGAACTTTTTACTGGTGCATACACATTAACAGATTACTTCACTCAGGTTTCTTTTTAGAAAGTGCCTTAAACTGAGCTTAGACTAGCTAGCCCACTTTATTCAACAGTTTGTTTCCTGAAATAAGTAACCCAATACTTTTATTTATAAAGTATCTGTTTGCACACATAATAAAAATTGTGTATCTGATGAGTCTTTTCTAGCATTTCTACTGACGCCTAACCCATAACCATACTTAAAAAATATCTTTCAGCATGCTTGGTGCCTAATATAATTTAATATATTCCATTATGGAACATTGTTGGAACTATAGCAAAAAACAACATTAAAAAAAGCTTACCAGTCCTGCTGCGTACATGGGTACTATAACAGGCTGTTTCTTGTTGCCTGTAAAGAGCTGATAAAACAACAACAAAAAGTTTACTAAGAGTTTCCTGTGTCAGTGACGATAATATTTTTTTCAATGTTATATAACTTGTATAAGGTTTGTATCAGAGAATAAATACTATGTTAAATATAACACAATGGTTAAAAACTAATGCAACTTTTAATACTAGAAGAGATTATAAAAAGTTGACAGATGGTCTGTCATGAAAAGCAGTGTTCAGTGCAGCTATACAATTGAGACAGGCATTCATACAAAGACTTCCACCTGACTCTACATTTAAAGCAGCTCCACTATATAGAAAACAAGTTTTACAGACAGACTCACAATATTTCTTGTGTCGATTCCCAAGGAGCACAAAAGCTTTTTGTTGCTGTGGGAGCCACCCCACTGGTATCTCAGTCCATATGCCTCATGGATATCCTGCAGCTCTGTCCACACATCCATCAGTTCCCTATACAAATCGTCATAAATCAAGTTATCAACAGGAATAACAGCTTCACAGCCTTGAATACTTCTAGTTTTGAATGCAAGTGATTTATTACACATTCCTATTAAACTTACACCCAAGCACAATACCTAGGGGAACTAAAACTGCAGTGTTCTCAGAACAATTTTAGATCAGACTTCTGATTGGAAAATGATGTCCAAAGCAGACAGGACAAGGCCTACTGAGACTTCATTATTACATGAATAAATATAGTGATTTATATCAAATGTGACAATATGACATATTGTGATTCACTCAGAGACATCATTTAAAAGATGATATGCTGCTGACTAAGTTGATATCCTAAGTGAAATATTCCTGGCATATGCAGTCACTGAAAATAAGCATTCTGCTAGATAACTGATTGTTACTTGACAGTTTTTCAAAATGCTTGAAACAAAAAGCTTATGTTGAATTACTGGTATACGTTTTAAGTTCCTAAAGACACATTTCTGCTTCGACTTTAAGTGTGCTGCATTGTGGTTTCTTACCCAGTATTTGCTAAGGTCTCATCAGTTGTCATCTGCTTTTCACCTGCTTCCAACAAATGATTCAAGGAACTGACTTCTTCTTCAATTTCAAGGACAGGCATGGAAGGAAAACAGACTTCAAATATTCGTTCCAGACGACTTAGTAATGTTGTCTGTATTAAAGAGAAAATATTTATGTCAAGTTACCTGCTTTAAAAGACTCCAAAATTATAACAGTAAGATGGAAAACAATATATAGCTGATACAAAGTTTCACTTACTATCAAATATTTAACAGTCAGAGGATCACAAGGCTTTATAAGCACCAAATAAAGGCTGCTAGCTACTGAGAAACAGTAACGATCTTGCCCTCTGCAAAGCAAGTTCTTACAGAAAGTCTGGAACAGTTCTTACCATAGTTAAGAGTCTTTGGTATGATTTAGCAGAAAAAAAGTGCAACAAGTATTTTGCTACATTTACCTAAGATATGTTAGTCTCCAAACCTATACATGCTAAGGGTTTTATCAAACATCTTTTTGGAAAGCTTAGCATTTGTCAATATAATTTCCACTCGATGATACAGCTCAATCCAAACTCGAGATATAATTGTTTCAGAAGACAGATTCACTTCTTAAAAGGTATATACAGTTAGAAGTCTCACAAAATGGCCTGACATGGAACATTTATTCATGGTGTGACAGCAACTCTGAAAACAGTAACAGGTTTTTAAGACTACAAATAGCTTTTCCTATCAATGACTGAGACGTAGGAAAACTGTAATCTCCAGCTTCATTTGGTATAGTTCATGTGATGGTCAGGTATAATGCAGAAGTCAAGACTAAGGCATTTAAACATCAGTTGTCAAAAAGTATTTGCAAGACTTGTTTTATACCTCTCCAGACCAAAACCCGAAGAAATTCCACCCCTCCAACTCAATCCTAAATTTCTTGTCCTAAACGGGTTCAAACTTAAAACAGGGGAAGTTTAGATTGGATATGAGGAAGAAATTCTTTACTGTAAGGGTGGTGAGGCACTGGAATGGGCTGCCCAGGGAAGTTGTGAATGCTCCATCCCTGGCGGTATTCAAGGCCAGGTTGGACAGAGCCTTGGTTTAGTGGGAGGTGTCCCTGCACATGCAGGGGGTTGGAACTTGATGATCTCAAGGTCCTTTCCAACCCTAACTATTCTATGATTCTATGAATTACTTTCCTCAATGCAATTTCCCTTTCCTCTGTGATTCAGTTAATGCTAAATGCTGTGATCCTTTCAGGGGTTAAAAAGACAACCTTGGGAGTGTTTCTATCCTAGCCAAATAACTTAAAAAACAAGAACACCACTAACTTGGTTTTTAGCTGCAAAAGAAGTCAGCTAGATAGCAGCATGGTTTGTATAACCACAACTTTATCAATGTTACTTTCCTCTGACCTTCTTTCTGGTGCCTTGTGTTATAAACTCACATCAAGAGTATGTAAATACAAACACTCAAACTTCATGGGAAGCCTACAGGAGAGCTACTGATCTACGCTCCACAGTTTTGAGAGACTAAAATTTGACAGTTTAGGATTTCCTACTTGTCAAAGTAGTTGCAACCATGTTTTGATGTTGCCACTACTTCAGCATCCTTTGAGAGAAAGGTAACTTAAGCATCTTAGGAAGGCAGACAGTGTTACGATGTTTCATAATGCACTGTGTCCTGCTTTTCTCTCCTGCCAGTGTCACCATCTCTGCTGTTGGGTAGAATAGGGCCTCAGCAATATAAACAGCACATATCTATACCAATGGTTTCCAGGCATTTTAATTCCACAGCCTGTACTTAGCCTTGGTAGATAAGATTTAATATTTAAAACAAAACAACCTCCTGCCCTCAGAAACCAAACAAAAAATCCCCCCCTTCTTTTTTTTTTGCAAGTCTAGTATGCTTACTTCTTCTTTAGTTCTTCTATATTTCTATATAGACATAGAATTTCAACTTTATTATAGCTCTATGAACTGCCTGTCTCAGACATCAGATGTAGCACTGACATGGAAGGCATTTTTCCCCCTCCAGCTCAACCCATTAACACAGGTAACTGTCACACTCTTAACATTTATTAAAAGTACCAACTGCAAGGTATGATCATAAAAATGAAACTAAAGCCTTTCTTTAATGTACCTGGTTTTTTTTACCAGTAACACCTTAATCTCTCTTCTTGCTAGTACAAGGAAACACAAGCCTAGCACAAAACCAACGCTTCTATCTTTCTAATTTGGAGCTCCTCAACATTCACCTTTCCACTGCTCTGCTGCACTGCACACAGGGCACTGTCCAGCAGCTCCAATACCTGCTTTTCTACTGAGGAAATGGAAAAGAAACTGAGCAGCAAAAACTCCCAGAGGCATCGCACAGTGTGTGCTAGTATAGCTACGGCAGCAGAGCCCTCCTGTGGAGATGCAGCATATCCCAGCAGCGACGCTGACTTACAAACATAAACCTCAGACAGGGGTTTTTCGTTACAACTGAAATGATGTAAGTTTCAGAGAAGCAAGGCTGGTAGGTGGAAGCTACATATTTTAATTAGACCAAGCAATACAGCTGGGATAAACCTTTACGGTTCACAATTAAAACTTATCAACAATATTTCTCATTAGAATTTTTATCTGAAGATTTGCCTCATCCCAGTTAAGCAAACCACTGACCATGTACATCAGCAAATATATGAAACATAACAGAGGCAAACACTATGTTATCAGAATATCTTGATTGTGTATTGGAGTCAGGATGATGAGTCAGGAACTAGGAACCAAGTGTGTTCAGTCTATGCTATTTGGCTGCTAACTGCAAAAAGTGGGAAAATGAACTTGCTTACAACATCAGCTCTTCAGTTATTTGCAAAACATCATGTCAAAATGCCACAGTTATACTAGTAAAGGATATGAATTACACAGCATACCTGACTCACACTTTTTTTCCTCCTTTTCCTCTTCATTACCTTAGTGGTATATTTTGCCCATGCGTGAGGTTCTACAGTATGTAATTTTCCTTTTAATCATCTCTTAACACCCAATCATTTCAGCTGTACAGTAAGGTACAATATTTGTCACATCACTTGAAGCCTGTTTTGCATTTGTTGACCAGAACTAAGACACTAATTTACATTTTTAGGAAGTAAAACTAAATAGTATTCCAGATTCTAACCTAATGTTTCAGCACACCAAAGCATACTTTACCTAAGTTTTAAACCTTAATTTTGCCTACAGTATATCACTTGCCCCATCACATGAACAGGTGACGCACACTTCATTTCTGTAATACAGCAGGAACACATATCCCCAGTGAAAAGGGAGAGGCAGATGAAAGGCACTGGATCATGAAAACAGCAAGGTGCCATGTTTCTTGAAAAGGATCAACGTTTCAGAACATGCTAGTGACTAAGAATATGCTCACTTAGGTAATGAAAGAATTAACAGAAAGCTTCTAAGAATCAAGCAGCATCTCAGTCAGCTCCCAGTTTCAAATTTGAGCTTAAGAATTGTGCCAAAATTTCAGGAACAGTTTAATTATAGCTTCTTTACACTTCCTTTCATCTTTTCTACATTTCCAGAAATGCTTAGCCCTTATTTATATATGATGGAGAAGAACGGTTTCCATAGCAAACCAGAGTAATTAATTCTATGTGTGCAAATGGACACAGGGAAGAGCATATAAACACACATTCCCCAGGCAGTGGCAGTACCCTTAGTGGAAACAGCTGAACTTGTTCTAATTGGTAATGAAATCCTGTGGTCACGATTTCCAGGTATAAAAGGGCATTACCAAGATTTTGAAATTAGTGTAAATGCCCATCTTCTATAAACCTCAATCTACTGCATGTATAAAATAGACTAAAAAAAAGTATTTCTGTCATACACAGTGTCATCTCTTTCAGGATGGAAAAAAGGCAGAAAATTTCTCTCCACTCTTCATGTCACTGAAAGCATTTGATACCCAAGTGCTTTCCACTGCCATTTGAGAAGATCAATTCTTAAAGGCACTAACTGAAGACGTGAATGAAAGCTACAGCTGCCATTCTAAAAACGGTGATTCTCTAAACAGTGACAAGCTCAAAGCCCCCCAGTTTCTGTGACTACATAGAAGCTTTTGGTAAACACTTAAGTTATGTGGTAATCACCACCTGAAACAATTAAAATATCACAGACCTAACACACTTCTAAGTGAGAATGATAACCACAGGATTAGAATTTATCTCCTTGGCAGTTAAAAAGGGGGCAAGATCCAGCCTACAGAGCTGAAAGGCCAAAGTACTTAGTTTGCAGAATTTGTTTTTCTCTTATTTTCCACCACAAGACTATAGAACCAAAGAATTCCTTCAACACAGCAAATCTATGCAGGCCACCCAGCACACTAAAATCCTCCTCAGCCAACTCCAGGTCACCTTAACATTAACAGTTTGCTGCCCTTCTTCAGAGCTATGAAAAGAGAAGATAAGAAAGACAACATACTTGGGCCACACTATAGAAACAGTTGACAGGAACTGCAGTTTTCACCATATGACTGCTGTAGTATTTCTCTTGGTGAAGTTCTGGGGAACTCCATGTACAGGGGTTGTTTGGGGGAAACCCCAACAGTCTTCTAGCTTCTTTCCATGATCCCAACTACACATGAGCTGCAGAGTAGACACAAAAGCTTCTCCTCCTGCTGGAAGCTGAACACTGGAGTGGCACTTATCCCTCCTTCTACCTCACTTTCCACTGGAGGGGACAGTCCCACTTATCTACACAATCCCTCATTTTCCCCACTCTTGGGCACAACCCACAGCACCTCTGCTCTGGCAGCTTCCAGAGTTGCTTTAAGAAGGTGAAGAGTTGAAAGCAAGGCACATCTTGAGCCCTCATTTTTCCAGCTGCCAGGAAAAGAGGCTACAGAGGAAGCAAACGCAAGCTCTGGGCTGGTTGCATCTACCAAACACAAAACTGGAACATCTAAGAATAAATAAAGCCAGTGTAATAGTTATAAATGATTATATTTAGATATTCAAGTTTTATCTGATAGAAAAACATAGGGAAGGAGGCAGAAATGAGCATATGAAGGACCCAAGATGCTAGATGTATAATTCAGCAAAGGAATAAAGTCCATATGGACACAATCAGCTCCTAGTTAGGATTCAGAAGCCAAGTCTCTCAAAAAACAGCAGAACAAAGCTCAGGGGGCAGAAGCCAAGAAAAGAAACTGATTAACCAGAGAGATTTTATGTATTTATTTTAAATCAGGAACCCACTGCTCTGGAGAGTGCCTAACAGAGGTATTAATGACCATTTTAACAAAATAAAGCTGAGGTTAAATGAGAAACTCCCTTTTCTGGGATTTCTAACAACCGATCCATATTTTCCAGAACACATTTGCCTGGGAGGAGCTATGTCACAATATATTCCTTTACCTTCACCATATGTGTGCGTGGGTTGGGGAAGGCTTTTTTTTCCCCCCAATTTCCTTTTTTTTTTTTTTTTTTTTGGGGGGGGGGTTTAGGTTTTTGGATTTTTTTTTTTAAGAGCTAAACTACATGACTACAGAGTTAACACAGGGGAGCTGAAAAAAGGATTTCAATGGATGCAACTCACACCATGGGGAGCATACCAATCAACTTCAGTGGGTCTCAGCATCTTTTGGACTCAATCATTAAACAAAGCTGAACAGTTAACTAAGTCATGGTTTGGGTTGGAAGGAACTACTAACAAAGAATGATTTGGGTTGGAAGGAACCATTAACAAAGAATGGTCTGGGTTGGAAGGAACCTTAACAGCTCATCTAGTTACAACCCCCAGCCATGGGCAGGGACACCTTCCACTAGACCAGGTTGCTCCAAGCCCCATTCAGCCTGGCCTTGAACATTGTCAGGGATGGGGCAGCCACAGCTTCTCTGGGTACCCTGTGCCAGTGCCTCACCTCGCAGTGAAAACTGTTTTCCTAATATCTAGTCTAAATCTACCCTCCAGTTAAAAGCCATTACCCCTTGTCCTGTCACTACATCACCTTGTAAAAAGTCCCTCTCCAGACTTCTTGCAGTCTCCTTTAGGTAATGGAAGGCACTTTTTTTTGGGGGGGTGGAAGGAGTGGGTTATAAGTGCACATGAGCAAACAAATACACAAATCACTAAGTTCCTAGCTAAATGGGGGCAGTTTTTAACTTGGAAAGGCTCATGGACTGTTTAAACTAAGAAGCAGCTTCCCTTCCACATAGCAACAACTTACTTCTTTAGCTCTTGTGCAGACTCTGCTTAGCAAAGAAAACACCTTCTCAAAAGCAATGAGAAAAGACCTGCAGGCAGAAAAAAACCTGAGTAAAAAAGAGAAGCTAAGCTTACGACGAACACTAGTTTATCTTCTCATGATTCAAATGTGATGGTCTTTCTGCACCTCCTTGGAAAAGCAGGTAAATTTAAGATGGTGCCATAAATTTCTCCCAGGTAAAAATGGAATTTTTTCATTTTTATTATTGCAGGTAACTTATAATGGAAACACTGGTCCTAAACTGAGATTTACAAGCCAGGAAGGGGATACCACAAGAGCCAAAACCCCTCACCAACACAAAATGAGGACTAAGGTTTTTTACAATACTTTAAAGAATTAAAGAAGACAATGATAGTCCTAAATATCCCCAAAACTATTTTAAACAGCAACAATAAAGATCTTGAGCTCAGCAAAGTGAATCTGAAAATGTAGTGGTTTGAGAAAGAAGATTAAGACTTCTGTGGTCTTTTTACTGCTTAATACAAGAGAGTTATAAACCATGGTGAAGTTCAATGTAGAAATGTGAAGCTGTCGCCCTCGTTCTTGCTGGAAGGCTTGAACATTTATCCTCCTTCAGGTGACGGAAGTATCAAATCTTGCATCTTCCATATGGGCAAAATGCAGTTTAACAGTTATTTATCTTGACTACATAAAACTTTCCATTTCAGCTGGTCATGTCATTCTTATCATCTGGTCATGTTGTACTAACTTTTCAGTCAGGCTCTGAGAGGAAGTATATAAACAGAAACACTAAACCAACCCCCTCCCAAACTATGCTCTTTTGCAAGATCCCCATAGCCAGCCTTTTCTGAAATACAACAATTACGGACTGCTTTTAATGGTCTGGTTTCTACTGTAATTCACCTGCACATACTTAAGAATCATGCTATGGACCTACACCCAAACCTTTCCAGACAGATATATTTACACTGCAAGTTTTTACCCAACTGTCTGAACTGAATTTAGCCAACACTATCTTAATTTATCTTAGTGAACTGAAAGGCTGAAGTCTTTATGGTCATAATTACTTTTTTCCAAGAGGATGACTTAATTGACTGTCCAAGACAAAGTACTCTCTAAGTGACAGTGATCCACGGTTTTGTCTTGATGCATACTTGTGGCTTAATAACTGTGCATCACCCACATTGTCTGATTAATCTGAAGCACTAGAGCCCATAAGCACAGGCTCTCTGATATGCATAGGATCTTAAAACCCACATGGAGGACTATCTGGGTTTCTCTTCCTCCCTTTCCAGTATTTGTTAACTCTCAGCTAAATTAGGTAAGAGTTTTGGCCTTCCAGCCAAGCCACAATTCATCTCCTCTAGAGATGTCTATATGCCTTGAACACAGCTAGGCACAGCTGTATTATCCACCCACATAATCACTATAGGTAATAATCACTCTTGTGCTTTGCTGCCTAAGTCCTATATATATTCTTAATGCACAATACTGCAGAGTAACCCCCTCAGCTGACTAACATTCAACACTATCTCATGGAAAAAGCTGTGCTACAAGCCTTACACTCCTTATAAACAGAACTTAGTTGTGTGCTGTGTGATCACATAAAGAGGATTAATGCATATGGTACAGCACATGTACTTGTTACATCAGCCAGTTCACCCACTGCTACATCCTACATCAGTTTTAATAAATACAAAGGCACATCTATAGCTAACACAAACCTGCAGCTATACTGAAACCAACTATTACACATTTTCCAGCTGAAGACAGGCATTAAATGATTAAGGTATATGGTAGTATTACTATGGGTTCAAATAATAGTCTGTGTATCCGTGTCCATCAGGCTTTGAAACTGGAACCTGTTCTAAAGGGTTGCAAATTCTTTCAGTAGTTTCAACTGAATACCATATACCATGCCCTTTTCTTCTCCCCTCCATGCAGCACTACTGAATAGAAGAGGTCAGCATGTTACTAATCCTACATTGCAGGTTGTGCGCAGGATTCAGAGTCTAAGACCAAAGGCAAAATAGAAAAGACATAATGATCTTTTTGCCAGTATGTGTCACTATATAAGGTCATTTTGTGACCTTTTCCCTTTACTTTCTTCTGTTATATATTTTGTAAGAAAAACTGGATTAATTAGTTGAATTCAAGCAAAGTCTAATTTCTACTTAAACATTATATCAAATCCACAACTTTCTAAACAGTTTGCCAGGCATGTACCTTACAATCAAGGCCATGTTCAGAAAGCACAAAATTTTGCTGCCACCTCCTCACAAAGAAGACACAGACTAAGGAACCAGAAAGGAAAATACTCGGAGACCACTGGCAAGTGAACTTGAGCTACTGCTAAGTAACTTTCCCTTCATGGTGCATTCTGGATGGGCAAAACTTAAACAGCAATGCTGTTGGCTAAGTATACAAAAGCAGAAAACAGAAAAATAAAGAATTACATTAGGATTGCTCTGTTCATACACCATTAAAATCATTTCACTACCACAATACAGTGACTCTTCTAGCCTCAACATCGCAGATCAAGTACATATAGTATCTTGTAAATGATCCCACTGTACCTTTAGCCTGAGCTGAGGTCTCAATTTTCACATCTATCTCAAGTGTCTAACACATGCAGTATTTCTCCTTTGCACCGCCTGCTCCCTTTAAGTTGCTACAGCATGTGGTTTTTAGATCTGGCAGCACTACATTGATGTGAGCGACATACTGCTCCCTATCCTTCTCTGGTTAGGGTAAAAATACCTCTGTTCTCTTACCAATTGCTACCTTTATGTTGCATGCAAGGGTTTCTGCCTGTGCATCACACAGCTCAAGAATAATCCATGGGAAACAGAAGATCAGCAAATTCTTTAAAAAGCTGTATTTTGTGGTTTGACCTCAGTGACATTCTCTTAAAGTAAGGAAGCCAATCAAAATCTGAGTTTAATTTTACTAAGGTTCTGCACTCAAAGAACTGGGACTATCTGCTGGTTGACTCAACTAATCTTAATGCTTCTAATTGTGTGGCTCAACAGAAGAAAACCATGATTACCACTTAAACCAAAACATTTTTAAAAATACAAAAAAGGTTCAATAGACCCTTCAAAACTTAACTTGCAGAACAAAACTTATGCTTTGAAAATGTGTAACTATTGTTTTAAGAGTTAACAGGAAAAAAATGCTGCAACTAACTGTCATTGTAAGGCTAAGGAAACTATTGCATCAGAGAAAACTCATCCAGCTCAACTTCCTCTACAGCTCATTTGTGTAAAACATTCTCTGATTTGCATTTCCTCACTGGCAGGGGAGGTAGAATCTCACCTTGTAGCCAAACAATGACAACTGGCTGAAGAATAAAGGAAAGGAATGAAAAAATATTTAAGTCTTAAAACATGCTTTCCAATCTAACCAAAGTACTGAGAGACTTCACGGCAGATCATGGACGAACTTCCACTGTAACTCGGCTTTTACCTATTGTTAAGGAAGACTCAGGGAGGTGGAAAAAGAAATAAATTACAGAACCTCCGAAGGTTCTGCTTTTACAAACATTTACATTCAAAAGTGTTTTCTACTGAAACTACATCATAAAATTATGGACAGTTATAAGCGTATGAAACCTTCAGACTATCCCTTAAAAGCATGAGTAACTAGAAAAATGGATGACTGAAATCATCTCGCCATCCCATTTCTTTGTCAGACTCTGGACAGCCTTTCAAGTGGCAACAGGAGAAAATTTAGATGAATTGCACTAATGACCTTTGTACTCTCTAATTTTATGGGTTAATGACCAACAGAACAGGTAACAACAGATTTGTGCTTTCAACTTGAGAAATGGACCCACACACTCAGGTGAGGACAAGTAAGGTTTTGCATAGGCACAGAAATCCACCTGCAGGTTCACTCGTGAGCCTTTCTTGGGCTCATGAAGCCACTCTGAAATTTGGTGCGTCACTCACCGCACAAACCTGCAAACAGAAATTGTCAAGAGCTGAGGCTCACAACTTTTAACGTAACAAGAAATCAGTGCTAAGTCCCCAAACACTGCATTCCATTTGCTGATGCTTGCAAAGCTCCAGCTGGCAGAACCTTCTTCTGAAAAGCCTTTTCACTTGTCACTGATAGGAAACAGGAAGAGGCAGGAATGTCACCAAGCCTACACGAGATCCTGGAAAAAAGGACTTGCCTCATTTCCTTTTACTGCCAGAGAATATCCAAACCTTTCAGACACATATTGCCACTAACAGCCTTTATTGCTGGTGTTGCTGCACACTTCAGAAAGACAAAGCATACTCTAAACTTCTCACATGGGATGACCTGACTGAGAGGAAATACTGAAGAGAATTTAAAACTCAAATTGTTGTTCTGAGTTTCATAAAACTAATATTAAATACTTCGTAAAAATAATTATCTACGTATGAACAGGCACAGATCTCAAAGGTAACTGGTGAAAAGAACTAATACATACTTAGCAACTACATAACAAAACCTGGCAGGGGGTGAAGGGGAGAAACCTATCTACTTTAACCTCCCTGAAACTCCTAACTAGAAAGCCAGCAGCTTTAAGAAGTTACCAATTCCTATATTTGTGATGTTGCTATAATGTAGAGCTTCCCACAACTAATGCACAACAGACTTATTTTTAAAAATCTTTTAAATTATTAACTTTCCAGGAGTTGGAATACCAGGGGCAGAATTCATGCTTTATCCAGATTTCTGCTCTAAGCAAATAAGTGCAGCTATTTACAAATCATCATTTTTAATCAGATTTTTAAAACATGGTAAAAGAATGGTGATGAAAAAACTTGGGAACCAGTAATTTCATCTTCCAGTTACACCACTGTTTTATGAAGAGGCAACACCAGTGTCCCCTCAAAAGGCAATAAACTATGAAGCAAAGGAAGAACTATCCCAGGCTCTCAAATGTTTATGATGGCATATTCATTTGATTAGTTTATGTAAAGGACTACATGTAATCACCAAAACAAATGCACAGAAGTTCCAGCATTCCCCACTCATTTTTCTGCAGGAAGTAACAGTGCGTAAGATAGAGGATACAAACACAGCACACTATTTCATCCAGTCCATTTCACCCACCAAATTAAATCTCTCCCACAAGACAAACAAAGACTACTCAAACACTTGCTGCATGCAGAAGCAGGAACCAGGAAGAAAGGTATGCACAAGAGAACAAGACTGAATGAAATCAAGAACACCCTTACCTGAACTGAAGGTGCTGGCTCATGAAATTGCTTACTGGTAGTTCCTTGGGAAGATGCTAAAGCAAAACTGTCAGTCTTGTGTAATACTGGACCATCACTCCTGCCAGATGTATCTGTCCTATGTGACTGCCACGTCTCTTTTCTATGATGAGATTCACCAGCTTGCTCATCTCCAAAGGCAGCCCAAGAACAGCTGTCTTTTTGTTCATCTTCAAAAGCATTCCAGTCAGTAGCCTGGTTACAACCTGCTGAACTAAAGTCCGCAAAGTCATCACAGTCCTGAAAAGCAACACTCTCATCTTGAGGTTTTGGCACTGAATCAAAGTCTCCAAATTCACTGTCATCACCATTTTCTACCTCAGTAGTATGCTGGAAGTCTAAACCAGAAGTTTTACCGGTAGCATCACATTCTGAAGTGTCAGCAGTGTGATTTAGTTCAGCATGATCCAACCTTGCTGGCTGCTGAGAAACAGTACTTGTGTCCCTGAATTCACCAAATTCATCATTAGGTTTGCTAATCTGCACGGGCTGTTTGGAAGGTCCTTCTATATCTAGAGCATTTATTGATTCTTGGGCATTATTGAAGGTGGGAGATGCACTGCTGACTGAGCCAAAATCACCAAAATCATCATCATGTGTGTCACTGCAAGCTACTACTTCAGTACTACTTCCACCATTCTTAAGATCTTCAGAATCACCCAATTTTTCTCCTGCAAGATCACAGCTTAGGCTTTGGATCTTATCAACCTTGATGCACTCTGTTCCTGAAGAGTCATCAGGCCTAGTAAGACCGTTGCCATTCTCTGTGCCATGTTGTCTTCTCCTTCCACTGTGTTCTCCATTTTCAGTAGTGCATATTGAACTTCCAGTTACTAGAGATTTACTAGAACCTGCAAATTCATTATCTTCCAGTGCAGAGGGATCCTGTTCGTAACTAATTTCTGAAATGCAAACTTCTTCAATATGAGTTACTCTGTTTATTCTGTTGTTCTCCTGAATGCTCATAGAGTCTCTTTCATGAAGAACACTGCATATTGTAGTTCCTGTTCCCTCTAAATGGATTGGCTTTTTGCTTGAGAATGAAGCAAAATCTGCAAAGTCTTCACCTGAGCTAGGCATTGAGTTCAAATTTTGCTCAGTACTATGGGTGCTAACAGTTTTCAGTCCCTTTGAGTCACCAATACTGTCTAGATCTTCTGTTCCCTGAGGATTTGCAGGGTCTGATGCTGCAAATCCGTTTGTTAGAATCTCTAGACATGGAATCTTCTCACCATTACAAGCACTTATTTGCTCATCCTGGCTCTCAACTGCTAAACCAGAAGAAAAGCCCTCTGATTTCCCAGTGTTGTGTCTCTGTTCCCCTGCTTTAATTACATCTTCTAAAGCAGTACCTGAAGTTCTAAACTTGGATTTTTCTCTGCTGGTATTAGTAGCTGGCATATCAGAAAGTTCCTTAGTAAGAGTAGGAAGCTCTGTAACACAGTCTTTAACATTTTTAACAGATGTGAAAGTTGCAATGCTAGCTACATTGTCAGAATAATCATGGAGTGGGATGAAATGATTTGTGGGTATAAACTCTTCCTTTGGATGACTGTAGTCTGGTGTATCAAAATCAGGAAAAGCTACTCCAGCAGTGCTTACACCAGAAAATCCTCCAAATTCATCTTCATCATCATCATCGGCTCCATTGTCTAGTGGTGGAGGGGATGAGGAGTACATTCGAATAATATCTGGTTCCATTGTTTAGTTCCACTTCAAGTTACTGTATTTCTATAACAGTGAGAAAAGAAGTATATTAGAATTTGGCTAGCTTTTATCATTCATATTTTTTAACTTTACTGTTTCATGTTTTATTTTACAAGTGTGCATACGTCAACGCTCATATTAGATATGAGAAAGGAACATTCCCCAAACCCAGTTTCTAACCAATTCTTTTGTTTTAGAAGTCACAGAGAATCTACTGGGGACAGTTCACATCTCTTTGTAAACTACTACACGACCATATCCTCAGCAGACAGCGCCAAAATGCCAGAACACAAATCACATTTGCCTTGAGCCATTGTGCACCACAGGCAATTAAACTCAGTTTTTACCCATGAGCTCTTTACCTCCCATCACAAGCAATTCCTAAAATACTCAATGACCCTGGTCCATCTTTTGCCATGCTCATTTGTGTGCTCAGCTTACTACGTGACAGAAACAACGCCACTTGACAGACTATGTCACAACATTCAAGTACACAAGGCACCTTCAGTAGCACTGAAGACTTTGAAAGATGCTTCCATAAGCTTTGAGACTGTGAAAGAGTGGAGAGAGAAAACTGCTGCTATAATCATTAGCTATGATACACTGCCCTACTGTTTAAGTTTCTTTCTACCAATTCACGGTGTTCCTGTTCTTTAGATTTAATAACTGCAAGCCAACGCACAGTCTCCACAGCTGCTGCCGCCAGCCCGCTTT
Source organism: Ara ararauna (assembly GCA_028858755.1). NCBI lineage: Eukaryota > Metazoa > Chordata > Aves > Psittaciformes > Psittacidae > Ara > Ara ararauna. The sequence continues at coordinate 11,174,830 of CM054379.1, forward strand.
TGTCTTATAAACCGCCAGTTGGGAACAAGCACCAGCAAAGCCTAGAGCAAAACAAACTCCATCAAAGCTTCTTCTCAAAAGCAGAAAGGAGCAAGATTATCCATAAAATATTTAAACACAAATCACTAAATCACAGGAAGGAAAAAAAAGGAGAACTTATTCCCATGGCCTAGATAGAAACAGATTAAGGACTCCATCTTAACACTGCAAACCATTACAGCAACAAGCAAGGTATGGATGGAAAGCCTTCCTTCCCAAGGAGTGATCATGATATTTTTTTCAATATTGTGTGCGATTAATGAAGCAATAACTAGAATGTCATAGATTCACAATTGTACATATCACTTCAGTAGCTCATACCGTAAGAAGCCCTTGAAGGGAGAGCTATGACCAAGCTCTTTTCATTTCAGATGACACTTGTCATGAATATAAAGCGTAACATACCAAGCATTATCTACAGAAAGAGTAGAAACAAGCTATACATATTAGCAAATACTTGAATTTCTAACCACCAGAGTAAGTGCAGACTTTACAATACTAGTTCTGAAACACAGATAAAACACGAACCTTAACTTCAGCATCTTTATGAAACAACTTTGTACATGCACCTAAACAGCAGCACACAAAGTGTGTAACAACAACAACAAAATGAAGCTCTGCACAACATATCACAGTGCTTGAGCCAAACAACCCTTGGTATTTGCTAGGGAAGGTATTTTGCAGTTATAAAAGAACATCATGCTTATCAGATGAAACCATGAAGTAATTTGTAACAACCCATGCAGACTGAAGAAGGCTGAAAAGGAATTTTGTTTAGAATAAAGAATAAGTTGTCAACAAGCTCCCACATAGGCTTACTCAGCAGCAGCTGCTTAATAAAGTATTTGAGAGAAGAGCTTCCCTCTCATCTCAGAGGTCTCATCTCTCCAGTGCACTCTCCCTTTTACATTAAGGTCTAGCAATTGCTGTTTAATGTACACACTCATGTAAAGAACCTTTCAGAGATGTCTGTAGAGGACGACTTTGTGTTCACATACAGATTACTCCAATCTGTTTAGCTTCCAAGCCTCTGGGCTTTCAATCCAGCAAATACAATAATAGCATTTCTTCTTTCTAAGTACCAGAGCAACTATTCCTTTTCTATATCCAAATTTCCAACATCTACTGTGGTCAGCCACCAAGACTAAGATTAAACACCCAGCATATCCAAACTACAACTGCTTTCTGAATGTTTTACTGCAGACAAAGATCCATATGCTATACATAAAGATAAGCCCTCGTAGGTGGAAGTGCTGGTTTCATTCTTTTGTAGAAGGCAGACTGGTTAGGTAGATGCTGGTATATATGAGCTGTGTTCATCTCAAGGCACCATATCGTGGTGATAGCACTATTTAAAGCTACAGGGGAGCTGGTTAAACAGTGAATGGTATTATGGCTGGAGTTCACGACTCCTAGCATCATGAATCAGTAGCTCTTTAATAACACACTGACATTTAGGAGAGGGGACAGAGAAAACTGCACCAGTTGGGATGGGACTCACTCTCCCCCTTCAATTCCTGGAAAAAGGATTTACTGGGGTTCTTTTCAATAAAAAGGAGTGGTCTTATTTGGTTATATAAAAAAATTATCATCCACTGTAACTCAATTTGCTTTCACAAGTCTCTACTTGAATCTCAGTAGACAACAGCATAAATTTATTGTTAAACCTCCTGAAATTTAACAAGAGTTGTTACACCTACTTGGAAAATTTAATCAACACAATATTTATCATGTTATCCCATGTGACAAAAGCTGAAGAGACCACAAAAGCAAGAATACTAGTTCTTGAATCAAACAAAAAACTCCTCAGCACTATTTCAAGTATATTATATATACACATATTATATTTTTATATATATATATTTCAAGACTGGATATAAGCCTTTATCATCCCAGAAGAAACAGGAGGCTGAACAGAAACAATGAAATGGCTGGAAAAAAGGAAGGTGAAAATGGGAATCCTACTAAAAACACACTGATTGGCTTCTGGGGAGGGTAGGACAAGCAGCTCCTTGTATTGCTTATCCCATCAAGTACTATGTACATAGACAAAGTACTATGATTGAAGCCACTGCAACCTCAACAACAATTTAATCATATGATTAAATGTTTTATTATTTATTAAGCAGAGAGGTACAATCCCTTTAAAACACATCTAAAGCCATTTAAAAAGAAAATAATATGTTGATTTACAGCATGTTGGATTACACTGGAAAGAAAAAGCCATATAACTAAACCCAGAGAAGCAGAAAGTCAAATACTAAATACTTCAATTACTCTCTAACACGTAGCCTATAAAAAATTACATGCTTGAGAAAGTCAAATGCTTGTGTGCTGACACAAGTCAGAGCTAGAAAGCTAAAACATACAGTTTTGAAACCAAGATCTCTGAAGTCTGCAAGACCCATTTCTGAAGCTTTCAGTGCAGTACAAGTAATAAAGATCCAAGTGAATATATATGATATAAATGCATATATAAAATACAGATATATATCAGAAATGTCTTCTTTTGAAACAGAATAATCAAGTCATACAAGTAATTATAGTCATGTAAAAAGGAGACTAAATCTAGGTAGACCAGCCTTCTCTTTCCCAGAAACCTTATCCTTATTGATGAAAAGTCATGAGAAGGGGAGGGAAAAGCAAAGCAGCCTCAGATCTGTTTCCAACTGGCAAATACATAAACCTACAGCCCTGCACACCGACAGTGACAAAGCAGTTCTGCTGGTTCAGTAATAACACAAATCCACATTGTACTCCCACAGCCTAAAGTTCTCTAAAGTCTTGGAAAGTTCTTTGATCAGCTGCAACTATTTGCTTGACTAAGAAGCACTGCCAGCACAGCGGCCTATTTAGATACCACAGCTTTATGGGCAGGAATTAGATGCAGGAGGATGCTGATGAGCCTCCTAACTCAGGCATTATATAGAATCACAGAATTAGGGTTGGAAAGTACCTCTAGTCCAACCCCCTGCGAAGGCCGGGCCACCCAGAGCAGGTTACACAGGAATGTGTCCAGGAGGGTTCTGAATGTCTTCAGAGAGGGAAGACTCCACAACCCCCCTGGGCAGCCTGTTCCAGTACTCTGCCACCCTCAATGGAAAGAAGTTCCTTGTATTTTAGTTTATGGCCATTGATCCTTGTCCTGTCACTGGGCACCACTGAAAAGAGTCTGGCACCATCCTCTTGGCACCTGCCTTTGAGATATTTATATGCATTAAATGAGATGCCCTCTCAGTCTTCTCCAGACTAAGCATGCCCAGCTTCTGCAATCTCTCCTCATAAGAGAGATGCTCCAGACCCCTGATCATCCTTGTGGCCTCTGCTGAACCCTCTCCCATGGCTGCTTGTCTGTCTTGTACTGAGGAGCTTGGAACTGGACACAGTACTCCTGATGTGGCCAATATTACCTAAACTAATATGCTAACACTATGAATCCGAGGCCTCAAAGAAAGCTTCTGAACTTTCCTATTAAAAAGAAAATTTGTCTGTATGTTTCACCAAAAGCACGTGTTTTATTTTTAAGTCTAGTCTTTTCAGATTTATAGGCTTGTGTAACTTGGTTTTCACTTGAGTCATTTGAAATATCACATTCAGTTCTGCATTAGTAACTGCTCCACGACCTGACATCAGAAGATCTCATGCGAGAAATGCAGGTTAAGAATTAATTCCTGTCAACACTGGACATAAGTCTACATATTATCCACCCTAGCAAATCTACCCATTTTTTTTAATAGTTTACTCTATTATCTTAGCTAAAACCAAATCATAATAGAGTTGAAAAAATCCTGAGAGGTAATGATCTTCTAAAAAAACAACCCCAAGATGCAGCATTCAGAAAGCAAACTGAATAACATGAGAGCAGCAAGCATCACAAAGGGAATTTACCCACAAGACTCCTTTTCTGTGCGGTTAACATAAATAGGGGAGGCAAGGAACAAGAATAGCAGGGACAAACAGAGGACAAAGATGATGCAAAGAGACTGCATGGGGGCTGAAGCAGACTGCCAAAGCCCAATCAAATATGTAGGAAGATCTCTGACCACCTAAAAATTTTCTCTACTGCAACATCAGCCATAAAAAAGAAGAAACTTCCTTCAATTTTTCATTTCAAAGCACTTTTCAAACATCACAGGGATCATTTACACAGCAGTAGTCCAGTAGCACAATGATCTGCTCCAGAAATGTTTCAATAACACTTGCCAAAACAGGATCTAAAAGGAACATTAGTCGTGCATTTAAAAATCTGATCATAGGTTTGATGGTCTACTACATGTTTAATCAGTTTCACCCCCAAGAACCAACTACATAATCAACTGTATATTAACTTGTGTATATTTTTTTAAATGGCATCTATTACCAACGATGTTACAGCTGTATTTTAAAAGTTGAAGTAAAAGAGCTCCAAAATGTATGAATCTGTATTGTATACGAGTGTAAGATTGTCATGTTAACACAATTTAACTGCTGGTTACTCAGAAGAATACCACACTCAAAGTGTAACAGAAGGAAAAAAGTAATTCAAGAATTCCCCCTCCCCTTGACTAATTAGTGATAATTCTTTTTTTTTTAAACAGGGCACAATCCCATTTCTACTTGCAGTATAAGAACAACATAGGAATTTTTTGCCTTAATATAGTTTCTTCAGAAAGAATTTCATTACGACCCCCTTTCTTGACTTCCAAAAATGTTCTACCTGCCAACCATAAACTATTGAACCTAATGCATTATCATGTACTGGAACATTAAGATTATGAAAACCCACAAGTCTGACAGAACAACTTTGTCTATTAATTCTTTTACTTAATCCTTGCTTCATCTGGCATCTCAAATGGGGTCTTACACCCTACTCAGACATACTCTTGCTCCAAACACTAGGCTATATAAGTTTGCAAGCCTGGTATTTCAAGTAATTAACCCAAACTGTGATTTAACTCAAAGTAGAATTTGCACAAATCTATAATCAATATGCAGATTATTTATCTTCCCCAGATTTTTGAGGGAATTGACTCCCAAATTTAGAGTCAGCTATGAACTTAACATGCAACTTTCACATTTATTATATTTAAACACTTTTGAAACATGCTAATTTTAAGCAAATAGAACTCACCAATTTTTCAGAACACAGCGTATAATAAGGATTCTTCTTTGGAAGGAATTTTCAACAGTTTTTACTTACACATAATAAAGCAGCTACTTCTATGATTCATAATACACAACAGCCCAGGTTTATGGCAGCAGACCTTACCCCTTGAAATACAGAATCTGATGGAGTTTAAGTGTTTGTGTTTAAACTGAATTATTTTAGCTACAATCACAGATTTATGTTGACAAGTGTCAGCTAATTTTTCAGATCACAATAGTTTAATATTAGACTGATGATGGATTTACATCAATTCCTTATGACATGCAATTGCCCGATACGTCTCAGGAAAAAACTATTAAAGAATTGTGTCAGTTTCAGATGCTATTTTCTTCAGTCTACTTATTTTTTAAAGCTGAAAACACTGGTTAACTTCTTGTTTCCATGCATTTCTTTATATTTCATAGAATCATAGAATAGTTACGGTTGGAAAGGACCTTAAGATCATCTAGTTCCAACCCCCCTGCCATGGGCAGGAACACCTCCCACTAAACCATGCCACCCAAGGCTCTGTCCAACCTGGCCTTGAACACTGCCAGCGATGGAGCATTCACAACTTCCCTGGCCATTTCAATATTCATTATGAAAGAATTTCACAAATTTAATTATGATGAACTGTTGGAGTCATACTATAAATGTAATTCACAAATACACTTTCAAGTATATATTGACATTTTACTTTAAAGAAAAAAAAAACAACCACCTGCTGATTCTAACTGGTAAAATTCAATTATGTTATTGCAGCTCTTCGTTTAAACTACTTAAGAATGTAACTCACGTTAATTTAAAACACTTAGAAGAAGAGAGAAAGCAGAAATAACTAATGCTGGACAAGATAAAAGTTGTAGTTGACTTAACTTCTGATAGGGCAAGGATTTGCAGTGACAAAATGCATACCATTGTATCTCAAGTCACTAACCAGGTTTCTAAAGCATTTACTATCAAACCAGGGTATCTTATTGAATTTCAGTAAATAGGGAACAATAACTGCTTTCCTCACATGTGCATCACATCCTTGTTCATTACCTTTTGTAGAATAATAGTAACATTCTAACAAAGACATGGTAGCAAAGAGAACAATGTGATTACACAAAAGCAAGTATAAATAGTCCCTTCTCTATGTATCTTCTAAGGCAGACTTGAAATGGCATATCTGGCTCTTACATAAGACCTAAAAATCTGGGAGGCCACAAAGAGTATCTCTCAAAAAATACACAAGGCATGTAAATTCAAAAGGAGAAACTCCTTGTGGAGCAGAACATTCTGTTTAACTTAAGACGAACATTAGTAAAACAATGGATAACCTCTCAGCTGTGGATTACTCTGTAAGCAAAGCTGAGTTAAGCAACCCATCACTTAGAGCATAAAGAAAACAAGATAATCAGAAATGGCATGATCAAGATCTCCATGACAGAAGCTATAATGCTACTGAAATGCCCTAAAGTAAAAGTCTTGCAGTGGCAAGGAGATTGATTTAAGTCATTAGCTGCTAGCATCTGATTTTTCCAAGAACATTTAACTCTTCTACTGCAAGGGAATTCCTTAAGCAGATACCAAAAATACCACAGTGAGGACCAGATTTAGAATTCTCAGTACAGCAAAATGTTGGCTTCCAGCAGGAAAAGCTCTCCTCTTCTATTATAACTTCTTTTCATTGGCTTATGAACAATGGAAAATGGATTTACAGTCTTTCTGCATCTCAGAACTTATTTCTAGAAGGGCCACTGTAAATGAGGAAAGTCTGTCTGTTAAAATAGCATTTCTACAACCCCAAACCACTCTAGACAGAGAGTCACTGTCCAGGCTGAAGTCAATATATTCTTAAATTGGTTTAATAAGCTTACTTTTATTTTTGGAATAAGTTACCAGCAAACAAAATACAGCAAGAAAATGTTTCCTTCATAAAGCCTCCAAGAAATCAATGTTTTCGATTTTGAAGGTAATGCTGTTACAGCCAGAAGGTCCATTACCCAAAGCACGAGTTTCACTTTTTATTCTTGCTTGGACATACAAGTTGAGGAAAACAATGCTCTCCAATTCCAGTAAAGGAAATGTATCTAAGCCTTATTTCTCATTACCCAACACTTGGAATTAATCAATACCACTGTACATTATTGTGGTTTCAACAAACACCAAATGTGCTAGACACCTTTTATTGAAAGGCGTTGTATGTAAAATGAACATTAAAGAAACCAAACTCAGGAGACTGCCTTCAGGATTCAGGTACTTATCTCAGGCAGCTCATTCTTCCTGTCCTCCTGAACTCCCCACGCTGGCAGTATACACCGGACACCCTCAGAGGATCCACCCTATGCAAGAGTCAAACCTTTGACAGTGCTCTGCTTCCTCTTATTGCTGACAATACAGGAAGACCAAGTTAGGTGGCACAAACATGAAATTCAAACAGATCAGGGATATAGGCATCTTCCTTATTAGATTATACGAGGAAGTAATCAAACAAACTTTCAGTACATGTGCTGTTTCATTTATCATAGAATGGTTTGGTTTAGAAGAGACCTTAAAGATCACCTGGTTCCAAGCTGCCCACCATGGGCTGGGACACTTTCCACAAGACCAGGTTGCTTAAAGCCCCATCCAACATAGCCTTGCATCTAGCCTTCTCCCTATTGCATTTTGGCTTAGCTGTGGAATCAGAGGAACATTTGAAAAATATGAATCTAAGTGTGTTAGTTCACAAAACAATTTTTTTAACCAAGAAAAGCATCACTTGCCCAAACCCAAAAGATCAGGTTATTTTTATAGTTACTATAAGTAAAAAAAAAAAAAAAAAATTAAAATTTAATCTTTCAGCTCAAAATCTACCGACTTGCTTTAACAGCTGCAGATAAAGACATTGTCTGTACCTAAATCAGTAAACAGTGGGAAAAAATCCTGTAAGAACAAGAATGTTTTTAATTCATCTAGGCAAACACAACTGGCTGGGAAAGTCAATCAGGTTTAAAACCCATCTCTGTGGGAACACAATATTTGTGTCCAATGTACAGCACACATCCATGCAATGTGTAAAGACAGATGTCGAAAATAACACATAACAGGGATGTTTTTGTTCTTATCGTTTCTTAAATTCCTTTCAAAAGAGTGTTCAACTCAGTGAGAAAATCTATTTCTGAATGTTACCCTCAACCATGTTAGCTGGGAACCTGTTCTAAATTAAGACAAAAAGATGCTGGATTAGAAAGTATTAGAACTAGATTACTTAAGGTCAACTGTTCTCAGAGATTTATTTAGAGAGCAATATGTTCTTCATCACATATAAACCCTTCAAACTTCACACAGACTACAGTAAAGAGCAGATTACAACCACTCAGAGGTGCACTCTTACACGAAAGGGTCTCCCACAGCTCGGCAGAGGAAATAGTTGCATAGGGAGAACAACCACAGGTCCTCCTTCCATTACTGCAAACTTCTACTTGTTTTTAAGTGAACAAATACTTTTCTTCAACATGCAGAGAACAAGTGAGGGGAAAAGGCAAAAACCCCCAAGCAACCTGAATGAAGCAAGCTAAACACAGAGCAAGAACAGGCTTACATTATTCATCATTTATCCCACCTACAGACATTATCTCATAATAAACACAAGAAGGACACCTAATACTCCAAATAACAACATTTATTCTCTACCACTTTTCAACAGACATATGAACTTCAAGTATCACATTTCCTTCCCCCTAGCACCTACTTTCAAATGTATTAAAGCAAAGACAAGTTCTGCCTTTCTTGTGGTTCTTGCAAAACAACACTCATGGGCTTGAAAACCCCAAATTATTTGCTATACAGAAGCAGACTCATTACATCACCTTGCAACTGGTACCAATGCAGAAACATTCCTCACAGTATCAATCCAACACTTTAATTGCTATAGGTATTAGCATGGAAGACAGCATACTGGAAATGAGACTGTCAGTTTTCAAATAAGGCACATTCCAAGGCGTTTTTTTGCGTGCATAGGAGCTGCTTACACTGTGGTTTCTGTACAAAGGAGAAATAAAATTAACAGACAAAACTTGTGAAACCTAGCAATGACTGGGATCTAAGACACTCCTCTTAAGGGGACTATCCAGAGAAGTGATGAGTATTTTGAATCCCCATGAAAGGGTTAGCATGTCATTGCACTGAAATGCTCACAAAGACATAGCTTAAATTGTCAAACAGTACAATAGTACAGAAAGGACTTAGCATTTTGTCAAAAAAGATAATGAGTATCTGAAAGAATATTATGCTGCTGAGTATAGTGAGAACAACCAGATTCAGCATCACCGGGTTTCCAACTAATACCACTAGATACCTGCAAGGAGAGCTCTATGAATATTTCAAGAGGAAAGAGCAAAGAGTTGAGTGAAGTCCATCTAGGCTGCTCTATTATTTCCACTGTGAAAGACAAGTCTTCTCAAAGTCCTGAAAGTTTCATGATATCATTTTAGGCAATCAAGGTATTAAAATGCTTATATTAACTTAGTAAGCTACTAAAGAAATTTTCAAGTATAAATGTAAGTTCACACGCTGTCTTCAACAGAAATATGCAGCACACATGCGACTCAATGGGTGTAACTCTGAATTTTATAGACTATTAAATCCTTTGTGAAGTGAAACCATGATGTGAGCAAACAAAAAAATAAAACCAAAATAAGAATAAATTCACTTAAAAAATAAGAATCAGGCAGCATGAACGGATCTGTCAAGGCCAAGCTCCTTCAACTGCTTGCTTATAAACAAATCAAGGAAGTAAGAAGAAGAGGTCATACTTTCACATGACCTCAGAAGGTCACACAACATGTACTTTACGCAAACACTATGTGGAATGGGAACACCATAGCCACACTGCCTTTTCAGAAGTTGCTTTATTATAGTGTTAATTTGTATTTTTATGTTTAAATTCCCATATCCTCAAATTTATGCTATTTATTTTTACCAATATGCTTGAAAAAGCCCCACAACCCATCAGTAGCCACATGTACTTCATCTCCTCTCCTGGCTCTCCCAATTAACATTATATTCCTCCAGGTACAGCTCCAACTTCGTCATGAGGAGCTGCTACCTCCATGTGAGCTGCGTGAACAAGCATAGCATGCGCCAACAACACAACCTAACATTTTTATTCTTAAAGTAGGCTAATTGGTTTTCCAAGTCTAGTTCATTTGTCCAGAGATTAAAACGAAGAGGAAATACTTTTAATTTTGTTCAGTCTCCAAGGACCAGACCAGTTAAAAAGCAGCATCTATCAAACACACTTTACCATGGACTCAACAGCTTGGAAAAAACAGTTCTAATGAAGCACATCACACTTAATGCAAAACATGCATGAAAACAAAACTTATATGACAAACGCACTACAGCTCTTGTCAACGATGCTGCTTCTATTCATTCCATTTCTGAACAGATGTTTGCTTTAAAACGAACAGACTTCTGATTTCAATTTCTGTGCTGAAGCTGGAAGGAAAGGGCTGACACCACCAAAACGCCAACTGACAGACACTGTGAGGGAATCCCGAGGTTTAACCCTTGGTTTAAGGGATTGTCTTTAACGAAAAGGAACATTTTGGTTCATCAGGTAGCCACTTACAATACCAAACCGAAGTGTTAGGACCTCAAAAGCATTTCAACAACTTCACCCCACTCAGAACTTCACTACTCTTAAAAACATAAAATAAAATCATAACTCCAGTTCTGTGTGTCATCTTCAGACGCATTTAGCAACTGATATGCTTCACGCCCCTTAGAAAAATACGCTCATTAGGAAAAGCGAACACACAGGACAGCTCAACTTCTTGCACCACATCACGGAGCCCTCTCCTCCAGCTGCGGCCCCACTGACCCCCACAGAACCGCGGAGCTCCGGCTGCCACCCCTCCCGGAGCCGCTACGGGAACCCGCCCGCTCGACCCCCGCGGCCCGCCGCCGAAGGACAAAGCCGCCGGTCCCCTCGTTCCAGCCCTGCAGCGGCCGGGCCCCTCGCTCCAGCCGCGGCGGGACGCGCCGAGGGAGAGGCGCCTCAGCGAGGGGAAGCGCGGCGGCGCTTCACGCCCCTGCCCAGCCCTCCCGCCGGGCAGGGCGGCCCGGCCCCGCCGCCCTCCCTCGGGGATGGAGGAGGAAGGTCGGAAACCGCGGTGCCCCAACAGGCCCCGGCCGCTGCAGGCTCCGGGATGAAGCCCCAAGGGGTGCCCGCCCGCCACCGCAGGGCAGGGGGTGTCCGTCCCCGGCCAGGCCTCGAGGAGACGAGCCGCTTCCCCCCACCACCACCACGGCAGCGGCGGCACCGGGTCTTACCTGCGGGCTGCTTAGGGGGCGGCGGGGCCCGGGCGTGCATGGCGGCGGGCGAGGAGAGGGAGGGAAGGGGAAAGGGGACCCTGCCGGTTATCTGAGGCCTCCCGCGGCAACCGCCATCGAGGGGGAACCCATGTCACGGCGACAGGAACCGCGTCGCTGCAGCCCGGCCCCCTCCCGGCGGCCGCCGCCTCCTCCTGCCCCGCCACCGCCCACTTGGCCTCCCGGCAGACCGCGCTGCCGCCTCCGGAGCGGCGTCACTTCCCCAGGCGGCCGGCGGGGCGGGCGCCTCGGTAAATAAATAAACCACCGAGCGGCAGTGCCTACTGCGCTCCGGGTGCGGCTACGCGGCGGGGGAGCCGCGCCGCCATCTTAAGTGCTGGCGCTTCCATCGCGGTGCGGCCGACATCTTGGGCGAGGCCGTGGTGGGACGCTGCGGTCGCCATGTTGAGGTCGGGAGGAAGGAGTAGCGCCAGGTTGTGGAGTGTTCCCTGCCCTGGCGTAGGCGAAATAAGGTGTTTTAAGGTTTTTCGTAGCGTGGGTTATATAGTGTGTGGGCTGCGGTAGGTGAAGCCCTGCGTTCGGTGCTAGGGATCCCATGTGGGAATTCGGAGCCGTGCGGGCGTTTGCCCGCTGAGAGGTGCTGAAAGCAGGAGGTGACACAAAAAATACCTATGCAGGATCGAAATAGGGAGCTTGGGGCGAATGCCTTCTCGCAGGCGGTGCGGGAGGTGGCGGGGGGAACGCAGGCGGAGGGGCTGCGCTTCGCTGGTCGAATGTGGTACCGGTAGCACTGAGCCAATGGCTCCGGCAGAGCTTCTCTGCCGTGGATACGATCGTGGTTATGTTCTCGCTGTGGGAAGGTTTCATTTCCAAGTCCTGAGGTTTAGCCTGATGTTTCTGCATAGGAAATGGTTTATTGCAGAGTTCCACCCCCTTGAAGTTGGAGGGGAGAGTAGTCTGATCCCAAACCCACTTCTGGAATAGGCTGCCATACCACTATTCCACCTTTTGTGTCTCCTCCTGACTGCAGGGTAAGTTTCTTCAGCTTGGAGAGTGCAAATCGCTTAGTCCCGGTGGAGCCCCTGAGGGGTGTCTGCATCGCGCCCCAAACCCCGCTTGTAGGCATCAGGGTCTGCCGGAGTTCAAAGAGTAGCTTGGTACACATTTGTTTCTGGAAACGACGTTCATATGTGCCTGCGCTTCATAGGGAAGGTGTGTACATAGGCAAGCTGTAGGTGCAACACCGGTCAAGTCATGCTTTACTTGAACTGGCTTCTTACGGTTTTGTTCACTTGTTGGTTGTGCAAATTCCATCAAAAAAGGAGGAGAAAGAGTGTCAAAAAGGCATACAGGGGAATATTTTAAAGAATTTTTAAAAAATATCTATCTTATTTACCCTCTTCCCAAGGAGCAAAAGTAGAGAACAGTTTGAGCTCATAAGTAGAAAAACATTTACAGCAAAACCACAAAATAAAGTAATCAGATATAATAACATATGCGTGCTCCTGGCTTTAAAATACTTTGTTGTTTTCTGATACTTGTTTACTGGTGAATATTGTCAGAACTACAGGCACATTAGGTCTTTAAAAATGCATAATGCCTTTTAAAATAATGTGCAAAGCCTGCCATTCATCCTTTGACAGCACTGAACTGAACACTGTACAACAGTTACACTGTACGGTAGTTACAACATGCTGGCAAATTACAATAATAAAATCGTGATCAAAGTGTAATATTAAAGCTTTGCTCCTTCAGAGGTTTAAACATCTATTTAAACACACAGTAGTTTGGCTGAGGAAGGCTTAAAACAAGGCTATTTGCGGAACTTTTAATGGTTGAGGTAGGTTTGTGGAATAAAAATGCCTCAAATGCATTTAAGAGTAATTATAATTCATCTACTAATTTAATAAGCAAAGCTATTGTGAAGCGTGGGGAAATTACATTGTTAATACAATGCTTCTGTTACGTTAGGAATCCAGTTAAATTAGCTGAATATAATGATAGGTGGCTATTAATGAGGCTGTGTTCGTTACTTTTCGCCGCCTGGTGGCTGTTTTCTGTATTTCAGCTTAGTATCAGCGCAGTGTAAAAGCTCGTGCTAGACCTGGCGGAGCAGAAGGCGAAGCTGGGAGGAAACCGGAGGGTAGGGCAATTTTGCAGTCAGAGATGTTTGACCTTCACCCAGAGTACAATAACGTGTTTTTCATCGCAAGGATGGAGGGATGTATCTGTAAAAGCAGTGAAATGCTTTGTTGTAAAGCAACAGACAAACTAGATTGTTTCTTCCTGTATGTGGCAGTAGCCATGAAGTTTTAGGGGCCCAAAATACACACCAGTGTGTGGTGTTAGTCCACAGAGAATCATTTCCTATTCCAGCTGTGTTTACTTGGTGCTCATTGACCATAAGTGTTAACCACTCTCAGGGCAACTTTGTAAATATTATAATTACAGGAAGTAATTTAATCATTATCTTCTCTTACACAGCTGATGTATCAATGATTTAAATAAGCATATGAAATAAGCACACTGCCTATAACCTCCCCAGACAGCAATCTGAGCCTGAGCACCCTAAAGAGAAGAATAAAGGCCTTCTGTGGAAAAGACCAAAGGCGCAAGCACAACCATGTACCACAAGAAGAGAGCCAGAAAAATCAACAGTGTTAGTAATTATGCCCTAGAATAGAAGGAAATCTGTTAAATAAAATTCCCAGATGATTTTAGGAAGTGACTCATATCCTAAGCTACAAAGAAAGGCAGAAAATCCCTCCAAATGGTCCCTGCCAGTTTGACCAGAGAGAAATTTCCTTTTCTTTCTTGGTGGTATTCAGTTGTTTCTGGACCAGAAGCTTTGATCAGTATGCATCTGTGAATTTCTAAGATTTGTTTAACTTAAATGCAGGATCAGATGAAAGGTGAACGTTCCACATAAATTAAATCAAGGTGATCTTCACTTGGGCATAGTGTGAATGATTGACAAGATGTGGGGGATTTTTTAGTCACTCCTGCGTAAGCTTTGCTGGTCGAAGGAGATTACATTTGCTTACAAAGGCAGACTGACTCTTCATAATAGCATTAACCATATTTTCTAGTAGTTCTGTGAAATTGAATCGACAGGATACAGCACTAATTTCAAGGTTATATTTTTAACATATGAAAGTTTCCTTTATGGAATTGCATGGTTTGTAATGTTTGCATGTGTTATTTGGAGGTTATTCTGGAGTAATGTTCTATCCTTTTTCAAACATATGGTAGTGGCTGTTTTCTTCCCATACATGCATACTTCTCAAGCAATTTCTTTTCTTACAGCATGATGAAAAAGCGTTGTAACTTTGAGATATCCATCTCGTTGTGAAGCCTCTCTGCAGAGTGCAATAAACGTGTTAAGTCAAGCAGGACTGGTCTTGGGAACTCGAGGTCCAGTCCTACCTTGTTGGCTCCAGTCAAGCAGCTTTATCAGTCGCTGCTGCTGAGTCCTAAACTGTCAGGAGAGGGCGCAGCCTTCTTAGAAGTCTCAAATGGGAAAAGGAATCGTGGTGGTAGGATGATTCAGAAAGGTTCTCCCAAAAACCGTGGTCTGGAGGTTCGAACACTCTTCCTGGATTGGGCATTGAGGATGACAGGGAGAACTTCTAATGGTCTACATCTATGTCCTTCATAAAATTTATTCATAATTCTTAAGAAAATTGAGTATAGGGAACAATTTAGCTTTTTATTTCTCATTTTAGAGTTTACAATATGGTTCCTGAATGTAACTTTTAGTGGTGCTATAAGCTGTACCATGTATTGTGTAGTGTAATGCGGAATATCTGCTGAAAGATGTTGGGCTGCTAGCAGTGGCTAATGCACTTTTTCTTTTTTCCTCTTTTAGTTTCAAAAATGTGTACAGTACAACATGGCTCCTGGCAATGGAAGCTTTTCCTGGCTTCCCAGCTCAGTGGATGTAGAAGAAACTTGTTCTAATCAAAGAGCAGATAAATCTTCAAACTTCAGGCAGTTTTCTTTCCTCTCTGCTGTGTCTGGCAATGCTGCTGATCAGAAACTAGATAGTTGCTTTCCTGAAAAATTAGCATGCTTTATTTATTTTAAATTCACAACTGAATCAGACATTTGAAGATTGGAAATTATCCATAGAATGAATTTAAAGTGATCTTTAGACCTACCAGATCATTTCACTAATGCCAAAGGCATTCATTTCTGCTATTGGCAGGACAATGCCAACTCATTAAAATATTTCTGTGGAATATATAAAAACCCCAAGCAAATTGGAAACAGGAAATCAAACCATTACAATTTATCTTCACAGAATGTTTTTACTTTTTCTCATCCTGATATGAAACTGAATTGGCACGTTTCTCTGCAATGTTTTTAACTCAGTAAATCTGCATTTATCTTAGCCCATTATAGCTGAAATACCCCCTCCTACTGCATTATCAAGCAGAAGGAGCTTTACGGACTGAATTCGCCAATCAGGCTTTACATGAAAATTGGTTGTGGCTGTGGTTTCATAAGGTGGGCATTATGAGAGTAGCTGAATGAATAATACATGCTTTCTGCTGCCTTCTAAATGGGCAACAGTTAGTAAAGAAATAATCGTGGTTACTGTTAGCTAAGTTAAAGCTGCAGCTGAGCAGAGAATGAACTGTTATTAAAGTCAGATTGCCCGGCTCTTCCACAGGGCACTGCAGAGCTCTTGTCTGTGTTAGAGTTGAGGGAGCCAGGACTGCGTTTTGGCTCCAGGCCATCCCCCAAACATATTAGGGACCCCCTTGTGAAGACCCCATCTGGGTCTGTAAGCTGGCTGTGCAGCAAACACCCTGAGGGTCCACGTTCCCTGTGGTTCTGGCAGTGTCTGAATTAATTCCTGCTCCATGTGGTCTTCATGTGTCCCTGCTGACAGTGAAAGGAATTTGCTGAGCATGGCCTCCCTATACTAGGTGTTAACCATTATGACAACCCTTATGTGGTAGTCTCTCTTTCCTCCCAGGGCTGTAGTACCTCTCAGATCTTTTCAGAAGCACTGAGATACTCTTCTAAACATCTCAAATGCCCATGTCTCCTGCATCACTGCTACTGCATTTAACATTAACCTCTGGGCATGCAGAATAACCTGGCTCTGGTTTCTCTTGTTTTGGGGATCCAACAAAGGTGTCTTAACTTTTCCCAGCTCTTCAAGGAAGGGACTGTCTCCATGTGTTCTAGTTGCAGTGGCATAAAACATTGTAACGTGTGTTTTAGATGGAACATACAAATCTTCTGTTTGGAGTGCAAGTTTATTACTTTTTACAAATGTCCCTAGTTATATTTAGTAAAGCCATAGTATGAAAGAAGGCATTGCTGCATAGCAGCCCATTCTCTTTTGATTTACAAGCCATTAAAAATCCCAGAATTATCCTTAAACAGTACTAAATATGTTAACTACAAAGCACCCTATATAGTTACAGAAAACAGAAGAAATGGCAGTTATTTTAGGTGGGTCTTAGAAATCTACATCTGAAGGGCATGTAGATTCTTTGATTTTTGGCTCAGGCTTATTTGGGCAAGGATAGGGCTGCTGGCAATAGTGTTGGGCGGAGGTTTTGATTAGTTTTGGTTGGTTGGTTTGGTGTTTTGGGTTTTCTCTTCTGAGCAACTCCTTTCTGAGTCTTGACCATATTTACAGGTTGTTGTGGTTGTTACAGGTTGTCGCTGAAGCCAAGACACAGGTGATTTTTGAGCATCTAATGAACACATAGGCTCACATTCTTGACATATGAGGGCTACCCAGTGGATTATCCAGCTCATGAATGTCAAAACAGCTTCATTTTGCCGCTGTGATCTAGACCATATCCTCAAAGTGGCAGAAGTTAATGGTTTCAGTGTAGCAATATTACATGTACACCTGGCCACAACATATTTTTGTGTAACTCATCAGCAGCATGTGCAAAGTGTATTTTAGTGTATGTACATTTGAATGACAGCAAGGCTTGCTAGCAGAGGCAAGAGACAAACCAATGTAGCTGGCAAAAAATGGCAGGTTGTTGGCAGTGCTGGCACATTCAGGTGTGAAGGAGATGTAACAAACTTGAAGATGGGTGCAGACTCAAAACAATTGACTTCAGCCCTAATTTAAGTGTGCTAGTTAAGCTAAGAGGAAACAGCTGACAAGTGTAGCAGGTCAGCAAGCTATGGACAGCCCAAATGACGTACAGGCAACGTGTCGTACTTTCTCACAGGGCTGACACTATTTCGTTCTCCTAGAAAATGGTATTGTGTGAGTACCTCACTGTCAGCAGGATAGTGAGGTTTTTGGCTCTCTCAGTAGCAAAGCTTTCCAGTGTGACTGTTTATTATTTTCAATACAGGCTCTGAATGCAGAAAGCCAATAAGAAAGTAAATCAAAATCATTAATTTAAGGGCAGTCCCTTACCTTTAAGAAGTATGGCTTGTGAGTGTTTTACATTTATGATGAAAAGTGCTAACAGTGGTTGAAGACCATTATTCTGTTTTAATGATCCAACTTTTTTACTGGCCAAAATTGAATTGATTTCCATAGCTACTCTCCTTCCTTGTGTGTCAGCTCCTTTCTATGATGACAGAAGTCAACAGACTCCAAACACCCTTGTGAATCAGCTGCTAGGAAATGCTGAGCTACAAACTACGAACTCTGTGTATGTGACGGGCACTATTACAGCAGTCTCTTGCATACTGAGCTGTTCAGGGTAATACCATGTACACCTGTAATCTCTATTAACATCTACTTTAGGGCTTTTTAATTTCTAGGTATTTCAGATGTGGCTGTTTGTTTGGTTTTTTTTTTTTTTAATGTTTTGGAGAATTGAAACATACCTCCACAGCTGCCTTTTTTTTTTTTTTTTTTTTTTGTAATAAGAGAGAGAGAGATTCAGAGCAGCCCTGCACAGAAGGACTTGGGGGTGTTGGTTGATGAGAAAATGAACATGAGCCGGCAGTGTGCGCTCACAGCCCAGAAAGCCAACCGTATCCTGGGCTGCATCAAAAGGAGTGTGACCAGCAGGTCGAGGGAGGTGATCCTGCCCCTCTACTCTGCTCTCCTGAGACCTCACTTGGAGTATTGTGTGCAGTTCTGGTGTCCTCAACATAAAAAGGACATGGAACTGTTGGAACAAGTCCAGAGGAGGGCCACGAGGATGATCAGGGGACTGGAGCACCTCCTGTATGAAGACAGGCTGAGAAAGTTGGGGCTGTTCAGCCTGGAGAAGAGAAGGCTGTGTGGAGACCTCACAGCAGCCTTCCAGTATCTGAAGGGGGGCTTATACGGATGCTGGGGAGGGACTCTTCATTAGGGACTGTAGTGATAGGACAAAGGGTAACGGGTTCAAACTTGAACAGGGGAAGTTTAGATTGGATATAAGGAGAAAGCTCTTTACGGTAAGGGTGGTGAGGCACTGGAATGGGTTGCCCAGGGAAGTTGTGAATGCTCCATCGCTGGCAGTGTTCAAGGCCGGGTTGGACAGAGCCTTGGGTGCCATGGTTTAGTGGGAGGTGTCCCTGCCCCTGGCAGGGGGGTTGGAACTTGATGATCTTGAGGTCCTTTCCAACCCTAACTATTCTATGATTTTATAATCCTATATATATAAGATGAGCTGCAATATCCTCTTGTAATTGTACAAGTTCATTTTGCAACTGTATGTCAATGCAGTCAGTGAAATTCATGTGACAGGTTCAGGTGCTTTAGGTAAGTTTTCCTCATGAGCCAATGTTGTGTGGCTGCCAGTGAGGCAAAGAAGAAAAATTATTTAAGACTTTTTTTTCTCAAAGATCATGCCCTTTTCACAGTGAATGGCAAAAAGTCTATTATGTGTAAGTAAAATTCATATTCAGTTCCAGGTTTTAAAATGGACCAGGTTAAAACCAGGTTTTCCTGGTTTAGTGACAACTTCTGTCTCAAAAGTAACTGCCATGCAAGGAAACTGGTTCCTCTTGCACATATTTGTCAAAATCCTTCTCATTGTCTTTCAGACTTCTATCTGATGCCTGTTTTCAGTACCACATGTGCTAATTTTATCCTCAGTCATGTTTTTCTGCAGTGGGTTCACTTTCTTATCTATATTCATTGAGATGCAAAGCATCTGGGATTGTAGGCATATAACAAGGGTAGATCTCAGAAAAACAGGGTTGATTTCTAGAGAGCACTTACATGAGAAATATGTGAGATTGCCATATATGGTCTGAAACTACCTCACATGGTTGTTGTCATAGGTAAATGATAAACAACAAGACAGAATTTAGAGAGAAAATACCGTGCTCCAAATAGCACAATGTTTCTGGATGATGACAGAAGTACTGTCTGTTTCAGCTGCCCTGAAGTGCTGCATGCAATGGCCTTTGGCTGCACCAGCAGTCAGGGTGAGATCCTCAGATGGAAGGGTCTCTTGGTCTCTGTGTGGTCCCCTGCAGTTGTCTCACAAGCAGAAAGAAGCAGGAGTGAACCCCTGACATTTGTACCAAGTACAGGCAGAATGTTGGAAGGAACAGGCTGAAGGGAGCGTGGAGAACTGGTCAGGGAGGGAAACAGCAGGAAGACAAAGGCAAGCACAAAGGCAGTGGGGTGGATGGAGAAATGAGCGGTCCATCCTCTACTCTTTCAATATCTAGGATCAGTCAGAGATCTCTTTAGAGCAGCTGAACCAACTCACTGCCATGAGGAGAGCTAGGAAAGATGAGATTAGGTAAATCCAGGTGCCTGAGCAATCTGTTTAAATTCAGTAGGCTCTAAGTAGGAGCCCTCTTTCTAAATCATGGCTAGCTGGGTTTCGATGCTGGGAAAAGGGTGCTGTCACTGAGCCACCTTCATGGTTCTAGTGAGCAAATACGACCCTAGCAGGCTTACAGGTGTCTCTGATGTGCTCTGAAGGAGCCCTTGCTGGGGAGCGACTTCGCCTCACTGTTCCCTGCATCTCCACGCCAACTGTACAGCCAAAGTGCAGCCAGTGTCATTCAAGGGACCAGTGAGCTGCAGCTACCCCATCTCTAACCCAAGCCTATCAGTTTATAGTGTCTAGTACTTGTTGCAGGGACCCTTGATTCCCACCATAGCTGAGAGAGCTATTTTCAGAGCACCAGTTCAGACTCTGTACCCTCATCTGGCCTGAGAGGGATCTGAGATAAATCTAGATGTTGAATTCTCATACCCCCATTCTTCCACGTATGCAGTGGGTTGGAAACATGGCTCCAAACAGCACCAAAAGCACCAAGACCTGTCTTCCCAACACAAACTGATTGCCAGATGTTTCAAAGGAGCACCTTTGTCTCGATTTCCCTGCATTTACAGAATTGTTTATATTATGGTCTTTTCTGTCTGCTCGGTCAGACGTAAGTCAGCAGTTCAGTGAATTTAAATGAGAGACTGGTGCTGACTTACAATCGATTTGCACTGAAATGGCATTAGGCCAGTTGCCCAGTTGTGGAATGTTATGTGAGCAGAGCAGATATAATTATTCTCAAATTTGGCCACAATCCATATTTGATCCATATTTATCCATATTTTGCTGCAAAGGCAAAGACAAGATTGGCATTGTCTTGGGATTTCTCCAAGACAAGAAATCCCCTGGGCAGAGAGCAGATCCTCAGTAACTCACTGTCTACACGATACTGGGTGGAGTTTCCAACAAATTCTCATCTGTGGAGGAGACAAGATGCATGACCTTGCTAGTGATGCAGCTATCTCCCAAAATCAGACCTCTGTCTCCCTGGCACCATGTTTCACTTAGGAAGTGTTGCAGTTTATGAGATTGTTCACAGCTCTTTGAGCTGCAACACATTGTTGATACCCAACCTGTTGACAATATCCTCGATTTTTTGAGGAGCAGAGACTCCTGTGTATGGCATCATGTGGAGCAGGAGGGAGTTTCGGGAGCACTGCAGACATCTCTCACCAGTCAGGTGCTCTTCTTACTCAAAAAAAATGGTGGGATGTGAACTAGCTTCCATTAAAAAATAACATAAGCATTTTAGCACAGTAATGCTCCCCCCCCTTCCCCCCCTACATGTCTTTGTACCTTCAGGGATCATTTTTTCTGAATTGTGCTAATGGAACTTGATTGCTATCAGATGTCCCTTCGCAGAGTTGCTTCAGGGATGAGGAAGATAGAGACTGAACCTGCTGGGGTGGCTGTTGCACGCTGGCCTATTCTTCTCTTGCTACCAGGCAGTCAGGGATGGTTGGTGCATCCGCTTGATGTCTGCTGAGCCGTAAGTCTTCTCATCTTTTTTCCCCCATATAAATGCCTTCAGATGCAGTCTGACAGCAGGTTACACTGTGAAGATTTTTCTACTCTCTAGTTCTACACCATCAAGACATGCCTAAATTATCCTACAGGCTGCACCTTCAGAGAAGCCTGTGTTACTTACACATCTCTGGTTTTGGCTGACGATTTCTACACCGTTACTAGCTAGGCCGCTTCTCTGGAGAGTCCACCTTTCCCATCTGACAGAGATGCAGGCAGACAGAACTTCAGTTCTGTGCTACCTAAAAAACCCGAGATGATAACCCCCTACAGAGCGTACAAGGACTCACTGTGTGCTCTGGTTTGCCTTGGGGCTGGTTTGCTTTATAGAGCTGGACCAGTTTCTTGTGAGTCAGATTCTGTTATATGCAAGCTACTGTGGTGCCTTTAATTCAGTTTAAGAGTGGATGAGATAGGTTCCTTCCCCCTTCACAGTTATTGCCTTGTTATTAACTCTGTTTGTTAATGTGTACCCTGGTAGAAGCAAACAGCTACAAGCATGCCCCAGGGCCTGGTGCAGTAAACGTCCATGGTGTGTTTTTCTCTCTTGATTGTGCAGGAGTCATCATTGCATTATAAACTTATCTCTGCAGCTTCCCAAGACTGATTCTTGCCTGTGGGAAAGCTTCATGTGTGAAAAGTGTCAGGCCTGGCTTTCTGTGGGAGAGGCTGGACCGTTACGCCCCTGAGCTGAAAGATGACTGCTTCTTTTTCTGCACTGGGACTGATATGAGGCTGCAGACAGCAATAGATCAGAGCTGTGTTGGGCCCCAGTTTAATGCTGGCCCTAAGTAAGGCTCTGCAGTAGTCTATAAATTTCCCTTGGAAGTCAAAACTTCATTAGAGAAAATATGGTGGTGAATAAGTGAGTCCCATGAACAACAGGAAATATTCTCTGCAGTTGTGGCAGCTAATTCTAGTTTGTGGGAAATACACAGCATTTGTGTGAGCTTTTGAGTACTGGTTTTATTCCCATGATTCTTTTGGCTGATCTAACATTTTGACATTGAATTAAACCATTTCACCTCCCAGGGAGCAAACATCATCACCACAGGACCTTCTCTGGTGCTGTTTGCATTTCCTGTTGCACTGGTATTGCTCAGCTATGAAAAACCAGAATCACTGTTTTAACAAGGCAATGGTTGTTAGAAAAGAGTGGTTTCCCAAGGGATCATAGGTGGAAAGTTGCTCTATTGGTAGAATGCAACAAGTTGCAGTGGTACCTCCCTAAAACACATGTGTAGGCTTTGGACTTCCTGGCATTAAAAAAAAATTGAAAGGACTATACCTATGTGTGACTGCCTGTATGTATTTGTGCTTTTCTTGCAAAGGACAAAAAGAAAAGAAAGGAATGCTTCCTTTTCTCAGCAATTAATATTGTTTGTGTGCATTATGGTTGTTTTCTGAGGCTTTTGTGTATGGTCTTTTACTGTTAATGGGCTGGTCCTGTGTAAAATTCCTTTGGAGGATACTCCTGAGGAGGCAGCTGCAATTAAAACCCAGAAGACTGTGTCACAGTCCTTCTTTGATATCTCCTTTGACTTGTGTTATCTTTGAATTACATCCTCAGTGCTGTCACTCTGTCAGAGTTAGGATCAACCTTGCTTATGTATTTGCTCATGAAAGGTTTAGTATAGCACTAACCTAGTTTGGAATCTGAGGGTTTTCGTCTCACTTCCTTGGAGTGTATTAAAATGGATTATCTTGCTAATGTTATCTTGGCAATAAAAAATGCCTGTAAACACAAAGTTTTGTGTCTCTGAAGTCTTTGGGTTTAACAAAATAGATGAATATCATTGTCTCTCTGCTTCTGCAGTCTATCAGTATCTTTATGCCCAAATCTTTGCTCAGTCTTCAGCTGGACAAAGCAGACAAGTAAGAATTTGAAGTGAGTAAGAACACATCAGGACTCCTGAGTTTAGCTGAGGCTGCATATAAAAATAATAGTGTTTTAGAAAATTAAAAGCCTGTGTCCTGCATCTGCTGAGCAAGGGGTTTCATGCTCATGTTTTTTTCCTGTACGCTGGCTGATTCACAGAATGGGATGCATTCTGACTCCTGCTAAATAAGCAGCTGGAGGGCTGTTGTCTCTGTGCAGGGCCACGGGCTTGTTCCCTTTCTGTTTTCAGGCACTCTGCCCATTCCCCCTCCTTTGTAAAGGCCTTGTGGGAGGATGAGCACACATACATCATAGCGTTGGTGCTAGCTGAGGCTGAGCTCAACAAATTGCTTCTGTCCCATTTGCCCAGAGGTGGTCACTTAATAATGAATACCTGCTATTTATACCTTTTGGTAAAGTGCTCTGAATCACTGTCAGGCTGACTGGGACTTTGTGCGGCCAGCGATCATTCACCTATCACTGGCATTCAGCCATTTTAGTGCGATAAAATGTAAGCTATGTACAAAACTGGCAATCCAAACCAGCTCAGGTCAGATTTGTTTGCTGCTGTAACCTCCTAGACATAGGTAAAGTACCAGTATTGTTTTCTCTGCATTCAAGAGCAGAAGACAGCCATGGAATGAAGGCTGAATACTGAAACATTTATCATTCTTGTGCCTTTTGTAAAGAAACTCACCAGCCAAGAGCAATTGGGTGGCTTGGGTTCTAAGCAGACTCTGTGTCTTGCTTTATCTGCTGGAGCTGAACAGTTCAAAAAGGAGGAGGAGTAAAAAAATTACCATGTTTAGTCTAAGCAAAACAATAAATCTGTTCTTTTGAAATATGATTCTGCTTTATCTGGTTTTACATTGGCTTGGAAGGGGAGGCACACAGTGTTTTCCTGTTGCCTTCCTGTTTCTGGCAGTGCAGGACCTGCTCTAAAGCCACTGAAAGTTCCTCTAACCAGTAATTGTTTGGATCTGGCTAATAAGAAACTCTGCTCTCAGCAATATGGAAAGTAATGAGAAATAAATGAAGGTCACATGTTTAAAGAGCCCTTTCCAAATCATTTAGTGTTTCTAGTTGATAGAGTGTGTTGTGTTTCTTACTCCTAAGTGTAGAAGATGCTTGCGTCACCTGTGGGATGCTAAGTGCCTTGGCTCCTTCCAGGGCTTTTTATTCAGATCTCTTTCCAAGCCTGGCAGGACAGGTGAACCCCCTGTGGAAGGAGAATTGCAAGTGTTCTCTTTGTTGTGTGAGCGATGCATAACCCTCTGCCTTCAGCCCTGAAAGCGTTTGCTGTTCTTCACTTTCTTAGGGTGGTGGTTTCCTTTTTGTTAGCAGGTGCTTAAAGGAGCAGCTGGAGTCTCCTAACTGTGGCCTGTTGTTTCCAGCTTTCTTTTCTTTTCCTAAACTTCAAACAAAGGATAAGTGTGTGATAGGGAGATCAGGCATTTGGGTGCTTGGTAGGAGGAGAGTGTCCTCAAGGTCCGTTTATAAACATAGGAGCTAAAGCCTCTGAAGACCATTCAGGGCATTAAATCTGTCTCTGCTAAATCATCCTCTGGAACAGCGTCTTTTTCCACTGCCTATATAGGGAACCCACAGAGACCAGCCTGAATTACCGCAGCTGAAATTAGACGCTGCAGAAGGTGGCATGAATATACCCCTGCAATTTCAGCTCGTACTCACCCACTTGAAGGCTTCCAGTTTTCCCATTAATGGAGCCACTCAGCTCGCCTAAGCAAAAAAAAGCCGACTCTGTGGACAACACTGTATTAAGCATCAGTCTTTATTGCACCAAATAGCTTTTTTAAATCCTCACCCTGGGAAGCTGTTGACACATGTTCGAGTCACTCTACCACCTTCTCCCAATAAATGCATGTGTAATTGTATTTGTGTATACTAGTTACGTGTTGCTGAGGAAGTTTTGGCATGCTGATATATGCCTGCCTGCCAGCCACAGCCTGTGGCGTCATGGCCGTATATGGAAGTTCACCTGTGAAGGTATTCAGCATTTCCCTTTGGATTTGTTTGAGGTCTAAACCAAGCAGCTTAGAAGAGGGTAAGTGAAGCTGCTGTGTGCCTGGGACAGGGGCAGTCCCTGGTAATGGAAATTGTGGCCTCCTGTTTGAAGCCTAGCTCCCATAACCCTGAATGCTATAAAGGATGTTTCTTCCTGCCATGCCTTCTCTAGAACAAGATGTTCTCTGTGGAGTGGTATGTTTTGAGAGGCCAAGTCTGGCATGTCCCATCCAGCACTGGAGGTAGCACTGGATAGCTTGAACATAAAGTAAGCCACAAAAATTGTCTGGAGGCTGGCCAGAGGCAGGTGGGAACAGGCTGAGGAGGTAGAGGTCCGTTTGGTCTGGAGCTGTGGCTATGTAGATTCAGTGTCTAAAATCCTTTGTGGGAAGAGAATGATGTGGAGGGAGTCATTGGCTGCAGTTAAGTAGGGGGGCTCCTTAAGGCAGGTGTAGGGAAGGTTGAAAGGACACATTTCAGCATAATTAGAGGCTTTTCTGAAATAAAGATAAAGCTTGATATGCAAAGTGTGAATTTCATGTTGCATTACACCCCCTGGAGTAGGCTTTTATCTTACATTTGCATCAGGATGTTAGGCAATATACCACCACCTGCGATTTACTTTGACTGTGGTGACTGTTAATTCTCATATTGTGGATTGAAGCCGTGTTGTAGAAAGGTTTCCTGGCTGTTATTTGGTCATTAGGTTGAAAAGGTCTGTGTACCTTGAAAAAGGTTGCAACAAACATGATGAAAGAGTGTAGAAAGCTAAATGATACTGAGAAGGTAGTTTAGGGTCTTTTCTTTATTCATCCACCTATTAAAGAATAACAGGGCACATAAGGACACAGAAGAGTGGTACACTGAAGGCAGACAGGAATTTTCTTTGCCTTAAATGTGACAGGATCCTGAAAGATCAGGCATTTAATAGCCCCCAGTTGTGATCACTGCAATATCAGTGATAAATACATAAAATTCAAGACTATTGAACAGGTTTCAGACCAATTTTACTGAAAGAAAATTGAAAGAAAAATCTGTCTGTGGCCACCTATGTTGTAGCTGTCTGCCACAGCGTCTTCTGTGCTGTCCTCCAAAACACATTCCAGCTAGCACAGCCGGAGACTGTGGACTGTTTGGACTGCCAGTTTTATCACGTGTAATACTCACTGTGCTCCTGCGATGGTCTTTGATCATCTGTTTATACTGAACACAGCAACAGTCTGCGGGAAGACACCTGGAATTCTGAAACCTACCTGAATGATTGCTGAATGCTTCCAGTGTGCATCAGTTATTTCTTCAAGTGGACCCATATTGTACTCTACATAGAGACACTTGGCTTGGCATTGAGTGGAAAGGTTCAGACCTTGAGCAGTCTTGTACAACTCCTGCCTAAACCAGCCCAGTGATGGGACTGTTAACCTGGTTGATATTATCCCAGCGAGTTTGAAGCAGCTGCTTCTGCTTTATGAGACATATAAATGCTTTACAAGACATAGAAGTTCCCAACAGATGCTGCTGTACATCTGCACAGGCAGCTCCTGGTTGCCTCCCAACTGAGGTTGCTTACAGGCAGCTTGGCCCTACCAGCTGTGTGCTCACATCTGTACAGATCTGTGCCCAGTAATAAACATTGTGCTTCTGCAGTCTTGATGAGATTTAGTGAGCCAGGAAGCTCTGCACCACACAGGCACCCCAAACTGCTTGCTGGCAGCTGAGACCCAGGCCTGAGCCCTCTAAGGATGTCTATGTATGGCCATCAGCTCTCTTTACTAGCACAGAGAGGTAATTTCATGTGTCACGGTACCAATCAAGGCAGGAGAGAGGTGAACGGTCTGAGATTCAAATACCTCATCTCCTTGTCCCGGAAAGTGAAATTCTCAGGTCAATGTGAGGCACACACAGCTCTCAGAGGACATTCTTAGAGGTAAAAGTGCTGTGCTTGTCAGTTGTTGAACTTCTAAGCTGTTCATTCCTGCCCTTTCCTCCTACCCTAAGTGAAATGTTTGCTGGCGCTGACCAGGCATTCATTTGTTGGCATGTTAATATGCATGCGTACGATCATCCAGTTGCTACAATTACTCTGTGGGAATCTTGTTTTTAATCTCTACTGCTCTCCAACACTAGCACGGGATAATGTATCATGTTCCCTAGTTGCCAGTGACACACAGGATACAGGTAATCAATACAGCTGGTAACACATAAAGTCAACAACAATCATAATTACAACTGATTTTCCTTTCACTGAAAAACATCATCTTCTAATCTGCATAATCTCAGCCTCAGCTGTACAATGCATTAAAACAATCATGTGCTTCCCCTTGCTAAATAGAATCCTGTTACTTTGCCTAAGAACATCTTTTTAATAGCTCAAAGGTTAGGTTTATTATGGGAACCTTAAACGAGTTCATACTCCAGCTCAGTTGCTATCAATCAGTGCACTTCCACCCAAATCAAGAGAGATCTGTCGGTTTGCATCACTCAGGTTGTGATTGCAGTATTTTGTGTAGGGAAATGTGTGTGTGCATCATCTTTTGAATTCAAGGTGGAGCAAACAACTCCCTGCTAAGAAACCTGATCTTCCATGTTCCAGCTTCTCTTCTGCATTATTTAAGTCACAACTGAAAGCACTCCGAGTCAGTAGAGGCTGCGAAAAAATGGATGGGCTGCCATTCAATTTTCACTATTAAAACCCCCCCATATTTTGGAAGGATTTTGCATTACAAATAGCCCCTCTGATCCCAGAGGAGCTACTCACTGTATAACATTACTCGACCTTACTGTTGTATATTCTAGCCCAGAATAACATGTCTCCCTGGTGAGCACAGGAGGGGGCTTGGGAGCCTGAACTTCAGTGTTGTAGCCAAAAGTCACAGTGATGAGACATTAAGTGCATGCAAATCGGTATATTCCAAATTACAGCACGGATTGCTGAGAAACTGTTGTTACATCTCTGTTCTTCTCTCTCCCTGCCCACAGAATAGCAGCAGTAATACTAGAGATGGCAAGGAGCAGTCACGAATTAACACAAATTGTAAAGTTTGTCAGTGCTTTAAAGTTCTTCAGTGGGTGGTGCTAAATAAAGTACACCTTGGTCAGTGTCTGTAGAGGACACATGAAAGTCTGAAGCCACTCCTCTGGCTGTGGGATTTCCAGCAATGGTTCTTTCTCATGGAGAGGACCAGCCATCCCTCAGAAAAGGCAGTGGAAATGGAAGGGAATGGAGGTGGAAGCTGTGTTATGCGCTCACACAGTAATGCAGAGCTTTAACCCTCAGAGTCTGTTTTGTAGCCACTGTGGCTCATTATATCTTTCTTCCAAAACTGGGTGTAAAAGAAACCCCACTATCGCTGTCGTGGCCTTTGTTCTTTTAAATTAAAATATTTTATTTTCCTCTGGAGATAGCAGTGAATCTGTTGCTTTTCCAAGAGTATTTCTGCTACCTAGAGCCATATTCTATCCTTAGTTATGGTCTGGATCTCTTCTAGGCAGTGATCATCTTTCCTGTTGAGCAGAAAGTTTCTTAGAGAGCAGCCAGGAAAGAATCCTCTTTGCCTCTTCAAGCACACAGTGCTGGAGCTGCTACTGTAGTTTGTCATACATTACAATACTGTCAGCACTGGCTTTTCTCACATCACAAGGGTTTTTGAAGCCAAGTGAAGGCAGAGCCACTGAGCACTCGGAATCCTCCAGCATCCCCATCAGCACTTGGCAGCAGTCTGCTCCACGAATGGAGCTCTGCCTCTCTGCCCAATTGAAGCAATGCGTGCCCACAACCTCTGGACGTCAAGGAAGCATGGCTCTGCTGTTATAGCATCAAACTTCATACTGCTGCCTACTAACTCTTTTCTCTGCTGCTGAGATTTACCATTCAGCTTCAGTGTTTTTCTCCTTAACCAGGCTTTTGTTCCTGCTTCTCACAAGGAAGCCCTGTTCTGCAAAACAGGAGTCAGCATAGCTCAACTTTGTTGTAGCTTCTGATTGCTGAGGGAGACTTGCAGGTCTCCTTGTGCCTGCTAGGGAGAGCTGCTGAAAGAAACCTCCTTCGCAGGGTCTTTCACAGAACGACATCCCCTCCCAGCATCCCAGCCCTGGTCAAGCAAGGCACCGCTGTGGAAGCTGAAACTTCAAAACCTGAGCAGGATGAGTAATATGTAACTTGTGGAGAAGGCTGGAGCCGACGTGATTGTTCCAGAGCCAGCCTCTATTCTTAGAAGAGTGGTGAAAGTCATAACTTAAAAATAAGATCCAGTGCAGTGCTAGCAAAGAGTCATATATTCGTGGTATTCCTGTGAGTAAATCCCTCTGCACGAATTGGCTTGACTTCAAGCTCAGAAACACACCATCAAAATAAGGCCCAGCTCTGGAGTGTTCAAAGTACTGATGTGAATGGGAGAGAATGACACATGGCACTTGCCACAGCAGGTGCTCTCAGCGGAGTGGGCAGCCCCTTCCCTTCCTTCCCCCCAAAACCTATGCCTGTAGTTTATTCAGTATTACAGGTCAAATGAGAGTTTTTCAAGGGCATCTGCAGGAATTAGTGTCATGGTTTAACTAAGTACCACACAGCTGCTCGCTCCCCCCTCTTCTAATGGGGTGGAGAGGAGAACTGGGGGAAAAGAGTAAAACTCATGGGTTAATATAAGAACAGTTTAATAATTACAGTATAATACTAATAATAATGGAAAGGGAGATAACGAGGAGAGATAAAACTAAGAAGGAAGAAAACCACTAAACTAAAAAACAGCAGTGATGCACAATACAATTGCTCACCACCCTCTGACCGATACCCAGCCTGACCCGAGCAGCAATCAGCCCCTTCTGGGTGACTCCCCCCGAGTTTATATCCTGGGCATGATGTCTGTGGTATGGAACACCCCTTTGGATAGTCTGGGTCAGGTGTCCTGTCTCTGCTTCCTCCTGGCTTCTTGTGCCCCTCCTCACTGGCAGAGCATGAGACTGAAAAATCCTTGATCAGGGTAAGTGCTACTGAGCAAAAACTGAAACATCAGTGTGTTATCAG
The DNA here is from genome assembly GCA_028858755.1 of Ara ararauna. NCBI lineage: Eukaryota > Metazoa > Chordata > Aves > Psittaciformes > Psittacidae > Ara > Ara ararauna. Next base: position 11,205,465 of record CM054379.1, read on the forward strand.
CATTGCATTGTTCTCAGACTGAAGCCAAAACACAGCACTGCACCAGCTACTAGGAAGAAAATTAACTCCATCCCAGCCAAAAGCAGGACAGTTAGCCAATAAAAGTGGTGAAATCCAATATATGCATTCCCCTTTCTGAAAATCTCCCGCAGGCACTTATTGCTCTTATGTTCTGCTGTCTGGGGGGGACTAGATGTTGCCTTTATACCATGCACGGCCATTTCTGGTTTGCATTTAGGTCACCTAATGCAGTGTTTTAGCTCGGAATCTCTAGATGTCTTAAGACACCCCCTTTCAGGGTCATGTATAGTAAGCAAAAGGCCAATTTCAGGCTGTTTTGAGCAGGGATGGCCACAGGTCCATGCTCATGGGTTAGAGCTAGGGTGAACTTGGGGGGAGCATCTGGTTCATAGTAATTTTATCAGGAAAACCCCACAGAACTAGCTGTATTCAAATTCTGTTCACCTGCTGCTTCAGTGCTCTTTGGATTTTGAGGTTTCCCTCAGAAACCCCACTCATTTTTCACAGCTACAACTGGATGTAGGACACAGTCCTTTCCCATTTGGGTCATGCAGAATTTAATTGAAAGAAGCTGAGACCTTAAAGTTTCCTCCTGCACTTAGGTCAGTATGAACTTTAGTTAGGGTCAGGCCAACAATTAAAACACTGGGTCTCATAGTAACATGTCTCTGGAGCTGATCCGGTGGTTTTACACCATGTAGCCCTCACCCATGAATTCAGCGGAATGAACTGAAGCGCGTGTGTGAGTTGCACTGCTGACAGGCTGGTTTATCCTCTGCAAAAGCCATCAGCAATCTGTGTCTCATGGCCTGGCCGTAAGGTCTGAGTCGTGCCTGTTAACTCCAGAGGCTTACACTGCCCAGTGATGTCAGCTGGAGTCTTGCATGAGTAAGCAAGCTATTCTTTCCGCTAATGATATTTGATCTGTGTAGTGCATTTAAACTGTAAAGGAGTTTTACACAACCTGCTACCAAAGCTCCACATCTCATTCTGAAGTTTCACACTATGATTTTATGAGGGAAAGAGCTACATCTGAAAAACAGTCAGGAGATAAAAGAAGGCAGAAGTTAAAGCAGTCAAGAGGGTGTGTAATCAGCATTAATAATTCAGATAAAAGACAGAACAACCTGGTGAAGATTTCAGAGTTTATTGTTATTAAACTTTCATTATGAAATTGGCACAACACATAAGAGTAGATCTGTGGTGAGTGATACATATTACTGTTATTGCCCAGTCGTTTTGTGCACATCCCCACTTTTTAAAATCAGAAGGTGATGAATGTAAGACATTTCATCAGCTAACTGTGAAACTGCTGTGCTTTCTGTTGACTATCAAATGTATAATGCAGACAGAAATAGTCCTCTGTTCATACTTAAAAATAATCTCAGTTTTAGAGTATGCCCCAGCTGAAAATAGCTGGAGAGGGAGAGCTCGAAATAACCCTTTTCTTATGGACCTATTTCCAGGAAAGTCAATGGGGGTTTTGCCATGGATTTTAAAAGCAGCAGGATGTAGTTATTTGTTGACAGACAGATGGAGAGGCCGTGCAACAGAAGCTAGGGAGGACCTGTGGCAAAGCAGGAGTTTATTATTTTGATCTTGCACATGCTGCTGAATCTCCTTGTTATAGTAATTGTGTATGTGCATAACAGCAGTGATTGCTGGGAGGAGCTGGGAGGGTGTATCAAAGCCAGATAAAGCGTCTGCAGCTCATTTTTTCTCCCCGTTTGGGTTGGCTTTGGTTCTAGCCCCACACACCACTCACTGCACAGTGAATTTTTCCTCTAAGCTTTCTGATCCATGTGAGAAAATCAGAACAATTCCCACGATCACAGAAAATCTCCCCAGGTCACTCACTGTGCCTAGTGAGTGTTGGTGTAACTTTTCTTCCTCACATCTGTGCTTATCACAAGGAGCGTTTAGCGTTGCCCTCAGCCTGACTTGTTCCTCAGACTCATATCAATTCCAGGGATGCTGGGAGGTTGCTTAGAGCTGCCACTAACTGTGGTTCTGCAGTTTCCTGCAGGGAAAGGTCACTGTAAGCAGCCTCAGTGCAGAAAGCAGAGCTGTAGATTTCTGTGGGGAGCACGTCTCATAGATGGAAAGCAAGATGAGCCCCGTATCAGATATGCTGCAGGGAAAAATATATCTTAGAAGCATGGCTACTCCTAAATTTTCCTATTACTTACTTGGGAGCCTCTCTTAAAGAAGGCGAGTAGGAACATGAACTCATTCATGCCTTCCAAACTTGTAAGCAACACTGGTTTTTGCTGTGTGTCCTCTTGTGGGGTTGCAGAAGGTGGCAAATGCCCATCCCCAGGAAACTGTCATGCAGCTCCACAGCCTGTGTTCTTGGTTGGCTCTGAAATGCCCACTACCTCCCTCTGAGCTCATACTCCCTTAGGACTACAGCACATCATGCTACTACCAAGCTTGGGAGTGCCGTGGCTATTCTGTTCTTGTTTCCTCCACTGTGAATAGTTCTAAATCCCAGAAGATAAAAATCTCGGTGCTGCTCCCTCCCATTAAAATCTCAGGGCTTCAGTCTCAGCCTCACAGCAGGAGAGTGACAGGGGCGGAAAGCTGGCACAGCAGAATGGTGAATCAAGCTCTCCCTTTGGTTTTCAGGCTGTTTACTCAAAACAGCCCTTGAGAAAGATGCTATGCCTCAAGCAGATGTCACATTCAACCGGTTTAGCAATAATACGCCTATTTCTTCTCAAGCTAGTCAAGGAGGAGAGAAAGAATATAATGTGTGTTAGTGCAAGTTCACATAGACAACATATGAATATTTAGCACAAAATGTTCTTTCAAGGTGGGGCAACCGTTCCTAATTGTGACACCAAAAGAAGGTATTTTGTAACATTTTTAACAACTTGCCTGTGAAAAAGTGTTTCTGTGAAGTATGTTTAGACTCAGGCTACCTCACATGACACTGAAGTATTTCAAGGCTCTTTCTGAGTGGGCAATAACCTCCCTCCCCCCTTTTTTAATTAAATCAGCTTTATCACAGTCCGTTCCAAACACAGCTCAAGAATTTGGTCAGGGTTTTTTGGTTGTCGCTTTTTCCTCTTTGGAAAAAATAAAGCTTTGCCAAGTTGAGTGATTCCACTCCACATGGATTTTACCCATTCAAGGCTTTTTCATTTCAGAATGAGTTTTCCTCATTCAGAGGAAACCACGGAAATACACAGCTAATAAATTCTATGATAAGATTTCAGAAGTCGGTTCACACACTCACTTAGTCCTGAAGAACTGCAGCTTACGAGAAGCTCACAGACTACTTGTCCCTACTGAAAAACATAAGGAAAATCTGGCCCAATTTGGAAACAGTCTTATTTCAGGTCTAGTAGGGTTTATATCCACAATATCTGAATAATTCCTGAATTGTGGAGACAAAAAAAATCAGAGATAAATTTTGCAGCACAGTCTCCCATCTTAAACATAAAATCACAGAATCCCAGACTGGTTTGGGTTGGAAGGGACCTTAAGGCTCATCCAGTTCCAACCCCCTGCCACAAGCAGGGATACCTTCCACTAGACCAGGTTGCTCCAAGCCCTGTCCAACCTGGCCTTGAACACTGCCAGGGATGGGGCAGCCACAGCTTCTCTGGGCACCCTGTGCCAGCGCCTCAGCACCCTCACAGGGAAGAATTAACATTTGGCTCAAGGTCCAACTGAACAGAAACAGGCCTCAGTTTCCTCTGATTTACACTGCACATGGAAGTTGTTCAGCAGTTGCTTCTGAACAGAATCTGCCAGTATAAGCCAAGCATGCAGGGAACAGCCTTTGGTTACACAGACATTATCCTTCTTTCATTTGCCATAGCCTGGTACTGCCCAAAAGAAAAGTCAAAAGGCTTCCAAACTGGTGTTAGACAAACAGACATGGAAGCTTTAACTGTGACTTTCTGCCCTTTCCTGAGCTCTCAGCCAAACCGCAACCTCTCAGAAGAGGGTCCACAGCCCTTCTTGCCTTGAAGCCTGCCTCAAAAACCACAACGGGGCAGAACCAGGTGGTGGGCACCGTGGTGGGTGGAGTTATGCAAAGGCAAAACCAAAATCGGGTTCAAAAAAGCATTTTCCCTAGACAGAAATCTACTGGAGCAGGAACAAACAGGAGTGCCCAGCGCAGTGAGTGGGAACAGGGGCAAGGCAGTATCCCTGAACCCTTGCTCCTGACAGAGACACCACTAACAGTGGTGCATGGAGTTCATCTTGGCATACCTGGTGAAGGCACTGTGCTGTGCCGAGCCCATGCAAGGATAGCAAAAGTCTGAGGGCTGTGTTAACCTACCAGGAATCCCAAGTAGCTGAAAACTGAAGTCAGACCAATTAATTGCTTTTTCTGGGGTACAGTAAAGGCAAGGAGGGGATATCTCTATTGGTGTGCTGTCAGGGAGATAGATCCTGTTTGGTTTTGTGCTCCTGAAGGGTCATGGTGCTACTTACTCTCCCCAGCCTCCTACTTCTGGCGCACTGGACTAGCAGGACGGCCCCAAGCAATGGCACTACATCATCAAACCTGGCTTTACATCTGTAGGTGGAGCAAACACTATGCAGGGAGGGTGCTAAATATCTCTCCAATCAGTAATCCATCTTCTGCCTGCATCTGCTTTGGAACCATAGAGCATTTCCAAGCTGGAGACAAATCCAAACACCTCATGTAGAAGCACCTTTCCCTTGGATTTTTATTATCACCATTATCATAATTTTTAAGAATATATCTTGTACCGAAACACTGTCAGCATTCTTTATACAATGGAAAAATGACACAGTCCTCATGTATCATGTAAAAGAGTAAAAACAGAGCAAGACAGGAACATTTCGTATTCAATCTGGAGTACAAATAGGATCTGATGTACAACTTAAAGCCACACACCAGATAAAAAGATCATCTGGAAAATGACAGGTTCTCAATTTGGAAAAAGGAAGGAAAAGTCAGGGAATGTCAATGTTAAGGCTAAAATTTGATTTTTAACTTGTATTTCGTAGACAGCAGCCTGATTCTCAACTCAACTGCAGCAGCAACAACACCCCCCTGGCTTTGCAAAGAGATTTGCACTTGCATGAAATAAGAACCAGGCTTCTGTGCTCAGAGGACTCTGATTGACCTCAACAGGCTTTGGACTAGAGCCACAGTTGGAATTTCAGCTTGCAGTCTAAGGCTTCTTAACTGCAGGCCATATTAGCGCAAAATGAGGCTTTGCAACTGGCATGCTACCCTTAACTTTGGGTATTCCAGTTCTGGTTGCTTTAAACCACAGCTTTATTGCAGGTTTAACATAGTTCTCTTTGTGAGAGTCTTCTCTCTTTTTTTCTTTAAATACAGTGCTACAAAGGATGTTTTTGTATTCTGTGTCTTAGAAAGTCCCTATATTACATGTTTTCAAAATCGTCTCAATATACGTTTCTATCATGATTATAACTACTCAGAAAGACCAGTGACAGTCTGTTGTGAGCAGCCAAGGAAAAAAGTGTATTTAGTCCTAAAGATGTCAAGAAAAGTGGCTGTGTTCATTTATAGTGTAGCGCAATGACTGTGTTTATACAGCTATACCTACTATTTAAAAAGCTACTTGAAAAGTTATTATTCATGTGCAGTAGCTGATTTTCAAGCATTAATAACTTGGCTGTCTAGACAAGTTTTAATTGTCATATCAAAGGCCAAATAGGTTCTCAAACAAGTGCAGAAAATCTCCCATCTCCCTTGGAAAGAGGCTGGTACTCTTCCTCAACTAAGAGGCTGCCAAATTGAACTTTTTCTCAGGTTACACAAGCACGGTTCCAACTTCAAATTTGCTGGTTTTTATATGGATTGACTTGAACTCAAACCTATCCTGTGCAGCAAAGTTAGTAACCCCTGAAAAGCAGTTTTGAGTGAATATGCAAAAACTTCCCCCCACCCGCACCAACTACCATGCCCACACCTTCCCAGCGCCTAGAGGGCTCCATTAAAATGTAACTAAATGCTCGACAGGAAACAGGATTTTTCAAGAATGATATGTAAAGTTTACCCAAAGAACCTAAAAGACATTTTGTACATTCAAAATGTTTACACTTTTGCTTGATTCTTAACCATCAGTAAGGTTGTTCATTTTTACTAATAATACATACAATGAGTATAAATAAATAAACTACAGATAAGCTTTAAAAATTGTATTAACAATACGTTGTGCAAAAACTCGTAACGATCTACATTCTATGCAAATACCCTGACTAAAATACACAGGCAGTGTCCTCATACCCTCATTCCGTTTTTGCACAGTCCTTGGGACAAGTCTGCTGCTGGCAGCAATCAGCAAAACTCCATGCAAGCCATGGAGGTGATGCTGGCTTAGACCAGCAGAAGAGCTGACGCCCAGGCATGTGCAAAAATCCCATAGAAATCAGTGGGAATTGTGCTTGACTAAGGACTAGACAGTTTGATTGTACCCCGTTAAAGTGAGTGGGAGTTTTGCCATTGATTTCCATGGAACCAGGCTCAGGCCCCAGGTAAGGACGTCAGCACGTGGCCCTGTGTTGTGCTACACTACTCCACTTCAGTGCAGAAACAATATTTGCAAAAGAAAAACTTTCTGTTGTTGTCACTGCTGTTCAGTAACCGGTTTTAGCACTGCTTTCTGTGAGATTTGAGACAAGAGTGCAAGTCTTTCTGAATCCATTCCAATTTGATTATCCAGTATAGGTAGGCTATTTTGATCCAAGAAAAACGGCTCAATGTCTATTAACCAACAGTGTTCTTCATTAGGATAAACAACAGCCCGGTTCATCGGCACAGGAGTGAAGAACTGCATGCGGAAAAGGAACGGGGCAGCCTTCCTACCATAGCTGTGTCCAGAGCCGGCTGTCACTTCTCCAAACGGACGATGGCACCTGAGCCGATTTGGAATCTGCAGTCCTCACAAGCTCAGCCAAGTTTTGTAAGCTGAAGATCTCCATTTATCTTTATCGTGTCAATTGCTGACAGTGTTTCAATACGGTGGTAAAAATCAAAGAGCTGATGTCCATCCACAAATATTCTAAAACGGGGATGCTCACAAAGTATCTCAACCTGTGAAAAATAAAATGATGAAGCACGTTGTTCACAGTGTAACTGGGAAGCTATTTCACAGAATACAAAGAGCTCTCTGTTAGCCTTTAAGTAGTGCTGGTGCAGTTACGCATTTTGCTAACTATGTGCCATGTAACAGCAGGGCTGAGACCAGTTTGTCTCCATGACACCAGTTACACTATGATGGATCTGCTCTTACTTCACAAGGACATCAGAATCACAGAACAGTTTGTGTGGGAAGGAACCTTAAATCTCATCCAGTTCCAACCCCCGGCCATAGGCAGGGACACCTTCCACTAGACCAGGTTGCTCCAAGCCCCATCCAACCTGGCCTTGAACACTGCCATGGATGGAGCAGCTACAGCTTCTCTGGGCACTCTGTACTGGAGCCTCACCACCCTCATTGTGAAGAATTTCTTCCTAATATCTAATCTAAATGGAACCCAGCCCCACTGGCATCAGGGAGGTTTTGCCTCTTAGAATAATGCCAGAAACACAAACTGATTATTACAGGGGGAAGAAACTGCATCTCTAATACAAATCTAGCATTCCTTGCTACAGAATGTTTTTTGCTGTGGAATGAGGGGGCAGTTCCCTCTGCAATGCTTTCCATGTTTATGTTAATTTACCAGAAGGGAGTGAACACGAGAATGGGGATAGCTTTGCCCTCCCCTCCAACACATTCTCACAGAGACGCTGAGAAACTAAGAAGCCTTCACTATTATGGCTGCAGTCAGCCCAGGACACTCTGTTGGACTAGACTCCATATTGGAGCTGCAGTGATGATGGATGGCTTGAATTCAGCTAGACAGTTCGCATGAGGCACAAACAGGATCAGGGAGGGACACAGCTCATCCCTCCTCCCTAAAGCCCTGCAGAAATACTCTGGAAAAGCAACAATGCCTGGAGCTGAACAAGCTTGGACAGGTTGGGAGATTCTTGATGTTAGGGGTGGCTTAAGAGTGTGCCCTGTAGTTAAGCTTTGCTGAAGGTGCCCCAGCAGGAAGCAGGGATATGAGGGCGCAGAACGTGCACTTCTCCTACAGGCCCTTGGAGACCTCCAGGTCCAGAAAGGTTAAGAAGAAAACCTGCAGTGAAACCACGTGTAAGTCCTGGGTCATTTCAAGAGGCCAGTAGCCTGGAGTGAAGTGCTGCTTCCAGGCACTTGACTCTGCTGCTATTACAGCGTATAAAAATGGTAACAGGGGCAGTGACAAACTGTCTAAGCCAAAGCCAGACTGGCTTAGGGCACTTTGCACTGGGAGAAGTGGCAGCAGACAGTGCAGGAGAGCTTAAACTCCTGGGGACCTGGTAGTGCACCATGTAGCAGAGAAGCATCCGTGCTGCTGCCTGTCTCCTGTGTCACTGCAGCAGGCACATCCTGCCTTAGGCCTTGTTATGTAAAAGATATGGTTAGCCTCAAGACTGCTTGTGATCCGTTTTTCCAGATCACCCTGGGCCACACCAGAATGATAATTGGACTAGATCACAAGTAATTGGCAAGAACACTTAGTCTCATTTATTCACTGAGAGGGAAACCATCAAAGGTACAAAGTCAATTGGAAGCCTAAATTCCATTTATGCAGTTGGGAAAAAAAGGAGGAAATAAAAGAGAACAACCCCCTTGCCATAGTATCTCATGGCAAAGTGCAGTATTGCTGTCCTCCAATGTCAGCTGTCACTAGTTTTGGGGACACCCAAAACCCATGCTCTGGGTAATTTGTCTGCCTTGTTTGAGGGCCCAGCCACCACCTACTGCAGCAGGGTAGGAAAACCCTCTCAGCCAGAGCAGGACCAAGCCTCCAAGCTCTTTCAAGTGTATTTCCCACACACACCAAAGGGTGTTGCCAGTTCTGATGGGAGTTTGTAGAAGCAAGTAGAGCGCAACCAATTTGCAGCAAAACCAGTCATAAGCACCCTCTCATCTTGGGAAGATGGTTAGTTTTTGGGGCTGGGGGAGATTACCCTGGGGGCAAGAAGGATTAAAAAGGTTTGGCATCTCGCCAGAGCACTGGCATTTGGCAGAGGGGCCAGTGAGGTTTTGCAAGAGGGGTGGGGAGGAGGAAGAGGGTTTTTCTGGGTCAGCAGCATGCAGAAGACATGCAGCCTTTTTTCTCAGTGTAGTGAAGCCACTGAGAGAGAAGCGGCCCTCTGCAGCTGCATACTTTGTTAGTCCTGATTTGCAAAGACATCTTCAAGAAACCATAAACACTACAGATGGGAATTCGCTTCTAGGTCAACCCAGTCCATCCACAGCACCACAGCATTTCCATGTACACTGTTTTCAAGTGGCTACAGGCTTAGATTCGACAGGAGATTTAATCCCAGGGTTCAGAAAAGAATACCACTATTGCTTAGCTGCTTAATCTGCTAACACGAAGGGCTACGGTCAACCTCAGCGTAACACCCCTGGAGACAAAGGATGAACAAGCTCCTTATTAGCCACACTAAACTGCAAACACTGTCCATTAAGAGAACCATCAAAACATACAGCACTCTCAGAGAGTATTTACATTCTCCACTAATAACTTGTAATGTATTAATAATATAGAGGGACTTCTTAATTTACAGCTATAAAACTAAGCTGAGGAAGTGCACTTCATCACAAACAATTACAACCCGCGACTTGTCATAGCACCCTGGTGAGGTGTTCATAGCCCCATATGAACCGCCTACAGCTGTACGCAGCAGCGGGACCTCCACATTACTTCTGATCGATACAAACAACCCTGCAACCGGTGTCTTGACCCCAGGTGTGAGCTACACTGTGATTTCACCAGGGGCAAGCCAGGTTCTGCTGCGACTGATCAAATTGCACTTTATCAGATAGGGTGCATGCCGCTGTCATCCTGTACTCACCCTAAAAGGCTGGTCCGGTATAAAAGGAAAGTAAGGAATAGACGATTGCTCCTCTCCCCATTCTCCAGCTACGCAAGAGTTTCTGACAAACTGCCTGTCTGTAAACACAGCTTTCAGTTCAATGGCTACATCTGCAGGAGGATCTTCCGACTCCCCGCAAGTCAGACTGATGCCAAAGCTGCAACACAAACAGACCAGCTCTCATTCAGCCAGAAGCAAGGAAAGAAGCCCCAAATGCCACCAGTCTCATTTCTCAGCTTATTAAAACCAGTATAGCAGCACAGGATGGGGTGGCCGCTCATTCAGGGAATGCTCCAAAAGCTCAGCAGGGACAAGAACATGGTTACAGCATACAAAATATGTGTGTGCATGTGCGCTGTGCATATACATGCACTTATATATGCTGTATATGTTCCTTTACTCCCAAGTGAAATGTAAGGAAACGGGATCCCTTCAAGAAATGCCCCCTCTATGGGTCAAAGGAGAAATCAGCATGCTATATTTAAAATGATCAAAATAATCCCTTTCCAGAAAGGAGGGATCCGTGCGTGTGTGTGTCTGTATTTGTGTGCCCGTGTGTGGGCTCCCTCCCGCCTCGTCCCCTCCCCGGGCCCAGCAGCCCTGCCCGGGTGTTACCTCTCGGGGTTGAGATCCACTATGCCCATAACTAAGATCTTCTTTCCCGGCCTCATTCCTCCTTTGATGTGCCCACAGAAGGGGACGATCTGGAAAGGACAGCGGGAAGGGTCAACTCGGCATCAGCATCGGGGTGGGACTGAAGGGGTTAAAACCCCCACAAAACCCCATATAACCCCCCCAAATGAAGGCGCTTTACCAGGCGAGGGAAGTACACATCAGCTTGCACCGGGGATCCCAGGGAGTTGTTTAAATGCCCGTCCTCTATTTTCTGCAGGTAAAAAGGAGAGCGCTGAGCCAGGGGCGTGCGGAGCCCTTCCCGCTGCCGCCGCCCCGCCGGTGCCCACCGAGGGGTCCCTGCGCTGCCCTACCCTGTCCCTCCCGATCGCCCCCAGCCCCGTCCCGGAGCCCCGTCCCGGAGCCCCGCGGAGGGGCACAGCGGCACTCACCAACGCGTCCCGCTCAGCCACGGTCCCCGCCATCTTGTGGAAGCGGCGGCGCTGGGGCCGGGGCGGAGGGGGACCGGCGGGGGCGGGGGGAGGGAGGGAGGGAAGGAAGGAGGATGGGGAGGGAGGCGGCTGTGCGGCACCCGCGGCGGCTGAGGGGCAGCGGCGGAGCCGGAGCGCGGCCGGTGCAGAAGTAGGAAGGCGAGGAGGAGGGGGAGGAGGAGAAAAGCGAGGAGGAGGAGAAGGAGGAGGGGAGGTGACCGGCTCTGCCTCGCCCGGCGGGGAGCCCAGCCCCTGGCCCGGGGGGAGCCGAGCCTACCCGGGCAGGGCGGGTGTTGCGGCCGCTCCGTGAGCTCCGCAGCCTGCCCTGCGGCGGGGCCCGGCTGCAAGGGCTGCAGGGCACGGCGCGGAGCGGTCCTGAGGGGGTTGGTGGTGGGCCCGGTGGAGGGCCTAGCAGGGCCCGGGGACCCCTTCGGGGGACCTGCGGGCGGTGAGTGCCTGCAGAGGGGCCACGGGAGTCCCGCGCCCCTTAGTTTCAGGGTGAACCTTTATTTCTGAGCAGGGACACCCCGGCCGGGAGGCCGAGGGGTGAGTAACGAGGTGAATACCCCATCCCTCGCAGTGTTCACGGCCAGGTTGGACGGGGCTTGGAGCAACCTGGTCTAGTGGAAGGTGTCCATGCCCGTGCAGGGGGTTTGGAACTGGGTGAGCTTTAAGGTCCCTTCAGCCCAAACCATTCTGTGATTCTAACTAGCTTCTGCAGAAGCGGAGAGGCGGCTCCATCACTGTGCTTCCTGGTGTGGACCGTCGGGGGGGTCTTTGGTGGGGGCACATGTACTGCTGGAGGGTGGCATGGCTGGTCACAGCGGGTGGACGCTGGGCCAACGGCAGCCTCTTGGCCAAGTCAGGCAGCAGCTCCTTTGAAACCCTCCCGCCAGCCTTCTAATGAGCCACAGTAATTGCATAAGTCGGGCGGCTGTCAATGGCTTGTTACAGAGCGGGAGCTCCTGATTTGCATTCATTGTCCGTAGTTACGCAACGCGGCGCTGCCTGTGGGTGTCCCGCTCTGCTGAGCAGCTCCGACCGAGGCCACAAGCCCTGCTCGCGGGTGCTGTGCAATGCCAGGAATCCTTCGCCTTCGCCACAGCAGGAGTGACTTGTCCTGGCAAGCATGCCGTAATGATCCTGTTGATGATGAGTTTAGGGTCAGGGGGTTTGAAGCTGAGGAAGGCTTTCTTCCTCACCACTGGATTTGGTGGCGTGGACATCTCTTTAGCACCGTGACACAGCGACTTGGCCTGCTTTCTGCGAGACCTCATGCGGGGCACTTGGCTTTTCGGGGCTCTTGCTGTGCATTGGGCTGGGTTGATGAATGGCACTATCCTTCCTCTTCAGAGGCTCTGCGAGGATTAATTAAATTGGGTAAAGTGGAGTGGAGGAAGCTAAGTCACTGCAATATTTAGGGTTTCGGTATGATGGTGTGTGTCAGTTGGGAAATGCTTGCAATCAGTAGGTGATGCCATTTGAGAAATCAAGAGTAAATAGATTATGCAAGCGTTCAGATGCTTGGTTACTTTTTCAGCCATGCCCACTAATTTGGTGATGTTTTCTTCTCTGGATGCCCAGCTGGAGATGGCTCATAGAGGCTTCTGTTTGTGCATACAGCTCTGCTGGAAGTCACGTACTGAAGTTGTGGCTTCTTTGGTTGTACCAGCACAGTTGGCATCCGTGTCGCACAGGTCTCAGCATGGGAAAGCCACTGGATGGACTGTTTCCTTCATGCCAAAACATTGGGTATCAGCCATCACCACATGGCAAAAACACCTTTCTCAAACACTGCCAGGAGGCTGAATTTGTAAACAGTGCAGTAATACTAAACCATCTCACCTCGCGTTGGAACAGTTGGGTTTTGAGTGGTAAGTTGAGTCTGTTCACAAGTTCACCACAGAGATGAACTGGAGTTGATGGCTTTGTCAGCTCCCTTTTGCTCACTTCACCAATGTTGATGCCAGCTGCCTTATGCTTATTTTTAGTGCTGGCCTAAGAGGACAGAAATTGCCCTAAGCTTTTTATTTAGTGGTAAAGCGTTACATGATGCCCAGAGAGCTCCTTTCAGAACACCTCGTCTTTCCCTCTGCTGTACACTTTATTGTGTAAGATTAAATTTATTGGACATAAAATCAGGCCAGCTAGTTGTTTGTGCCAGAGCATGAATTCTTGTGAGGAGAGAGGCCATCATTATGTCTGTATTTTGTGGCTGGTTTTAATTGAAGTTTTTAATTTCAGAGTAATTGGGGAGCAAGACTTGGCCATTTGGCTCGCTGCTTTGCCTTGTGTTTGTCTTTTTTGGCATGTTTTCTGGGAACTAGCACAAATGCAGCATTTGTTTTGTTGGTCTTAGAAAGATTGACTGGATCAACCTGCAATATGAAGTTACAACGGGTAGGGCATTCCCATGGTTTTAAGGCACTGGTGGTCTGTGCCTTTCTGTTTCTGTGCCAAGTTCTCCTGCTGCCCCATAAAAACCCAAGAGGACGCTGAAAAATTCCGTTTGTACCACAGACAAGGTGAGGCAGGCAGAGCAGGAGCTTTGCCTCTGTGTGATGCTGTCCTGCCTGTGTGATGGCTGCTTCTGTGGTTTCTCCTAGGGAGACGTTCTCCAGCAGAAGAGGACTCTGCACTGCCCACTGGTCTGTGGAGCAAGGTTGTGTTTCTGGGCAGCACCATGCCTCCGACCCACAAAGCAGTTTCCTCGAGACCCCGCTTCCCAGCAGGTTCCTGTCTGCAAAGGGCTGTAGGGCATGTGCCACCATCTAAGCTCCTGCAGTTGTTCTTCTGCAAATGAGAGAGGTCTGAGACAAATCTGTTCCCTCACCCATGCAGTCCTTGTTAAATCACCTGCACAAAAAGGCTCCATTTGGTATTTGTACCAGCCTTCTCGACAGAGGAGCCCTTGAAGTTTTGTTCTTAAGGGCCTGAGCTTGCAGGCTCTGTGATAGTAGATGGGGCTACTGCCAGAGAAGCTGTGGCTGCCCCATCCCTGGCAGCGTTCAAGGCCAGGTTGGACGGGGCTTGGAGCAACCTGGTCTAGTGGAAGGTATGGCTGCCCATGGCAGCGGGTTGGAACTGGATGAGCCTTAAGGTCCTTTCCAACTCACACTGTTCTTCAATTCTATGATTGATAAGTGTTTGTAAGCTCCGCTGAAATAACGCTGAGGTACAAGTTACTGAACTTGACTGATTGACCAGGTACAACAAACCTTGTGGATATGTATTGTCCTTCCATTTCTGGGTTTATATAGCTCTTTGCTCAGTGGGAGCCTGGGACTCTGGAAATACTGAGAATGGTATAATGATTAAAAAGAAGTGGCATGATGTGAACACCATATGGGAGCAGTTAATGACATGCCCAGCCCAGCCAGCAAAGCCATTGCTGAGAACTGGCAAACCCAGAACTTCATCTTAATCCCATCACCTTGTATCTTGCAACCACTCCCTTTGATGATTTTAAAAGGTGTATCTAATTCTTAGCTGGCCTTCACCAGAAAGGAATGCAGCACGATCGCAATTTTGGTGTGGTATAATTACCCTGCCTTTCTTGCCCCATTACTACTGACACTATCCTCCTCACGCCTGGGTTTATAGGCTGACTTGTACAACCTCTCTGGTTTGTTTTGCTTTTCTAATGACGTTGGTGAGAAGATGGGAGGTGTTTGCTGGTTTCGTGGAAGCTTCCTTTGGTTTCTGGGTGGCAAGGCACCAAAGTCCTGGGTTTTGTGAGAGTCGGAAAAAGCTGAGTAATACAGTAAAGGAGAAAGTCTGGGAATAAGTTTGATGCAGTGGTTGGAGCCAAGTGTATGCAGTTTGTAGGAATTCCCCCTTTTCAGAATGACAGCAGTAAAACTGCGCTCCTGCTAAACAATTATATGGGTTGGGTGGGTTTTTTTTGACCTTTGTATTGCCATTGCAAGTCCTCAGGCAGAGGTCTGGGAGACCAAACCCAACCTTCCATAAATTTGCCCTGGGTGGGTGCCCCAGGCAGGGTTTGGCAGAGGACATATCACAAGGGGCTGCGCAGCAGAGCAGGAGGTGGACTTGCTGGCTTGCCATGTGGCTTTGGAGTGTCTCAAGGACAGGTTCCCCTGGTCTTGCATAGCGACTCTAAAGTGTGGGGCGCTGTGTACCTGTGGAAATGTTCATAAACCTGCCTCCACACTCACCTGTGGGAAGGACAGACGACAGTTACTGGTATAGACCATGTGGAGAAAGTGTTCAGCACGCTTGTGCGCTTTCGCAGGCTACTGCTGTCACAGCTTTGTAGATGGAGAAGGGAATCCAGCACCAGGAGCAGCACTCCCCTCTTGACGTTTATTTCATGTGGCTTCCTTGCTTCTTGTTGCTTCCTGAGTTATTCTTGGCTGAGTCTTACCCTTAAGGTGTCAAGCTCTGGCTGTGTATGAATCCAGTGGAGAAGTCAGTTTTCTGGGGCTCTCGGTAACACTGATTGTCTGAACTGGTGTTTAAAGTGATGATCATGGTAAGTGAGTCATTTGGTTGCACACAGCTGCTGCATTGTCCAGTGCACAGCACATGCGTGTCAGAAGTACTTGTCTTGCAGATCGTTTACTGAAATCAGCACTAGGAACCAAGGGCATGTACATAAAGGCATGTCAGATAAGGCAGTACTTGCTGGTTGAAGGCTGTTTGCTTTCAGGATCTTTCAACTCTTCCAGTGCTTTCTACAGAGGTTCAATGTCCAAATGCGTTAGAGGCTGGTCTTTCCTGCTGTATATTATTTGGGGCTTCTTTGGTATTATCATATCTCAACAATTTATCATGAATCTCATAATGTTGTTTTTTTGTCTTTCAGTTTCAGTTTTGAGGTCTTTGTCATTTCACAAGTGCATGGATTTTATTTTATTCAGGTGTATTTTTTATTCTTAAGAGACAGTTTCTAGAAATTTGAGAATTTGGCAATTTCCTAACACCTGAAGTCCAACAGCAAATGAAAAGGACAGTTGAGTGCATATGTTTAAAAAATTCCTGATTTTCAGTCAGTCCTCATGATTTTAAAGATGGAAATTTATGTCCATGATGCATCATACCTGCATCACATCTACAAGTGGATGTGGAAAACAGCTCCTAAAGGGCTTTTACCCGTAAGTATCACCATGTCAAAAAGCAATTTTTCTACATACATTTTAGATTATTACTGATGCTCTTTTTCCTCTTTCTCCCTCTCCTCTAACAAGGTGGCCTTTCCATCCAGTGCATCCAAAGATGCATCCAAAGATGCATTTGTAGTTCTCATCTCAGTGGTCCAGGGAGACCTGCAGACATAAGGTTGGACTGACTATGAATGCTCCAGGCACAAGCATGGGGAATGCAGGGAAAGCCACACACCCCCCTGGCCAGCGCACCTCTTTGCTAAGCAGGTGGCAACGCTGCATTGCTGCTGATTGGAAACCCCAGCCACTGCTTCTGCATAAAGTACTGCTGACAGAGAAGCGAAGACCATTGCTCTTGAGCATTGTAAAGCAGGACCAAACACAGGACAAGGCAGTGAAAACTGCTGGGATGTCCAGTTCCCCACTGCTACAGGAACTGATCGTGCGATCTCATTTTTAGGAATTATTCTTCTCCCTCTTAAAACTCTCTTGACCTTCACTAGGCCACAGCAGCACTTCAGGCTGGTCTAGGTTCAGCCAGTCCTGCTGGAGCTAGCAAGACAAGCCTTCAGACATTCCAGGCCCTGGAGACCTGGGCAGAGAGCTGGAACACCTTAGTGCAAGGGGATCTGTAAGGATCAGGTGGCAGAGGATGAGATTCGAGAACAGTTAAGCAAAGTGGAGATGCACAGGTCCCCTTGATGGGGTGCTGAGGGAACTGGCAGATGGCCTTGTGAGGCCACTTCAACTGGGAGATGTGCGTGAGGACTCAAAGAAAGCAAGCACCACATGGGCTGATGAGCAGTGCAGTGGACAGAAAAGTGGTTGAGCATCTGAGTCCAGAGCGGGGTGACCAGTGGCACCAAGTCTAGTTGGAGGCCAGGAACCAGTGGTGAAGCCCAAGGCAAGGGGCACTACCAGTAGATGGAGGGAGGAGTCCCTCTGAAGTATCCACTTCATGCTCCTCATTAACAGGCTCTACAAGGACTGGATGGCATCCAAGCAGAAGACCACCAGGAGAAGGTGAAAGGGCTGAAAGCATAAGCATGGGCAGCAGCCTGCCTGTTGAGCAGGAGCCATGACCACTGGCTGAGAGCCCCTGGAAATCTGTGCAACATGGCCATTGGCTTCCCTGCCTTGGGCAAGTGTGGGGACAGCTGAAGACAACACATACTTGGTAAATGTTGTGTTCTTGTTCCCTCAGGGTGACCAAGAAGTTGGCTGTGGCTAATCTCCTCACCCAAAAAGTGAGCTGCAGCGGCAGCCAGAGTGCTGAGGCTTTCATGCATCCCAGTCTGCTACAGGGAATACACATGCTGTGACGCTGGAGCAAGGAAGAACACTCTCACTGTCAGCTCAGGAGCTGTTTTGCTCATGCATGCTCAGGTTGCAAGGTATGAGTTACAGATTGGCAGTAATGAATTAGAGAACTCATGATTTTAAACCTTATTAATTAAGTAGTGAATTAGTGTATTGACATGTTTTACCAGTCTGTACCAAGGAGATTGTGCCCTTGGTTTCCTCTTGATTTTGTTTTTTTTTCCTTATGATCTCATAGAACATAGGTGTAGAATATGTTGTCCTGTAAATGTGAGATATCCAAACAGACCATGACACTTCTCAGTCCAGACGAGGCTTCCTCATGGTCTGCAGGACAGGGTTGGGGCTGTTTGCTATTTTGAGAAGCTCCACAAGAATACATTCTTCATCTGCTAGTTAAAAGACCTGCATTAGTATTTCTTTTTTTTTCATAGTGCTTTTGGCAAATGAAGCAAGGAGCATAGGAATCACATCTTTACATTTTAATTGCCAGCCCTAGCAGAGCAAATTCTGCAGTCAATCATTTTTGCACAAAGTGCTGTTTTGCTGGACATCACTGTTTGGTCCACAGTGGTGTGCTGTTTGGTGCATTAAGAGCAGAGTCAACATCTGACTGAGTACCAAACAGCTGCAGATACCACAGAAGACTGACAACTGCGTTTTGTCTTCCAGTAGTGCTTTTGGAACATCCCAGCTTCAGTTGGCACATCTGCCCAGGCAGGGAAAGAGGCCATTCCTGCGAAAAGATGGAAACTGCTCTGTGTGCACATCGGTTTCAGGTTCTGTATTCTCTTACTCAGGACTTGTTGCAGTTTGAACTCATCTTCCCATCTGGATCCTCCATCAGTGACACGTTACTCTGACAGGTATCTGTTGTGCATGACAGCAGTTCAGAGCTGAATAATTTATTTTGGAAGCGGGTTTGACACATAACTTAGAAAATGGAAGAAAACAGGAACACTGCAGCAGTGAACTGTGTGGTGAACAAATACATTCTGCCCTACAGTTTCTAAACATTGCACTTTGCCATCCATTGTTTCAAAATTGATTTCTCCCATTATTACCCTCAAAAGAAAAACCTGATCCAAAAAGCTTTTTATTTTTCCAGGGTGGTTCATTGATTTCCATTTGTAATAATAAAGGTGAATAAACAAACGGAAAACACCCACAATGATATATTACCTAGTATTTAAAACAGAGAGAATGCTCATATGTGCCACAGCACACTTCATTTGTGAACATCAAAGTGTCTCATAGAGGTCATAATCCTAATTTCAAAGATGAGGAAACAAAGGTGCTGAGAGGGAAAGTGGCTTAACAGGTCAGTGGCAAAGCGGGGCTGGAGTCTCCTGAGCCTGTACTGCAGGCAAGATGAGGGAATAGAGGAGAACCAACCTGTCCTCACCTAATGAGGACAGCCCAGATCCCAAGTGTAATGAAAGCACAGCAACGCTGCAGGGAGAACAGCAAATCATGCCACAAGCAATGGAGTCAATGAAGCTTGGTGTCCTTGGGTTTTGTATCTAAAGGGTGATCCAAGGGTGTCTGATGTTGGCCTTTGATGGTGCAATCATGGGGTACCACTGTGGCCTTTTCTTCACCAAGGGTGCTTGTGTAAGCTTGAACCCATTACCCTTGTCCTGTCACTACAGTCCCTGATGAAAAGTCCCTCTCCAGCTGTAGATCTTAACACTTTTTTTCTGTGTAACAGTGCTCTGAAACTGGATAAAGGGTGGTACAACAAGGATGCTCACACTCTTGATTCAGTAGCCACTGTTTTTTAACCTTATGGAAAAATGTTTCCCAAGGGGAGACGCAGAATTGAACTTCCAACTCTGCAGCTGCATCTTTGAGCCCTGAGAGACTCACTGTGAAGTAAGACTCATGCAGGTTATTCATCTGATGAATAACTTGAGTGAGAAGACTTTTTATGCCTGCAGCCGTACTGCTTTAGGTCATGGTCCTGTCATATCTTGTTACCTGGGGGAGGGGGGTGTTGAATGGGAATTACGGTGTGAAACTCTGAAGCAGTGAGTTTCAAGCTTTCTTGATTTGTGAGCTCTGAAAGTACTTGGCTGGGAGCTGTTCAGCTTTGGTGGCAATTTGAAACCTAGTGATAAAGAGGTTGGTTTTCTTAGCTTTAATGGACTTACTAAAGGTACGCTGTGGATGCCACAGGTCTGCTGGCCAAAAACTGAAAACAAGTGCTCCAAAGAACACTCCTGGTATTTCAGGAATGCTTCTCATGGCTTAGAAGAGAGCATCTTTCTCTCTGAGGACTAGAAGACAGCTGTTCCATGAGTGTAGAGTTTAATGGCATGATGTGGCCATGACTTAACTGAAGATCTTAGTTTTTCATAAAGAGATTTGCCCCTGAAAGGTAGACACAGTCTGGGGCTTGTCCTACTCATCTTTTGGGAAGCAACAAAATCAACGGGAGGCAGGACCCAAGATCCTGGCTTTGTCTATAGAAAAGCATCCTTGCTCTAGTTGTGCATGTGTGAAGACATCTGTCTGGGCTCACCCCTCGTGCCTATACATGTGCAGGGTGCTATTGGACGTGCGGTCCTTGGGACATCAGCTCTTGATGCTCTCAGGGAACAGATCCTGTCTACCTTGGTCACAAGCTGTGCTGTACAACTGGTAGTTACTATTCATGATAACCGCTTTGACATGGCTTGCAGTGTAACCTTTGGATTCATAGTGCATCCCTGTCTGCTTTCTGCTTCATCAGACGAGAGTTATGAAAGGGGGATAGTAGGGGTAAGTTGTGTAGCTTTGACATTCAGCCTCTTTGACCTTCAAATGCTTTTTCTTGATGCAGTCCATGTTATCCATCAATTAAAATGACACAGCATAGTGTTCTTAGCAGACAGGAGGGCCGAGAGAGTTTTTGTAATAAACCCTTCTAGATCATCAAGTGAAATGTGCTATATAAAAGCCTGCAGACTCTTTGCCTTGTGTTTCTCTTCTGTGGTGTCTGCAAGCAGACCTGAATACATTTGCTGCTCAGATTATTAATCTCAGATGTAAGATATCAACGGAACAGATTTTTGTTCTTTATGTTTTAAATATTACAGTGTGTTGTATCATGCAGTCTATGATAATGCTGTTTACCATCTCTGTTATTAGAGCATCTCTTCATACTTTTGTTGTTACAGGTCCCAAAGGCACTGTTTATGGGCAGACCTCAAAGACCTAGTAGTGCTTCAGTTTTCCAGATAGGAAAGCTGAGGCAAATTTTCCAAGCAAGAACTCTGAGCCCATGGTGTAGAAACCAGGTCTCCTACCTCACATATGCTTTCTCTCCAAGCACTGAGAAATTGTGCTTTCAAAAGCACCGGAGACTATAAATTACAGGACCTCAACACAGAGTTTGCAAGGGAAAGTAGGTTTGCTAAACAGACTTTTTTCTCACTGCACATGCTGTGGGTAACAATTCCACTGGGTGCTGCAGCATGGCGATATCCCCATGTGCCTGGTTACTCTTGGCAAGGTGATTTATCTAAAGGGGGAACCCCTCACCCATTAGCAGTGGATCCTATTCTACTGTTGGTTATTGAATGTTTTACATTCACAGGTGCTTCAGTAATATTCTCTGAATACTGAGCATTTTTGCTGGTTACCAATATGTTCCTTGGACTAGCAAGACTTTACAGGCTGCTATTCTTTGGAGAACATACACAAATGGTGGTGGAGAGGGGTTACCTGAGGATCCTTCTTCTTCACAACTTACCAGGAGAATATCCTCTTCACCAGTCTAGGTGGTCATGGTCCCCTGTCTTTTCTGTTTCATGAGCCTAATATTCTTCACTGCCCACTGATTTGATGTCAAGACAAGGCCAGAAATATTTCCCCACTCCAGTCAAGGTGGGTGCTTTGGAAGAATGTGTTGGCTTGATCTCTGTTAGACTGACGATGGCATTTCCAGGTCTTCCTTGCCTTTGGTGAGTGTCCTGGTCCCCTTGGTTGATGCACTGAACCTTGGCATGACAATGCGAGAGGAAAAGCAAAGAACAATCCTATTTCATATCCACGTACCAGTGGGATTCAAAATCCACCTAAAGGAGGCAGGGGACCCATCTCTGAGCTTTATTTATTGGCCATTTTAGATGTTATTTATAATTACCTAGCAATTATGGATATTCATATTGGAGGTGTAGGTGAGTAGCTGGGGTTTGGGCACTTCACTGCTGGAGCCAGACACCAGGAAGGGAAGTGTAGGAGTTGCTGTCACCACACCTAAACCCTTTGTCAATCTGGGGCCAGAGTACCCAAGGTGGGTAATTGTTATTGATGGATCAGCTGCCTTGTTTGTCCACTGGATAAATAAAGCAGATTTTCCAGCTGTTTCCTCCTCCAAGTCTCTCCCAGCTCCTTTCAACTTCCCCACATCACTCCCTAATCTTCCCATCTTTTCTCTGTGGCTTCCTCCTGCAGTTTCAGCTCTGGCGGGCAACTCCCAGGGTGGCATGGGACCTTCTTCCCAGCTGAAGAAGGTTTTCCAAGGGCAACCTGAATGTCCTGAATGGTTGCCTGTACAACCCTCTTCCCCAAATCATCTGTAAAAATGGATGTTTTTGCCTTGTGTTGCAATGCTCATATTTAATTGTTAGTTAAATATCAAGGTCACCAGCCACTCCTATTCCTGAAGAAGGACTATGCCTTTTTAACAAGCAGTGCTGGAGGGCAAGGGCATTTTCCAACTAAATCATCTGCAGAAGAATTGACCTTTCCATTTGCCCTTCAAAGCTGTATTTCCCCAGAACCTGTGACGTGAATAGCAAGTGAGTGTCCTGCTAGGTGGCTGGTCCTGAGGTGCCCATGTTTCCTGCCACTTGTTTCAATAACTGAAATGATTTCAGCATCTTTATAAAAAACAATTCAGACAATCCATCAGGATTCCAAAAGCAGAAATGCAGTGTGATGGAACACACCAAAACCCATTTCGAAAGTAGTACACTAGTTAAATGGACAGACCCTGCGGACACTCTGGGTCAATATACAATAATGGCAGTACTGTATGAAGCATTTGTTTCATCAGAGCAGCTCTATCACATTGATTTGTGCCAGAGAATAGCTGGGTAGCTTTTAAATGTGTAAGTTCACTTCCTAACCTGGCAGACTTTACAGCACAAAAGTTTCAGTGAGATATTGGGGCGTGTTTCATCCATGTGTTCTGCAGGGATATGTATCTGGTGTTCTTTGCCAAAGGTACAGCTCTATTAGAAATGTTTTCTCCAGAAGAGCTTTACTTGAGGAAGGAGTTGTTTTAAGGACAGTTTTATGCCATTCAAATGTTGAAGTCTTTGCATAGCAAAGCTATATGTGGTTATTAATAAAAATACATGGTTTTGCATGGTTCTGGGAATCAGTATAAATTATGCTAGCAAGAACATGATTATTGTTTATATGTTGGGGAAATCAGTACTGTCGTTGAATATAATTCTAAACAAAATAGAGTTTTCATTCACAGGTCACCAAACTGAAATATGTACTCACCATCACCATACTGACAAAGGACAATTGTGAGGGGTCAAGTGAACTGGAGTCAGACTCATCTCGCCACTTTCAGCTAACCAGCTACAGCACCAACTGGAGACTATAAAGGACTTTTGGATGGGATGGACTGTGGTCTAGTATAATCGATTTCTATCTGCTGGGTTATAGATGAGCACAGATCTGCCACTTACAGTGTCAGTATCCAGTATCAGCTAGCTAAACCCTGTGTTTGATCCCCGAGATCTTCAGTAGGCCTCTAGGTTGCCTGTGTCGCTTTCCACTCACCTGGGCACAGAACCCACTGCGGGTATATGGCACCAGTCCCTGCTCAGCCTGTCTTAATTAAAACCAGATTTATTATTTGATAGGTACTGACAGAATATAACCTTTGACTCTTGGCCTGAGAATGTTTCCCTGTAAACACATGGCAAGCAGAAAATACTCTAGAAAAGGTTTTCCTTGAAAAGTTTGTGATTCCCTTCCCCTTCAGATGTAGCATCACTGTTGGTAGATGTGGGCTCTGGTTACAGAATAGATCTGCAAGGCTAAGGCAGTGTGGAAAGCCTGCAAGGTTAAAACATGAAACCAACGGAGGGAACAGACCTGACCACTTCATTTCAGCCCTTATTTCTCCCTCCGTGCTTAGCACTGTACACATACACCGTGCAGGAAGGCAGCACTGCCTGGGGAGGTGTAGCATCCACACAGGCAGGACAAGGGGTGGGGGACAGCCTAATTTTCCAGCCTTGGAAACAGATTTCGCCAGCTGACGTCCTGACTCACATGAGGGTGGTGGGGATGTCGGCAGAGGCGGTAATTAAACAAACCCCTGGCATTCCAGCCAGAGGCACAGTCGTGTCCTGCTTCATCAGGAGCAGAGCTGGTCTGACACAGCAGAAGCTTACGTAACCAGGCCAGATTCTTATTTTCAGAGCAACAGTTTGAGGAGCACTGTATGCCCAGGAATTCTCAGGATTTATAATCTGGGGAAGGAGCGTGCTTCTGTCCCCATCTGTCTCACACCTCCTTAGGTGGCATGTGTGCCAGGGATGGGGACTAGTCTTCCACCTAACTGCGCAGGGCTTGCGTTCCCTCTGTTTTGTATTGGGATAGCAGAGGTTTGCCCTGGCATGCAAGGCATTTTCTACGAGGCTCGTCTACAGCCGCAGTCACATTTCAGAAGCGTTCTGGCACGTTGTCCTGCTGGCAGCCAGCGATTGCAGTAGCAGCTTCTTGGGCTGAAATGTTTTTGTTGCAACGCATTAGCCCATCTCTGTTGTTGCACCAGCTTTTCCTTCCCCCCTCGTCTGGTTTGGCCATATCAAAAGGTGTGAACTCTTTTCAAAGGATCTTTAATCTTGCTCAACATTTGGAGTGGGCCTGAATGAACACTTGTGGGAAAACTGAATGGGAAGTGTGATTCTTGTGTTATTATGCTGGCTGACAGAATTGTTCTGGCATCTTGCAGATGTGGTATTACAATAGGAATAATGCAGCAATACACTTAACAATAGCATGGTGCCTGCAAACCAAGATTGTTTGTAGTGGAAGAATCACACTGACATGCATACCAACCCCTGATGTGTTCATTGCCTGAATGTGCTTTTCTTGTGGACACACTCACCCTGTGGTTTCCTGGAGAACTGAGGCTTAAAACTGATAGAAATTTTCTGTCATCACCTGAATAACACTTAAAACTGTGGGATAATTAAGGTCAAATGCTTTAATTCATTGGTTCCCGTTCCAGGTAAAACCATTCATTTGAGCAGAATAAGGACAATAGATGATTACCTGTGAGTTCATCAGATGTGAATCTAGGGTGTAAAGCAAAATAAACATCGCATGGAACTTCTGCCCTGTTTCTTCCCACTTGCTTGTTAGACTGTCCATCTGTTTTGGAAGACTTACTAGTTCAAGTCTTTAAAATCATGGACTACACATGAAGAGCAAGTATGATATGCACATGGAGACCAAGGTCTTAGTATAGACTCATAGAATCATAGAACAGTTAAAGTTGGAAAGGACCTGAAGATCATCTAGTTCCAACCCCCCTGCCATGGGCAGGGACACCTCCCACTAAACCATGGCACCCAAGGCTCTGTCCAACCCGGCCTTGAACACTGCCAGTGATGGAGCATTCACAACTTCCCTGGGCAACCCATTCCAGTGCCTCACCATCCCTACAGTAAAGAATTTCTTCCTCATATCCAATCTAAACTTCCCCTGTTTAAGTTTGAAGCAGGGGTGGGAAAAGCAATGTGTTGGCATCCTTGGTGAGGAATGAAGTGAGCTAGAGAGTAGTAAGCTGGGGGATGGAGGGGATATGCATGGTTTGGGAATCACTGCCCAAGTTCAGAGCACTTATGCAGATAGTTGCCTGTTATTATGTATTTAAAGCCAGACCCGAAGCTGTTAAATACCTGCGCAAATGCAAAACTCATGTCACCTAAACGTGTACCTCTGTGCTTTGCTGAGTCAAAGCCTGCCCAGGGAGGTGGGTTGTGGCAAGAGGATTTCTGGGCTATAGACTTACACTGACTGAGGCCAGCAGGTCAGAGCTGTAGAAACGCAGCTATGGATGTGGAAGCCTGTAGAAGAGCAGTCTCCAGTTAACATCTTAAATCTTATTATCTCAAACCTTTTATCTTCAAATTCTCTCAGCTATTTGTTTGTTTTCCTTACACTTGTTTACATAGACCGAACCCAAAGTTCTTCTGGAAATGCTGGTATGGCTTTTAACTGCAAGAATGATTCACTGAGAATAATTAAGTCAGAGATCTCAGCACCTCTTTTCCTTGTAATCTGGTGGTGGATATTGTGTGATTTTCTTGCAAGGTTTTTCCCCCTGAATGTGCATGTTTACACTCACACCCACACAGACTCACACACATTTGCAAATGCAGACACTTCCCTCTTCTTTTGGAGCTTTTAAGTTCTGGAGCAGCACATCTGACCTGTGCAATTAACCCTTTCTGCTGTGTATTTCCTTTGTTCATCTCCAGATGCACAACAGAGCTTTTGGGGTCTGTAGGACCTGTTCTGCAGGGTTCTGTCCATACAATAACGCCCTCTAAGCTTCCAGCAGAGACCAGGCACATGCAGACTGCAGGAAAGGTCTGTGCCATGTGGTCTGTGCCTGGAGTTACCCAAACCTGGAGCCTGCTGGGTCAAACCAGGCACTTTTCTAGTGAATTAAACAGCACAGATCTGCTCCCAGGGCCCAGGGTTGTTCCCAAGCATTGTTTAATGTGTTAAATGATGTTGTTGATGTAGAGGTTTGCTCACATTTTCATATCTGTTAGCAGCAAAAGCAGCGAGTTCTGCCTCAGACTTTGTAAGCCCTCAGGAGTGTTATGTACATAGACTATTAAGCCTGGACCTTGCAGTCTGTGAAACAAGCTCATACAGAGTGGAAGCAGTTAAGATTTCCCCACTGGCCCTGTACATGAAGCCTCTCATGCGACTTGGAGTGGCTCATCACTGTAAACATCAGTAATACTTGAGCCATTTGCTTTGTAGGGCTTGCAGTTCTACTTGAAATGTAGGCACCTAAAGAGAAATCAAGGTGCTGAACACCTTTGAAGAGCAGCTTGTTCTGAAGAAGGTCATTTATGCAATGCCAGAATCCCTCTAGCCTAGTCCTTCGCACCGGTATTTCAGAAATCAAAAGCTTTTGTGATGCTTTTTAATCACCAGCACGGCGTGACAAAAAAAATCTGGTTGCTTTGCAGGGATGGTCATATCGTCACAATACTGACAGCTCCCTGGGACCTGGGCACGGGAGCTAGCAGGCTGTAGGTGAGCTGGGTTTAGCCAAACAAATGCAATGTGAGGAGCCTGCAGCAGAATGTGGAGTCTCTCTAATTACGCTCCTGCTTTTTCTGCCTTGCCTATGAAACAGAGTCACTGGAACAGGACAAGTTTTATAAATTCAGGGAGGGCCAAGATTATCATAACTCACTGGAACAACACTTGGTTCTTTGAGGGTTTTTATTCAAATGTCTCCGAGCCCTTGCCCTTCACAAAGAGAGATAAATGTAATTATCACAGTTCTAAAGTGGTGAAAACTGAGGCTTAATTAACTACTCATGGATATACAGCAAATCAGTAGCAGAGATGGGAACGGAAACCAGTTTTCCTGACTCTCATCCGTGCCCTAGTCACTGGATCCCTGTGCCATCTCTATCAGGTAGTGGGATAAAAGTCCCAGTGGGGCAAAGCTGAGGGTGGCCTGAAGAGTCCCCAGATAGCCCCATGGCAGCTGAAGTGGCTCTGGGACACACCTATTGCCTATGGTCTGGCATTTAGTGAACCCAGCCCAGCATCAGGAGCCTGCACATTGTGTGCGTGAGGGACCATTTTGTTCCTCATAGTTTTGTCTCTGTAATGGTCCTAATATTTGGTTGTGGGAAAGAATTCCTGCTGTAGCACCCAGCTGCTGTCTGCTTCTCCACCACTGCTGCTGTGCTAACCTGGGACTCCTGGCTTTATCCCAGTTGGGAAAGTCACTAGTATATGATGAAGCCACAGCGATAGACACCCTACACCATCCACTTAGGCTTCTTGCTTTCCAGCCTGTGTTGCTTTTGTTCCAACCTGCCCCTCACCATCCGTGCAGGCTTAGGCAGGACCTGAAGCCACCAAGAACTGCGCTGGGCAACTCCATGTTCCGGAAAGCGAAGCCACACGCCTGGAAGAAGAGTCTGTGCTAAGAGACAAGATAAGCCAGGCACTGATTCCTCAAAGGCAGCATTTAGCCGTTGTTCTCCCAAAAGGCTGATGATGGAGAGAGATAGCCTTAAAAAGTTCTGAACAAACAGTGCCAAAGCAGAGGAAGGGATCTCTCTTTCACCCCGCTCGCTGATCCAGGGCCAGGTATATTCAGACTCTGTTTCCTCAATGCCTACACAGCCTGAGCTCAGAGCTACGCTGAGCTGTGTTCTCCTTATGCACCACCGGTTATAACAGCTCTGGAAGTCAAGGTGCTTGCGGCATCTCCGCATGCTCTCTGGAGGTCTCTCCACCCATCTGATTTACCTTTTGTTTCCCCTACAGTTGTGATAGAATTCGTCTCAGCAAGCGAGGAGAATTCATCACTACACAAGCAACATCCCTTTCCTGTTTCAGGTCAAAACATAACCTTGAGCATCTGCAATGGATCGGACTCCTCTCCCTGCAGCTCCCTGAGCGCAGTGGTGTGTATCTGCAACCATTTATCTAACTCCAGGAAGCAAATCAGCTTAAAATGCCCAGAATGAGTTCTTTCTAACATTTACTGATGACTTACTACATTGCAGCAGTGAGGCTTCCAAACCAGGAAGCTATTACTACCCCAGGCTGAAGTAACACAATTTAGCACAGCCAGCAGGTCTCTTGCTGCTCATACCCTGGGCAATGCCTGCTTTCACTGAGAGTGGAAGTAGGTACCACTGTGGCAAGGGGTGACTCTGCTGGCTGAGAGAAACCTGTAAATAGGAATCATAGAGTTTGCTTCCGAACCAGCAGAAAACGTACTTAGCGTTTGTTCAGCTTACTACAGGGCAGTGGTGGTGTTGGTTTTATCCCACTAAAGCTTAAGGGTGAGCGAGGATGAGGCTCCAGCCAGGCACTGTGCTGCAGGAGGAACACGGCCCCTGCCCCAAAGGCAGGAGAGATGTGGGATGGGGCAAAGCGATTAGCAGGAGCACAACATGAGGGCAGAAAATACACAAGTGCTGCTGTGCAGGACATCGCAATGTGATAGAAAAGAATTGGCAGTCTGTAGCTAAGTCAGAGGAGGGCTGGAGCTGAGGCTCCCATTAGAAAGGGAGTTCTCTGAAGTCACATCTATTCTAGCAAATAAATCACAGCTGAGGCCCTTCCCTGGTGCTGAGGTCAATTGGCAAGAGGAGCTTGTGTCCGCACCATGAAACTCTCCCAGCAGTCAAAAGGTGATGCCTGGCTCTGCGTGGTCTCCTGGGAGCTTTCCCTGGCTTCTGCTAATTCCCAGGCACCTCTAGATGAGCGTCAATTCACACAGGCCAGAAACCTGCTCGGGACAGCCCTGACAACTGAACTTCAGTGCCCAGGTCCAGTATTGGTCTATGCTTGCACAGCCAAAGTCTCTGCTTGGCCTTTGCCTGGATCCCATTAACTCCTTCCTGCAGGCAGCTGCCAGCCCCTCTCATCTGCAGGCATGGGAAGAGGCACCATGAGGATGCCTGTCTTGAGAGACACATGGGTTGGGTGCACACGTCTGGGGGGGTTTCCCTGTGCAGCTCTGGCAAGGGAGGGCTTCCAAAAGTAGGAAAGAGTAGACTTGGCCAGGCCCAGCATTGAATGTAGGCTACATGTTGCAGCAGACTGATGGAGAGCAGTCATAAGAGCCCTGGAAGCCATACTGGCTGGTGTGGTAGTGTCAACAGCAAGGTAAAGTAGCCCCAACAACAGTCACTCCTCTCTGCCCATTTCACCAGCCGAAGAAGTAAGGAAAGCTTTCATGGGTTCTGCATCCCAGTAGCTTTACTCCTGACCAGATCTCAAAGACAGCAATGATCAGTTCTGCCTCTATGGCCAACAGGCCTTGAGCAGTGTCTGGTGATGCCGCTGTCCCATGCTCTCCAGGACAGAAATGTGTGTGGTGGACACTTCTCCTGTTCCTGGTTTAAATGTACTTCTGAAAATGCTGTCTTAAACTAGGTGGAGTTGAAGCGGTCATTGACATTTTGGATGCTACATACGTATACACATACATATACATATACACGTACATATGGATACATATACATATACGTATCTCCTATTTAAGATTCTCCAGTGTGATTTTACATTCATGGCTTTCAGCTCAGATGGCACTTAAAGATACCCACAGGCTGGTTTTTGCCTCAAGTGCCTAAAGAGAGAAGTGGAGGCTGCCTCCTTGTTCTGGTGGTAGCCTGATCTGTCACCCAGCTGCCTTCTTCAGAGGAGGAACCTCAAAAGAAAGGAGCTTCCAGAGCAATGTCCAGTAAAGGTGCTTGTGCGTGAAAAGCAGCCTGAGGAAGGCAGCTCTATGATCTGAAGATGCTGTGAGTGGAGGAGATCCCTTGCATCCTGCATCCCCATCTGTGCAGATGCCAACAGCTGTTAGAGGAGCCCTGGGTGTAGCACAGGTTTCACTTGCTGGATCCAGAAGCTATTCTTGGACACCACCTACTGGCATTTTCCCTGTTAACTATTCTCAGAGGTGTAGTTGTGCAGGGTGTTGTCAGCAAACCAAACCTGGAAGCAAAAAGGCAAGTTTGACCTTCCCAGACCTTCCCAGTGAATGTCCTGCTGGGTTTTCCTGGGAGAGGGGACCTGCCCTGGGGCATGGCGAAAAGCTCTGTTATGTAAAGGAAGGATTTTTATGTGGGACCAGGAAAGAGGATGCTGATGCCAGAAGAAGTGTTGAGAACGGAGGCAGCTGAAAGTAATAGGTGGGGGAAAAAAAAGGGAGGAATCAAGTGGAGGTCTTCCCTAGCACAGCTCTAAGGAGGAGGCATTCTATACTCATCAAGCACCAGCTTAGACATCCTTTCCAGACAGAGCATTCAAGTCCATGATTTTTCTTTTTTCATGAAGGTTTATGTGGCACTGAGGGAAAGAAATAAATGTTGTAAGTTTTTGGCTGCAGCATTTTATACGGGAAAGGAAGAGGAGGTACAGCTCCTATTGCTCGGCCTTTTGGTATCAACACCAAAGCCATGGTGCTGATGCTTATAATCCCTGACAGTCCCAACACCCAGACAAACAAAAAGAGAACCAAGGACCATCGCGGTTGGTTATCCTTATTTGCACAGCAAGCAAGGGCTGTGCATGCGATGGGAAGAAGTCCCCCTGCTGTGATTGCTCCACATGGAGGACACAGTCCTGCTCTTCCTCCAGCTTCATGGATGTGATCTGCTGGAGCTGTGGGGTTTCAATAGAAAACCCCCACAGGGTCCCAGGGCACCCAAGGGTCCTCATTGCTCTGAGCAGCCTCAGCTGGGGCCTTCACTCTGCAGCTTTATTTGAGCTCAGCCTTGGGCCACCTTGCAGGTGGATTTGTCTCTGGTTTTGCTGTCTGGATGGGGTCTTTAGGTATGTGTTGTAGCCCCCATCACTGACTGCAGCCTCTGCATGGACTCTACACCTGATGCACCCCTTTGTTGTGTCTGGGGCTGCTGATGGAAGTTGCTGCCAGTGCCCAGCTCTGCTTAGGTACTGCAGGATTGTGCCTGTAGGTGAGGGCACTGCCTCTGCTGGGGCCTCCTTGTCCCTCTTTGTGAGGTTGTGCTGCTCCCTGGCATAGGTAAATGCTATTGCTGTTGTTCCACTTGTTCCTGAGGGGTTTCCTCCAGGATCTTTCAATAGAAGTTCTGATTCTTACATGTATATGTATTTCTTCCCTGCTTATATTTGTCTCAGGAGCCACCTTTCTAATATTTTGTTCTAAGGAACATGTTTAGATTTAAGATCACAAGCTGATCCGTCTTCTCATATGAGGAAGATGGAGAAACCATCACCAGCCTAAGGGCTGTTGAGACTCCCTATTGCCTGCCACAGGGTCTGTGAGCTTGTTCACATCCTTGCTGTCTGCTGGGCTTCTGCTCGCAAGCTGGTTTTTGCTTTCAGATGTGTGAAGATTCAAAATCACTGTTTTTCTTCTATCTGTATTTCTCTTCTGTTCTTGGGGTGGTTTCATAGGTTTTCTAAGTGCTGTGGATGAGATGGTTTCTCTGAATCATCTCTGCAAACTGCATTGACTGATGATGAAATGTTGCTTCTGTGGCTGCCATGAAACTGTAGTTTGGAGCAGCAAGCTCCATCCTTATCCAAGGTGCAAAGATACTCGAGATAGTCTAGCTGGGAGAACGTAGCTTAACACTTGTGCTTCTGGCATTGTCTGAGCTCTTTCCCAAGCTTTTGTTTTAAGAGACCAGTGAAGTTTTGGGCCTACGTTTCACCCTCTCTATTGGTTGGGAGGGCAGAAATGTAGCTGAGTTGCTTTGGTCCTGTGCAGCCAGGGGTCTGAGTAAACCATTAGTACCTGTAGAGCTCCTGCTTGCATCTCTGGGTAGCCTCCTGTTGATGATCAGGATGGTGTAAGTAGTAGAGTCTACTGGGACTTTGAGGGGGTTGGTTTGGTTTTAAACACAAACCTCTTTTTTTATTGGACATAGAAGTTGGTCTGTGAAAGGCATATCTGACAGGTGGAGCAGCTTCAGTGTGGGGTGCATAGGGTGTGAACCCATAGTGTAATGGCTTTTAACGTTCAGAGTTTTATGAAATGATCATGATGCCTCTTACTGCATCAGAAGGGAATTCCTTGTGTTCCAACACTTCCACTTTCTGTTGCGAGGCACACTGCAGAAGGCTTTCACTGCTGAGCCATATCACCCAGGGCTCTGCTTTCAGGTGAGCCCTGCCAAGTGACAGATGTGTTCCTGGAAAACATTTACATGTCTTGAGATCATGTCTCTGGCTCAACAGCTTTCTCTGATTGGGCAAGCGCTCTTTATGGTGAGTAAAATCAAATGTTTATAGCTGACACTGATATAATGTGATCCAGCCATGACAGATAGTCCTTTCATCACAATGAATGGTGGCTCTAGTTGTTATTACTTTATTACTGTAACAGGTAGGTTTGAACTGTGCTTGCTGCAAAGGGTGATTGCATTAGGACAGAAAACACTGGCGCTGTTGTGGTTCAAAACCACTTCAGGAAAGCTGTCTTGCTTGACAGGCGTGGACTATTTTGTATCCTGTTGGGGTTTGCTCTTTTCAGTGTGTTTTTTTCTAACTTCTGAGGAGGAAATCATGTGTTCTGGTTGTCATATTGTTGGTGAGGTCTCCGAGAAAGTATCTGTGGTCAGAGCAAGTGTTTCTGTGGCTAATGCTAGCCCTGATTCTCCTCGATTCTCAGTTGCTTGCAGGTAGTTGTTCAAAGCGGGTCTTACATCTGCTGGTGTTTATATAGAGGCACGTGGTAGACTTGCAGGTTTATGCAGGGCCACGTGGTAGACTTGCAGATTATAGCTTATAAATATTGTAGCCTATAAATAATCTGTTTTGTTGTAATAACCTTTCTGTGAGTTCAAAATATACACTTGGTGGGAATGATGCTGTGTAGATCTATGGGGCTGACTGTCATTTCCAGACTTTAAAACGAGAAAAGTCATGATATGCCTCAACCTGTGTGACAGCCTGAGCTTCTAGTGCTGATGAAATGTGTAGGGATTGACAGGCCAGCCACCTGTATTATGCATGGCCCACATTACATGCCAGGAAGATGCCTTATAATTTGAGACTACCAAAGCCCTGTTCTGATGGCACTTCCAGACATTTGGAAGCTGTAATACAGAAGGAAAGGATGATGTTATATCATCCAGAGAGCTGACAGTTCACATAGCTTCCTGGGCATGAGAGCGAGCTTGCGGTGCTGGTGCTGCTAAAGCTCTGTAGATTTTGACTTGGACACACCTCAACAGAATAACTAGATGAAAACTGCTCGCACCATAAGTTTCATTTGAACTTAATTAGTAGGAAGGAAAGGAGGAAGGGCAGGCACTGCTTTGAAAACCGAGTTGTGCAAAGGAACGCTGTGATAACCCTGAAGGGTGTTTGGACTAACACAACATAGGTTCTTGGTGTTCAGTGGAAAATATGGTAAGAGGCTGGTGTTGCGGAGTTGATGTTACCTTTCCAAGGTGTGCAGGGCTGGGACTCTGGTTGTCGTTTTCAGACCCTGTGGGAGCTCAGTCCTCATCAACCCGCTGCTAGTGGCTTTCAAAAGAGGTATCTGATGTTGCTGCTGACCTTTCTGGATGCCTGTTCTGTAGACACCTTCTGATGTTACCCAAGGAAGGAATTCCAGTCCCTCCAAAGAACAAGCTGCTTCTAAGGCATCCAGGTCCAAAACAGGTTACCCTAAGTCACCAGATGCACTGGGGTAGATCCTGAGCTCCATCTGCAGGAGTAGGCAAGGCACAAGCAATGTGTGGCAAGGCCGTTGTAGGCTCATAAATGCTTCCCTGAGAAGCTACATTTCACCTTCTTGAGGTAAAGCCCTTGTCTTCAGCTGGCTTTCCATGGGCATGCTTGGTCTCCAGCTTGAATGGAGAAACCCAGCCTGCTGCATGACCCTGGAGGAGCTGCAAAGTGCTCTGTGAGGATCTAGATGTGCGGGTGTGCATGCACATGACTTCAATCATAAACGCATTTACTGTAGGCAAAAATGACAACATTGTTTGCAGTTATGGCATCCTTATGCTTCCTGCTAAAGCTCCATTTCCTCACTTCTGCCTTAACCGAAGTTTCTCCTTTGGCTGCAGTTTTCCCTTGCTGCTGCCATTTTCCATTGTTTTTTCACTTGCCTCAGGCTTAGCTTGTTTCTGAGAAGCCGCAGTACAAAAGGTCTTGCTGTTTTTCACTAGGCTGAGGAGCAAACCGATGCTTTGTCTCAAGTCTTTGCCTGAAATAACTGATTATTTTAACACTTCCATGTTCTGAAAGGCAGTTGGAAATTTGGTTGGAAGATCAGCCGGGAGCAAAGGGTGTGCTTTTTGCCTTAAAGTAGCCAAATCGGTCTGTCAAGTTTTAGGTCTAAAAATCCTTATTCACATCCTTGTGGGAGAGGAGAGGACAGAAGCTGACAGATGCAGCTTTTAGAAAAGGTGTTTTCTCTAAGAGGAAGGGGATGGGGCAGTTGTGTGGAATAATGAGAATTGAGGGAGGTGAGCAGATGCACGAGCAAGGATGAGGGATATGGGAAAGAGGGTGAGTGAAGCTTGTATGGCAACATCTACACAAGAGAACCAACTGGAAGGACTGCTGTCTAGAATCTGCCGCAATAGACAGAGAACTTCAACCTCTGTAGTTCAGTATGGCCAGAAGCTGTGTAATTTGCTGCCAGGGTTGTTCCCTGGTCCACAGAAAGTGAATTGCTTTCAACTTGTTTTAGCTGTGCCAGGATCTCATGTGGTTAAGACCTGCCTCGTGTGGAGGCTTGTGACAGAAATGCTGATATTTAGCATATTATGTGTTAATGGCAATACATGGCTGAAGATGCCAGGAAAACAGCACATGAAGGGTTAAAGGAGGAGCATGTGTTAGTAACTGCAGAACCACCACATGTTTCACACAAATAATCAGAGGACAAAGGACAGACAGCAGCTGTAGAGGTAAGGTAACAATATGATGACCAGCAGCGTTGAGGCTGTGAAATACCCAGATAGGGAAGGTAAAAGCCTCAGTTTTGCCTGAAACTCTTGATGGGTGAGGCTGGACAGTGAGGTACAGCACTGATTGTAGGATCCACTGCTAAAGGGTATGAAAGATGCGCTCAAATGTAGAGGAGCCCAGAAGATGCAGTGCAGCTGTGATGGTCTTCCTCCATGTGCTTCCTGCTGCACCCAGACAGGTGCATATGGTTGTGTGCCTGTGAGTATGTTGATGGAGAGTGGGAATGGGATAGAATCAACTTATAGAATTGTAGAATAGTTAGGGTTGGAAAAGACCTTAAGATCATCCAGTTCCAACCCCCCTGCCAGGGGCAGGGACACCTCACACTAAACCATGCCACCCAAGGCTCTGTCCAACCCGGCCTTGAACACTGCCAGCGATGGAGCATTCACAGCTTCCCTGGGCAACCCATTCCAGTGCCTCACCACCCTTACAGTAAAGAATTTCTACCTCATATCCAATCTAAACTTCCCCTGTTTAAGTTTGAACCCCTTACCCCTTGTCCTATCACTACAGTCCCTAATGAAGAGTCCCTCCCCAGCATCCCTATAGGCCCCCTTCAGATACTGGAAGGCTGCTCTGAGGTCTCCACGCAGCCTTCTCTTCTCCAGGCTGAACAGCCCCAACTTTCTCAGCCTATCTTCATACAGGAGGTGCTCCAGTCCCCTGATCATCCTCGTGGCCCTCCTCTGGACTTGTTCCAACAGTTCCATGTCCTTTTTATGTTGAGGATACCAGAACTGCACACAATACTCCAAGTGAGGTCTTACGAGAGCATAGTAGAGGGGCAGGATCACCTTCGTCGACCTGCTGGTCACGCTCCTTTTGGTGCAGCCCAGGATACAGTTGGCTTTCTGGGCTGCGAGCGCACACTGCTGGCTCATGTTCATTTTGTCATCGACCAACACCCCCAAGTCCTTCTCTGCAGGGCTGCTCTGAATCTCTTCTCAGCCCAACCTGTAGCTGTGCCTGGGATTGCTCTGACCCAGGTGGAGGACCTTGCACTTGGCATGGTTAAACTTCATCAGGTTGGCATCAGCCCACCTCACAAGTGTGTCAAGGTCCCTCTGGATGGCATTCCTTCCCTCCAGCATATCATCTGAACCACACAGCTTGGTGGATTCTTTGTGGATCCACACAGCCTTATTGGATTCTCTTCAGTAAAAATCGCCTTCCCTATCTGTAAGGCCTTGCAATGAGCTTTGTTCCGCTCATTTTCCACAATGAGGGAACTAAATGTTCTAGTTCTGCCAATGATTCATGTAGGAGGTGATATATATCCATGTGATGGTATTTTATATATACTCCAGTTGCCTTTAAAAAATGCCTAAATAATTAGATTGCAAAATTGTTATGTTAAAGGAGTATTCATACTAAAGCCAGGCATTCAGCTGCTGTGAATTGAAGTTGGCTGTTTAGGCTTCGTGCTTTCCTCTTGTAGGAGAGCCACAGCAATCAAAATGCTTGCTGTGTTTCTCATTTTCTAAAATCTGGGCTTCAGATGCACATTGCCCATGTGAGAGGTGCATTGGATACTGTCAATTAGAGGTGACACTTCTTCGTTTGAGCATATAAAGTGCCACAAAAATGCTATAAAGGAAATCAGGCCACCCAAGTTACGAAGCAGGCTTTCTGCATGAGAGGTTCTTGCTGACCTGAATGCTGCAGCTATAAAGGCAGCCCTCTGCTTTCATGGAAATCAGAAAAGCTTGGGCCCTGACTGCAATCCAGGTGCCTTTTGTCCCTTACTGTCTGTCTCTATTCCTGGTCATGCTGGGTGACCATGTGGACTATGAAGTAGCCCCCCTGACTGCTTATGGACATCAGCTATGCTGCTGTCAGTGCAAGGGGTCTGTTTCCTGAGTGCCTTTTTGCTTTCTCATGGAGTTGTCAATGTTTGAGAAGCATTCGGGGGTGATAGTGGTGAGGGTGGAGGGAAGCTGCCCAGAAGGCTAATGTGTGTGTATCCTTAAAGTCAATAGGGATACAGAAGTGATGCTGGCCAAGCAAGGTATTGAATGGATGTGGTTGGTTGTGTGTCACTCCTCCAGTGTCAGAGGAGGACATGGGGCAGTTCTGTGAGCAACAGCAGTGACGCGATTGAATAAACTAAAGTTTCCAAAACGAAGATTATCCAGCCATATAAATGTGGCCTTGCTCATCCCTGCTTAACGCTGTTCTTGTCATCTCTTCACAGTCATCCTGTTCAAAGGGGTGGGTTGCACAGGTGAGCTTCTGGTTTCTCATAGCTGGGTGCTGCCTGCCAGCTCCAGGAAGTGCTGCCTGCTCCTGGTCTGATGCTGCTGATGCTGCCTGCCAGACACTGCTGTAGACTCCTGGGCTGCCCTTGAAGGCAACTTACCAATGGTTAACCAGTAAGTGAGAACATCTGGGCAGTATTTTCAGTTTGCCTCATTACGCTTAGCTTAAAGACAGAAGAGCTTTGTCTTCTTCCTTTCTCTCAAGAGTGGGGCAGGGGTTAGTTTTGAGTTACTTAAATGTAATTTCAGCAATGCCCTTACTCTAGAGTTCAATGAAAATATTTGGAGATCAGTCAATGAGTTTTAGCATGGCAGCTGCCTTAAAGTCTGGTTGAGAATAAGCGGGTAGTGGATTCCTGTTGCCCTTCTTGCTCCCTCAAGCCTAGGGAGGTTTCCCGGCTGCCAAAGGGTGGGTCTGTTCTGTTCTCCAACAACAAAAAGCAGATGATTTTCCTTCTTAAAATACACAAAGGGGATTGCTGGCGCAGATGCTCTCCCACAGTGTGTCCATCCTACTGCGCCCAGGCAAATCCCATCTCTTCTAGCAGTGAGGAAAAACTAATCCTTGGCACTGAAGGCACTCAGATTAACCCACTGCAGGATTAGGATGCTTGAGCTGTTGTTAGCAGATTAGTATATTTGGTTATCAATGTTTGCTGAACCTGACCTGAAAGCAATTTCCAATGGGTTTACTGACTCCTGGGTGCTGGTTTCCCATTAGGAAAGGCTGGAGTTGAAGCAAGTGGCTGTAAAGATTAAACCGGAGCTCCAGGGGCAGGGCATGCTTTTTGGATTTAAACCCATCAGTGCTGCTCATGGGAACAAAAGGCTCTGTTGGTCTGGAGCTGCTGAGCTCCTTGCTTGCTGCAGTACAGGGCAAGGAGAGTTAGACTTGGCCCAGGAATCCTTGCTGGTGGCTGTATCTGGATGGAGTTGTACAGGTTGTATCTGGCATCTGCATTTGGGACGCACTTCAGGTCGTTTGCCTGTGCACATCCTTTAATGTTGAGAGCTTCTCCTTTTCACAGGCTATTCTTTTTTGAGTTGCTTGGCTGGAAGTTAATACAACCATACCCTGGCACTGGTTTTGTTCAACTATTTCTGCTGTCTCCTGTTAAGAGAGAAATGTGTCTGACCTAGATGACAATAAAGTGTTCCTTGGTGAGGAAACGTGGCTTTTCCAGTGCTTTGTGTCCTGGAGTTTCCTGCTAGTGACAGTGTGTGCCACGAAGTGGGTGAGCTGGCCACAGGTGGACTTGTCTCAGGTCAAAATGACTCAAAATAGAGGGCAGGGCCTCCACAGTGGGAACTTTAGGTAGGAAGTGATTGTCTTCAGCTTTCTGTGCTGGGACTCAAGCTGTCTCTGCTCATAATGTCTTATTTCAGCTACTACAAGGAGAAATCATGGTTTTCTTTTTTTCTTTAAGAAAGATCTTCCTCTTGTCAGCAGGGCATTAATTCCAGTGTGAAGTCTGCTTGTGCTAGCTCAGCACCTTGTAAATGCTCACACTGCTTCCTACTGCATGAGTGAGTGACAGTGGAGCTGTGGTCCCATTGCAACCAGTCCTGCTATTGTGTGTGAGCTGGTGTCTGAGGTGCACTGGTGCTGGTGGAGCGCACCACGGTGCTTCAGGGAGTGTGCATTGGGAGGGATGGGCATGGTAGATCTCTTTTCCTCCTTGAAAAGCAACTTTTTTCCTCTTTTTCTTTAGTAAATTACAAATGAAGGCTCTAAAGATGGAGCCTTTAAACATTTTTGGTAATGCAGGAAGACAGTATGTATATTCTTTTGCTTATCAATGGAAAACTGTAGTGCTGGTAAATTAGTTGTTAGTGGGCAACTGTTTTCCTCTGTCATGACCCAGCACCAGTATGAACTTAGATTTAAATCAAAGCAGCTTGTCTTAAAGTACTGAACACTGGCTGTGTTGTGGAATTGGTTGCAGTGATTTCATTCAGCATTGTTGATGAGTATCTTGATTTCAAAGCACATCCTTTCATGAATGTGAACTGTATTATGCTTCCCTTTGTACATACAAACATTGAGAGCGGTTTCTTGGCTGAAATGTATGTAACTGCATCTGTCACTCATCTAATAATACTATTTTTCTTCCTCAACAGGCCAGCAAGGATTTTTCAACTGAAATCCATGTGGAAGATACAAGTCTAAAAGCTCTTTCAGTGAAGACACACTAGAAAGGTAGGGCCTTTCCATGAACGCTTGCTTTGAGTTGGACACTGGTATTTTAGAGCTGTAGCTGTACCGAGCATCCCACGTCTGGCACTGCTGTTCAGCCTAGCGAAGCAAGAGCTGTTCAGTTTTAACACATTTATAAGCACTAAGTACATTCCACTGTACTCCACTAACATACTTTAGGGGATTTCTGTAAAGCTGCATGATAAAATAACTCTGAATATTTCATCAAAGGCCCATGTCGCAGTTTATTCTGAGAAAATAACTGAAACCCAGAATGAAAGCCTCAAGCTCCTGCCTGGCTTGCTGTGGCAACAGGGCAAGGGCACTGCTCTGGTGCCATTGATTCCATTTGTCTCTGCCACAAAACAGTTGCATTACAAAATGACCAGCAAGAACATGGGACAGCAAAATGTGTTGGTTCTCCCACTTGGCCAATGCTTCCTGCACAAAACTTGCCCTGGATTTAGATCAGTGTGGACCTAGCTGATCAGCTGTGCCTGACAGGCGTGTGTAAGGTAAACTTGTCTGTATCAAGTGATGAACTTCAGACCACCTATTCACTGGATGAAAATCCAGTGTCTAACATGCTGAGGTCATTTAGACTATCTGATGAGTAAAAACATATATATATTTGGATACCAGCTATTAGGAAGAAAATTAATGCTATCCAGCTGAAACCAGGACCTATATGCATGCTATATACAGTAGGCCATAAATAAGGCATGGACCAGTGTGGGAAAAGTGCACTGTAAGCTTTAATATACCAGGAAGAGGGACATACATAATGGTTCTGCTTGAATTTCAGCCCATACTTGCTGTAACAGTGCTTATAAACTATAAACTTGTAAATCAAAGGCAATTTCTAGGACAAGAGAGTGATCGTGTACATATCTGGTGGGACACACAAAATGAAAACGGGAAAGATGTTAATGCCACCACACTGAGTTCAGGCCTTAGTTTTCTTCAAGGAACAGGTTATGCATGAGCAGTTTGTGGTCAGTGTGTAGAGCATAATATCTGGCTGATATGAAATAATCATACTTAAGCCGTTGGTTTCCTCATCAGAATACCTTCAAAGGGTGGACTGCAGACCTACACTGATAAGAGGCAATGGCAGTGTTGGCTGGATGCCCTGCCCTTCTCCACAGTTGGCAAATCTGTGCTCATGTAAGCTTTGTGTTCCTGTTCCAAAGGCCAAGGAAGCTCCAGAAGGGTTTATTCTCAGCTCCATGATGTTGCTTCTAATGGTTGAGGACAGATGCTAGTTTATTCACTGCCTTTATATTTGGCACGCAGGAGTCCTCAGCAAGACTGCTTGGTAGGCACTGTAGGTGCACAAGATAAGGAACATCTTGATGATGAAGCATGTTTTTAACTGGCCATAATCGTTTAAATTTGAGGGGAAACAAGCAGAAACATAAAATGAATGGAGAGGGCGTGTTGAGGCTGCAGCCCTGTAGCAGGCAGAGATGCAGCTGGAGACTGATCAGCTAGCGTGGCTTGCTCTGTTCCTGTGGGACTGGCTTGTAATGGGGGGGAAGAACCTTTTCTGTATCTGTGAACAAAAACTTTACTTGTACAAAATGCTTGAAACCAATGTCTTAAAATAAATCTTGGAAAAGTCCACGTAGTACTTCAGGTTTGGGGTTATCTTCTTGCCTGCCTTTTCTTTCTGGCTCTGACAGGAGGAAGATTCTCCCTATGGTTTCTAGAGTCCTTCAGATGTAGTAATTACTGAAAGGCCAGCTTTAAGGCCAGGTTCAGGGATTTTTCAACAGTATGTGTTGCCCTGCAAGGAAGAGATATGAAGTATAAAAATACAAGATAGCTATACATGTGCTTGCTGTGCAAGAGAAGTTACTCACAGCTATGATGTTTAGCACTATAAAATGTCCCCAAGTGCCCAGTCCTGGGAGAAGCTTCGCTTTCAGCTCCATCTGGGGCTATAGGAAGATCTGTAGCTGCTCACAGGATCCCTTCCTTGCTGTGCGTTAAATCTCCAGCTTCCCCAAACCCAGGCTGCTCTTGCAGCTATCCCTCTAAGCGTCCCCATTCCCACACAGGAGTGCTGCCCTAGCTGCAGCTCGAGATGCAGTTTTTTGCAGTGGAGTGCTGAGCTTCCCTCTCTGTGGTAGAGATAGGGAAAGCC
Organism: Ara ararauna; assembly: GCA_028858755.1. Taxonomy (NCBI): domain Eukaryota; kingdom Metazoa; phylum Chordata; class Aves; order Psittaciformes; family Psittacidae; genus Ara; species Ara ararauna. The sequence goes on from CM054379.1 coordinate 11,247,300, forward strand.
AAAGCAGGCGGGAGCCGGGGAGCACACGCTCGTTTAGCTTGCGGTGCCAGCAAGTTGGGATCCCGCGTTGCTCTGCCTGTTACAAAAGGCCCTCGTTAAGTAAGCGCTTATGCAAGATAAAAGTGATTGTTTTTGGGAGACTTCAGCCAATTGGAGGCTGCAGCTCAGGCAGGAAGTGTCTAACTGCTGCGGTTTCACACTGATGCATGATTATCAATCTGCTGAAAGTTGTCTAAAATCTCTTTAGATAAGGTTGAGCAGCGGAGACTCCTCGGCGCTGGTGGTAGCTGAATTACAGCTGTGAGACGCTGCCAAAAAGCCTGTGTGGATCCTTGTGAGTAGTGTTTCTGGTTCTTCTAAAGGGTGTTTGTGAGTGATAACTGCAGGCAGGGAAATACTGCTGATGTTTACTGCTGGTGATAAATAGAGGGAGGCAGGAGGTGGCAGACAGTAGTGAAACTATTGACTGGCTTTAAAATAGGACTCTCCTCCTAGACTTTCGTAAGCAAGTATGGGCTTCTGTGAAGCTGTGTAATCAAGTCTCTTCCAAATACCCTAACAAAAGAGAAATGCGGTGCTGAATTCAATTACAGCACTGTCAGGAGAACACAGATTTAGCCTGGCAGTGAAATCAAAGGACCATCTATTCCCATGCGCTGTTTTGGAGTGACCATAAGTCAATGTTCAAGGAAAGAATATAAGAACAAGACAAGTGTGCAGTGATATTTCCAGTCCTACATTTTCCTTTCTTTCTGGAATCTGCAGGTCAGTTATTTCCTGAGGCAGAAGTGATACCTTTAATAGTGCAAGTGGGTTTTCCTTTTCAGAGCTTGCTGTGTATCCACTGAAGACTATGTTTTGGGGTTTGACTGATGTAAATCTAATTGGGATTTGACATCTTGAGTTAAATGAGTTCTTCCACATAGGAGTTTAATTTTTAAAGAAGGGTTTCTGTTTTGGTGGACCTGGAAAGGGAAAAGCTTGTAGGGATTTGCAGGAAGCAGAATTTCCCCTCCCACTTCTTTGTGATGTGTCTGAATGCAGCTCAGCCCATGAACAAAGCCCAGAACTATAAAAGCATCCACTGAAGTGGGGACTGGAATTTATTAGTTCAGCGCTGAGCAGCTTGGAACAACTCAGTTATTCCTGCCATTCCAGTTGCTATCCAATGCCTGGAAGGCACTGAAGTGCCATTGTATAGAGAAGGCCATTCAAGTACTGAACTGTGAGGGGGAAATAAAGCCATTGCCTATAGTGTGGACACACATATGCTTACTCTTGCAGATGGCATACAACTTTTCCTTGATAGAACAAATGCTGTTCTAAATAATGGAGATCATTTGGGAGAGCTCAAGTCACTATGTGCAAACCTTGAAAACCTGTAATGCATAGATTTTTATCACCTATAAAGTTCCTGAGATCTGTCAAAGCCTTTGAATCTTACTTGCAGCCAGTAGAAGTGGAGGTCGTACCATCATGAGAAGTTATTTTGTAGGAGCTGTAGGGTTAGAGGTAAACGTGAAAAGCTACATTGAACCAAAAGGTACCCGGCTGCAAAGCCAATATAAGGTTTTCATATTTCTTCCTAAAGCGGGCAAAACTGATAGGCCTGTTTTCTTCAGTAAAACTGCAGTAGCTGTGTAAGATAAGATGGGATCTCTCTTCCACTTGCTTGGTAATTATTGAGGTCTTAAACCCTGTGCAACACATCCATAGGCAAACCCAAGCTCTATCTTGCCCTGTGCCAGTAAGGGATGGGTGGTGGTGGAGCAGGCTGCTCACAGGGCACTCTGGCTTCCTGCTTCAATTCTGCAGCCTAGCCAGGTCTCTCTGCTTCTGTGAGTCAGTGTTGTCCAGAACCCAGCAGCCTTCCTCGGCGCTTGCAGTGTTTGCTCCCCATCTGAAACTCATGGGGGAGCTGTTACAGTCCTAGGGACTGGTGAAGGTTGGTAACAGAAAATCTCAGACATTGAGACAGGTTTTTCCAGATCCATGAGGTCATCCAGTGATCTGGGAAGAGTTTGCAGGCTTAAAAACCCATGAGATGCTATTAAAGATGCTACCACTAGAAATCCTTGAGTTATTGGAAGAGGACTCTGGGGAGGTACCAGTGATTTGCCCTACTTTGGGGCAATTTTCTGGGCTGCTGACACTGTCAAGAGGATGCTGGTTCAAAGGCAGATGCTCCTAGCCCATGCAAGGCCTTTTTGGTTCTGTGAAAACACCATAAATAAGTCCCCAGTAAAAACTGGGGAATTTACAATGCAATTTCTAGAACAGTCTCTGGGACATGGAACAAACCCAGCCATACATCAGGATAGCCCCAAAATGCCTCTAATTTATTGCAGGATAAAATGGATGCCATGCACAAGCTGAAGATTCTGGTGATGTTTCTGGCTCTGGCTATTTTCGTGGCTGTAGTGATACTGAATGCTGGAGATGCCACTGGGACATTCAAAGGTAATGCAAACAAACTGGCTTTGATCACAGGAGGATGTCATGCATTACATCAATTGATGATTTATGGTGCCTTAGGTGGGTTAAATCTGTTTGTTACCTCTCTGCTTCTCCAAATACGCCTTTATCTTGGAAAGATGGAAGCAGCTGGTGCATCCTCCAGGAACTACAGCCAGGTGACTGAAATCCAGTCCTTGAAATCCAAGTAAATGGTCTTGTCCTTGGTGAACCTGGATCTAGTGGCAAGTGAAAGGCAATCCTTGCATACACTGCCCTTGTATCCTGGTGAAAGCTGCGATGTGCTAATTGGGGGCAGTGGTGCCCGGTTTGAACACTTCCCAGCTGAAACTGTCAGAAATGGGCATTGTGCTTCTCTCTGGCTTCTGCATGCAACTGGCTTTTCTGGTTCTGTGTAAGAGGGAAGGTGTTCAGGGATCCCCACTGGGACAGTGATGCAGTAACGGGTGTCTAAAGGAGAGCCAACTGTAGCACACAGCTTGTTTTTGCTATGGGCATCCTTTCATCTCCCTCAGATGCACTCAGGTGTGGCCTAAGCCTTGAGGAAGATTACAGGATGAGGGAATTCGGGAGTCTTTCCCCATCCTTAGTATGTGGTAACACTTTTACCTGCAATAATGTTCACCACCACAGGTCTGTTCAGGTCAACCCCTGGAAACATCTCTGCCAAGTACGACACTGACTTCACACCAGCTGGCTGGACTTTCCTCATCTGGAATGTCATCTATGCCTGGCAGCTTGCCTGGCTTCTCTATGCCTTGTCGGGGATCTGTCGAAGGTATTTGCCCTGCTTATGGTACACCTAAGGGATAGTGGCGTTTCCCTTCTGCAGTTCAGTCTCAATCCCTTTTCTGGGCCTGCTAATCGGAGTAAACCCCCTGTCATTCCCCTTGAAATGCTGAAGGTCAGCATCTTTTGGGTTCAGCATCAAAGCTGAGAAGCAGTTTGGAGGTATATATGAACTGCTGTAATGTGTGGACAGGTTACAAAGCATGAGGCCTGGTTTCCACTGATTCATGTGATCTGACTGTTACTCAGTAGTATTTACCCACTGCTAGAGACTGAGAATTCACAGGGGCAAAATTAATGAGTTATGGAGCTAATGCTTTGAGTTTACTTGCAGTTAGAGATCAGAGATTTGGCATTGGGAAGTTTTGGGGCTGTAAGATCAATAACTGCCTCATGTGCTACCATGTAATATCTGTAATATTGTGATGTCTTCTGTGGGATACGCTTACATTGCAGCTCTTCTGTCAAGGGGGACCATGGACTGCTTAGTTTAAGTATCTGCTGTTTTCACATGACTTGTAAGGATTTGCTTAGTTGATAGTTGCCTGCACTGAAGGTTGAGGGAAGAATGACATGTGTTCGTACCAAACTGTATGTGTGCACACATGAAATGTGTATATACATACGCACATTATGATCCCATAAGCCTTTTTTCCCTGGGAACTGGGCTAAAATCCCATGATCGTGCTGTTGCTAGCACCACCAGTGTCACAAGCTTTGCAGCATCTGTGGAGCAGTCCTTAGTTATGTGCAGAGACCAGCTGGAAGTTCTGTATTGTGGGACAGTGTTCTGATGAGGAAAGCCATAAGGGCTGTGTGTCTGAGAAGGATGCAGAGGAGAAACAGTCTGATTTAGGATGAAGCACTTAACTCCAGTGTCGAGTCCCTGTTAATATGAGGAAAATGAGGGCAGGAAAGCTTGGTTAGTCAATGCAGAAGAAAAATGCCTTTCTCCATAACCACTTTTCCTGGCAGGAATGAATTTGGATGTGTCTACATAAAGCCAGACTTGCTGCCAATACCTTTTTATGCAGTGTGGATACTCAATAATGGCCTCAATATTGCATGGCTGATTCTGTGGGACCGAGAGTAAGTTGTTTTTTGTTACAAATGCTTTCTAAACCTCTTGTTGGCACTGTCTGAATACTCTATTTTGCCCTTCCCTTATGTGTGAACACTTAATCACACCTGTAAAACTTATGGCAGGCCTTAGCAAAAGGTAGCCTTCATGAAAGTTTGGCACAATATTATCTTGCCCATGAGGTGGATTGGTTATTGAAGTCTAAGATCTCCTAAAGTTGCCACTGTTCCATGTTGTTTTTCCTCCACAGGTAAGAAGGGAGCTGTGCCTCTCTTCATAAATACAGTTAAGCTCCTTGCCTTGGTTTGTTTTCATAATCATGGTCACATGAAGGGCTTGTAATAACACCTCTGTCAAGAGATGAAGAAATCGGTTGCAGCCAGGAAAATAATAACTTTGTGATTGACAGAGTAGAAGAGCAATATGTTAAAGTGAAGGCTCCATGTAGTGATTATGTTTATTAAAGGCTGATTAACTTAAAGCCAGCAAACACTAAAGCTATGAATTAAGGCATTAAGACACCACTGAAAATATGTATACTCTGTGTGTGTGTTTTTTGTTCTAGATGCCTCCTCCCAGCCCTCGTGCTCCTGGTAGCTCTCACTCTTACTACATGTGTCTGCCTCTTCATTTCACACCGAGCCTTGAGCGCCCATTCCTCGTGGCTTGTGAAGGGCCACAAAGCTGAGCTCTGGCTCATTCGCATCCTAGTAGGTGACATTTGGGAAATGGCTGTTGGTAAATGCTAAAAGCTCTATGCAGGGCTGCAGGTACCAAGAATGAAAGATGTAACAGCAGGAGATGGGTAAAGGAAGGCTTCTGCGCTGACTTTAACTTGTGCTTGCTGCAGGTGCACACGAGCTTAATTGCGTCTTTCTTATTGGGCATAATCTTGATCTTTGATCTTAAAGGTCTTTTCTAACTTGGTTGAGTCTATGATTCGATGTTTCTATGATAATGGGAAAGATTCAGAGCAATATATCCCTTGCACTTCTCCAGCTGCTACAGAATTAAGTTTCCAGTGAAGTGTGAAGACTTCAGCCCAGACCTGTGTTTGGGATGGGAAGAATATTTCTTGCAGAGGGAGATGCCATTGCTAAGGGTGGCTTCTGTTGCTGTAGCTGATGGTGCCCCTTGTATCCGATTACAAGAAATCATTATTTCTTGTATGCTGCTCAAGGTTTCGAGTGCACCTGCCTCTGAGTTTTGCCAGATTCTGGAAGGAAATGGCTATTCTGCTGTCCTTGAGAAGAGTGGGTGTTTGGCAAATTGCACAGAGAACACAAACATACTCGTACTGCATCACTCCTTTGTTCATCCCCTGTGCCTCTCTCCTAGCTCAAATCCACTACCCTGACTCCTTCCTCCCCATCCAGGACACCTCGCCCTGCGGTTCTTTCCATGGCTGTGTGTGCTTTAACCACCTTTGATTCCTTTGCTTAATGTTGATATTGTTTGGTGTCAAAGCTTAAAATGCTCATTCAAGGAGCTAGGAGGGTTTTTGGTGAAGGGGGTGTCTGCCAAGCTGGGAGGGTTTGAATAGAAAAGTTCCTACCAACCCTGCTGGAAATGTGTCTGCATCTCTTGGTACAAACTGGGAGCAGGCTGTTCTTTACACCATTGTACTGCACTTCCTGCATTGTAACACAGGAAATGGGAATAGCTGGGTTCCCCATCCTTACTCAGGAGTGACTCCAGCCCTTGATAGTACCTGCTTCAGGCTCCAGGTAGCAAAGATATTTGCTGGGAGATTGCTAAGATCCAGAAAGCTCTCTCCCTGCCAGTTACAGCAGCCTGCAACAACTGGGCTGGGCAGCCAGGCATGCTGTATGCTTTGGGGTGTGGATGGGAAGTCCATGATGGGATTACAGGGTTTTGTATGGGGAATTCTGCAGCTGCAACTGGGGTGGATTTCTGGGGTACTTTTGGCAAGCCAAGGCTTCAATCCTTCTCAATGTTGAGGGGCTTTCCCTGTGGCTAGGTCCAGAAGGCTGGTTTAATTGCTCAAGTACCTGTGAATCACAAAAGACAATTAGGAATCACATTTTTTTATCACTGGTTATCATCTTGCTGTGCTATTTGGCAGGTCCAGAATGGGCTGGCGCTGTATGCAACATGGACCAGCATTGCCACCCTGCTGAACTTTGCCGTTGTGCTGATCTACAAGTGGAATGTGGCCAATGAGACAGCAACGACTGCTTGTCTCAGCATCCTTGGTCTCAGCCTAGTAATATGGTAAGCATCCTCATGTGTTCCACCATACCCTTCCAACCTCTCACAAATGGGTTGGTCTGTCTGTGCCAATTCATTCACAGTCTGTCCATGTACCAGCACAGAGTACAGTGGCACCTTATAATTCATGGTAGATGAACAAGGAGCCTGGGTGTAGCTCTTCTTCCATGACCCTCAGCAATGCCAATAAGCACATGCTGTGGGCCAGGAATAGATTGCTTGGATGAGCCCAACCTGCCCTAAGTTTACATATGAGGGCTTGATATGGAAAACAATATGAAACATGGCTTTTCCACCTAAACTTCTAATAAAAAAATTATCTTCTGAATTTAGGGAAATGAACAATTTTGGTCCAAACTGCCTGCCAAAAGGAAAAAAATCTTTGTCTAATTCCTTTAAGGAATCAAAGTATGGAGAAAAGGTTTACTTTGCCTCTTTTTCTTTACAGGTTTTATCTAGAAAACTTTGTCCTTGACCAGTATGTCCGCTATAACCTCACAGTCTACCCAGTGGTCATAACAGCTCTGACTGGCAGCGCATGCAAGAACTTCTTGTTTTCATCCCCAACAGCGAATGGTGTTTTTATAGGTGAATCTTTTGGGCTGTTTCCAACTCTTGTAAAAGGAGGAGAGAAAATGTTTCTACATCTTTCCTGTTTATTAAACACAGGAAAGTAGTATTTAGAACTGACTCTTGGAAAGTAGTATTTAGAGGGATTTATTAGGAGGTATTAATCTTGCAAAGTAAAGGGTAGAGCAGAAATCACTGCCCATGAGCCTTGGGGCTGGCTTCAAACCTTGGGTTGCCTCAAGTTCACTTCCCAGTGCAATATGTTTGTTCTTCAATTCTCCATTATCCACTTGGGTCCTCTGTTTGTAGCTCCATTGGACACGGGGTGGGCTGAAGGAAGAGCAGGACTGGGATGAAGGCTGTGGACTTCCATTTGTTCTGTATCATTTAGGGTGTAGGATCAGTGCATAAGCTTCCGACCCAAACAGGGGTTGTATTTAAATTTCACAACTCAAAGGTCTCTGCATGCTCTTCTCCTGTGCAGAATTGGGCTAGCCATCAGTTTTCCCAGGATTGTTTGGTTGCTGCATGCCACTGCAGCTGAGTGTAGTCATCCATTGTAAAAGGGCTCAAGCTGTCCAAATACTGTGTTATCAGTCTGCAAAAGCTATGCGATTAAGTGCAGTTATGCTGGCATGAAAGGGACTGAGCTGTGTGAGCTCTGGGAACTGCTGTAGCAGTTCGAGATGCCTGTTCCCACCCTAAGGTCAACAGAAGCTGCCATGTACCAGTGGCTAAAGCTAATGTCTGGACCGGCACCATTGCAGTCACTCGAGTGTGTGTTCCCTTTGGCTGTAAGGGCAGCTGGAGGTTGGTAGTGCCCAAAAGAACCCAACAGGACTTAGCAGAGCTGGTCTGCCAAAGGCATGAGGGCACTGGAGACATCTGATGGTTACAGCCACCAGGAATGTGAGGGTATGTGTGATCTGGCACACTGTGTTCCTGCAATGGGGCATTTCTACCAACAAAACTTCATTTTTAGTGGTTCAGCTTGTTTGGCTGATAGGTCAGGAATGTGCTTTTCCCAAACTAGTGCATGTTTCTTTATATAGCTCAACTATTCCTGGAGTGTTTTGTTAATGTAATGCACTTTTGTTTCTGCATCCATAAAGCCCCCCCCCCCCCCCCTTTAGACATTCCTTGACCTGGAAACATTGGGTGTTTGACTGTGTAGCAGTGAAACTCTGGTGGGGGGTAGTGGCTCCTGCACAGAGGGTTTCTTGTTTCCCTCTTTCCCTGAATGCTCCCTATACTAGGAGCTGTGATATGACATGGGGTTCTGACTTTCTCATGCGCTAACATGCTTCTGTGTTTGTTTTCTAGTTGTTCTGCTGGCAATTACTTGCTTCATTTTTGCTGTTCGGCTGGGACTTGTTGCATGGAGACACTTTAGGAGACCATTGGAAGCATCAGAAAACCCAGACCCATAGACCTGAGACCTCTGGCATGTTGTAGCAGATACTTGAAATGGGGAAAAAAGGATCTGGCCCCTGCTGGTCCGTCCTTCCAGTATCAATTGCCTTATGCTGTCTATTTCTTCCCATTCCAGATACAGATGCTTGTCTGCAAACCTCTCCTGCTCCTAATTTCCCTCACCTCAGCTGCTCACAGCCCCACCTTGAATCTGTGCCCTTCTTCATTTGATTTGACCCTGGATCAGTGCAGGAAAAGGGCCTTCAGCTGAACAGCCCTGTACACATTTGGGATAGAGCTGTGGCTCTGTCTGCTGTGGCTGTTCAACAGGCACTGTACAGGCTAGCACAGACACTTGTTTATGGCTTTTCCTCGGTAGCTTATTTTCCTTAGAGCCAAGGTGAGCAGTGAGAATTCTGTCATTCCTCTGGCCATTCAGTGCTGGGGTTTCTGCAAGCCCCTGTGGTGTGAGCAGGAATCCTGCAGGCACCATCTGCTCCCTTTCCTGCTGCTTTTTCCACATGATAAAGATACTACCACTCTGGAGATCTACCTGTGCTGTGTCAGCTCTGTTTGATACCCGGGGGGGGGGGGGGGGAGAGGAGGAGGGACTGAGTATTTCTGACACAAATGCAAGCGTTCAACCTATTTTTGTTTGTAGCTCTGGAAACTGAAGATGCCTTCACCTTTCGGCATACACTACTGCATCTGGGGCTCTGCCCTGGTTTTTTTCCCGTTCTCAATTAAGTTAGTCACTGTGTCACCGCCTCTGTCTGTGAACCACGCTAACAGCAGCTTTGCTGCTCCTGCTCTGCCTTTAAGACAGGAGAGATCTGGGTCAGGCAGGAGCCGTGGGTTGCCTTTCCCTGAGCTGCGCAGCGCGGTTTGTGCTGGCTCGATGCCTCCTGCCTGAGACCGGTTTGTAGCCACGCTGGCAGGAGGCGAGGTGCCGATGAGGTGGTACCTGCTCTGGGGTGAAGCCTGCTGCCTCAAAGGGAAGCCTGTTTAAGGAAAAAAATCACTTGAACTGATAACATGAGTGCATTCTGGATTGGTGCTTTCTCATGCGGCTTCACCACAGGAAGCCTTAAAGTGGATTGACTGAGTTGGTCAGACTGCTGCCTCCACTTCCTGTGCCTACTTGAGAGGTGATGGTGCCTCACTGCTCTCTGGAAGTGTTTCTACATGGGAGGTGCTTTCAGATGCTCAATTCATTGCAACACTATTACAAAGGTTAAATTGTCTAAAATACCATGTGCTATCATTTACATTTAACAAAACTAAATCAGTGTCATGCACTTCCTCTTTCATTTTGTCATGTTTTATTTTCAAATAACTCGGCAGCTTCCACTACTCTTCCACTACATCTGTAAGTCACCTGCAGTAACTGTCCTGGCTGCTGCTTCATTTGTGCTTTCGGTTCTGCACTGGTCTCTTGCTGGAACCAGGTGCTTCCACTGATCGTGCTTTCATCAACCTCTGGAGGTGAAGACTTGGGTGCTGAAGCGCCCTTCTACTTAAATGTTCTTCTTCCCAACAGCCCTGCTAGTAACTGCCCAGCAGCCTCTCCATAAGCTGCTGCCTTAATGCAGTGGTATTAAATCCACTGGTGCATGGATTAAGGGGTCCAAGGCAAGGTGAGTAGTTGGTGCGAGGTTGTGCAGCACAGGGTGCCCTGGAAGGTGTTTTGTATCCTCCCATGCAAGAGCTCCTGGACCAGGGTAGCTGCACTGCCTTTCCATAGGCATTAAACAAAGCCTTCAGTGACTTTCTTCCTTTCAAATGACCAGAAACTATAGCATAGGATGTAATTAATGCATTAATTAGCTCAAGAGGGTCAACAGGGCTTCTTCTGAAGCATTCATGTCTCACAAACCTCTTTGAGTTCTCTTAAGGACTCCAAAAGCACATTGGTAAGGGTGAACTGTTTTATATTGCCATTGGCTTCTCAAGAAGCTCAAGAGCTATGACACAAAAAGCGATGTCCTCCCATATCTGATTAAAGCTGGGAAACAGAAGGAGTGTTTCTCTCCAGGAAGAGAGGTTGCTGGTGGCATGTGTCATTAGACCTGAGCTGGGTAATGTAGTCATTAAAACCCAAGGGATAATTTGATGATTGACAGTTATTTAGGATGCTAAAGAAGGGTGACTGGGGAATTGCATAATGCTCTAATGAAACTGAAAGTGGACAGCACAAATGGTGGAAGTTGTTGTAGGCATGTACCAAAGAATGCATAAAGGGAAAACCGAGCTGTGCTTCACCTTACGAGTGATGTGCTCTGAGCCACTCAGGCATGAAAGCTTGGAGATATGGTAGCCATTCTCACCCAAGTATTTCTGCATCTGGCAGTAGTAGAGGCATCCCATGTATTGGGGATGGTTGGGAAAGGAGTAAGATAGAGATTGAGAGCACCCTTGTGCATCTCAAAAGCTACTAAAGATGTGCACCCATATCTTGAGGGTTCTGTCCAGTTCTGGTCCTTTCACTTCCAGGAGATTATTAAGGGTTTGGGGAAAGGTTTGGAGAAGAGCAATAGCATTGGGGAGTGAGGTGTCTCTGTTCCCATCTCTGTGCCCCAGAGCTGGGAGCACCTTTCCTGAGGTCCCCTTGATGTGTATGGAACATGGCTGGGTGTTCTTCATCCCACACTCAGCACTCCAAAGCAAACTATGAGGAAAGCCTCAAAGCATCAAAGTGATGAGGTGCTGCAGCAGCACCCAGTTCATCTTTTGCAGACCTCCCTGTGAGAAAGCCCCTGGTGACTGCCCTCAAATGATAAAGCCCCAGCCTCCATTTGGCCACCCATGAGTGAGCTTCTGGTCCCCAAAACCCTCTCCAGGCACTATTTCCCTGGAGCGGGGGCTGGCAGAGGTTCCCATAGCTGTTTGAGCACACGGAGCTCTGGCCAGCTTTGGGGAAAGGGGCTTCCCTTGCATCTGCAGCATTAACAGCAGCCTAAAAATACTCCGCCTGCCCATTTTTCTTATAGCTGGGGTGGGGGAGAAAGCAGATATAGAGTAAATGTGGGCCTTCTTCTTCCAGCCTTGGGGCTAAAGAGAGCCTCAAGGCTATTTTAAAGGCTTTTTTTTCCCTGAAATGCCTTAATTTCTTCCTTTCCCTCCCCTCCCCCCAAAAAACCCAAACCCAACCAACCGAATCCGCTGATGCATGGTTTTGCCCACAAGAGATTTTTCTTCCAGCTAAGCTTCATTTCATGAAGCTGGAAACCTGCCAACTTTTGAGCAAAAATAACCAGTCTAGCCTTTGTTTCCATGAGTGATTATAGGATTTGGGTGAATTTTACTGGATTTAACATTTCTTGGAAAGCTGGTGGCCTTAGGAACCCAAACCCTGAAAAAATTGTTTTGTTTCTGAAACAAAAAGGCATTTCAGGGCCCTGCTACATGCTTGTGTGTCTCATAGCCTGGGATGTGACCTAAGTCCCCGGGCCATGTCACCTCCCTGTGGGGCTGGCAAACGCAGGGTTCCTGGGATGTGAAGGGGTACCTTTTGGATACCAAAAGCTGAGTTTAAACTTGTCATCCCCTGAAAGAATCTTCTCTGTGGCTAAACAGGGGGATAGGGAAAAGCAGGGTGATCTATAAGCCAGCATCAGTTGGACAACCCCAGGGCTGAGTCCAGGGATGCTCAGCGATGCCACCTTCCCCTGGGTGGGACCAGCTCCTGCCCATGCTCCTTCCCACTCTGTGTCTGAAAGCCTCCATATGAGGGTGACCCATGAGTTAGGACTATTTTCTCTGGAGGGCTGTATCAGCTGAGCTAGACATCGCTGAAGCTGTGAGACAGTTGTTTTCAGTAAAAGTTCCTGGGAAAATCTGATTTGGAAGAATGTTGCATGAAATAAGCTGTGGGTCAGGGGAAATATGCATTTGAACTGAGAGAGCAAATGTATTAATTCAGAAGGAATCTCTAAAAGCAAGGGTTATAAAGCCCTGGATCAGGCTCTCATTAAAGCCTATGCAACTTCCAAAGGAAAACATGATCATTTCTTGGCTTAAGGCTCAAGCGGCTCCTCCTCAGCCACCGTAAGAGTGGAGGAGATGCTGGGATCAGGACAGGCATCCCTCTGACACCTTCCACCAGCAGCAGCAAGCTCTGGGTGGTGCTTCCCCAAGCCCCAGGGCGCTGCATTCCCCTCATGATGCTCTTGGCTATGGAGCTCAGCAGAGTGCAGGCAGGAGGCTTTCCTGCTGGGCTCCCATAAAACAGAGCATCCAGGCAGAGGAGATGTTGTGTTACAACCTGCTTTGTTCTTGTCTTGGTTCTACCCTTGGTACTAATTACTTTATATTAAAGCATCTGTGAAAAGCAATAACAAATAAATAAAACTGAGCCTGACGGAGAGATGTTACACCAAGATGCAAAGCACCAAAGCAGGACTGCCTTTCATCTGCCATTCAGAGCCATTTTGCAAACCTATTGCCTGGCTGTAGCCACGGGAAATGGGTGCAGCAAGACATGGGCAGCGATACTGAGATATGAGCATAAGTGGCACCAGCGTTACTGGTCACCACCATCACCATCAGAAAACATGGGAGAAACTCTCTTCATTGGGGACTGTAGCAATAGGACAAGGGGTAATGGGTTTAAACTAAAATGGGAGATTCAGGTTAGGTATAAGGAAGAAGTTCTTTACTGTGAGAATGGTGAGACACTGGCACAGGTTGCCCAGGGAAGTGGTAAATGCCTCATCCCTGGCAGTGTTCAAGGCCAGGCTGGATGGGGCTTGGAGCAACCTGCTCTGGTGGAAGGTGTCCCAGCCCATGGCAGCGGGGTTGGAACTGAATGATCTTAAGGTCCTTTTCAACCCAAACCATTCTATGGTTCTATGAAACTCTTGCTGGTGCCTTGTCACTTCTATCAGAGGAGCATTGGCCTTGGAGAGGAGACACAAAGTAGGCTGGCTCAAACTGAGGAACCCCAAACATTCATCCTCTGGATCTGGAGCAAATCCAGCCCTCCCTGGCTGCACCTCCATTTGCTTATCTGCAAAGCAGAGTTGAACAGGACAAGCCTCTCTGTGGAGGACTGTGAAGCTCTCCAGATAAAAGCACTGAATACATATGAGGACGATTAAAGGCATCAGCGCCCTTTGCTGTGCACACAGTCTAAACATGCTCGGGCCATCCCAGGCTCTTTGCAAACTGTTAGATGCTTTCAAGCTAAATATTTATATGCATAGAGCCAGGACAGCCCCATGCTGGGAGATTAGCTCTTCTCCCTCTGCCAAAGGCACCACAGCAAAGGGTTACAGGCTCCTGCATGGGCTGAACACATGGGAAAAAATGCTGGAGCAGCCCAAGAGCCTGACCCTGCACCAGCCTGAGCACGCATCAGCCATGTGATAGCGCAATGGGCATTCCCTGCTGGAAACGGTGAATCAAAACCCTGCACAGCCGCTCAAGGATGCTGTGTTTTCCTCCCTCCTCTTTGGGAAGAAAGGACCTTGAAGACTTTTGTCCAGACAGCTGATAAAATGTGGTGGTTAACCAAGAAGGGATATTGCCTGCTCAGGATAGCACTGATGAGGGTTAGGGAGCACTGGAAGCTTCTAACTTGGTTTCTGTCTTGATGTTGTTCTAATAAAAACTTGAGCTTAAAAGGAAAATGGGTGTTACTGGAAAGAATTTGTCTGAAGTGACCCATGGCACAATTATTTTCATCCAAGAGAGGAAAAAAAGTGCATGTGTATGTTCATGCCTGTGGCTGCTGTTGCTTTCCCTGGCCACAGCACAGATTTTGCCATGTATTTGCAGGAACAGAATGAAGGAATAATTTGCTGTGAGATGGCCCCAGGCCTGGGAGAAGAGCATAAGGATTGAGCGGAGATGTCCAAGAGCTGTGCCAGACTGGCATGGGAGCCAAAGCCTGGGCTTCCTCACCACACCTTAAGCCCATTAAAAATAGCATGGGGAAAACATCTGCATGCTATCACTGCTTTGGGCCATGGTCCCTGACAAAAATGTCACCTCCAGGGAGACCCACTGCATATCCCCTTGTTCAGGGGGTACCTTGTCCTCTGCAAATGTGTTTCTGCCCCATCCTATTACTCTTGACATGAGAAAGGTTTTACTAAGCACAGCAATGGGCTTGGATTATGAAAAGTCCCATTGGACAAAAGCTCATCCAGGATGCCTTTCAAGACTAGTGGTTATAAGGAGACATCTAGTGCATGCCTGGTGTCCTGGGTTCAGCAGTAGCAGTCATTTTTCTCCTCCTTAGTAGCTGGTGCAGTGCTGTGTTTTTGACTTTCAGCCTGGGAACAGCGCTGATAACACCGATGTTCTCAGTTGCTGCTCAGTAATGTTTACTCTGACCAAGGACTTTCTGAGTCTCATGCTATGCCAGGGAGGAGGGGAAGCCGGGAGGAAGCAGGGACAGGACACCTGGCCAAACTGACCAAAGAGGTATTCCATACCACAGCATGTCATGCCTACTATATAAACTGGGGGCAGTCACCCGGACAGGTTGAATCACTGCTTGGTTGGGTTGGGGTATCAGTCGTCGGGTGGTGAGCGGTTGTATTCTTTTCCCTTGTTATTTCCCTGGTCATTATCATTATTGGTGGCAGCAGCAGTGGTTTGTGTTATACCTCAGTTATGGACTGTTCTTATCTCAACCCATGGGAGTTACATTCTTTCAATTCGCCTCTCCATCCCTCTGGGAGCGGGGGGAAGAAAGGGGGGGAGTGAGCGACCGGCTGCGTGGTTGTGGTCCATTTCCAGCACTCCCTTGTGCTTTTTATCCTTGTGAACTGGGTGTGCTGGAAGAGAGCAGTGTGATGGGGTTTGTGCCTGTCTCCTGGCAGGGTCAGGAGATGCTCACCACCATGGTCACCACGTAGCCATCAGCTGGGTCTACAGGAGTCAGAGCAATGGGCTTGGGAAGTGCTCTGCAAGGTCTATGGAGAGAAGAGCAGGATTGTCCCTGTTTAAAGGTAGCTCAGGAATAGTGCAGGTGTAGATGTGCAGCCTTAAAAGTGTGATGAGCACTAAAGGGTTGGTCCATGCTTTTGCTTTTGATGATGCAAAAGCACACCTTGGGTGCGAGCACCACATTGCTTTCATTTAAACAGCAAAACAAGAAGAGCAGGAAAACACACAGAGAGCACAAGCCAGGCAAATTGCAGGGGAGCAGTGATGGTTGTCGAAGCAGAGTAACTGCTGCCATCAGAGGCATTGGCCACTGCACTGGCTGCACCCTCATCCCCAGCTGCAGCACCCCCATTCCTGGGGCATCTACTTCCTGTACCATGCTGACAAAGTGCTCTTGGAGCGGGTATTTTTACTTAATTTCATTTCAACCCTAACCATTCCATGATTCTATTGCAAGCTAACCCGAACTTTTGATCATTGGTTTGGTAATGAGGAAAAGAAAACATAAGCAATTGCGTACTCGGGTACAGTGATGCATGAGCTGATCAGACACCCATGCATGGACTTAACTGGGAGCCCATGCTTGACTTAAGTGGGTGCTCATGCAAGAGCAAAGAGGGTTCTCAGGTTGAGCACTAATGCATGGACTCCTTGAGCACCCATGCATGAATTGATGGCTTGAGTTGTTTGAGTGCTTATGCATGAAATAATTGGGTGCTTATTTGTGAACTGATGTTGTGCTCATGCATAAATTAATTGGGTGCTCATGTTGGCTAATTGGGTCCTCATGCATGAATTAATTGGGTGCTTATACATAAACTAATTGAGCTTTTATGCATGGATTAGTTGGGTGCTCACACGTGGATTAAATAGGTGCTCATGCATGAACTACTCAAGCATTTGTACAAGGACTAACTGCAGCTCGCAGGCGAGCACAGCAAACCCTATAGTTCATGCCTGGTACGCCACTGACCTGCAGTGGTCAGACTGGCTTAGGGCTACACATGTCCTCATCACCTGCTGAGCAGGTAAGGGTGTTGCATGGGACATTTGTGCTCCCTGATACACAGGACAGGCCCTACCCACCAGTGGTGCTGTGGTCATTTCTGTCCCTGTATGGAAGAAGCCACTGATGGGATGCTTCTGACATCTCACTTGGAGAGCACCACCCAGTCTGGTTTGGGATACTGTATTTCTGTATCTCCTCATGCTATCACTCCATCAGGCTCTCTGACCTGGAGCACTGGGCTCACCTAACCAAAAGCTGAAGGGAAATGATAGGCATATTGTCCTTACATATAACACCAGCCAGAAGAAAGCACCCTACTCAAAGCAGTAGGAAGAAAGGCTGCTGGTGTGGTTTACAATGATGGGTGGAAAACCAGGAAGAACACTATTGTGGTTCCTCAGACAAGAACATCTTGTTTAGCCAAATGCAAAGGCGGTCCTTGAGGGCACTCCTGCAGAGACAAGGAGACGGGGCAGTGGCAGTAATGTTGGTGCCTGGCTGGGAAAATGGAAAGGAAACGTTTGATAATTATCACAGCATTACCACAAAGCATATGCAGGCAGCAAGGAATGAGGTCAGGGCTTCTGCAGCTCTGATGCTTTTCCCTTTTCTTCTAACAAAGGTGGAGGGAGTTGGTGGCTGAGAGCACTCAGCATTGAGATGCTCCTACTGAATCCCAGGCTGGAGGCAGGATCCCTGCTGCCCTTGGGGAAATTTGGCCTCATAGCAGCCACCAGACTGAGGTGTCCCCGATGCTGGAGCAGCTCCAGCCTGCACTGGCAGTGGGGACACTGACGCCACGCAGCAACTACTGCCTGACCCTGCAGCAAAACCAAACCCTGCAGAGCTGGCCATGGCTGCGTGTGGATTTCTCTGCTGTCTGCAGCAGGTTTTTGAGCAGAATATCAGTTTCATGTTATCAGATTGTATAGGGAGGAGCTGAAGCAAAGCAAAGCAAAGCAAAGATCCATCCCAAAAATGCCCATGATACAGTGATGCAGCGGTTCACCTTGCTGAGCAGTCCTGGTGATCTGGCTCAGGTGCTCTTGCCCATGTCCCTATAGGGGACAGCCTTGCTCATCACCCCGTTTTCAGCCTGCAAACCTGTCCCTAGGGCTCCCCCGAGGGCATAATACAGGCAAAGGTGTTGCTGCATTAGAAATGTGCAGGTCTTAAGCAGCCAGGAATTGCAACCTGGGCCTTTGGGTATGTATTCTGAGCGCAACCTGGTTTTAATCTGCTGTCTGTGTATTGAGAGTGATTGCACGTAGCTGTTCACTCAAGGGTGCAGAGATGTTGCTGCAGTCAGTCGAGATGATTTGAATTCACATGATGGTGCACTGAGATGGGTTCTTTTTCAATATTAATGACCTCTTATATGTTTCATGTCTATTAAATGGCAGGAAGTGAGCAGCATGAGGTGTCCTGAGGCTGGTTCACACCAGGCCTCATGCTACATGAAGCTCTAGCACTGCTGAGATGAATTTTAGTCCCACTTAAAACCTCTAGTGTTAAGTTAGAGTGCTTTCCTCCTGCCTGCCTTGGGGAACACAGATGTATTGGTGGGACGGGCAGGCAGGGGTGCTGCAACACTTTCACCAGCTTAGATGGGGTTATCCAGTGCCTAATGGCAGGGAAAAAGCCCTCAGCAAGCCTTGGACCTGGGTCTGGCATAAAGGGAGTCCAAGACCTAGAGCATCTCTCGAATGAGACTGCCTTGTGGGGTTTTCCATGACATTGATGTGTAGAGCAGAGAAGCCCATGAGGGAAAAGGAGCTTCTACTTGTCACCTACTTCCACAGATGCTGTCCAGATGCAGAAGTGATTGAGCCTCTCAGAAGATGCAAGACTTGGCATAAAGGGTATGGACACCTTCCTCACTGGTCCCAGCAGCTTCCTGAAGGTTGTTTCCTCGTGATTCATCTTCCCACACCCCTTTTTAATCCTCTTGATCTCCAAACATCTCTCAAAAGGCAAATAAACTTGGTGTCACGCAAGATCGAAACAGCTGCAGCACACTGCCTTCCACAGCATTGAGATGGAGATGGTCTGGTAATGACTCCAATAGAAAGGAAGCTCTCTTCCTCAGCCATGATGGGATCTCCTGTCTTTTAACATCAATCGATCACAAACCAAAGCAATGCTGGGTCTTTAGCTCCTGCAACAGCATTTGTTGCTGCCGCTGGCTGCTGTGAGTAGCAGCAGACATTATCAGTGCTCCTTAGATAGGCCCTGTAACAGATCCCAGGATCTGCTCTGTGCTGAGCATGGTGGCTGGACAAGGCTAGGTGAGATCACAGCCCATAATTCTTACTGTAGTTCCCAAGCCTTGTTTACTTCTCCTCTGTGTGTCCTTTTAGGAGGCCTGGACGGTACCAAGGCTTGAAAGAAGAGCAAAGAGAGACCTGGTCAACACTGACGAAATGAGGGCCTGTTGCCTCGTGAGAAAGACCTACCCCAAACCTTGCAGGAACAACCCCAGTCTCCCCTGGCAGCAATGCCTGCTTAAGATCTGTTTGAGACGCCTTTAAGGCTGGGCCCAATTATTTTGTTACACTGAAATAAGACTGATGAAGGTCGGGAGAGTGGCAGTGCCCAAACCCCCACATCTCAGCACAGGACTGACCTCTGGCTCTCATAAAGCCAATCTGCTCACTCAGGCTTTCCCAGCCAGTGTGTAGGGCAATAAAGAGCCTCTTGAAAGCTCTTGACAGCTTGTCAAAGAAGACATCTTACACTGTGTATGTGGAAAGTATCCATGGCATGGGGTACAGGCAGCCTCTCTGGGGGTTTGTCCTGGCTTTCAGGACAGACTTGTTGTTAAGCAGTGTTTTCTGTCTTCCCCACAGGGGGCTTGAACAGGCTTCAAAAAGGGCAACAAAAGCACAAACATTGACTCATGGGTCAGAGGCTTCAAGGCGAAGAGCCCCCCCTTGGCAAAGGAAACACAGGAGATGACAACCAGGTGAGAAAACTCACCATTTAAACCTTAAATACCCTTCTTCCACCTGAAGCGGCCCCATCTCTATTGCTGGGTGGCTCTCTTGCACAGTCAGGAAGCCTCTCTGCTTCTACACTATACATAAACATGTGTCATATTCCCTATCAAAGGGTGATAAACACACTCTAAGTGTGTTTATCAGTTGGCTGACAAGCTCTGCTTAAGAGCTTAGTTTGCTAAGCTCAAAAGAGGCATCCTCCCTCCCAGTGCGCCGGTCGGCTCATGGGGCTGATGCCTGGAGGGTGCTGAAGAGTGTCCGGTGCTCCACAGGGGCAGAGCCTGTCATTTAGCCTGCTTGATGGTTCAGCTCTCTGCAGCACCATGATCTCCAGCTGTGGCAGCAGAGGTTGCACTTTGCTTCTGGGGTAGCAATTGGACTTGATGATCTCAAAGGGTTTTTCCAGCCCAGTTGATTCTATGATACTGTGATTCATCTGCACAAGCCCATGGCTTTGGCTGGAGGAGGTAGGGCTGGCACTTGGGTTTTGAAGGGGAGAAGGAGGAGACACAAGCACTGTGGTCCTCTGCTGTGACAGGAGGTGATGAAGCTCCCAGGACTCTTTTGGAAGCTGTTGTCCACAAACTGTGTGGTTGGAGAGGGGCAAAGTGTCCTCCTTCAGCTAAGTCCTGGTCCTGGAGAGTCTGGACGTTCTCTGCTGAGATGTAATTCCTCTGTGGAGGGCAAATCCATACAAACCAGGACCTTTAGACAGGGATGGCCTTGCCCTTTGCGTCCTTTGCTCAACCTCTTTCTCTGCTCAACCTTCTCTTCCTCTAAGCATCTCCCATTGCATTTCAATACAGGCAGAGAGCCGGCTGCTTCTCCAGCCCTTTGCCACCGCGCATTGTGTTTTGCCTATGCCGAAAACATCCCCTGGAGAGCCCTTTCTCCTCCCGCCCGGGAGGACAACTGAAAATGCGGGAGGAGCGCTGAGCTGCGAAGCGGCTTCACGGGAGGGTGCAGGGCACCATCTAGTGAAGTTAGAGGGAAAGCCATCAGCTGCAAACGAGCCGAGGGACATACTGCCTCCATAGAGCTCCGGATTGATGCGAGCTGAGTTCTGCTCTTCTCCCAGTGTTTGCATGGGAGGAGTTGGTCCCAGCAGCAAAGCGGTGGAAATCAGAAGGGCAACTTCTTGTGGTCCTTCTTTTTCTAGCTCTCTCGTGTCCCTCCCAGCGTGAACAGGGTGGCAGTGACTCATATGCAGGCCAGCAGCTCAACTGCTTGCTTCTCTTTCAAGCCATCTCACCTGGTTCTGCCATAGCTGAGTTGTGTCCTTTGTGAAAGGGCCTGGGGAGAATTTCAGGTGTCTTACTACTTCATGTGTTTGAACCTTGAATTTAGGGGAGTTTTGGTTCCACAAGACATTAAAAGCACCCAAATCCTCTTTCCTGGTGCTCTTTATTGACACATGTCCTCTCTCTGTCTGCAGCTTTGGCCTGAGCAGCTGCAGAGCTGAGATCTCCTTGCAAAGCCTGTGAGATGCTGCAGACTTGCCTACCTGCCACCCAGCATTGCTCTAATTTAAACCTCAGGGATGAGTTAACATGTCTCTCTGGGTTTTTTTATGGACATGTTTGAAGTCCCTCATTGCTTTGGGCAGTCTGTGCTGTAATGCAGTTATTAGCAATGAAACTTAAGCTGTACCATTGCCCTTCATGACAAAATATCTCAGAGGGCTGTCAAGCAGGTTTATTAGAAAGTGAAAACACCTTTGACACACAAGCAGATGCAGATATCTGAGGACGAGTCAGTAATGGTAAATCACTGCCACCACTCCCAGGCAGAAGCAGTCTGGCCAGTGATAATCTGCACCGCAGGTCTCTGGTACATCCCCCAAGGCTGCTTCCTTCCCTTGACAGCGTCTCGAAGCATGGATTCAGCTCTGCCTGCACCAATGAAACAAAGCCACTTCCAACACTTCTATCCCCAAATCCTACTTGGCTTAAGCAAGCAATGAAACAACTTTCTTGCAAGTCCACGCGACGTGTGGCCAACAGATAATCCACCTCAAGTGCTCTGCTGGCTCCAGCTGAGGGTCTGTCCTTGCCACCCACCTTGGCAGAGCTGAAGATGCACATGCTAGCTGAGGGCAATGTGGGGATGCTATTAATGCCACCCCATGCAAAGCAGGACCTCAGGGGAAAGAAGGCTGTGCCCTGCGGTCCCATCCGATCTCCTCCCTGAGGCCCTAGCGCGGTCATTTGCTGGCTGCACAAAACCCTCTAGAGGGAGCCCTGATTCCAGACATCCGTGCCAAGGTCACACGAGGCCATGAAGATGCTGTGTGGGTTTCCAGATACGGGGTTTTTTGGGGGGGGGAGGGGGGAGGAGATTGTTGGTTGCTTTTCTTTAAGGCTCCACACTGCCTTAATGGCCTCCCTGGCTACACTTATGGACTCACTTCCCCTCTCTGAACGTTTCTGCATGTTCCTGCCTCTCCAAGCGCCTCACCCAACCCCAGCATCTCTCTCCCTTAAAACTCATTGAAGGTGGGAGAAATCTTCCGGGGGATGGATGTCACCCTTGGATGGGGAAACCTCCTATGATGGCTTCCAAGGGCGCTGCACTAACGAGGAGCTGGCCCCATGCTGCCCTGGCCCCAAAAGCTGGCCATGGTTGTAGCATCTTCAGCAACCCACTGGATTGCAAAGCCACCAGGCCAAGGGAATTGCTTGCATTTGGGGTCTCTGCTCACGAGGCATGTTTCTCTAGCCTGAGCCTTAACCTCTGAGCACAGGGAGGTGAAGAACATTTCTCCTGGCTTGCAGGTATCAGGACAGCGCTGAAACTTCAGGTTCCTGCAGCCCTGAGCACAGACGCAGACAGACTTCTCAGAGGCTTGCCAGCTCCATCCCATGCACGACATCCCCTCTTAGCAGTCGTGGAGCTCAGTGGCGCTGAAAGAGCTTGAAAAATGCCCTTTCTCTTTGCTGCATGGCCACTTAACTGAGCCCCTGTGCCCAAAGCTTTGCTCTGCTCCATGTCCTTCCCCTCCTGGGCCCAAGAGCACACTGCATGGGCTCCTCTGCTCTGCTTACAGATGTATTTTTTTGCTTTGGCTTGCTCTACCTTTAATGAATTGCAATCTGTTATGTGGTGTTATTGCTTTAGGGAGACCATAGGCACAAAGTAAATCCCATTGAGGTCAAATTGCATTTTCTAAGTGTTTATGCTCTTTCCCTTTCCCTTCCTGCGTCCAGAGCATTCAGGCTCCTCTCTGGAAGGACACATGTTTTTGTACCAGCCTCAACCTGAAGAAAGGCTGAGCTAAACATCCTCCTTGTAAGCATAAGCCCTCTTCAGGGCTTCTTCATGGAGGATTTCCCTATGGGACCTCATGGCCAGAGAAAGGGCAAAGGAGGCTGCAAAGCCCACCCCATTCTTCCTTAGATGTCATTCTTGAGAGCAGCTGAAAACAGCTTGCAATATTGCAGAGGTCCGGCTTTAGAAGCTGGATGCTGTGGTTTATTTTAGGGAAGGAGAATGGACAGGGAACAAAACCGAGCGCTGTGCAACCAACCAAATGCCGTTCAGCTTGCTTGGATTTCTTCCCACCAGCCAAAGTAGGGTAGCGCATGACATATGTGCACTGTGGAGCAGATGCATTCAATATGGCTCCTGCAACCAAGGATGCTGTTGAAGCTGTAAATCTTTAAAGCCATTAAATGTTTGATCTTGCAGATCCTTGAAGCTGAAGGTTGGGGTGTCCCATGCCTTGGTCAGATTTCCCATAACTGTTTGTATTGGAAGCTATGTCCTAAAATGTATTTGTCCACTGTGCTCTAAGGCTGCTTTCCAGAAAGATGGAGAACCTCTGCAGTGCAGGAATGATGCTCCTTGCTCTGCAATCAGATGCTAACAATGGAGGTTGCATGTGGCCACAAGATGTAGGGTGGAGGGGGTGCATCAATCAACATGGCAAACTCTCCAGCAAGCAGGAGATGTGATCACCTCTCATACCAGAGTGGGTCTCGAGGCACTTTGGGTCATCAGCCATCGTTACTGGTAGTTATAGCTCTTTGCACAGCAGGATGCTGGAACATGGCTGGCTGTTAGGGAGCCCCACAGTGCTCCTGTGCAAAGAGCACAGCTTTATTTCCTTACAGAAAGAGGCCCTGTGGATTCCAGTGCAGTGGCTGCATTCCCAGCCCATGCTGACAGCCAGCCCAGGGCAAGCAGGAATGAGCTTCCCACTGCGAGTTGCTGGGAAATGGTGAGGACCAGCCTTTTGTCCCTGCCTGGCAGGCAGAGCGCGGTGCATGAAAAAGGGTGCTCTGAATGCTGTGTTTCCAACCACTGCCTGCCCTCGAGCTGCTCGCTCAGTCCAGCCATGGGTCATGGTGGACCACTTTAGCTGCTGTGTAGGAATGGCTGTTCAGCCAAGAGCAATTGTGAGTGGTTTCAAGCAGAAGCCTCTGAGTGTTTCCCTATTTAGCATGGTTGAAACAGGGCTTACAAAGGCTTCTTGAGCTCTCCCTGCTGCTTCTTGCATTGGTTTCACCTTTCACCATGTGGCTGCAAAGCAGGGGGTCCCATGGGAAGTGCTGGATCTAGTGGTATCCCAAGTGAAATAGCCAGGGCAGGACTGTGTGCATGGACAGCTTCTTACATCAGTCTTAATGTGTGTATCGTGGTCTGCACATTGAACAACAAAAGTCATTCAAGCTCTTAAGGCCATCTGTCATTCAAGCTCTGTGTGCCATCCTGCTGCAAGCTGTCTCCTGACAGTGTCCTGTCTTTTCACCACCCCTCTGTCCTCCTCCTGCCACTCTGGGCTTTGGGGACATCCATCCCCAGTAGGCACCCAGCATCCCCAGGCCTTACATCAGGGCAGCCACTGGGTGAACTGGGAACAGCAACAGAGGCTGCTCAGCGCTACTAGAGTTGCTGCCCTTACCAGATGGGCTCTGCCCATCCAGTGAGGCTCTCAAGACTTTCTTTCCCATCCTCATGCCTCCCTCCTCCTCCTCCTCAGCTACTTGCAGCATCAAAGCCCTCAAGTCCTTTCTCAGGAGATCTGGTTTAGCCATCAGTGAAGGGTTTATGCCGTGACAGAATGTTCACTGCTGCCTGTAGGGATAAGTCCCACAGATATTAACCATATCAGGATCAAGGTCCTGCTTGATCGCCTCCTCCAGCCCATCTGGATCTTCCCTCCTTTCCTGCCTGGTCCTTTATTCATTTACAAGCGCTGTGAAGTCCCAACGCGACATCTGATTTCCATCCAGTTGGACAGTAAACTGACATTTTTCTCACGGTCTCTGTGCTCTTGTGCTTTGGGTCTCTGCCAAACACTCCACAGCTTTAACTTGCCCTTTTTCTTCCTTTCAGACTGAGTTGTCCTGGAGCTCCCTCCCTTCTCCCCCCAGCCTTTAAAGGAAGCAAAATCAAAAGGTCGACAAGAAGAGCCAGGCTCCTTCCAGGACTCCCCAGAGATGAACCCGCTCCCCTTCCTCTGTGCCAAGTGGCACTGAGATGCTTCCCTGCAGTCCTGGTAACAGTGGCTGCTCAACTTGCTGCAAGTGGGAAACATTGAGCCAGTGCCAATAAAAGGGGTGCTCTCCCTGTCCATTTTGCTAAGGGCTCCGCTGCTGCTCAGTTACAAATGACTGGCCCCAGTGACTTGTCAGTGCCAGACAGGCACGCAGATATGCTACACTGTTATTTCTGGTTCCCAAAATTCACCTTAACTGCTCTCATTTTGGGGGTAAGTGTTCTTCTCCCCATGGTGCATTATGCTGCTAATCCACTTCCAGCCACCATGGGAAAGCAGAGTGAATGCAGTGTGTACCCTCGAACTCCCTTCCTTTCCCACAGCCTTTTCGCTTTCTTCTCTGTTGGCTGATAGGGTGGGAAGGAGAGAGGAGCACATCCTGGTTTCCCCCTCCCCAAGCCTCTTTCTCCCCAGTACATTGTCCCTTTGACACCCATCCACCCAGCTGAGGATGCCAGCAGAGATGCTGACCCAAGCACCAAAGTGGTGGCCCCAGTAAAGCAGTCAACGGGGTGGTAGAAACTAACGCTCACAGCAAAGCCTTGTAGCTGGCTGAAGGCAGCAGGAACCAAGGCAGTTTCCCCAAAATAGCCCACAGTATCTTAGAAAAACAACCAACCACAAGAGCACCTCCACTCCCACTGGCTGCTGGTGTTCAAAAGCACCACAGCCACATTGCGGCTGGGGCTACACTAATGATTCATGCTGAATGGCTTGCTTCTGCCCTGAGAAAACCTGAATCAGAGTAAATCTGAAGTCATGGTGAAAATCTCTCTCTGGGTCAGGGATCCGGTGCTGCATTTGTGCAGGTCCTATGGCAGCTTGTAGTGACTCCCTTTCGTGCCCAACGTGAAGACATGAGAACGAAGAGGAGCCAGCACGAGCATTTGCTGGCTTCTTCCTCTGTCATCTGCCCTGCATCGCTGTGTCTTATCACTTCAAGTGCAATGCGATTGTTAAGTACTGCTGGCTGCTACTTGGGTGCCAAATTCATTTAGCCAGCAAAAATCGAGCTGTGTTAGCTGCCCTGCCGCTCTCCTCAGCGTTTCTCCAGCCCAGAGCAGATGAGTCACTCCTAAACCCGCAGCTGATGCAGGAGTCATTAGAAGTGACTAAGCACTTTAGCAAATGAGCCCTCTGGTTTCTCAGGCAGCAGCTTTGGCTCTGCTTTCACGTCCCAACGCCCATCTGCCATCGCTGCGGTGGGGTAGCAGGGCTGTGCATTCCCTCTTCACACACAGCCATGCGTGTGCAAATATGCTTCTGTGCAAAGGGTTATTTTGATGCCGGTGAACTTTGTTTCTTCTTGATTTCCTCCGTAGGAAGCAAAGCCCCTGGGGTCAAAAGGGCTGCCTGTTTTACGCAGAGGAAGTCTTATGGCAGCACAGATAGGCGGCCTTGTCCTCCAAACCCAACTGATTTTTCCAGGAAAAATGATTTATTCTTAAATGGCATCATGGTTTGAAGCAGCCTCAGGATTCTTTATGTAAGCAGTCAGTCACTGAGCTTGCCCTCGAGTTCTCGTTAAGGGCACAATGACTCTCACTGGTCAGCAATGACTTAGAGGCTGCTTTCCTCTTTAGATGGGGTGTTGTCTGCTCCTGCTCATAAAGATGCCGATTTGAAGCCAGGTAATTGCAGAAAGGCCTGTCATGTTATAAAACAGTAAAAGATTTACTTCATTTTCCTTTTAAACTGGACTATGTGATATGTGTATCCCATATGTCAAGAGGAATCTGCTAAGGCAGCAAGAAGTGTGTTTTGATGGAATTAAAAAGCAACATTCCCTCATTTTCTTCACTGACAAAAACTCTTAAATGTGCTGGATATATGACCTTACCTCTTCTCCTTATCCCACACTGTCTCCTCAGGGCTGGAACAGGTTGGTAGGGGGCCACTACAGCACCCTTATCCCAGCCTCTGCCTTGGCAAATCATGCTACCACACTGAACTGGCTGCTCTTGGCATTTTCCTTGGTTATAGCCAAAACTGCAATAGACAGGAGGTTCCATCCCATTCTTAGGTCTCATCCATCAACATCTCCTGGTAGCAGTCAGGACTCCTGTGCAAGCCTTTCAGGAGACATTGTTGGACTTGCATGTGATGGTCAAAGAAGTGTTCAAGACTCTTAAGCCTGACTCATTTCTTTTCTCTCCCTCTCATGGGTCAGTTTTACTTCTTTGTGCTGTTGTGCATGAAATCACTGTCTTTTCCAAACAAGAGGGCTGAGCTTTATGCAGACATCTGAGCACTTGCACTGAAATTGGTGGGATCTTGGTGCCTACCCGGGCGCTTGGCTCCTGTGCGGCAGTGTTATTGTGTGTCTTCTGAGCTCAGCACATCATCAAGAAAGTCTTTTGTCTGTGTCCTCTGGAGACTGAAGGGAAAAGCAGAGTGGGTTATGCCAGAGGAATGTGGCTTCCCATCTGGGCAGGTTGGTGCAAGGTGCTGATGCGGCTTGGAGGTAACAGAGCACCATGTATTAACCATATCTCTGTTTAATTACTGGGATGTTTACAGGGAGCAGAGTCTGTTCCTTCACCTCCTTTGCCCGTTATCCTCTTTTTGGAACATTGATGGGGTCTAGACAGGGCTGGGACCCACACATACAGCTACTCCTCATTTTCAGCTGTCTGGATAAAAGCTGTGAGTGCTCCATGACTCACCCTGCTCCCTGCATAGGAGGAAACTTCCATTTATTGCTTCCCACTGTTATACCTGCTTCATATAAAAGAGGTCCTGCTGGAATGCACCAGATCCCAGCCAGTGGAGTGCACGGGGCAGCCCCCAAGCTTTGCCTCACTGCATCTGGTGGGGACATCAGGTAACCCTCCCTTTTTCCATCTTTTTCCCCCCTGTTGCATCCATACTACGTCTCTGCTCCACAAAGGCACCTGGGGATAGTGCTATGGCTTCAGTGTGGCTGCATCTGAAATGGAAATTAATAATACCAACACCAACACCAACACCAATACTAACACTAACACTAATACTAATACTAATACTAATACTAATACTAATACTATTGGAGAAGGACAAAAAGAAGAAGAAGGATGAGGAGGAAAAAAAGAGGAAAGAGGAAAGAAAAAAGAAGACAAAGAAAAAGGCTAATAATAAGAAGATGAAGAACAAGGAGAAGGGGAAGGAGGAAAAGAAGAAGAAAAAGTAGAAGAGGAAGAAGAAGAAAAAAAGAACAAGAAATATGAGGAGGAGGCAGAGGACAAGGAGAAGGAAGAGGAGGAGAAGTAAGGAAACAATAGAAGGATCTGGAGTTAAACGCTGGAGGAACATGGCACACAGGATAAAATTCCATTTCAGCCCTTCTCTGTTTATCCTCCGTAACTTTTATGAGTGATCCTGGAAACAAAATGGAGTAGAAGTGTATACATGAGGTTGAGCTGCTTTCCAGCAGCAAGCTGCTCAGTGCACCTAAAAGCCTGGTTTCAAACAGCTCTCTCATGTGGATTCTCTGATGCCTGATACAGCCTGGGCTAACCTAAGGCCTCATCCCCAGTGGGGCTACTGGTAGGGCTATTTTTTTAATGTTAATAACCACCCACTGCTCTCCGTGCAAACCTGTGGGGCCTTAATTATGGCCTTGGAGAGTGCAACCCTCTGCAGTGGATTGCTGAATGGAGGCAAGAAGTGTCCCAGCTTAATGGGACACCAGGACCATGCCCGATGGTATGCACCAGGGAAGCCATAACTCTTAGAAGAAGCCTTTGCAGCCAAAAATGAAGGCTGAGGCTCTTGTTTCCCTGGGCTTGAAGCCCTGCAAAATGAATTGTCTAGTTCCTCCTAAGACAGATAGAATAGAAGAGCCAAAACCTTCGGGTTTTGGGGGTAGAGGTGGCTTCAGCCAAATGCTGATTCCTGATACTCGCTGTAACTTTAAATAAGTGCTTTGAAAATAGGTCCCGTGATGATGGAGCACACTGTCAGGAAATGTCACTCACTATGTGACATGGCTGATGGAGATTTATGTGGTAGCGTGTAATAATTTTACGGGTTCTGCTTAAAATAGGACTTGGTGCTAAAAATCCAACTGTACAAGGTTACAGTGAGTGCTGGGCTCCCTCAGCAGAGCCTTGAGAGCAGAGGAAATTCTGCTCAGCAACAGCAATGAGACTTTGCAGTGGTAAAAGCTCAAAGCACACCCCCAAAACACAGTGTCAGACTGTGCATGAAAGACTTAAGGGCTGTCATGAGAGTCAGGCTTGGAGACTTGAACAGCTCCCATCCCTTGAGTAATGCTGTGAAGAAGGGGTTAAGAAAAGACTTATTTGGTTGCAGACAAACCACTAGGGACTGAAAATAAACAGGCAAGATATCAGAGCCCATTGAGCTTTAAATAAAATGCAGGGGTTTGAAAAAAACAGTTGTTTGTTTCAAGCACAGCTTCAAGGAAGGTAGAAAAACCTTTGATCTCAGCCTCTCTGCAGTGCAGCCTTCAACTTCAGGTGTGCATCTTGTTGGGTTATTGTAGTGATTTTCTTATATGCTTGATGCAGAAAGAAAAGAAATCTCACCTGCCTCATCTGTAATAACAGATGAGATTCAATTTTGATACATTTAATTATGCTGCATGGCACAACAGAGTCCTCAGTCACTAATAAATGTATGAGGAACATAGGAATAAATGAGATACTGAACTAAAAAAAGCCCAGCCCTGAAAAGGTATCAAAACCAGGATGAAAGCCCTTCCTGAGACACTTGTGTGACACTTGTGCTATTGGAGGGACAGTCTCACTGTAGGTCATGGCTCTGGTGCGAGACCTGATGATGTTGGAGAGCACAGGAGGTAATGGAGGCAGTGGTCCAGCAGCACCCAGGAAGTTTTCCTTTGAGGGATGTTGCTTCATGCCTGCCTACCTGCTCTGCAATTCCTAATGCCCTGGCAAGCTGGAGCCTGCCATGAATGTGACCCCTGACACATTCTGATCTGAATTTTAGAGGAGGGACAATAGGGATGGATTTGTTTTTACAAATATGCTTTTGGCTCAATACAATACCACTAAGCAATACAATGGGTCTGAGCTCCGTTTTCTCTTACTCTTTCTAAGGGTCTGATTTCAAAGCCCTTTTTTCACCTTTAAATATGCACAGATACTTTTAAAGATAAAGCTGCATTTCCCTGCTAAGGTAAATTAAAGCCCAAAAATTTGCTCTCACTGTGTTAATGCAATAGGCCTGTCTGGTCCTTAATGTGCAAAGAGATAACTCCACATTGCAGCGCTTTGATCGTGCCTGGACATGTTTGCAGTGGCAGCAGCAGCTCCCACTGCCCTGATGTGAGCCCAGGCAAGGAGAGAGGGCACCCAGGGAAGAAGAGGATCTCCAGCACCTAAAAGGGACCCCCTTTGGTGTCCTGGGTTCAGCAGTAGCAGTCATTTTTCTCCTCAGTAGCTGGGGCAGTGCGGTGTTTTTGACTTTCGGCCAGGGAACAGCGCTGATAGCACCGACGGTTTTAGTTGCTGCAATAAGGTTTACTCTGACCAAGAACTTTCTGAGCCTCATGTTCTGCCAGGGAGAAGGGGAAGCCGGGAGGAAGCAGAAACAGGACACCTCACCTAAACTGACCAAAGAGGCATTCCATACCACAGCACGTCATGCCCAGGATGTAAAAACTGGGGGCAGGAACCTGGAAGAGTTAGTTCATGGCTCAGTTGGCGGGTGGTGAGCGGTTGTATTTTCTTCACTTGTTGTTTCCCTTGTCATTATTATTATTGGTGGTAGCAGCAGTGGTTTGTGTTATACTTCAGTTATGGACTGTTCTCATCTCAGCCCATGGGAGTTACATTCTTCCGATTCTCCTTCCCATCCCCTCTGGGAGCGGGGGGGAGGTGAAGAAAGAGGGGGGAGTGAGTGAGCGAACTGGGTGAGTTATAGCTGGGTTTAAACCACGACACTTGATTAAAGAGGGTAATGGGTACAAGTGCTCCTGCACAATGGGTTGGTGATGACCAGCCCTGGGTACCCAACAGCGATCTCTGGTGAGGTTCTGCTTTCATGTATGGAGGAGCATATAATCCCAGCTGAGGTACCCTCAAACCAAGGCTGCACCACCCCTGCCCCCTTTCTACCAGCCCATCCTTGCAACATTTCTGTTGGCTGTTTCTAGTCTCAAGCGCTGGTTCTATCTCTTCCTGTGACTTTTGGGGGTGACACCCTTGGGAAAAGGATGTGTAGCAATGTCAACTATATCTACATGAGGCGCTCATTACAGGAGACCACTCACTTTTTTTCCCAGCAGAGTTAGAATGTTATATAGATATGTGGTAACTGAAGCGATAATTTCTTTGACCATGAAGAGAGTGAGCTGTGAGTGTCCAAGGGGACATGGGACCCATGGGGCCACGGGCACAACTCATACCCTGATGTAGCAGACGTGATGTGACTGTAGTGGGAGAAGGAAGAGGGAGGACAGCAGTGACATGGTGAGATAATAGCGTCCCACAAGGCAGATTTAGGGACCTGGGTGGCTGATGCTGCAGGTGGGGTGAACACAGTCCTGTGGTTGCGCTGGTGGCATAAATACTGTCCTTGAGACAACCATAAGCATGCCACTTGGGCTTATTGGGCAGGAGAGAAGAGGAACATGTAGAGGAAGGAGGAGAATGAGCAAAGTATTGCATGAAAAGAAATGGATAGGGACAAATTCAATGAGAAATGAAGAAGTCATTGTCTGAGGAAGGATTCTGGTGGGGGAAGAGGCAGGGAACCCATAACTGCTTGGGGGAGTGCTCTGGAGGAGCTGGCAGCCTTGGGGAGAGCAGGACTTTAGCTTACCCCTCTAAAACCACAAATTGCACCAAGTCCTTGCCCTCACTAGCAGTGCTGAGACCCCTGGTGTCCAGACAGCTGCCTGGGTCAAAATAGCAAGTGAGGTCCACAGTCACCTCTCTTGTCTGCTGCTCCTCGTGCCTGCAACAGAGCTGGGAAACTGCCCTGGTTTCCAGCTCCCAGTGAGTATTTCATCAGCCCCCAGCAGTTAATTCATTCATCAGCCCTCAAGGCTTTTCCCCTGCTCAACCTCACCTCAACACCAGTGAGCAGAGCACAGCTCCCCTTCACCTCCCCAGCTTCACCTGCTCCAACCCAATCTGTTTTGCATTGATGCAAGAAAAATGCTGCACAAAGCTGTTTAGAAACAGACCCCTCCAGTTATTTCCAGCTACTTCAAAGCTGCTTGAAATCATACACCAAGACCTCCTGGTGCTGCCTTTTCCCATCTTTTCTGTCTGGTGGCCTATTTCTCCAGCCCAGCAGTGGGATGAACCTCAGCTTTGCTTCACCACAGCCATGCGCCCGGAACCGCTGGGAGGATGCAGCACCCATTGCAGCCCCCAGCTTCTCTCTCAGCACCTCCTCAGCCAGGCTGCAGCACAAGAAGCCAAGCTCTGTAGCAGCAGTGGCAGCAGGGTGGCAGCAGCAGCTGCTGTGTTCAGGAAAGAAGAGCAGATCCTTTTCTGAGATGGAGAATTTGCTCCCCCTGCTTGAATGCTTCAGTCAGCTACAATAGTAATTATGTATTATTAATAATTATTAATATTATACACTTCTAAGCCTAAGGATAATGCCACTTCACGACTGCACCTTTCACCTCGCAGCATCTTGGTGTTGCAGGCATCCCTTGTCCCTCTCTTAAGGACCTCCTGAGCTGCAGCTGATAGATCCCAGGAGCTGGTTTTGGGGTGTCTAAGCTAAGAGCTGGTGGAGCTCTGGGCAGAGCTATCTGGGCACTGACTTGGTGTGGTGCCTCTTGGGGAGAGGCTGCTGCCTCCAGGGTCACCATGGGGTGATTCACCTGCGCTGGTGTTTAAGATGCTCCAGTAACTGCAGCGTGAGCGTGGCATCCAGAAGAAAGCTTCACTGCTGGCTTTCTTTTTGCCTTTGAATGGCAGAGGCAGGGTTTTTACCTCCCATCCTGTCATTGTACCTGAAAACTCAGCAAGAAAGCCCTAGCTGCTCGCTTGGCAAATGCAGGCACTGGTCCAGCAGTGCTCGGGGACCTGCTTGTCTCTTGAGGAGTCCCAGCATCTCCGATTGGGGAAATGCTGCATAATGTCATCTCCTTCACTAAGAAGGAGGAAAGCACTTATAAAAAACATATGTCTGGTGTCTTTCCTTTAGGCATAAATTCTTCAGACCCTCTGATCCCTCTTTCTCATGTCCGTTTATTCTAGAGGTTAAGAAATGCCATATTTTTATCTTCTTTGCTATCTACTCCCCATCTTTCTTGGCCCCATATCTAATATTGGTAGCCTGCTCTAATAAATAATATTGCATCTGTACATGTATCTGTTTGCAGTCTGATCTTATGTAATGGATTGTGATAGCGGAAGGGTTGAGCTGAACCTGTTTTGCTCTCTTTCATGTAGAAAACCTATGCCGATGTCCTCTGTAAGAGATGCTCCATTCAGGAATTGATCCCATATCAGAGGTATAAGCTGGTTGAAACAACATTTTCCCACCCAACACGTTAGCACCCTGGCTCAGCACATGGAGGGAGTGTACAGGGCTTACGGGAATAAAACCTCGGGGATTTAAGTATACACCTAAGGTTTAACAAGTGCTTAAGTGCATTCCTGAACCAGGGCCTGAGGGACCGATGCTATTGTATTACTCAGCCTTTAAGGGATTGTCATGGTCCAGTGTGAGCAGCCAGACAGACACAGAGGTTTCCTGCATCTGTCATGTGGCTCTCATGAATTCCCTTCAGCATTAATTGGGTTGGTTTTTCCTCTCAGGACAAGGAAAGCACAAGCAAATCTGTGCTGCAGATGCTATGTCTGTATCGCACACATTGAAATCTTGCTGTAGTTCCTGAGCCTCCCTCTTTCATCTGGGAGAAACAGGACTCTCACCTGCATCACAGCAACAAAAAGCATCTTTTTGGGGCTGTATATGAGGAGATGCAAAGGTGTTCTTTCATATAGGTGGGGCTCCTTAAATAGGCAACTGTATGTAGGGGCTGGACCCCACTAAGTGCTGAAACTCCCTCATGGCCAGCCAAACGGATCCTGGGGCCAGGTTGTAGGATTTAATCCTGATCTTCAGAAACACTTTCTGCAGATAGATCTTTTTGCTCACCCTGGGAAAGCAGCAAAGTGCTGTCCCACATGCACACAAGCACTCGAGGGAAGGAAGCCATCCGGGCTTGTTGGGCTGCAGGAGCAGGTACTCACTGCACAGGGCTCCCCATAAACTCGTTATGCCTCCCCCTGACACTTGTGCTGCACAGGCACAGTGGCTGCAGTGTTAGAGGCTGGCTGAAATGAGAGTTTCGGGGAAACATAAAGTCAGGGTGAAACTCGGTATTCCAGACATAAAATCGTGTGAGGAACAGGGCCATGGCCAGCAAATACTTTCCATGCAAAGGATGAGAAATCCCCAAATGACCAAAGTGTGTCATTTTGCCTTCTTTTTCATGCTACATGGCTTATATTGATATTTTCCATCATAAATCAATTTTGAAAAAAAGAATTACAGCATTTTAAAACAATTAAAACATTTTTAAATCCTTTAAAATACTTTTTCAAATTATGTTTGCTTTTAAAAATTACTTCGATCCTAATTGAAAATGAGGGAAAAGTTGGTTTTCTGGGGTTAAATGTCTTGGAAACAGAGGGAAGTAACTTTGCTCCAAGTTATACACAAATGTCTGAGCCAAAACAAAAAATATGAGGGCTTTTTTTGCATCAAAAGAGTTAAACCAAGCCCAAGATGGGGGTTGTGAGTTCCTGTCCTGCAGCACCAGAGGAAGAGGAGGAAGAAGAGTCTCTGAGCATCCTTTTTTCTGCTGTCAGGGAGTTTTCACTCAGCCACATGTGGCTGTTTTCCAGTGCAATGAACTCCAGTGGCTGCTCAACTCTGATCCTTTTTAACTGTTTTATCTGCTGTCCTAACATGCACCTTCTGTTGCCAGAGCTCTTGTAAAAAGGTTTTGAAGCCTGTTCTGCTGCGGGGATCCCCAGTTGAGCAGTTCAGTGGTTCAGCTTTGACAAAGGGGGCAACATGCTCACACCCCCGAAATCAATAAGGAATGGCAGCCTGTCCTCTGGGAATACTCCCGTGCTTCAGAGTCTCCAGCAAAGGCAGGAAGAATGGGAGAGTTGCCTTTGAACACGTGGACACCTCATGGCAGGATACATCTATTGAAGGTCTATTAAGATCTAAGAGCAAGTGCAAAGTGCATCTTGATCCCTGCCCTCCCTAAGGAGAGGATGAAAATCAATCACGCCCCCTCCACAGTGAAATGACGGGTAGTGTCGAGGAGGCTAAGAGTGGTAAGTTTACTTCTTGGAGTATCTCTCCTGCTATTCCAGCTGAGATAGCCCAACGGCATGAACTTGAAATATGGCGTTGGACCAGCAATGAGGCCACCTCAGGACCTGCACAGGGAACATCAACTTTTCAAGTCTCATTGTTTTATTACAGGGCTCTTCCATCCTCCCTCAGAATACAAGCTGGCTTCAGAGTATTTAAGTTTTCCTCTTTCCACCTGGTGAGTTATTTTGGCATTCACAGCCCTATTACTTTCTAGCTTTCGGTGGCTTCTGAGTAAATAGCCACAACCACCACCTTGCAAGCCTTTCACGCTCTTTACACGTCATGCTTTTTCAGCATGCAGTATCACCAGGCCTGCCCAGTCTCCAAATATTCGTGTGCACCAACACATATGAAGAGGTGTCCTTGCTTCGAGAAGAAAGTGCAGCAAGAAATACCTGTTCTGGCAATCTGAGTCCTTCCCCCAGAGCGCTCCCAAGCTACTTGGAGGGATGCCACAGGAGGCAGCAGCAGCCTCTTCCTCTGGTTATTGTTGAGACTCGCTGTGGCTTTGTCAGGCAGGAAATACTTCTGAAGCACATGAAAGTCATCCCTGAACTTCAGAACATGATTGAAGCATGTGAATTTTCCTACTGAAGACATCCCTCGGCAACGTCTCCCTGAAATGCCAGCTAATCCTGTCTTCAGGCAAAGCAATCCCCTCCAACTTTGCAATGTGAAGCAGATCCCTGCCTGCCCTCAGACTTACCTCTATTACCATAACTTTCCCTCCTCATTAGAGCTGTTTCCTTTAAATAGTATGAAACACCATTTTATTTTTGGCTTACCCATCCCTAATGCTCAGCTTTCCCCATGTGCCCATTCCTGGGCCGCAAGAGGCTCCTCTGTGCAGGATGTGGTGGCAGGGGACAAGCAATGGGCTGTATCCATGGGGCACCAGCTGGTCCTCAAGCCTTGTCTGAAACTGGTTGATGGCTTTCCTCAGCAGGGTCTTGGGGAGGCTTTCAGAAACTGACCAAAGCCCCCAGTTTGTTTAAATGGGTGAGTTTGGAGACATGGTGCCAGGGGCATCAGACAGGAGCACATCCAAATGCAGGTTTTGTGGATGCTGCTGAGATGAGGACATGCAACTTGTTGAGCAATTCACATATAGAGGAATTCAGCCCTATATATTCATATGGAGTAACCCTACCAAGAGATGTGTTTATGTATCTGATGTGTTTACAGCTTCTGTAAACCATTTTCAGATCCACAGAAGAAATTATTTTGGGATGCTTTGTGCTGAAGGCTACTTCTCCATGGTGATAATTTCATGCTCCTGCTGTGCTCAGCTGATCCTGGCTTCGAAATAATTCTGGTTTCCAGATACAGGGCCCCTGTGTTTGTATCTGCATTAGGGTGGATTGGGTGTCTCCTGACAGTGTTGCCACCAGATGTACAAATCTGGAAGCTGTGTTGCACACCCATTTGCAATGCTGACTGAATTCTGCCCTTTGAAGAAAGGCTTAGCTCATACTCAGCCCTGAAGGATTGAGAGAATTAGAATTGTGTTGCACTGTTCTCTAAAAGCAGCGTGTTCAGCATCACGCACAGCTCACAAGATGAGGACCAAGCCTTTCCACCCTGCAGCCCCAACTTTGTTTGGTACCAATGACTACCTGCCTTAATTTGGCTGGCTTGCCCTTCTGCAAGAACACCAGCTTTCTGTTGACAAACCAAGTTTCCAGGTCTCAGCCTCCTAAACTAAGCAGATCTGGATCAGAGATACCGTTGGATCAGCAACATTTCCTCACCTTTGAAGCCCAGTGGTGACTTGAGCACTACGAATCCCAATCCAAGCACTCCCATCCTTGGGCAGTAGGCAGCTGGGGAGCCACCAAAGGTTGGCATCCTTGGGTCACACTGACAGAGGCTCAGATTCAAGACCCTCAGATGGTGTACTGGCTCTGGTCCAGGCTGGAGGACAGGCTCCAGAAGGAAGCAATGAATAAGCAGTGCAGCCCACTGCAGACGGATCCAGCTCCCATCCCCTTCCAGCTTCTTGGCATTCCTTCAGCACCCTTGTGCTTCCTACAGCGGGCCGCATCGTGACTCCACAAGTGTCTGCGCTGACATCTGCCAAGCAAGGTGCTAACTAGCATGACTAAGAGAATCCAAAGTTGGCCTTGGGATTGCCCAATCTCTGCCTTTGACTAGAAACAAGTAGTGGTTCTCACTAACTCCATGTGTCCATGGAAAATATCACCCAAGATCTGATAACTCAATCCCCTTTTCTCCCTCCTTCACCTGCCTATGAGGGTTACAGGAGCTCTGAGGCTCAAAAGCAGCTGGTGAAACACCGAAAGCATGACCTAAAGCACAGGCTGAGGGATGTGCTTGCAGACACAGCACTGCAAGAGTGGGGAGAAGAAGCCAAACAACCCAAAGTGGAAAGCAGACCCAGTGGTCAGCTGTGCAAGGCTGGCTGCCATGCAACCTCCATGCATGCTGTGTGTAAATGGACAGTTCTCCTGTGTCCACGAACAGCACACAATTCACTTACACATGAGCACACAGTGAGTTTGTGCTTTCACATCCAGAATAATTCATGCCTGAGTGCTCAATTAATTTACACATGAGCAGCGGAACAACTTACACATGAACATACAGAGGTGTCAATAAGTGCTCTTTGCAAGTGGACAGATCTTGGTGGGCAACAAGCGGCTCAATACTGAGCAGGGGAGCCGAAGCAGGAGAAATTATATTGGTGACTTGGAAGACCAGATCTCTGGGGACACAGAGGGAAAAAGTGTTGCATTTGTAAGGGGCATATATTCAAACTGTTGTAATGACCTCAGTTTTGTCTTGCATAGACAAGGCCTGATGTTTGTAATAAATGCAAGGGTGGGGTTTGCAATGGGTATGTGTTCAGCCCATTGTGGCCTTCCTGGCTAAGTGTTTTGCAGGAGCAAGGTATGAAGTTTGCAAGAGGTATTGAATTCAGGTTTTTACATTAACTTCTCCAACCTGGTCCTAGGGACAAGGGGTGAGGTCATGGAAAGCATATGTGGTAATGTTGATCCTGATAATCTAGTCCATGGTGAAAGAGGTGGAGCTCGTAACAGATAAAACTTGGGGCTGTGATGCTGATAACCCCTTGTCGTGGTTTAAGCTCAGCCATCAATCCAGAACGACGTAGCTGTTAACTCACTCCCCCCCCTAGACTAGATGCTCACCCATACTGTCCCACACACCTTGCCACTCATGACTGTCCAGCCTTGGGGAAGATCTCTTGGTCCTCCTATATCGTTGTCTGACCCAAACACAACTCTGCTTAACTTTTGAGATCAGATGAAATGGTTGTGGGTAAAACACACTCTGTATGTGTGCCAACATGGTGATCCCTATCACAATCAGCAGGCAGATCTCAAGGGTACCCAAAGGCCATTCAAAACCTTCAGAACTCTCAAATGATACTGCTGTACTTGTCACTGGGGCTGCTGTAGCTGCTGTGCTTGGAGCTGGAGCAGCTGTGTTATCTGTCGCGGTCGGAGTTTGAGTAGCTGCTGTACTTTGTCACTATGGTGTGTGGGAATGTCTCCCTCATAGGCTGACCACCCAAGGAGGGGAAAAAAAGATGTGTAATTGCTATACACTTCTATTATATACCTCCCAAAGTATAAAGGTGGTGACCATACTGGGAATGCAAGCAAGATCAGTTTCATGATCAATGAGTCTATTGTATTACAAGTCATTACCATAAAGTACAATGAAACAAGAACCTTTGCCCAACCCCCCCCAGCCAATAAACACTACCACAGCAAATATCGGCTGTAAGTAAGGTACGACATGCTGAAACTGTGAGATCAAGAGCAACAACTTTGAGAGCCAATAAATCAGCATCGTGACGAGTGACTATTAATCCGAAACAATGAATGCTTATCACAAACACAGTTAGACATACTCTGGTCAGATCTGTTGTTATCTCAACCCTTTGTGTCCCACGTTGGACACCAAAAAGAACAGTTGTGGTTTAAGCCCAGCCAGCGATCCAGAAACACACAGCCGGTCGCTCACTCTCCCCTCCCTTCCCCCCCCCAGCTCCCAGAGGGATGGGGAGGAGAATCGAAAGAATGTAACTCCCACGAGTTGAGATAAGAACAGTAGAGAAACTAAGGTATAACACAAACCACTGCTGCTGCCACCAATAATAATAATGACCAGGGAAATAACAAGGGAAGAGAATACAACAGCTCACCACCCGACGACTGATACCCAGCCCAATCGAGCAGTGATCTAACCCTTCTGGGTAACTGCCCCCAGTTTATATAGTGGGCATGATGTGCTGTGGTATGAAATACCTCTTTGGTCAGTTTGGCCAGGTGTCCTGTTTCTGCTTCCTCCCGACTTCCCCTCCTCCCTGGCAGAGCATGAGACTCAGAAAGTCCTTGGTCAGAGTAAACATTACTGAGCAGCAACTGAAAACATGGGTGTTATCAGCGCTGTTCCCAGGCTGAAAGTCAAAAACACAGCACTGCACCAGCTACTAAGAAGGAGAAAAAAGACTGCTGCTGCTGAACCCAGGACACCCCTGGCCTCTGGTTCCAGGGGGCAAGGAGTGAAATTCTATTGACTGTATGAACATGTTGCTTCAGTGTTAATCTCTCTACCTGATCTGCAGGAAGTGGAGCTTGTAATTGACATGTATTAGATTATGACAATGTTGATAGTAAAGTTGATAATAGATCTGTGTTCCAACAGCTCTGAAGGATAAGCTTCAAGGAGAGGAACAAGTAGAGCAAGAACTGCACAGATTACTGCATGCACCCACTGGCACTAATTAGTTCACACAGGAGCACCCAATGGGCTCATGCATGATCAACCTATTAGAGCATGCATGAGCACCCCGTTAATTTGTGTATGAGCACTCAGGTAGTGCTTGCATGAGAACCCAGATAATCCATGCCTGGGCAACTGATTAATGCACCCATGAGTACCTGATTAATTTATACATGAGTACTTTTTCTGTTCATGCATGAGTACCCAAATGACTCATGCATGAGTGCCTGATTAGCTCATGCATGGGCACCCAATTAATTAATGCATGAGCACCAGATTAATTTATGCATGATCACCCAAATGGTTCCCACATGAGCACCCAAACAGTTCTATATCAAAAAGGGTGATGAGAAGTTTGTGTGACCCAGCAGTAAAAGAAATGAAGTCAAAACTCTCCAGGTTGAGACTCCTTTGTCTGCAACGCTACTGAGCTCAGCTCATGTGGCAGCAGTGCAGCATCACTTAGGACTTGTTGCTGGGACATGGAAGTGGGCTAGAAAGAAGGAAGTAGGAACAGGTTTTGCCCTAATGGTGACACTAGGATCATTGCCTGGCTTGCTGTGCAAGGGGGCTCCTGCAATATGACAGCTGGGGACAGGTTCCTTCAGGAACATCCCCTACTCCATGGCTTTTTGCCCCCCTCTGAGCAGCACCCAAGGTGAGTTTGGTGGCACATCCCATGGTCTGAAAGGCTTTACAAGCCTCTTTGGCCTGGACTTTTGTGGGAGCACCAACCCTAGCTGCAGGCAAATGTGTTCTCTAGGCAACAAGCTCTGGGTGTTTTTGACTGCCAACTTCTAATTGCTTTGTAGTGAGCACATCAATAAGAGATAATCTGACAGAAACGGGCCATTGGGACAATACCTGTGTTTTGGCTACTGTGGTTTTTAACTTGCAAGCTGTCAGAGCATCATACCCATTAGTGTTTCAGCCCCATGAACATCATATGGGAGTCAGTTACTTTACTTGCGGTTTTCTGCATGGCATTGCACAGTCTCCTCCACCAAAGCAGATATTTGGTCCCATAGCCACTTTCTCACTCTCTGCAGACACATAGAAGGTGAAACTGCTAGCTCAGGCAAATGGTGACCGACAGCTAACCATTGACATTGGCCTCTATTTACCTGTTTGGGTGTTACTGCAGATGCTTCTTATTTGGTTGTCGTTTTTGTTCTGCATTGCATGACCTAGCGAACGAATA
This sequence comes from Ara ararauna, assembly GCA_028858755.1. Classification (NCBI taxonomy): domain Eukaryota; kingdom Metazoa; phylum Chordata; class Aves; order Psittaciformes; family Psittacidae; genus Ara; species Ara ararauna. The sequence continues at coordinate 11,288,574 of CM054379.1, forward strand.
ATTGACCATGGCAGGGATGAAACGACAAATAATAACCAGGTAAGTGCAGACATATTTGCACAAGAAAGAGGTAAAGTAGGTGGTGCCAACATTGGACACATTAAATCGGGTTAGGAGCAAATCCAGCACAAAGCCCCATTTGTTCCCTTCATCTCAATGTAGAACCAATTCCCGCTGATCTCAGGTAACTCAGGGAAGCCCAACTTAAGCTTTGCAAAGCACTTACAGAGCCTTACAGGACCAATTTCAAAGCTCACACCTCCAAAACCAGGCAGCACTCAATTCAGACACAGACCCTGAAAGCCAAATCCTGCCTTGGGCTTTGCTCCAGATGCTCCTGGACAGGGAAAACCAGTTTGGTGTGGTTAAACCTGCAAGTGTCTCTCTTTGCTGGAGTGTCCAGCTCAATGCAGCAAAACAGTATGGCTCAGATAGTGTGCAGGAGGGAGAGGACATGTGCCTGGGTGCTCCGATGGGTGCTGAGCCACCCCAAAGTGTCTCCTGCCATACATCCCTGCCTGGTCATGAATGAAGGTCCCTTGTCCTGGCATGGTAATTATGGGACTGGTGCTTCAGGGGAAGGTTCACTTGCACCCTCAACCCACCTTGCAGATGATAACTATCATTTCAAGGATGAGGTGAGAGCTGCACTTCTCATCCATCTCAAGTGATACATATCATCTCATGTTCAGGAAAGGATGTGTTATTCCTCTCTCACACATCTGCTGCCCACCTGGGATGTTGGAAGAAAACCTACACCTTTTTCTCTGCCCTTTTCTAATCTTTGTTGTAGGAGAAAGATTGTGACTTCAAAGCAAAAAGGATGGGGAAGCCTAACTTTAGGAATCCTTACAGAACAAATCAAGACAAGCTTTTCTTGTCCCAAAGTCTGAAATGAAAGATTTTGTTGTGCTTTAAAATAAACAAACCCAATAAAGTTAGGCCACTGTTCTGCTGTCCGACATAGATATGAGCTGGCCACAAGGACTGAACGACCTTTAACAGCAACTGCCTGGCTCCAGGAAGGAACATGGGGAGGCAGTGGGCAGGCAGCTCTGCTTGCAGAGCAAGATTTGCATGGGTGCCCTGGTATCTGCTAAACACCCCCCTTATAGCTGAGGTCGAGGGGAGATGATAGCAAAAGCATTTTCTCTTCCCTGTGTCAGATTTGCAACTGCTCTGCTCCAGGTTTGCCAAACACCGTGGCAGCAGGAGCTGGCAAGCCTTTCTCAAAACGAAAGCTACGTGGGGCCGGATGAAGCTGAGAAGGGTCCTAAATTAATAAATGTAATAGTACAAGAAACCCACACCAGGGCAGTGACTTTAATGGAAATAAGCTGCTTGACTTTGCCCTTGGAAGTTTATGGTGTTTAAAACAATTGTAAACATGTCAGTGTACATGGATACGGTTTCTATAGCAGCGCAGCAACAGTTAAGGGCTTGCTCCCAAACATACCCCAAAGGAAACTAAAAATAGTGTGTCTGTTGTATCAAAATCTGTATACATATTCGGGAAGACATACAGAAACTAGGATTTTGTGAGCTTCCATCAGCTTCTTTCCCCCCCCACTTTTTTCCCCTTTTCGGAAGGGGGACTGGGAGGAGAGTGCTGGACTAAGCAGCAGCAGGTGGAGAGGGATGAGCCCTATGCTGTCTGTCCCCTCCCTGGTCCTGCCAAGCCAGGATCAAGCCAGGAGGATGCTGTGTTCTCTCCTCCCTGCCCTGGCATAAACAGACTCACTAGCCATAGGTCAAAGAGAAACCCAGTTTTCTCCTCTCTGTTCTGTCCTCATCGTTGCCTGGTTGCAAGCAATGCCTGCGCATGCCCACTGCTCTGCCACTGCCTGGAAACCAGTACAGCTGCTGGCTTTTACTGGCAGCACTGAAAGGCTTGAGTACATAGCACACACATGTACACCACATATCCCCTCCCTTCCTGCAGTGAGGCAGGGTGCAAAGCAAAGTGCAGACCTGGCCATCACTGCAGTGGAGTGGGAAGGGCAGTGGCAACAGGGTGCAGGCTCAATTGAGTTTAGGGCTTGGAGAAGTTTTCTCTTGCCTTTGAAACGGCATCTAAACAAGCTCAGAAAGCTGGTTGCTCTGTGAAGCAGGACCCTGATGGGGGTAGAAGTGCCTCCTCACATGGCCAGCCTGGCCAGGGGCCCATATCCTTTTCTAAGGTGGCTTTTGCCCACAAGCACTGTCACTGGCAGCATCTGCTCCAGCAACTCAAAATTGCCTTTGAAGCAGAGGGCACTATGTTCATGTGGTTTTACAGCAGGAAAAAGGTGGTGAATGGCCTTTCTGGGAAGGAGGGTGTGTACTTCCCAAGAGGACCCTTCAGAAACACGCCTGTGGCTCCATGGGAAGGTTTTCCAATGACAACATCCTTCTTGATAAGAGTGCAAAAGTCCATTGCAGTCCTAAGAGACCATGTGTTGAGTGTCACAGCAGAAACCAAGGCGTACAGCAGAGAAGCCAGCCAAAATATACAGCAGAATAGAGCACATCAGAGCCAGCACCAAGAAATTGAACTTGATGCAAAGTAAGGATTTTCAACGTAGAGATAAGCACTCTGCTGTGGACCATCTCTTTCCCAAAGAATATGGTCTTAACATTACTTTTTCTTCCATGCCCTTTCATTCAGGCAAGTGCCAATTATAAAGGTTGAATAAAATGCAGGAATACTTAAACCCCATCCTTCACAGTGAAACCGTTTCACTTATTCCTTAGTTTCCTTTTTTTTTTTTTTAAAGCATCAGTCATCTCATGGTAAAGTACAAAAGATACAATGAGAGTTAAGTGTCCAACTACCCAGCGGCAGCGGTGCCATAGCCAGCACATCATTCATAAACACAGCATCCCACCAGGCATTCAGGAGAGCCACAGGCACAAAGAGCGTTATTCATACCCAGTATCTTGACCAGCTCTACTCATGCTAAAATGATGCTGCTTTTACAACATAAAAGCCTTCTGCTTTTTATTTATTCTTAATTATAAACAGGTACCTTCCTATGTTTAAAACAGGCATTGCATGCCATAGTGGTTAATGAATGACCGGTCTCCATTAATGAAACCTGCACATGTGGATTTATTATGGGCATTAGTTTGCAAAATAATACCTTCATAAAGAAACATTTCAGGGAAAGTCTTTGGGACTGTGGTCAGTATTGGGGGAAATTGCTTGCTAACAGGCTAGAATCACCATCTTCTTCATGGATGGGGAACAGGGCCCAGGTTTGCTCTCCGGTCATGTGGCCCTATGCTTTGAGAGGTGGCTGTAGCAGCATGTGTCCCCCTGCCTTTTGCTTTGCCCTTCCAGCTTTTAGGATGCAACTGCACCCAGGGTGACCTGAATTTCATTTGCTTGGGGAAAATGGGTGCTGGGTGAAAAATACCCTTTGGCTGAAGCCTGGTTATGGCATCAGCTATGCGTTTACACAACAGAAGGTGTAGCAATGACACCAACCCTGAGCTGACTGGGAAAATGGTGCCATGGACTGAACTTCTTGAGCTCACCTCGTCCTCCCTGCACATCATTCCTTCTCCTACTCAGTCATTATCCTCAGCACCAAAGAAAAAAAGCTCTCCCCACCCCAAGACATCCAGAAAAAGGTCATGGCCATGCTCAGCCAACATTAAACTGCAGTTTTGGCTTCTGCCTTGCATTCCCAGCCACCTCCATACAGGATATGTCAGAGGAGAGCCCAGACATACTGTCTCCCAGCTGATTTTACTCATGGGTTATTTAAAGCAGACATTGATAGCTCTGAAGTCGAGGCAGCTGAGCGCAGCCACCAGTGGCTAATGAAGGTGAATGTCAGGAGTCATCATCAAAGTGATTAGTATAATTAAACCAAGCTGTGAAATACCAGTGCAAGCATTAGCAAAGTTCCTCTGATGGGAGGTTTGCTTCACTAGATTGAAAACTAGGTGGTTCCTTTGAATCTCCTGATGCACTACCTGTAGTTGTGCAGGTTTTCCTTTGCATCAGCCCTCTTGCCCTGACACAGTCGCTGAGCACTGCTCGCATCTTGGCTGCTTCTCTTGTGACCATGGATAAGCTGCCCCATTGATTTTGGTCTTGCTTCCCCAAGCTGTGAAAATATTTTGCTTCCTACCTGACAAGGCTGATGTGCAGATTAATTAATACTTCTCAAGTGCCTTGAAAATTGCCAAGTATTATTGCTACATAACAACTGTTGCTACGTAGGGAAAATTCCTGCCACTGGATCCAGGCGCAGACACCGCACCTACATTTCCCGGCCTCGCAGAGGTCAAATCTAAGTTTTGCTATGAGCATGCAGCCAGAAAAATCCTCCTTTTGGCCTCTCCGAACACTTTGCTTTTGTTATTCCCTTTGGTACATTGGGCGGTGGAAGACAATACAATCAATCAGCTGTGTGCCCTATCCCAAATCAACGTAAGTGATGGTTTCTGCCAGCATCAAGGGCAGCAGCTGTTCTTGGCATGGCCAAGTTGTGCCAGAGCACAGCTCGTTTCCGTTGGGATTTGCCGGGCCGTCGATGCTGGGCGGCCCCAGAGCAAGCCTGTCTTCCCTGGGTGATTGGCCATACCCAAAACCAGCACCAACACCCAGCCCTGAAAAACTGCTCAGCTCCTGCCATGGCAGCAGCGAAGCAAGGGTGGAGCTGCAGAGCAATGCGGGCTGCGATACCACACCTTAGTATCTGAGTGACTCATGGGGTGCTCCATGAGCAGATGGTTTCATTTCTCTTCCCCTTTTTGCACAATTGGGATATGAGTGTTTAAAAAATACCATGTTTTCCCCTCCATTTCCTACTTTTCTTACTGGCAAAGCCTTGTTTACCATGGCTGCGGACCCTGGCTTCATGAACACCACACTGGTCATTCACACTGAGGACCACCAGTGGTGCCGCCATGGAGGAAGTGGCATAGCTTGGGTTATGCCAGTGGCTCTTGGACCATCATTGAGCCTCAAAGACAACAGATGTATTAGGAAATTAAGTATGTCCTCAGTGGTTGCTAGTCCTGAGGGTAGCTGGCAATGTATTACTGCTGTCAAAGTCTCCTGCAGCCCCAGACAAGGTGGTCCCATCAAAACTGCCTCCTCTGAGTGCTCCCCAGCTCATGCAGTTCCTAACTGTGCAGTGCTTGGGCTCACTGGGCTGGTCCAAAACAATGCAGAGGCTCTGGCATGGATTATTTTATTGTAGCAGACACAGACAACTGATTTTAGGGGCCATTTATCACCAAACCATTAGAGGCCATTCGGTGATGGCAGAGACCACCAGCAGTTGGTGGAACAATGTCACATCTTCCTCAGGATCATACAGGATCCAATGGAGCCACCAGAGCCCAGATTGGTAGGCAGGGAGGATGAGCATTTGCTAGGAACAGGGGATACTGGCTCCTCCTGGTAGTGAGCCTATGATTTCGCAGCTCTCATTCATTCTGGGTTGCAGCAAGCTGCCATACTTCAAGTCTGCAGACACCAGCACAGGACATGGTGTTCTTTATTGCCTGGATAATATTCAAAGCATTTTTCCTCACCAATATCGAAGTGTTTTATTTCAGGCCAGGCCAGCCCAAGAAAAACTGAGGGGCTGGGCTGTGGAAGGGGAGTTTTCCCATGGGAAAGGACAAGGTCATGTCAAATGAAGTTCAGTGACAGTAAACGCAAATTAAAGTGCAATGGCAAGAAACATTTTGATCTTTTAGGTGAAAGCAAGGGGACTTGGTATTGGTTGTATCAGTCTGGGAATGAAACACAGCTTTGAATGGCCAAGTCTTGACTTCAAAATCCAGCAGCACCCCTAAAAGCAAAAAGAAACACCAAACCAGTAGTAGGATCCAGATGCAAACCCCAAGAAAGGGGCAAACACAATGGGTACCGGCTGGTCTAGAGAAGAAAGAACAAGAGCTGCTGCTAACCCTGTCCCACAGGGCCTTCAATTAAATTGAGAACATGAGAAATTTGAAACGCTTGGCATACAACCCTGGAAGCTCATAGCCCAGTGGCTCTGCAGTCAGCAGGAGCCTTTCAGTTCCACCCCCAGAGACCTTACCCACACCACCAGTGGCATCTGAGGCTCTGTCTGGGTAGTGCTGGACATACCCAGAGGAGACCTGGTGGGTGCAGTCACAGCCAGGCCACCTTGGGTCTTACTGTAGGCATGTCACCATCCTCAACATGGGTGGAAATATTAAACGTGGCCATGCCAGCCTGGCCCTGGCAGGACTTTTAGTCAGGTCCTGACTGCAAATCCCCCTTGCGCAATGATTAAACAAACCTTGTTTTGACAGAGTCCATGGCGGCCTCCTTCTCTTAGCTTCTTCCAGGTCTGCCAGCCTTCAACCAGCCAGAAGACACCATGTTCATCATATTTTTTGAGTGGGAAAGCCAAGGAAAAGGTATTACTCTGTTACTGTGCAGCCAGGTCATGTGGCTTAAATCATAGCTACAACAGGCCTTCTGGCATATGAGTTGCCAGGCAGAAAGCAAGGGATTTTTTCCATAACATGTGGAAAAAAAGCAAAAAAAAAAAAAAGGAAAAGAGCTTTGCCTGCATATATTGAATGCAAACAAAAAAATAAAGACATCTGTGGGTTTGTGTGTTTTCAAGGACTTACAAGCTGCTTTGTTTCTTCAGCTAACCCTTGGTTAAACAGCACGGACTTGGATGTGTTGTAGACTGATCTTGAAGTGGTAAATTGGGAAAGGGACAGTGGCTGCTCCTCTCCAAGCAGGGTATGAAGGGGGGAGGCTGAAACATCTGGATGGAAGGTGGGTGCTATGGGTGTTCCCACTGCTTGCCAGTGCTTTTAAAATATGGTGAGGTATCATCTCAGCGTGCCCATTGCTCATGCCCCCATGCTGGCCCTAATGCTGATGATGTTCTGGGCCAAGCCCATTTTTCTCTACATCAGTTTCCTCAACTGTAAAAGGGGCTGTGAAGGTCATCTATGAAATCAACCCATCCTATGGCCACCAGGAGCACTCACAAGCTGATGTTTACGTACTGATTTTCTTACTACTTTACCCTCCAGTCTGATACACCAGCTCTAGCAAGCAATGCATGGTGTTTTCATTTCACCTAATCATGCATTTAAATATGCCTTGCTAAAGTAACACCTGCCTCCTCCGTTTTGCTGGTTAAGTCATGGGTTGGGTGAGGGGGAGATACTACCATGTCCTCCTCTCTGTGAAAATGCATGGGGCTGATGTCCTTCCAAGAACAGCTTCAGAGATTGTGCTTTAGGGAATAAAAGAAAAAGAAGGCAAAAAAAGGCTTTAGTTTTGGGAGTGGGTGCCTGGGAAAGCTGAGATGTCTGTTTGCATGGTCCATGGGAGGACCATTGTGAGGTTGAGCAGCAGCTTAGTACTTTCCCCCATCTGAACCACCCATGAGATGCTTCTGGGGTGCTGCTGGTGGAGGGCTGACTGCAGCTAGTGGGGTACCGCTGGTGAAGAAATCACTGCAAAGGCTGAACGAACAGGACCCATGTGCAAGGAAAAGCAATGAAATTCACACCAGAACCTGCAGGGTGTAATTCTGTCCTCAGTGGAGGGACAGCGGGAGGCTTCATGGGCTAAGCTCCTTTTTTGCTGTTATCTTCAAAGGGAAGTCCTCTGGAAGCACTGCAGCTTTTGTCTCTCATCATCAATTGATGTAGTTCAGTGGGGTTGATACATGTCCATCTGGGTGGCTGACTGTCAGCACCATCCTCACCAAACACTGCGCCTGTACAGCAGTTCCATCCCTCCTTCTTCTCTGCCATTATGAAGTGCCCTTTGATTTTACATCTCTGCAAATACACTTTGAAAGGATAAATGTTTGCTTATTAACTTAAAGCAAATTACATTTCTAAGAACTGTTGGAAGAACATAATTTAATTGGCACACACAACCAGTCTGATTGATTGTGAATGATTGCACAACCACCCCTTTACTCTGCCTCAGCACAGAGCAACTAAGTACAAGCACACACTCCCATCATTGGGCACGCACAAGGATGAATGGGCTGCCACAGTGTTTCATTTTTAAACTACAATCAGATAGTGAGCCTTGATGGACCAAAGGCTGAGTTTGTAATGAGACAGAGGAATTAGCATGTTCTTCTTGAAGAACCCAAAAACCTGCTGATCAGGGCGATGTCTGTACCTGGGGTTACAGCATCGTGTTTGACAAACTCTGACCTCCTGTCAGCTGGAGCTAAATATTAATTTGCTTAACTCTTCCAAGAAGGAACTCAGCATTGACTTGTAATCTCAAACATCTTCACGTGACCAAAGTCTGACTAATGACTTAATCACAGCTCATGGCACCGAGCCATGGTCATTACCCACGTAGGCACGCACAGCAGCACGTCATGGCACCAGCAGACACCCAGGGCCCTGTGATCATGCTTGGTCCCTTCTGTCCCCAGTGAGATTTGTTTGGGTATAGGTTTGAATCCCTCCAAATCTCAGGGGCTGGATGAGAAAGGTGATACTAACCTCTGTTTCGCAGCCAGGGGAGGCAGCTGGTTTAGAGAGGCGTGAGGTTTTGGGAAGGACCTGGTGAAGTACCCTGGCAGGCTGAACTTGGCATCCTAGGTCTAGAAGATGATCTGGGCATGGCCAAGAGATGCACTGAAGCCAGGGAGGGAATTTTGGACCAGCTATCTGCTTTTGGGGATGCAGGGTGTTTAGCAGCATGGCCACAAACCCACCCAAGCCACTCTGGCTTGGAGTCATTTTATTTAATAAGATAGGAGCAGTGTAGTGTGAATGAGCTATTACAGTTGGGGCCATATGAAGCTTAAAGCAGCACAGAAACCTGGCTTAGAGCCTTTATGATTTCTTCATTGCTGCAGTGAGATCACAGGACCATACGTGCTCTGATGGGAACATTAGAGGGGACCATGTGTCAATTTATTTTATATCTGGCTCAGAAAGCCTGTTCGACACAAATGCTGGAACAGTGGCTGTCAGAAAACAGAAAATAGTTGTTTAAGTATCAAAGATGATTTCAGAGCTCCACTTTGCTAGGCAGCAGCTCCACGTTTCAGTTCTGGGAGGGGAAAAATGGTCTGAAATGAGATGGATCAGCAGAGATGATGCTCTGCGTACCCACCCTTCCTTCTGCGATCAATCATCCATGGTGCTAGGTTACCTCAGGCCAGCTTGGCTCCCCCAGTAAATGACTCTTTAATGTTTCAGCTCCCCCACCATGGAGTGGTACAAGCTTACGAGACAAGGGGATGTGTCAGGATCAGAGGGAAAATCAGCCCCCAGGCTTGCTGCTGGCAGCTAGCTGAGTTATGAAGTCCAGGTTTTAGCACCAATTTCTCCAGACCCCTGGGCATGTCACAGAGGACTGTAAGCCCTGAGTGGTGGTTGCTCTTTTTCCATAGCAAGAGACATGCGTTAAATATAAGAAAACACCAAAAGCAGTCACTAAACTCAGCTGTTTCTCCTCTTGTGCTTTTTAAAGTGGGGAAAGAAAAGCATTTTGAAAACTGTTCCTCCTACAAGAGGAATGCTTTGTAATGATGATTTGTCTCTCGAGCTTCCTCTGAACTGTGTTTGAGAAAGAAATGAACCCTGAGGCAGGATGGAGATCAGAAAAGGAACTGTGAGTGGGGCTAAGCTAGGCGGTTGTGAGAAGGATAAACGCCTGCACAGACTTAAGAAGGGATTGGACCAATTCATGATGCAGAAGTCCATTACAGAATCATATAATCGACTAGGTTGGAAAAGACCTTTAAGATCATCAAGTCCAACCATTACCTCAGGACTGCCAAGACCACCACTAAACCACGTCACTGAGGGCCTCATCTACACGGTTTTTGAACACTTCCAGGGATGGTAATTTCATCACTTTCCTGGAAGCCAAAGACTATTCAGAACAAAGGTGCTAATTTAGAATTAAATAAAAGAGTGTCCGCAATGGGACACTGGCCCTGGCCCCACTGTGGATGCTGTAGATATTATCATGGGTCAGGGCCAGGCTCAGCTGCAGCACCCCTGGAGCCAGTGACTTGTCCCCAGGGCAGCAGGGATGTTGGGATAATGGAAATCCCTCATCCGTGCTTTGGCTTCTCAGGCTTCGCAGGGTGGCATGGCTGAGTAAAATCAGGAAAGAGCCTCCCAAGGGTCAAAGTGATAAGCCCATCAGCTACTACAGAAGAGTATAGTAGATGACAGCAGCCTGGAGCAGCTCTTGGGAGCTGAACAGGACCCAGTTCAACAAGGCAAGAGGGACTGTTTGCTGTGTCAGGACATGAATGATAGAGTCAAAGCTCTGTATGGTGAATGCTGAGCTCATCCTCTGCCCCCGGGCTTTCTTCAGCATCCTCTTCGGGTGCTTCTGCTGGCTGCATCTAATTCCAGTATAGCTTAGTAAAGTGAGCATGGGACAGGAGAATGTGGTCTAGCAATCTAGCCCCAGTATGCCCCAGGCATAATATTCACCTCTCCACACCTCAGTTTCCCCTAGTAAATTGGATAATAATGAGATCTATTAACACTGTCATGTTACATCACACGTGTGGCAAGTGATTCATTACACGCAAATCTCTGAGCACGTAAGGCAACACACAAGGGTCAGGCAGCACCAGGCTCATCCCAGCGTGATGCCTGCCCATGAATGAGGTGGCTTTCCACCTATCCCTCACCTTCTTCCCCACTCCATCTCCCCCAGCTTTTTCCCCCCATACTGGGGAAGGAAACAGCTGGACTCTGGTAGATGTGGCTTCTTTCCAGATGGGACCCAGAGGGCTTTTGGTGCTGGGGATCATGCCCTGAGCTTCTCCACCACATCTTCTTGCTGCCATCACCTGCCATCTGTCTCCCATGTGCCTGCACGTGTGCTCCTTACTCCCTCATGGCCAAATGCCATGGGAAGCAACACATCCAGCTATGGAGAGAGGAGGGTTGAGCTCCTCCTGCTCAAGGGTGAGGGTATGACTTGCCCTGTAGCAAAGGATTAGTGGATGCTGGTATTGGTAGCTCAGAAAAGAGGGGATTAAAGGATACCTCGATCAGAGGGTTATAAATACCTAGGCTGGAAATAAAGCAGAGATAATGGGCTACCTAGTGCAAGAACAAAGCCACAGCAAATCCAAAGGCAAATCAATAAACACTCCATGGAGAGCTCAGTTTTAACATGGGGTTGTGTTTGTAGCAGTCACCAAAAGAGGGGGTGGATTTACCACCCGGGCTATCTTAATCTCAGGTGTCAACGCTTCTTTAAAAGAAAAACTGTCTTTGAGGCAAAAGCTATTTTTGGGATGCCTGGGTTATGCACCAGAGGTCAGAAGGGATGATCACCCTGAACCTTTTGTTCTTATAATCTGGGAGCTGCAAGTTATATCTCTTAATCCCTCTTTAAAAATCCCAGGGCAATGAAACCCGGGTTAACGACTAGTAGAGCTGTGCTTACATAGCTTGGCATCACTATCTCTAACCCTTGCTAATTCCTCAGCAGCTCTCAGTGTGCCAGCCACAGAAGCATGTCCATCAGCCTGCAACCCTGTCCATGGCAGGGGGCTGGAACTGGATGATCTTTAAGGTCCTTTCCAACCCAAACCATTCTATGATTCTACAATTCTATGACTTTGTGTGTCATGCTAGGGCAGGACAATGTTGTTTTCTGAGAGATGCAGTGGCAAAAGACCCTTTTCCCTTAAACTTCAGTTTATTTGTTTGTCACTAAGTACAAGAACATACACAAGTCCATGGGACCTGATGAAATCCATCCGCGGGTCCTGAAGGAGCTGGTAAATGAAGTTGCTAAGCCACTGTCCATCATATTTGAAAAATCATGGCAGTCAGGTGAAGCTCCCGATGACTGGGAAAAGGGAAATATAACCCCCATTTTCAAGAAGGGGAAAATGGATGAGCCGGGGAACTACAGACCAGACAGCCTCACCTCTGTGCCTGGTAAAATCTTAGAGCGGATTCTCCTGGAAGGCATGCTGAGGCACATGAAAAACAACAAGGGGGTTGGTGACAGCCAGCATGGCTTCACTAAGGGGAAATCCTGCCTCACCAATCTGGTGGCCTTCTAGGATGGGGCTACAGAACTGATGGACAGGAGTAGAGCAGTTGATGTCATCTACCTGGAATTGTGCAAAGCATTTGACACTGTCTCACATGACATTCTTTTCTCTAAGTTGGAGAGACATCAATTTGATAGGTGGACCACTCGGTGGATAAAGAACTGGCTGGATGGCCGCACACAAAGAGTTGTGCTCAATGTCCAGCTGGAGACCAGTAACGAGTGGTGTCCCTCAGGGATCGGAGCTGGGACCAGTCTTGTTCAACATCTTTGCTGGTGACACAGACAGTGGGATTGAGTGTGCCCTCAGCAAGTTTGCCGATGACACCAAGCTGTGTGGTTCGGTTGATATGTTGGAGGGAAGGAATGCCATCCAGAGGGACCTTGACATGCTTATGAGGTGGGCTGATGCCAACCTGATGAAGTTGAACCATGACAAGTGCAAGGTCCTCCACCTGGGTCAGAGCAATCCCAGGCACAGCTACAGGGTGGGCAGGGAAGAGATTCAGAGCAGCCCTGCAGAGAAGGACTTGGGGGTGTTGGTTGATGAGAAAATGAACATGAGCCGGCAGTGTGCGCTCGCAGCCCAGAAAGCCAACCGTATCCTGGGCTGCATCAAAAGGAGCGTGACCAGCAGGTTGAGGGAGGTGATCCTGCCCCTCTACTATGCTCTCGTGAGACCTCACTTGGAGTATTGTGTGCAGTTCTGGGGTCCTCAACAGAAAAAGGACACGGAACTGCTGGAACAAGTCCAAAGGAGGGCCACGAGGATGATCAGGGGACTGGAGTACCTCCCGTATGAAGATAGGCTGAGAAAGTTGGGGCTGTTGAGCCTGGAGAAGAAAAGGCTGTGTGGAGACCTCATAGCAGCCTTCCAGTATCTGAAGGGGGCCTATAGGGATGCTGGAGAGGAACTCTTTGTTAGGGACTGTAGTGATAGGACAAGGGGTAACGGGTTCAAACTTAAACAGGGGAAGTTTAGATTGGATATGAGGTAGAAATTCTTTACTGTAAGGGTGGTGAGGCACTGGAATGGGTTGCCCAGGGATGTTGTGAATGCTCCATCCCTGGAGGTGTTCCAGACCAGGCTGGACAGAGCCTTGGGTGCCATGGTTTAGTGTGAGGTGTCCCTGCCCCTGGCAGGGGGGTTGGAAATAGATGATCTTAAGGTCCTTTCCAACCCTAACTATTCTATGATTCTATGATTCTAAGAAAGCAAAAATAAATTTGAAGGCCACAGCCAGGTTGTGATTTCCGTTAGGCTATGGAAAACAGGAAAAAGTCATATAATTTGCTCTTTCTTCCACTGCTAGAAGGGTTTTTCAGCTGAACTAGTATTTCATGGTGTTTATTACAAGAAGATATTTTGTCCAAATGCTCTTGAAGAACCACCACAACAGTCATCATCATCAGTACTGCTGGAGCAGCCTACGAAATGGAGCGATCTCCCTGTCTTGCTCAGAATATGTTTTTATATATTTATTTAAGCACACACAGAGGAAGACTTATCTTGACAGGATCAGAGCAGCACACCACAGATTAGAACATCCAGGATAGAACATCCAGGATTACTTATTTCACTCTGGCAAAGAAATGAGGCTAAAAATCCACAAAGCAGCACTGAGTGTGAGCCCGAGTGGTGTCAGGTTTGCACACCAGGCATCAGCTGCTCCATTCAGTTCATATTCAGTCCTGAGCCTGTGTAACAGCCTTTGAGCATCACCCCTGACTCCTAGCAAGTGTGTTTCTTCTACCACCATTCTTTGTGTTATTAAAAGGCAGAAGGCTTTGGTTTGCAGAGGTGGGGAGGTTTGCTCATGCAGAAACATTTCTGTAACAAAGAATTTTGAGGGTTTTGTTGTATCTGTAAAGGATCCATCAGTCCCTCATTCAAATTCTCCAAGCAATGTGAGGCTCCCAAGCTTTAAACACATGTATAGCTGTGGCTGCTGGCCCTGGATCCCCACAGATGGGGATTGCTGCCCCACCATCTGTCCTCAATATATTGCCCCAGTGTTCCACCCTACCAGAAGGCCAGGACTGAGATACATAAACATGCACAGATGTTTGGAAAGCCAACTTATAATGGAGGAAGGGAGAGTGCTCGCTGCATCCCTGCTGCAGCCCTGCAGCCCCAGTGGTACCCAGCTTACTGCATAGCCAAGCCATGTTCGGGGAACTGGGAGGCTGTGGTTTGGGTTTTGCTTGCTGGGGCTGGGCTCACTGTTGGCAGGAATCCCTGTGAACAGAGACACCCACCACAGATGTGATATGTGCATATATACATACACGTATTATATATACACACATGCATATTTATGGACAAGTATATATATGTGCACACTTATATATACACAAATATATCCACATGCACAGGCATACAGACATACATCCATACATATACATATATATACACACACATACACACACAGAGATGCATACATATGTGTGTGTAGAGGTGGGCCCATGCAAACCTCATGAAGTTCAACAAGGTTCATAAAGGTCCTGCCCCTGGGTCTGGGTAATCCCAAGCACAAATACAGGCTGGGAGGAGAATGAGTGGAGAGCAGCCCTGAGGAGAAGGACCTGTGTGTGTTGATTGACGAGAAGCTCAATATGACCTGTCAGTGTGTGCTTGCAGCTCAGAAAACAACCATGTCCTGGGCTGTATCCCCAGCAGCGTGAGCAGAAGGTCAAGGGAGGGGATTCTCCCTCTCTACTCCACTCTCATGAGAGCCTCCATTTGCAATCCTGCATCCAGCTCTGGGGTGCCCAAACAAGAGGGATATGGGCCTGCTTGAGCAAGTCCAGAGAAGGCCATAAAGATGCTCTGAGGGCTGGAGCAGCTCTGCTATGGAGACAGGCTGAGAGAGCTGGGGTGGTTCAGCCTGGAGAAGAGAAGGCTCTGGAGAGACCTCAGAGCAGATCCAGTGCCTAAAGAGGCTGACAAGAAATCTGGAGAGGGACTTTGTACACGGGCATACATGTGACAGGACACGAGGGAATGGCTTTAAACTGACAGAGGGGAGATTTAGATCAGACATTAGGAGTAAATTCTTCCCTGTAAGGGTGGTGAGGCACTGGCACAGGGTGCCCAGAGAAGCTGTGGCTGCCCCATCCCTGGCAGTGTTCAAGGCCAGGTCGGACGGGGCTTGGTGCAACATGCTCTAGTGGAAGGTGCCCATGCCCATGGCAGGGGGTTGGAACTGGGTGAGCTTTAAGGTTCCTTCCTTCCCAAGCCATTCTATGATTCTATGTATTTGCACGTATTATTTATATATAGACAGACAGAGACACAGATATACACATATGTATATATATAAATATACATATTCACATATACGCACACAAACATGCACATATATACATACACACACTATACACACATACATACGCGCAAGTACCTCAGAGCCCCTCGAGACCGGGGAACTACAACTCCCATCATGCCGCGGGGCGGGAGGGGCGGGGCCGTGGCCCAGCGCCGTGCGTGGCCCCGCCCCCGCCGGTGGGGTGCGCGGGCGCGCAGCGGCTGCCGACCCAGAGGGCGGGTGGCGCGGTGAGGCGAGGCGGGGAGGAGGCGCCGAGCCGGTGGCGGCCGGGGTTTACTCTTCAGCCGCTTCCCGGCAGCTGCAGCCGTTGCTTCCCGGCCTGTCGCTCGGCACACCGGCCCGCCGGAGCCCGCGGGGAGCGCTGAGGAGGTTCTTTGCCTGTCCTCTCGCCCAACCGGAGCTGTCGTCGTCCGCGCGGCCGTGAGGTGGACGAAGGCTGAGGCTGCCCCTTTCCTTTCCCCCTTGCTCCGGGCCTCCCCGGGGGATTTGCTGCTGCTGGCGTGGGGTGCCTCTTCCTCCAGCTTCCTGCCTCCCGTGGTGAGTATCGCGACTGTCGCGACAGAGCCCGTATCGTGAGGGCGGGTGGGGGGCCGCTTCCTCGGGTTGCTTCCCTCCCTTCACCCTCCTTCGCCGCCGCTTTGTGCTGCACCTCGGCTGGGCTGCCTTTTTGTTCCCGTCTTTACGTTAATTCTCTATGTATATTCTTTTTATCCGGGGTTTGGGGAATTTGTTCCTTTTTTTTGTTTGTTTATTCTTTATTTTTTCCCCCTTTTTTTGGGGTCCTTTTTCGCGTCTCACCCACACGGAGTTGGCGGAGCCCCGCTTCGGGGGCTGGATGTGCTGGGGAAGCTCTTTGTCATGGAGCGGCTGCTGAGCCGCCTGCCCTCGGGAAGAACACGGCTTTGAAATAGAACACGAACTCGCTCAGTATTCGCACTCCGCGGCTTTGCCGGGCTCGGGGGGTGGGTTTTGGGGGGCGGTGGGGGCGATATATTTGTTTTCGGTGGGGAATGAGTCCCCCCGCGCAAGTCCAGGCTCCACTTATCGCAGCCCCCTGTGCCGGAGCGCTCAATGGGAGCTGCACGCAGGCGGGTTGAAAACAAAACAAAGGGGGATTTTGTTTTGCTGTTGTTACCCTGCGAAATCGTGGTGGGAAAGCTTCCTTCTTTATTTTTTATCCCCTAGCTCGTCCGAATTTGATGTTGTTTCGCTCCGGAAGAATCCAGATAGCTGGTAGGTGAGTTGTGTCCTTTTTAATTTTAAGCTTCTTGAGGGATTTGGAAGGTTTCTCTCTGATCTTCAGGCTCGGCTCTTTTGTGAGCAGCCTGGCAGCCAGCGCAACTTTGGTCGGGTTTTTCTTTTCACTCTTTTTTTTGCCTTTTTTTCCACTAGAATAGTTAAATAACGCAGTTTCAGGAAGAGCTGATAGAAGGGGAACATTCCTGCCTCTAACAGCCATGGAAAAAGGGTTTTTAAAAGGCAGGGGAGAGGAGGAGCACTTGCGTTTTCAGCGGAATATTTCTTGCCTCCCCAAGAGAATGTTTTAAAGCAGTCGCTATGTTTTTATACCGAAAGCTGGGCTGGTTTTCTTTTCCCCTTTGTTTTTGACTATCCCCTCAAAACCTGCAGCTACTTCATCTCTGCAGAATGCAGCTTGTAGAATACATGTGAGCAAAAAGCAGCCTAGCTGTGCTGCTGTCGTGTTTCTGGCCTTTTGAAGGCCACCCGTTTGTGTTCGCTGGGACTCCTGCCTTGAAAACACCACTCGGCAAGTAAAATTACAACGCATTTCAGCTAGAGCTGGCAGCTCTGTGTTAGGAGAATGATGGGCTTATATTTTCCATTTTGAACATGCGATGGGGGGAGCCCGGGGGAAAAAAAGGCTGTTTCCGGTTTCTGTTCAGCAGCTTTTCGTGGGGTTTTTTTGTTACAAAGAAGCGGCCAGATGACCTGTTGATGATACATCTTCTGTTGCTTTTTGTGCCAGTAGGTTAGTTGGAGATGAAAGCTTCAGCTTGAACAGGCTACCCAGATGTGTTGTCGTGCGGTCCGTGTGGCTTTGTAGGGTTTTAGGCCGACAGCTTTGAAGTGAGTAATGGTAGTTCAGGCGTCTGCATGGGACACTTGCTCCTCTCCTCTCCCTGGCCTCCTTCCCCACAAGAAAAAACCCAGTTTGTAGAAAATGGAGTGCTCGTAGTTGGAAAAATAGACCCATTTAGTGGTGTGTGAGGTTGTGTCCTAACTCTTTTGAAGATGTATGAATGGCCTGGCAGGAAGCTTTAGGAATGCGTTTTGCTTGTATATAGCCAGCTACCTTAAGGTTAAACGTTTCCTTTTTCAAATGAATTAAACTTGTAGGAGCACCTATGTTATGCTGAGTGTAGTCTTGTGAAGTGTGCATAATAAATGTTTCTGTTCTTACTAAACACAGTATTTCTCAACACTGCAGGTTGCCATGCTAGTGTTCGTCTTGGAAATTAAAATTTTAAGTAACTACTAGTTATTTCAGTTAAAGCAGAACTCACATATTAGTGTAAAGTCTGTCTGCTCTGTTTGGTACCAATGATGGTTTCTATGAAGAAAGTAGGCATGGAAAATAGAATCCTTTCACTTCAGGATTTATAGTTAGCGATTGTGTTTGTAGATGCAAAGTAGAGCATCATCTGCTTGGAGCCAATGATATTTAAGACACTTATTCATTTGGAAGGAACTAATTGCAAGTACATCTTGATAAAAAATGTTTTCTCAGACAGGAACTCTGGAATACAGGAAAGCAGAAAACCCAAAGCTGTTTGTAGGTGCTAATCCATGCCCTGAGCTAAAAAAGGAAGAATGAGGGTGTTTCATGAGAAATCAGTCACATTTAAGTGCGTACTTGTAAGCAAAATTACACAGTTGATTAAGAATTCCTGCAGGATGCCAGTAATTGGAGTTACTTGTTGCTAGCTGGTCACTGTGCGCCTGGCTGGTTCGACTGTAAAAGTTTTGACTGTACATCAAGAGGAAAAAGTCTAGCTCTTTTGCTTCCCAGACATTCATTCCTTAATCTCCAGATTCAAAAGCGTGCTGACAAACTGTCAAAGGAAGTGACAGCAAAGAGATGGTGTAGTAAGTAGGTCGAGCGCAGATAAATGCTGCTGAGTTTTCAGTGGAAAAAGTAAGCGCGTTTCCATCTGATCTGCTTTCTGTTTCCTTTCAATCTAGAGGTTAACAGGATGCACCAGTGAATCTAATACTTCTCCTATAGTCCCCCAACTCTCGTAAAATTAATACTGCTTCCCTAACTGGGCAGAAAGATTCATGGGGAAGAAGGTAAAATACCAGCTTAGATCTGATCCCAGTGGGTAGCTGGGGCATCATGGGGCATTCTTTATGGCCTTAATGTTTTGCAGTGGATGTGGCAATTAATACTCACAAGTGATTGTGTTTCTTGTTTAAAATGTTTGAATCAATATATTCAAAAGCCAGGTAAGACATGCTTTGGCAGGCTAGAAATCATCCTGCAACTAAAAGAAAGACAAGCTCTATGCTGTTGCAGCATTTTCCTAAAAGCAGTAAATCTATTGACAATAACTTGATTTGCAGAAAAATTATAGCCTTGAACTATGAATATGTTCTTTTCCAAGTTTTCTGTGTTTCTATTGATTGAAAAGGAGATCTTGTTTCAAGTAGGAAGAGGTGCTTTGCACAAGTCAGTTTGCACAGCTTATGGGATACCTAGGTGAGCCCTGTGTCGTAGACTTCTATTGCTGACCTGTGTCATGTGATTTGGAGCACCAAATGTTGCTAGCTGCTCAAAATGACCTTTCTGGAATAACCCTGTAGTCATGAATGGATGTGAAATAGTTGACTGGAAAACTCTACAGGGAAAGTCTGTTGTCCTCTGCTGGCACCTTCTGCTGAAGGTAGGTGGTCATCAATACTAGTCTTGCTCTGCCAATGTCTCCTGGTTGGCATACTAGATGTAAATGTTGAGAGGTGGTGTTTTGGGATGTGGGCTCAAGTGTGAACTGTTCTGCAGCTTGTTTGATTCAGACTGAACTCAGTGCCTGGGTGGAAGTGTTTGGTTAAGGATTGACAGTATCCTCCGGTCCCTGCCGTGCAAGAGCACGGTTCAATTCATGAATAGGTAATAAAAGTTAATCTGCTAACCTTGTCTCTTAATCCATGCTGATGCATTCAATGATATTGACTTGACTGCCACCCATGATACTTACTGCTGTAAATGCTGAATTTTGGACTTGAATCTCATTTAGTTGAGATCAGAGTGGACTGAACCTGGCATTGCAGTTCTGGCTGCGGTTTCAGGATTGGGAGTGTCCTATAATTTTACTCTTCTAATTGAAGGTATATGGTAGTTGTCAGAGTAGGAGCCGTCAAAACCTCTTACTCTGGTCCCGTAATTATATTCCTGTTGGGAAGAGGATTCATTCAGTTGACACATTGCAGTACTTTTCTTGTTCACCAGTATAGTATGTTATAGAAGACTTTGGATATGTATCATGCTGGCTCAAAACACTTTTGATCCCCCTTGATGTTGTCTGTGCAGCTACGTCAACCAGATGTTTTTCTGTGCTGACCCTGTTTGTAGCAGATAAGTTGCATAAATATATTCCTAGAAGGGAGGAGAGTGTTCCTTTTGGGAGAAGCTATTGTATTTTTTTTTAATAGTACAGAGATACCTGGGCCAGAGGGGTGCTGGTCTGGCTATATTAGGGCGGGCATGTATGTGTTGGGGGGAGCAATTGCACCATCTAATTGCAAAAAGTTAATCAAAATCCCAGATGTAGACAAGCTTTTGCTGATAGAGTGCTTTTGTCAGCCTGTTAGTTTACATATTAAGTGTTCAGGGAGATAAGTGTGGTGGTTTTGGCAGAAAAGCTTTGGTCACCAAGTGCTGCATTTCCATTTGTGGGTCTGTAACATTTGTTGTAGTGGCTGAGGCTCTGTGTTGTAGACAGCATGGAAATGAACAGCAAGGAAAGTAGGAAAAAGCTGCAGTTAAAAAGAGTAGAAGTGATACAGAAAATATTTTTTATTATTAGGATAGTCGATAATATAAATAGCTATTAGAGATTGCTGTTCTGTGGATTGATTGAGGTTTTGAGTGGGATGTATCAAAAATATTTTGTAGATGATTGCAAGATACGGGATTGAAGCAAGTTGGTTGGTTAAGATTCTTTGGGGAATAGTTTATTTGAGCTAGGACTTGAAGAGGGGAAAAAACCCAAATAAACCCAACCAAAACCACAAAAAAGAGAAAAAAAAATGCCATAAAGAAAACACAAAAACCTGCCTAGACAGAAGTAGACCACCATCAATGATTTTTTTTTTTTTTTTCCATTGCCAAGTGATTCATCTGCCTGGATGTACTTAGTTGCTTGTATGCAGTGTTTCTGCAACTACATAACCGCTTGAACTTCATTACAAATGTTTAAAAATGCTTTTTCCTGAGCTGGAATACCTCTTTTCCTTACTTCATGGGCAAAGTGGGGGGATAGACATCAAATTCAAAGGGACTGTTTTATTTTCCTTAAGACAACTGTTAAGATTTGCCATTGGCATCAGTGGAACTCAAGGCCTCCAAGAGTTTCTGGAGGCATAGCAAGAGCCAACTTAGTGATCTGATTTGGGTGTCTCGCCCTGTCCTGCTTGCCTCTTCAGTGCTTCTGAAGTACTATTTCTATTTTTAATTGCCTGATGGTTCATCTGGAGTAGTGTGCAACTGGAAAGTAGCAGCTGTTGAGTTAGCTTCCCCCTCCCTTCTGCCAGCTTGTCCTCTAGGGTGGTAACCCCTTGACCTGGATCATAGAATGATAGAATGGTTTGGGTTGGAAGGGACCTTAAAGGTCATACAGTTCTAACCCCCAGCCATAGGCAAGGACACCTTGCACTAGAGCAGGTTGCTCCAAGTTCCATCCAACCTGGCCTTGAACACTTCCAGGGATGGATTATCCATGATTTCTTTGGGCAACCTGTTCCAATGTCTCACCAGCCTCACAATGAAGAATTTCTTCTGATTCACAATCATTCATATTGTTGATTTGTGTTGTCTGAGTTGTTTGTTGGGTCAGGGCAACCAAATGGGCATCTCTGTGTTAGATCTAGCTTGAAATGCTTTCATCCAGCCGGTCATTTTTGCCCAAGAAGTGATCAGCAATGGCTGGGGCAGCACACAAAGTACCTGTGCGGAACTGTGGGCTCTTGGTAAGGGAACTAGTGTGTCTGTGTAGCCTGCACATATGGCCCCCTTAACCATCAAGTCTACTGGGATGCTTTAAGGCAATATTAAACTAATAGGAAAATTAGGCTTAAGGTTGTGTATTTGTAGCTGCTTTTCTAGTCTTAGGATCATGCCTCTGTGATGGTTACAGATCTGCCCTGGAGTGCTTGCTTTCCCTGTCCTCAGTTCATTTTGCTTCTAATGGTTGAGGAGAATTAACTAGTAAAGACTTGATTTTAAAATCATACAAACTTGAGTACCCATGTATATTTTCTTTGTCCTAAGATAAATTAGTCATGTTAAATAATGTTAAGTGGTCCCTGAGGAACTCCTGCTAAGAATCTCAAGGCTTCTGTTCCCAAAGTGTTAATATGTATACTGAGATTTTTGGCTAATGCCACCTTGATATTACTTCCACTTTCCTGAAACAGTTGCAGTCCAGCACAATATTTTTACAAGAATAAATATTGCCTTAATCATGGTTCGACACAAGATTCAATTGGGAAAACAAGTAATGGCTCTTTTGTCATATCATGTAGCTCAACTATTTATTTGGTATGAGGATAAGGGAAAAAATCCAAAATGCATTGCACATGGAGGATTGCTATAAAGTAATTTGCTTCTTTTAAAGAACTTGTTGCTTATTTTCCTTCTGTAATGCACCTCTTGGGATAAACTGCTAATTCTAAAAATATGTCAGTTCCGCCATTTCCCACTAATACACTTTTTCTTTGTTTGGCTTGGTTTGCTTTTTCTCTGAGCCACTTTAAACACTCTGAGGAATGCTCAACATGGAAGAATAAATGCATGTAGGTATTTGATTTGCTGTATTTAGATTGCTGCTGTTTTTCATGGTTAGTGGAGGATGACTGAACATCTACAGTGAAAGGGACTACAGGGGCATCAACCCTTGGCTGATGTCGCAGGTAGGATATCTACTTTCTCTTGGGTCTGGCTCCTTTCTGCTGGGCAAGTACTCTATTTTGAATTTAGGAAAGGAAACGTAACATGCTACCAAGGATGTCAAAATCTTCTGACAAACTGTAGAGTTCCTCATGTGTAGGAAACTTGTGGCTGTTCATGTACGGGAAGCCAGAGTTATGGACTGTTCATTTAGTACTGCTATTTCCATCTTCATCATCAATCTTTGATGATAATTTGGTTTCAGATTTAGGAATGCCACTTTAGAACTCCACAAAAAGCTGTATGATGAATGCAGTGGCTCTCCATGCACAGCTTCGTAGGGGATGTTTTCCCTTAAATCAGGTATGCTCCAGTATAATGTCTTCTGTGCTTGTGTGGTGGGTGTCCCAATCTTAGCCCTAGGACACAACCCGGGCTTGAATGGCCAACACAGGTGAGTCTGGTAAACCTGGGCTAGAGAGGAGGAATACTGCTTGCTGTACACTGGTTAGCAGTTTGGTATGTTCAAGTGACTTACTCTTTTGTCCTCTCTTTCTGCACTGAAAGAATGAATTCAAGCCACATGTGAAGACCATCTCTATTTTTATTCAGAAAATGTTTCCAACTTGTTCTGCTGTTTAATTGGCATGGTAATATTAAAATATTATTAACATCAGTAGAGAGTATTAGAAGTTGAATATTTAGAGGGGAGAAGATAATAGTCAAACTGTAAAAACAAGTCATCATGGTGACACCTAACTTGAACACGTGCTACATGTGTGTTAGGAGGGTATTTCTTTAATGTACCTTCAGCAAAGAGCTGGGAGAGATCCAGTTGTGATGATAGTGCTGTCACTTCAGATAAGGACTGCTTCCTATTCCAATCTCCTGTCTCTGCACCTATTAAAGAGTTAAACCATTATGTATGGTTTTATACAAACACATATATATGTATATAAGAGGAACTCAACTTCATCAGTGTTGTGGCCTGTGTATTAGCTTTGTCTGAGGCTTTCTGAGCAGCAGATGTGGAAACAGAGTAGGGCCTTGTACCTCACTACTGACTAAGAAAGGCCAGGATGCTGTAGTAAAATGTGGGGGCTTATAAGCCGCTTGTAACTTAGATGTGGCAACTGCTTTTGAATTTCTATGCCTATATATACACTATTTATTTTTTTTCTCATTGAAATAACTATGCATATTTCACTGTTCTGAGATACGTGTAATTAGCAAGAGAAACTCCTACTTCTAGAGGGAAAGTGTTACAAGCTTATTTCTTGGTATCTTTTACTTACTGTAACTTTGGGGAGGAGCTAGTTCAAGCTGGCAGTGTCTAAACAGCAGGAGAGATAGAAGTCTGATCCAAAAGATGAGGGAAGAATTAACCTTTACCTTAAAGCCAAGAGGGACTGGTTTTAGGGGGAAGAGCTTATTTATCCTGTCAGTAAGCAAGGGTAGCAAGTGTCTGGTGTCTTTCAGTCTCTTAGTGTCCACAACAGCAAGTATTTGTAGGCGTGCTGCTGCTATTTGATAGCTATTAATGAAGAGGATTAACAGTCAGATTTATCTGGCTGTTTTGTTACATGTTTCAAAACTTCAGTCATCAAGAAATAGCAGTTTTAAAGATCTAGATAGTGCTTGGCTTACGTGTAGAGTGAGAGGGCATGAGAAGTTTCTTGCCTCACTCTGGGCAGATGTCAAGTGTAGCATTGCCTGTTTTCCCCTCTCTTGCTCTCCAGTTTCCCAAGGCAGGGCTGGTAATGCAATCCTTCTGTGCCAGCATCTCATACTGGCCTTAAAGACAGGAGGGGTGTGTTCCCTCCTGAATCCCTGGGAGATGTGGGGAAGGATGTGCAAGCCTTCCCATGTGTAATAGTGGAAAACCTAGGAAAGCTACAAGTGCGCTACACTCTCCTGTCCAGCTAGGAGCTCAGTGTGTGGGAGGTTGTGGGGAGAGGAACTTGAGTGCTGGGATGATGGATGATGTCTCCAAAGCCCCGGATGGATGTTAGGCTTGTCTGCCCCCCTCTTCCCTGCTTTATTTTTGTCATTATTTTTAATGAAGGTTAGAAACTCGCAGGTGTGTTGGTGTGTAATTTGCTAATGTTTGGAGGTTACCACAGAAATGAGAATTAGTATTCAATTACTAATCAAATCTTGCTCTGCTCTGAGGCGTGAAAACTAATGAAGTACCAGCAAGTGTGAAGGTGGGTGAAAAAAATGATAGTGCAGCATGAGTTCCCCGAGTTCATTCTTCTCTTTTCTTTCTTCTGCTTCCACTGAGTCAGATGTTTAAAAGTGTCAGCATGACCAGGTACAGAACTTATCTTGAGATGCAAGCCTGATGCTGCAGAGGAAAGCACAGTGACTTGGGATATGGGGAGGTTATTTGTAACCTTTGTCACAAGTGGGATGGATTATAAAATGACAAATACTGGTTCTCTGCCAATTGGCATTCACTCAATTCAGTATTGCACAAAGCACACCAATTAGATTTAATACAAATGTTCCCTCAGGAAGATCACCTTGATTTAATTTTTTTCAGATGCATAAAGTAGAAATGGTCTGAGCCTCTGTTTGTTCTTTAAAGACTTAAGTGCTGTATTTCTAGCTCTTGGCAGACATTGTCCACAAGAACTTCATGTTCCATTGGGCTTATGCCAAATTTAATGTACTGTTTGTACTGAAAGCATCAAAACCAGACTTACTTTAATTTTAGATTTTACAGCTACCATTATTGATTTTTCTTAGAACTGTTCCATCCAATCTGCTATCATTTTAATTTCTTTCCCCTGCAGGAATTTGGGGAAGGATCATGACAGTCTTTATTTGTGTGACTGCCGGCTCTTTATGTGAGTGAGAGCTGTAGATCAGGCGTCTCTGCAGTGGCCAAACTCTCCATTTACAGACGCTACATCAGCACGCTACATTATTTGTGAACTCTTGTCTTTAATACTGACTGGTATGCTGTGACTAAGGGTAGTAGTATAAACGCAGTCCATCGACTGTCTTTCAAGAAACTCGAATTTGATAAAAACCTGAGATGGGAAAGTAATGTTACAATCAACTAAGCATACCAAAAATTGCAGACTTTAATTTTGCAGTGCTTGTAGGCTGTATGAATTGACTCTGTAGAGACAAAAAAGGGAAGAGATAGGGGTGAGGAACAGCGCAAATAGGAGCTATGGTAGGTGGACAAAGAAAGGAAGGAAATAGCTGATGGAAAGGATAGGGTATAGTGCAAAACAGCCAGCCAACATGGGCTGCAGTGTTCATAATACTACAGGTCTGCTGATCTCTGCCTGACAGCTGTGTCTGCTGGCCTCGTATTTTGGCTGTTCATCTTTTATTTTCAACCCTCAGGGCCAAGTAGCTGTGCATAAAGTATGGCTTCTGCCCGGGTGGCTCACAGCCCTTGGAGTGGAGCAGGATTCCCCTCCATTGTGCTGGTGTGGGGCAGCATGGCACTCAGTGGAGCCTGGGTTTTCCCCCTCTGCCTCTTTTGCTCCTGTTGAGCTTCCTTCTATTAAAGTATAGCCTGTTCTGGTTTCTGCTTTGTAACTTTATCTTCTGCTAGTGTCACTAAAGTCGCTCAGCTCTTCAAAGACATGCATCTAAGTGGGGAAGAGAGGTGTCTCTTGATACAGGCACTTAAAATCACAAGGAGTTCTACACTCCCTATTAATTGTCACTATTGTAATTGAAGTAAGTGGGAATTCCTAGTTGGTCTTCAGTGTAGGCTTAACCATGGCACTCAGTAGTTTTTCTTAGGCCTAACTCTTATGCCAAAAGATTGAGTGTGGTTTTAAGTCTATCTTTAGTTGTCCAGTCCTCAGCCATAATTTATAGTTCAGACTTTACTCTGTAAGGGTGGTGATCAGTCTTCAGAAGCATCACTTCAGCTTTGACAATCTTCAGATACCATCCCACAGTGTTCAGAGATGGCATTTTCTATCCTCCACCTGCCTCCCTTCCAACTTGGCACACATGTTCTGGAACCTCTGCTGGGGCCTTATGCAGTTTCTACAGTGCTCGAAGATGCTTTCCCAGCATGCAACCAGATGACTGATTTGGAACAATTATTGGTAGAAGAGTTTTTGCAAATGTACCCTAAGATGAGTTGATGTCAGTATACCCCATGTTTTATTGTAGCAACTGGTTATGGAAGTAACTTGCATTAATGTTAGCAGACAAACTGTGCCTCATTTTTGCCTCCCAAAAGTGTTTTGGTCATTTTTATCTTGGTAATGTTTCTCATAAGGACTGGTACTACATCATGCTGCAAAAGTGAGTGAACTAATGGTGCTTGCCTTCCTCTTGTCTCAAGTTGTCCCAAGTCCTAGACCCCTAAGCATAGCAAAAACTAATAGAAAATAGTCCTATGGAGAAATGTACAGGAAATTACTAAACTTGATGAAGGCAGAATAATGTTGCAAGTGTGTAACTGAGACAGAATTTGAAATTTTTAGTTTATTGCTGTTACTGTGCTTGGTTTCAAGCTTAATTTTCAAATATCCTTCATATCAGCTTGGTGTTAACTCCATATGCATGTTAATAAGATTATTGCTGTACTAAGCTGTGTTTTGCTGATGAATGTAGCTTTTGTTACTTATAGAGACAAAGTAAGTTGAATAGAAGAGTGAATATAAAGAAAACAGAATTAGCTCCAAAGTTAAGAATAGGAGTAGCTATGTTCCTCTGTTCTTCAAGATTAAACACAGCTTTTAAGTACTGCTCAGGAACAAATTCTGACATTCACTATTAATTAGTCCATGCATTTAAAAATACATAATTTTGTTCTTTTTCTGGAAATGAACACGAAGTCAACTATAGGAAAGGTGGTTCCAGCTCTCTGTTCCTGGCCTGTGCTCAGATGCATGTGTGGAACCAGGTAAATCCAACCGAGGAGCAGATTGGGGTGTGAATCTGTTGATACTATGGTTGTGCAGAAACCTTACATCTAAATGCAAGGTGGCAGGCAGGACTGCCGCTTTTGCAGTGGTATTTTATGCTGTCTTAAAATTGTTTAACTACAGGACGTGTTCCTGCTGTATGTTAGTGGTAACAACTAAGTGCAGGCATTCCTGCAGGTTGTGAGAGTAGGTGATAAATAATAGTTGTGTGATTCAGTGCTTCAGTCTCTGCGTGCAAAGCTCATGCCTCTGCATTAGTGGCCAGGTTTGTCAGTGATCATAAGAATTTGTTTTGGAATGGAACTGTGGGGATCATCTGGTCCCGCTCCCCCTACTCAAAGTAGTTTGAAGTTAAAGCCAGCTTTCTCATGCTTTTATTTTGCATGGTCTTGCATAGCATACAGCCAGGGTATCTGCTGACAGTACTTGTCTGTTGCTTACCTGTAACTGTCAATCTTCTGCAAATGTAAAACTTACCCAGTATAATTCCAGAACGTGTTCTTGAGCATGCCGAAACCAACTGACTGGTATCTGAATTCCTTGAATAACTTTGAACAACTAAGTACTTGAGTTGCTCTGCACTAGGGGTACTGATTGGACACAAGGACATGCTGTGTGCAATTACTTGTTTGCATTTTCTCAAAGTGCATTTATTCCAGTAGACACAGAGCTAGCATTGATAAACCTCTACAAAACCATTCTTCATAGTGGCTGTGAGCAACAGGTATACTTCTCACCACTCCTCTCCCAGCTGACAGTTCTCAATTGCTGATGCTAGCTGCTTGGTGCTAATGTGGATGGGGCTTAACCATATGGTCTCACTCTGACTTTCTCTCACAGTGTTGAAAAATGTTGTCCTGTCTGCACTAGAGCTAACTGATCTGAACCCATTGTTGACAGCCACCATCATCAACAGGTCATTTTCCCTCTGCAAGTGTGGCTTTTGATTATGTATCGTAAATCCAAGTGGAAGTGCGGTTACAATCTCGCAGTTCTTGGACACGGTGAGTTTCCCCTCTACACAGTTGCTCTAAAAGAACACATTTTTCTACTTGCACGTGAACTTCCTTCTCTAGATGAAAAATTTGTGCAGAAAATTCAGTGACTCATTTTAGAATTCCTGTAAAATAGACCTTTAATTTACCTCTTCAAGATTTTGATTGAGTTTAGTTGCTAGAAGTGCAAGTGTAGAACAATACAAGCTGTTAATATTGTCTTGCTGTTACTGTCTGTAACAGTATTTGTTCTCTAGACAATGTCCTTTGTAAAGTGGAGAGAGAATGCTTTAAGTTGTTCACTGGACAGCATCTCTGTACAGCAACCACTCCCAGCTTTTATAAAACTACAGATGATTATATTAGAGAGAGGCCTCCTAAGCTGTACCAAATTGTACTTTCTCATTCCCTAATGTTGGATTTCTACTGGAGGTTGTTTCCCAGTTATTACTGCCTGCTGAGAGCTATGCCTTCTCCCTCCCATCTCCCTGAGCTGTGAATGCATATAACTCTCACCCGAGATCTGAGTTGTGCAGCTCTGAACCCTTCTTTGCTCCAGACCTGCCAGAGTTTTTCCACAAGCTGACTTTTCTCACTAACTTCAGAGAAACAAGGAGTTTTCCAACAGGTTCAGGGAGCTGTGTCTTAAGTTTGTCATTAGACTGACTGTATACCTTTCTCATGTGGTAGGCTTAAAATTCTTGTATTGCTTTCCATAACTTTGTGTATGTATCTGTGCCTTGTTCTTTTTCCTTAGCCCTCTGGTTTGAGGACAACAGCTGCTTTCTCCTTGCTATTGCTTGTACCAAGGTAGTACTGTGGTGATGTGAGGGCATCAACTTTTCCTTGCTTGGACCAGTTTTCATACCAAGTTAATGCTAGTGAAATTGAGAATACAACCTCAAGTATAATGGGTGTGACTAATAGTGAGAAGTCTTTTGGCATATAACTTTGAAAATGTTTACAGTTTTATTTTACATCTCAGGGGATTGAAGCAAATTGGCTTGAGATGCTAATCATAATAATGTTTTTCATGATCAAAGGTATCTACTTCAATGGCTGCTTTTTTTGTTTCAACTGTCAAAGTCCTAAAATTGGCTATGAGCAGTCAGTATTGGTGGTTAACAGCCCAAAACATTATAAATGTAGGAGACACCATTATTTATTTCATTTGCTGACTTGAATTCGTGCTGCATTTTTAGCTTCTGATCAGCTATGTATTCCACTGTGCCTCTCAATTTTCTGTTAAGTTTCTATCATAAGTAAATTCTTATTTCAAAATTCCTTAACTCTGCCAGTGCATTTCAAGGTGAAGCTCAACAGATATAGTACAGTATGGTCTAGAGCTTTAATAATAGTGTAGCTGTTAGAGGTTTGTTTTATCAACTCAAGAGTCTCATCTGTTAGGAAGAAATTTCTATCTAATGAAAAATGGTGGGTCAGAGAGAACTTGAGTGCTCAAATACTTGTGTATAAGCCAAAATACTTGCAGAAAACCTCTCACTGAGAGTGTCATTCCTTGAGAGTTGTGGAATACAGTTGAAGTTGAAGCTGATGGCTTGAGAAGCTGGAAGGTAACCTCACATTTGAGTTCTTCATCTCTTCAGACAAACAGTACACAACTTAAATGCTGTAACTGACACTGAGCATTGTCTCTGACGCACTGTAACTATCCTGAAGGTCTGAGGCTTATCCAGAAATCAGAGTGTGAATTAAATTACATGTCCAGCCCAGATCTGCTCTAGTACAGTCTTGCTTAGGTAGGCTGATAGTGATCTCGCTTACGCTGGTTAATTCAGTTGCCTTCAAAGCAGTTGAATCCTTAATTGCACCTGCATAATTAGGCTCAGGTATCAGGTTTGGTGAGGTGACCTGGTAGATGAACAAAACCAGAAACTGGACTTTAGTTTCTTTTCCTTGCTAAGTAAGCTTTTATTTTGATTTTTGCGCAGTATGCCTAGAAACAAAGTCCTGCTGCTCTATAGAATTGATCATCTGTTCAACAGATGAGCTATGAACCTCAGTTTTATTTTTGTGCAACATTGTGAAGGCTTAATATAATAATAAAAAGAGAGGGAGAACTCGGTCTGTTGCTACATTACTGTGCCAGGAAATAATCCTTCTTCCCTGACCAGTTCTTTGGCTGTTCAGGCATGGTATGATGTAGTTTTATTTTTTTAACAATGACTTTATTTAGATTATCCTTCTAACTAATGGCTTTGGCATGCTTTAAAAAGACACTTAAAGAAGAGGATCTTGTTGCAGTGTTCCAGCCTTGGCTAAACGGATAGGTTGCGAGGAGTATTTTTATTTGTATTCTTATTTTAAAACATTAAGAGATTCTTCATTTGTTCCATAGTAAAAACCATCTTTGTAGCATGTTGAGTTTGCAAGCAGTTATCTGAAAGGCTGAAGTTTTGTCAAAGGAGGCAGTTGTCTGTATGCTGGAGCTGGTTTAGATTACTCTCTGCATTTCTGGTCTGAAAGAGATTTCATGTTGCTTCTGATTAACAAGAAAGCTTTTCTTATGAGCTTTGATTTCAGTTGGCTGCCACTTCACTGAGAGTTGTTATTTGTAATATTTCAGTGCCCCTTTGTGTTAGGTCTTCTGCTATTTTTGCTTAACTTTTTGTACTGGAGACATTTATTTTTGCAGGTAAAGGCAGCTCTTGTTTCAGTGTGTGCAGCTGTAGTGGTATTTTTTGGGTATATATAGTGGTATTGCTTTAGGGGTGGGGATTGTAGCCTTTCTTTTTATTTTTGTCAGAATTTTACATTTTAAGTAGACTTATATATCAAAAGTTAAGGAATAAGCACCATGCTATAACTTTGGGAAACACTGATATTTAAATCTGCTCATAAAAAATGGGTAACATGAGGAAATTAGAATGGAAATTACATTTATTGTGATTGTATTAACCTTTTCATTTTGCTGAATGTGGGTGGGTGACCTGAAAAGACAGGTCTGAATATAAAAAGAAGCTCAGGATTTCCTGAACACTTCAATATTAAGCTCAGTCTTGTTCTTAAAAGAACCTGCAACAAGTAATACATGCTTACTCCCACAGTTGGACTTTTGCAAACCCCAATGCAGCAAATATAAGCATGCTTAGCTTTAATACCAGAGACAGTAAGAAATAGCTCTTCATTGCAAAACTGAGAACATGCAGTTATTCCCAGAAGTGGTGCTTTGCTCCACAGGTGCTGAGCAATAACTCACGGTTCTTGTTGGGTGAGTTTCAGGACTGCAGCTTTGTGTCAACATTTGTGCTCTTGTATTTTGGCTGTGATGCTTGTATCCTTCTCAAGTAATTTAAAAAAGGACTTATTTCTAATATGAGATAGTTACTGTAACTTCATTAGATTTTTAAATATAATTAAAATTATGTAGCTGTGCATCTAATGTTACAAGTTCTTTCCCACCATGTTATTAAACTGTACTTTCAAATTAAACAGCTTAAGTCACAGATTGGTTTTAAAGTGTAGACTATTTTTAGAAGGCAGGGGTTTTTTTATTTGCCTATTTGTCTTTCTTTTCTCTGCATTAAAATGCAGTGCCCCCTTTCTAATAAGTAAAAAACCTCAGCTTGAATGTGGTTACTAAAAGGAAAGTGCCAAGAAAATTGTTGGAGCTGTTACACTCCTTGTTTGTTAATGTTCCATGGTATTGATAGCATTTCAGAGTTGTTTGGTGCTGCTGACCTCACATGTTTTTGTCCTAGCAATCATGTTTACAGACAAGGGATAAGTATTATAAAACAGAAACTAGAGGAGGGTGAGCTTGTGACAGTGCTGTATTTATTTATGTAGTTCAGAGTTTATTTTGGGGACATGTAATTCTCACACTTCCATCAGAGAAATGCTGAAAGTACAGAATGACTTCAGAGTTTTGAAGTGTTGAAGTACAACAGTGGCTGCAAAGCCAGAGAAAGTCTTTTCTTTCATGTTCAGATAATATATATTACTTCTACAGCTGGTGTTGAAGTTGCTGAAGGGAGACCGAGCATGCTTGGAAAACTTGTTTTCGAAATTCCAAATGTCTGCCACTAAGTTGCATGGAGGCAATACATGCTGCTGAAGGCAGCAACTTGCCTATTAGTTGTCTCAGCAGATCAGCTTGACGGACTTACAGCCTTTGTCTCACTCATCTGATACTTCACAAACTCATTCTGATTGTTCAGTGTCAATTTGCCATCCTGGTAGTTCTTTAGTTTATTTAGCATGTCGGTTGTATTGTTAATTACTTGTATGGGCTTCCTTAAGTGTGTTTTTGTACTTTGGATTTGCATTGGTTCAGGAGCTTGAATGTGGTCAGACATCTCTGCTGAGTCTGGGTAGTAACCTCTTAACACGTGCCAGCTGGTTGCCTGTGACTATGCCCTTTGCAGTTGTGTGCTGCTTTTCTGCTCCACAAATGGGTGATGTGAAACATCCTTAAGCAGGACATTAACTAATGACAAGCAGCAAACTGAATGCGAGCAGGACGTGTACAAACCTTCCTGAATGCGTGTCAAACGAGGCACCACTGTGCTCGGGATGAGCAGCTGTTAGTAATTGAGTAAAATGTTCATAAACAATGTCAGTCCTGAGAGGGCTGTTTTACCCCTAAACCTTGCAAATGCTGCTTCTGAAGAGCCAGAATGAATCAGTCTGCACTGAACAGCTGACTAAAAAAGGGCAAGTGAAACAGCTCCTCCATCCTCAGTTACTACTTTGCTATACTAGAAAAACAGGACTTAAGGTTTCTCTGGTACCCAGAGGTGGACTTGAAGATACCCAAACAGTAATCTATTGGTAGCGTGTTGGGAGCACACACCATGGGTTAAAGTGGAGGCTTCTCAACCTCTTTCTCAGGATTCAGAAGGGAAGAAGTCTGTATTATATTAACCAGTCACTTTGGTTAATAAATAAGTGCATGCTGTAAATCATGTGAAATTGATTTCGAAACTGTGTAAAGTACTACTGTGTTCTGAATAGTCTGATGGTATTTAAAAATTGTGTAGTCTTGGTGCTGTCAGAACTGTGACTATATGCTCTTTTCAGTATATATGCCCAAAAGTGTTTCCTATTTCCTGGATGGAAAAAGTTTTCTTTGAGAGAAAATGAATAGTTCTTCACTGCTTAAAGCCTGCCCCTCAATGCATGCAGGTACAAAGTGCAAAGCCGGGGTAATTGCTGGAAGTGAGTTTGCAAGTGTTAAAGGTAATTTTGCATTTATCTTTGCGTCTTAGAGAAATGCCTGAAATGGGCAAGAAATGTAGATTTTTCTTGTGCATGTGCCAATACAAATGTAGCCCAATCTGTGAACGCTGAGCTACACTTGGGTGTGAGGCTTCTTCAGGTAACTTTGAAATACGAGCTGTACCTCCAGGGAGCTAGTTGAGCCAAAATGCAGCTTTAAGCATGTAGGGGTTTTAGAATCATAGAATAGTTAGGGTTGGATAGGACCTTAAGATCATCCAGTTCCAACCCCACCTCCCAGGGGCAGGGACACCTCCCACTAAACCATGTCACCCAAGGCTATGTCCAATCCAGCCTTGAACACCGCCAGCAATGGAGCATTCACAACTTCCCTGGGTAACCCATTCCAGTGCTTCACCACCCTTACAGTAAAGAATTTCTTCCTCATATCCAATCTAAACTTCCCCTATTTAAGTTTGAGCCCATTACCCCTTGTCCTATCACTACAGTTCCTCATGAAGAGTCCCTCCCCAGCATCCCTATAGAAATTATTGAGCTATTTTGCTTGAGAATATTATGTGGGAAAGAAGTTTAGCATGCACTGGATGAGGAGAAATACGTTGAAGTCATATCCCCAAACCTCAGTTTTAGGAATCTTATAAATTTCTAGGCCAAATCTTGAAGGTTTGTATTCACATAGATTTTGGAGCTTGGAACAAGGAAGAACATGATTATTTTTGTCTTCAGGAGCACTTTCATCACTATTAGAATTACTAAGAGCCAAATAACTGTCTTGCTAATGTAATTTCATGACAGGTCAGTGATGTGACTTATCATTAAAAATGCAAATGCAGCCCATGAAACTCACATTTGGACATTTTAACGCTGCTTAGCATTGAGTGCACGCTTTGAAACCCACAGTTCTGCCACAGTGACCATTGGGATCCCTGTACTCCACCACTAAAACATTAATTCCATCTTCATATGCTAGGTTTTTATCTGTTTGTGCTTTCCTCCGTGGCATACTCTGAGAGGGTAGAAAGCTATACAGATTCGGGAGAGCATGGCTGGTTTTTTAATGCAAACCTGCCCCTATCTTGGTGCAAAAATACCTTTTGGTGTGTTTCACAAATGTGTCTTACATGACCCACACACTTGAAAATATTTTTCCATTGGAGTTGTTCTGGTGGTGACTGAAGACCAGGTTAACTTAAAGTTGCTGTATTCAGCCAGATACTTTCTCTTTTTTCAAGGTAACAGTTTTCTCTATATACATAGCAAATTCGGAACTAGTGAAACTTTGCAAGCTTCCAGCTATAAGTCAAATGTTAAATGTAATGATTTCCTTAGCTCTTAATTAAAACTGGACCACATGGTCAAACCAAAGTCTCTTGGGTCACTGTAGAAGTAGTATAGCTCCATCTCCATGGTTGAGGTATTCTGTCCTTGGCTTTTTGTGTGAGAATGTATTTGGCACAATAATGCCAAATGTTGCATGTGACAAGAGCCAAGAGTACCTAGCAGCTCCATCCTGTACCTGTAAACAAGAAACTGCATTCCTGTCTCAACTAAGGAGAGTAAAATTTAGGGAAGTCATCCCTAGCCCTGAATTTGTGCTACTCTTTATAGAATCGTAGAATAGTTTGTGTTGGAAAGGACCTTCAAAGGGCTCTCAGTTCCAACCCCCATGCAATGAGCAGGGACATCTTAAACTAGATCATCTTTGGGAATGACCTTTATGTTGTTGGGTGTTGGTGTCTACACAGAGGTAAAGTGCAACTGCCGGTTTATTTTTACAAGCAGCAAACCTCTTATCCAAATTGGATTAAAGTGTAGGAAGTAAAGTATTTCTCCTCTCTAGATATGCTAAACCATGTATTGCCCATGGGATCATAAAGGAAAGAAAAAGATATAATTGAATACCATGGGGTTTTCTTTCTCTGAGCCGTAACAAACTCGGAATAGGCAAGTGATCTAACATGAAGAGGTGGGGGAGATAGTTGAACTTTGTCCTGCTTGAATTGCTGGCTGTAGGAGGCAATGAACATGGAAGGTTTAAGTGTGCAAAAAAAGTTAGGTTTCTGTTTATGTATAAATACAAGTTGTATTAGTATAAAAGCTGGTTCACCTTACTTGTTAAGAGACAGCTTTTAATGTATCTGGAGGTATTTCAGTGTACCTCTATTAGAAACTTGCTGCTTATGCAAAGTAATCAATTCTTGTTCTCTTGGGTTGTTACCTAAAGTAACCTTTGTTCTGTACCGGAGCTTATACAACACTATTTAAAGCATTCCCCAAAAGACATGCTTGAATGTCAGAAATATTTATGTATTAATATATATTAACTTACGTATAGGGCTGTAATATGTACTATCAGGCCACTATAAAAACCTGACACTTGGCTTGCAGAGAGCAGGCAGACCTCTGACAGGTATCCCACAGTATGTAGGTCATATGCTTTTATATGTAAATGCTGGAGGTGATATGTTTAGCAAGGGACAGGTTTTGTACCTTACATGAAGGCTATCCAAAGTTTGAAGTGAGGAGGAGGAACATAGTACATTTATTAGCAGTGATTTAGAAGATATTCAGGTATAAACTATAGAATTGGAACATTCACATGCAGAGGTGAAGAGAGCAGTGTAGAGGTTATCCAGCACTTTTTTTACTGGAATTGCAGATGAGCTACAGTCGAAATGGTGAGTGTCAAGAGTGTAATTACAGTGTGGTGCAGAATTTAGGGTAAAGCAGAGGGAAACTCTATGGGATAAACTTGGCTTTTGTGCTTCATGACTTCTCTGAGTGAGAAGGTACTTGCCTTATTTTAAGATAGCCATTTGTGGGATGTTGGAGTTGAATTGAAACTGTACTGAATAGTATTAAACTGTCTCTCTAAAGATATTTTTTATCCTAGAATGTGAGGATGTGGAGGACAGGAGCCAACCACTTACAGTTGAATTACTATAACTGAATAGTTTTTCTCTCCTTTTTTTGCTTGCCTATGTGTAATGTTTTCATCACTGAAAGTGAAGCAAAGAAGCGTTACTACTTCTAGAGACTGTTTTAACTTTGAAGAAGTCCATGGCCAAAGGATCTAGCTTTGTGCGAATGAGAACTTACAGGTAATGCAGGTTCAGCTGGTTCTACTAGAAGGTACCTTAAAAGTTTTGCAAGCAGGAAAACTACATCTTGGAAATTAATTCAAATCGGGCCTCCCTTTCTTTATTTAGGGGAAAACCATAATACCTGAAGCTCAGGGAGTTGGGAGTTGTGCTGTTCAAAGAACACAGAAATACAGCTGAAGAGTTCTTTGAGGAAGTGCTTGTGCATAGCCTAGGTTAATTGAACTTGCAGATATGGTATTTGGCATGCAGAGTTTTCAAGATCCAAAAATGCTCCTGGAGAACTTAAAAATAAGAAATAAACCCTTTCACAATAGCTGTTTCCAGGTACCGGGGAAACTCAAGTTTACTGTCTTGGAAAGAAGCCTGGTGCAACTACATCTGTGTGTTTCTGACTGAGCAGATGGCTTCCATCAGCTTGACCTTTTGGGAAACAAGTGTGTTTTCTTCAGAATGATGCCTTACCTATCAACCTTTCAGTCTTGGATTTTTCTGAATCCAGCTTGTCTGATGCTTCCGGCTGTTCTTGAGAAGCCATGCGAAGGACCATCTGTGCTGCTTTTGCCTGGGATAGAGTTAATTTTCTTCCTACTAGCTGGTACAGTGCTGTGGTTTTTTTGAATGTAGCCTTTAGTTAATGTTGATAACACACTTGTATTTTAGATGTTGTTCAGTAGCACTTAACACTGATCAAGGACTTTTCAGTCTCTCATGCTCTGCCAGTGACAGGGGCACAAGAAGCCAGGAGGGAACAGAGACAGGACACCTGACGCAAACTATCCAAAGGGTATTCCATACCGCAGCACATCATGCCCAGTATATAAACTGGGGGGAGCTAGCTGGGAGGCACTGATTGTTGCTCGGGAATGGGATAGGCATTGATCAGTGAGTGCATCACTTGTCTTTTTTGGGTTTTATTTCTCTCTTTTTCTGTTGTCTTCCTTTTCATAACAATTACTATTATATTAGTATTATGTCTTTATTTCAGCTATTGTTCTTATCTCAACCCATGGGTTTTAGCTTTCTTTCTGGTTCTCCTTCCCATCCCACCAGGGGTAGAGAATTGTGTGAGCCGCTGTGTGGTACTTAGGTGCTAGCTGGGGTTAAACTGTGAGACCATCTTAAGAGCAGCTTAATTCCCAAATGTCTTGGGCAAGGATTGCTGTAAATAGAGTTCTGTAGTGTCAGTGCTGAGCTGCTTACTGGGACACATCTCTCTTGTGAAGCTGTTGTAGAGCATAGGGTATGCTTTGGGTCTCACCCTTCAAGTTTTAATCAGCCCAAACAATCTTTGGTGTGGCTACAGCAAGCTCTTTGCAGTAATTTTTGCCAATTGTTTTATTTTAAGTGAATGTTAAATCAGTCATAGGGAGGCTGTGAACAAACATGAAGCTCCTGACTGGTCTGCAAGACTGCTTGTCATCTACATTTGTCCAGCGTTCAGTATCCCTTTCTTATTTCATTAGGGAATGAGCATCTTGAGAGGCTGCTTCGTACTTAAAACTCCCAGTCTTTTGCAATTATAACTTGATATCTGGGGAGCCAACTCCTTTTTTGAGCATCAGGTTGGACTAAATGACCTCTTGAATTACCCTGTGATTCTGTGAAGTCCCTTATGAGGAAAGGGATTGACTCAATCTCTTGGAAACATACAAGCACATAAGAGCTGGTAGTTCTGCGGTCCTGTAGGTATATCTATATTCCTGCTTGAGATTCCTTCAGCTCATGTAAGGTTAACTATGAGGTATGATCTAAGTCCAAGGATCAAGAATTTTGCATGCACTCTTCTTGATGGGGTCTGTTCCCTAGGAAGTTGAAAATACTTAGCTGGTACAGTGCTATAATCCACATAGAATCATAGAATAGTTGGGGTTGGAAAGGACCTTAAGATTATGTAGTTCCAGCCCCCTGCCATGGGCAGGGACATGTGCCTACTAAAGCAGAGACCAAACTGAAGACAGAGGGCCAGTTGTTTTGTTTTTTTCATCTGCAGGATGGGATATGCATTGATGTTAACATGCTGTCCTTGAGTAGAAGAAAGGCTTCCCTGGTGTACCCAAGATGCAAGCACGCAGAGATCCGAGGGTGGAATAGGGCTCTGTAAGAAATGCTCATTAGGTTTGTCTAATAGCAAAGTATGACTTGTCATGGGAAATGCCTCTGCAGTGTGATGATTTGTTGCCTCTATAACTAGGCTACTGGAGCTTCAAAGACAAATTGCTCCATAGTTGCCTAAGGATCACCATGGCTGTTGGATGACAGACATCTTAGAGTTGGCAAATCCATCTGAAGGAGAATTTGCTGTGCATTAAGAACATGAGGTTCTACTTGGGTCTTTTACTCAGCTGCCCTGCAAAGCTAGTCAGCCTCTCCCACCCCTTCCAGAAGTGGTCTGTTTGGAAGAGCTCATAAAGTACCACCTACCCTTCACATTACAGAAACTTGAGATGCAGAAAAATGTTCTTTTCTGAAAGCTGTTAGCAAACAAAGGTCCATTGTTATAGCTCGGCCCTTACAAGAGTTTTCTTACTTCTTGCCACAAGGCACCACACAGTAGCGCAGGGGATTAGGTCATTTCCTTCCCTCCTCCTCTTCCTGCAGATTATTTGATTAACATTTCTATTGTATACTCTAAATAACATGTTCCTGGCTTCAGGCTGCTTTCCCCCCCACCCCTCAATCTCTTTAAAACACTGTAGTATGACTTCATTAACTGTATAACACGGGAGCTCCGTGCACAGAGATTACATGTGACATAACACAGTGAAAGATTAATGGGGCTGGCAAGTCAGTAATCTTCCTTCTTCTCCCCCTTAGCACCTGGATTGGACTTCTGGAAACCCCCTAATATGTTAATGCTTTGCAACTCATTAAATATTTGTCTTTTTTGGCTTTGATCAGAATTCAGCCATTGCCTGTGTGGGAAGTAGTTTAAGGTGGTGTGTAGTGCATGCTCAGCCTTCAGTATGAAGTATGAAGTGTACAAATATACTTCCCCTTTGGGACTGTTACAGATCCTTGTCTTCCACGTTTTCACTCTCTTTTCTCAGTGTTTCCTTCAGTCTCCACTCCTCAGTACCCTCTTGTGCAGCTATTTCAAGCACTTCTCCTGTGTGTGGTTTTTATTGTGCTGCCTGCCTATTTTGGTAAATAAAATTATCAACAGACGTATTTGAAATGTCCATCTCAAATTCAGCAGTAATATACTTATGAGGTTGGCTCCAGGATGAGGAGCTTGTCATTCAGGCTTCTCAGCTGCCTGCATGCTAGAGGACATAGCATTGCCCTTTGCCCATATCTGCAAAGCTGTCTTTTTAATTGATACAGCTAGAAATGCATTCCTCTTCAAAGCCCGTTTTGAGTGTCATGTGAAATCACGTAATTCTATCAAACTGTACAGCATCTGCTGTGAGTCAGATAGACGAACATGACAATACAGCCCTTTATTTCTCTAACAACTTAAAGGAAAGAACCTCCCCTGCAGTTAAGCATCACTTCATGAAATTAACAGCAATATCTTGAGCTACAGATTTCGTTGTTTTAGTCTGGCATGGTTGGCAGCATCTCTGCTCCAGGAGAAATCGGATATCTTGCCTAGCGACAGCATACTTGAGGTGTTTGCTTCCAGTCCTCAAGGCAGAGCATGGTTCTTGTGTGGAGTGGAAATCATTGTCCCTCTCTTTCACTATGAGGAAGGTTTAATGCTGACACAAGAACAGATGAGTAGAACATGGCTGTGAGTAAACACATGCAGAGATCCAAAAAGGTTCAAACTCTGCAGGGTTCAGAGGCACTGTGGCTGGGGGCAAAATAAACCCTCAAAAACCTGCTTTAGGATGGGGCATGAGTAGCTGTGACAAGGGCATTATGTGGTATATTTGTCTGATAGCAGAAGGCTGTGCTCCGGAGTACTGTGGGTCACTAACATGAAGGGAGGTGGGATGCAGAGATAAGGACTGTTTATCTGCATGAGGCTGGGTTGGGCAGTAGAAGGCATACCTACCTGCAGTTGCTTACTCTGTAGCTTCTGGCACAGGTTGCCCAGAGAAGCTGCGGCTGCCCCATCCCTGGCAGCGTTCAAGGCCAGGCTGGATGGGGCTTGGAGCAACCTGGTCTAGTGGAAGGTGTCCCTGCCTGTGTCAGGGCTTTGGATCTAGATGAGCTTTAAGGTCCCTTCTAAATCTCACCATTCTATGATTCTTACATGGCTGCAGCATAAAGTTATCCACAGGTTTATCAACCTGGACTCTGAGCAGTGGCGTCTGTAAAATGAGAAGATAAGGGAGCTCTAGCTGCAAATTGGTGTTAAGTTCTGCTTTTCAGAATGAACACTTTTGAAAGTACAGTACAACTCAAGTGTTACAGCTTGTGTGAGAAAAGTAATGCAACCTAGAAGTGGTCATGCCAGTGTAACTTATCACTACAGCTAAATACCTGAATACAGAGCACCTTTTGTACTCTCATTGCCGTATCTGTGTGTTAAGTGATACTAATACAGTCCTGATGTGTGTGGAGCTTTTTTTTTTTCCAAAAAGCAAACCACATAAGCAAACCCTTATCCCTGATTAAGCAGTATTAAAGCTGCCAACACTGTATAGGCCAGGACAAAGTATAAAATACTTGAAGGGGATGGGGCAGGTGGGGTTGGGTGATTCTTCCGCACCAGTGAAAAGTGCCATTTTAAGGTTCTGCAAGTTACAAGTGGAAAAGCTAGATTGATCGATGTGCCAGTAGTGTGAGGCTGCTGATTTGTGGCAGGGAGGAGTGCTCAACTTTAATCTCAAAATGTGGCTTGGTGAGTCTTTGGCTTACGGAATAAACCCACAAACAAATAAGCAATATGATTTGGGTTAAAACAGTTGGGGTTTGTGTGTTGTTTTGGTTTTTCCCTAAGCCCTTTATCAGTTTAGTAATCTGATAGCTGTGATAATGACCGCATCTCAGTATGAAGTAGCCAGAAGAAGAGCAGGAACAAGGGAGCACCTATACATCAGTGTTCCTCCAAGCACTACTCAGTGTTCAGCAGCTATAGCTCAGTTACTTCTGTGGAACAAAGTGTTATCTTTATGCTTAGTAATCTATTACAGGAGCAGGGGGAAAAGGGTCTTTGGGCCTATGTGTAGTTTTATTATCCATAATATCCTATGGCAAGGTGTTCTGCAGCTTTTCAGGTAGGTGACAAGATCCTGAATAAGGACATCTTTATTGTATTACATAGGGGAAGTTTGATACGAAGTACAGGTTGAGGAGAGATAAAAAAGTGTATGTTGACCTTGTTCTCAGCAGTGAAGCTGACTTACGTGGAGTTGCAGGTTAGGCTGTGTTATGGCATTATGAACAAAAACCTTGTTCCACAGTGCTTAGCTTTGAGTGCTGCCAAACTATGTGCCTGCCCTTTCCTGCCTTTGGTTCTGCTGGTAGTACTGCATGGCTATGCTGTGAGCTGAACTGGAAAACGCATCCTGCTGGAAAACAACCAAGCAGGTAAACCAGCTTTTAAAAACATGGACAAATCGGGGACACCAGTCTGTAAAGTTGTGCTTGAATAATGGAGGTGGCAAGCCAAGGAAGGAGCAGCAGGAGCAATAGTCACCTACAGAACTTGGAAATGCCAGTTGTCAACCTGTGTATACATTGCTTGAGCCAGGATAACCATGCACACCTTCTTGGACCACTACAACTGTGATGTAAAGCCTGATGTAAAGGTTAAGCTACTGCTTTGTATCATGCTTGCAGTGGCCTCGGAGCATTTGCATGATCAATTCTAAAAGGCAGTAACTTGGAAGCTGTGGTAACTTGATCACTGTTTTATGGCTCAGACATTTAAATTATCCCACCCACTGGTTTGATGCAGTGATTTTTGATGTTAGTGGAGTAAGAAATGAGCTCAGAACCTGGTCTGGCACATACAGATTTGCCTCTCCAAATGTGCATCCTACAGGAATGAGCTGTAGCAGGATCGTCGGCTATGGGAGTATAGTACGCAGAGGTGGTGTCTGCAGGTGTATCATGTGCCCAGTTCTATGGCGTTAGTGAAAACGGGGATAGCAATGCCTGAAGAATTTGTGCTGGTTTAATTCTCACTGCGTTAAGAAACCACTTTTTGTGTGGGAGGTGAGGAAAGCAAGTTGGGCTAATAAATGACGATTATTAAAAATAAAAGAAGAACGAAGGTATCGCATGCATGGGTACAGTTATGTAAGGGAAGCGGAGAAGGAAATAGATCGATGTTTCTCAGAGAACCTCATCTACAGAGCTGTCGGGAAATTGGGCTGCAGGATCATTCTCAACACACCCTCCGCTTCCTTTTTTCCTTTTTGGGGCCAGAGATGGATGAATTTATGGAGCGGGGAGCAGGATGCAGGCTCTGACTCCAGCCAAT
Organism: Ara ararauna; assembly: GCA_028858755.1. Taxonomy (NCBI): domain Eukaryota; kingdom Metazoa; phylum Chordata; class Aves; order Psittaciformes; family Psittacidae; genus Ara; species Ara ararauna. The sequence continues at coordinate 11,331,650 of CM054379.1, forward strand.
GGTGCGCGGCGCAGTGGTGTTTACCTAGCTTACGCAAGGCAGAGCCAGCCCCTCTTTAGTCAGAAGGCGCTACCCACAGCTTAAGTAAAAGCACACAGAGCAGAGGCACTCAGTCTGGCAGTTGCTGGGGTTTGAAGGAGTTGGTGGATTTCGGCTGGTTTTAAACGAGATCGAAGGGGTGGCTTTTTTCATTCTCTACTGACAAGCTGGAGGGACAAAAAGATACTGGTAAGTGCTGTGCATGCCATCGCTTTTCCCTTCTAGTGTTGCTTTGTTTCAGCCTCTTTTCTGAAAGCTCCCTCAGTTGCAGTGTTTTTCAGTGAGAAGCTGAAAGATAGTTCAGTGATGTGGTCGAAAGGGAATCAGAGAACATGCAGTGTGTCTGCTTGCTGCTCTTCCATCTAAAATGGGAAGATACATTCAAAATGCACAGTATAATAAATGCTTCTTGTTCATAAGAAGTGTTAGTTGCTTCTCGTTTTTTAGGGTGGAGAGCAAGATGCCTTGAAGCCGTCACCATTGCCTAACAAAATCACACCAAGGGAAATTTCTCATAGAGCTGTTAAACATTTGTGTTGCCTAAACAAAAAAAAAATGTTTTAATGTAATTGTAACTCCCTATTTTTTTAAGATACTGTAGTATGCTATGTGAAAAGGCGTTGGTGTAATACAAACACCTATTTAGCTGCTACTTTGGTACAGAAACTGCCTCATTAGGAAGTCAGAGGCTTGTGAAAAGCAAAACGGTAACATTCAGATGCGTAGAACAAGAAGTCATTGTGGTTTTCTGCACGCAGGGTCCTCGGCTGTGTGTTCTAGTTCAGGTGCATCTGACAGCAGATCTCCCTGGCCTCACTCATCAAAGCATAAAAAGCTCCATCTATTTGTGTAACGGCCCTTTCAAAAATAAAATGCCTCTGTTTCGGTATAAACTCTTAATCTGTGGATGGAAGTTGTGCTTCTGTCACTGACTTGCAATGAAAGTTGGGGCTGCTTATTTTTAAGGTAATACTGTGTAATTTGCCTGAATGCAGTAAAGAGGGTAATTTGAAAGGAATCCTGACTCTGTATCAGACCTGTACTTTTGCCACATTGTACCAGTACTGTACAAAGGGTTTTTTTTCTGGTTTTCCTACTTGTACTTTTGCAAGGCACTCCCTGAAGACACAAGGAGGTGTTCATTAGCCCATAGCACTACCTGATGTTCTACCATGCTTTTGTTGTATTGTTTTAAGGCTTCATACATCACAGGCTATATAAATAAACTTCTAATCTGAGCATGAAATCAAAAGTCTCCCTTTTTAACAAAACGTTCAGTTTGTAGTAACATCCAAAGTGTGAGTACAGCCAAAAACCCATGCAGAAAGCTGCGTATCAATCTTAAGCAGCTCGTGTGAGTAACTTTCACGGGTAGTTCAGCCAATGGAGCAAGTACAACCTGTAGGGTTTGGCTCTCGTGCTGCAGGGGTGGCAAACGGAGGAGCTGTGCCTTGTGCATCGTCGCTGGTACTACCCAAAAGCTGACGTGGAGGACATGGGTGGTTAAGGGGGTGTAGGCTGCATGTAAATGTAGCTCTGTAACTGGTGAAGAACTTTCTCAGCTAATTAAGGTTAGAGATAATATTGCAGTGACAGTTTTAAAATAGACACCTTGTGCTAAAAGACAAATGTTTTCAGCTTCCCACATGCGGTCTGAATTACATCATGCATAATCTGTAGGAGGCTATCGTGGTTTCCTTAGGGGAGGATCAGCTGTTACTTTCTGTAACTGAAAAAAATGCTGGATCTCATTATTTTTTTCCAGGGGAATATTTTCAGAATTGATTTTTGTCAGTCTGTCGGAGTGGATCATTACATGTTACCTAAATCTTCAGGTATAATACACCCAGCCACCTTCTCAACCCATCAACAGCAGTTCACAATAGTAGGACTGAAGTTAGCAGAGGTCTGATTGAAATCAGGCCCCCGTGCTTAGGTGGTTTTTTTCCTGTTCTGAACAGGAATGCTATTTTTGAGTGCTGTCATAAAGAACAGTTTTCCATATAGGTGCCTATAATAGAAGTCTTGTTCTAAAACTCTTCCCTTGCTCATTGAACAATTTGCTTGTCCTCACAGCGCTGTTCCTGACTTTCCTAAAAATGCTGAGAATTGCTCAGGCTTGCTTCTGAGGCTGAAACAGCATTTGAAGTAGGACACTGGATGTTTCAGGCTGAAACTGCTGTTTCTTAGACTGGAAAGAGTTAGCTGTAGGTTTGCTCCTGTGTGTCAAGTTAATGCCCCTTTGAAAGTTGTCTACAGGCAATGTGCTGGTTTTTTGGTGTGTGTGCTGTGATTCTTGCATGACTTGTTTCCAGGATGACCAGCCTGCTAATGACAGATGCTCATGGTAAAAAGATGCTTTCATTCTGTTCATGAGAATGAAAACCCTCTTTATTGAGACCTTACAGATGTTCTCAAGGCACAGCAGCAGATAGTTATTTGCATTGTTTCATGCTTGGTATCCTGTGCAGGAGAGACTGCTCATTTCTGAGCTTGGCCTTGTTGTCTTATTTTCAATGTTTTCATATCATAAGGTAGTCTTGTGTGTATAGTGGATGACTAAGCTTATTCAGAGGTTACAAAAGAACAGGCCAACAGCATATTCTAAGGAAAGAATAAACCATACAAAAGGAAAAGGCTGGGCTGATTTTCCACACTCCCAAGGCTCTTTTTTTTTTTTTTTTTGTGTGTGTGTGTCTGTGTGTACTGAAAAAACACCCTTTTCTAGAAAGGAGAAAATGATCCAATTTCCTTCGAAAGGTAAAGCAGGGCTACTGATCTAAAGTGACAGTGCGATTTGAATACATAACAGCTTCATCCCTATACCTTTCCTGTGTGTCTGTAGTGAAGGATGTAAGCTGTAAACAGAATCTGTCTAATCTCAGATGTGGAATATAAAACCTGCAGAACTTAAAGTGCCAGGTATGTATGAAGGAAAACTGAGCTTGTTTTTAACTGGAAACTGGGAGAAGTGTAGAAACTATGGTTGATAAACAAATGCTCTTCTGCATCCTCTTTTACCCACGTGATCGCTTCAGTAAAATGTATTTTAATAAAAGCTTCCAGAAAGATTGCTTGAAAAACAGTTAAAGGAGAGTAACTTTCCAGTGGTGAATCAACCAATAAGTAGAAGGAAGTGATTTCTCAATCTTGGTCCTAGCTTTCAGAAGCAGTAGTGATGCAATGAGCTGATGCCTTGTTGCTTGCACCAGTGGACTTCAGCAGTAACATCATTGGTATTGCTTGTGAAATCTGGAAACCCGGACTTGATGGGCACTTGTAATCAAACAAAAAGTTGTTCTGCTGGGAATTACTTTGTTGGGGTTTTTGATTTGGTTTTGTTCTCTCGCTACTTACTGCCTCTTCCTTCTTCCATGCTTGTGAATACCTTCATCTTGACAGACTAATATTCTGAACAATTAATGTGTCTCAAAGTGACTTTAACTTTGATACTCTGTTCCTTTAAATCTGTAACTTAAGAGTTTGCCTTTGAAGGGATGAGACTTAACCATAGAAAACAATATGCAGCACTGAAATACTGTGCATATGTTTGGAGGAATTTGGCTTCTGATCTTACAGTTGCAAGATTGCTGAGTGCAGATTGGAGTGTTAAAGAGCTTAAGCGTGTAAATGGATGGTGGCAAACTTGGGTCCTACTTGGGTTTTTTTGTCAAGTAACTGCACTATTCAGTGTGCATTTGAAGAGTTGAGGTTTTAAGAGTATGGGGTTTTAAATCAAACTGAAGGTATAGACAGCAATATGTAAATCTCAGGAGGGTAAGGATGAAATTCTGTTTCATTGGTAATAGAGCTACTCATAATTTGTCTAACTGATCAGAAGTGCACCTATGGTGTATATTTCCGTTGCTCAATTAAAATTATGTTGATAAAATGGCATTCTTAGAATAATTTAGCTTTTGAGGTTTTCTGGTCCAGCTCCCTACTCAAAGTGGGACTGGACTGCCTTAGGTCAGGGTGTTTAGAGCCATGTGCAGCTGAGGTTTGAATATCTCCAAGGATGGAGATCCCATCACTGCTCTAGATCGTTTTCTCTCTAATAGCTAATCAGGATTTTCTGTGTTGTAGCTTGTTTTTTGCCTCTTGTCTTGTCACTGCATACCTGTCAGAAGGAGCAGATTATTTTGTCTGTATCCCCCCTGATCTAACACAGAATTGCGGAGGGAAGAGCTGGGTATGAGATCTGCAAGGATAGCAAATGGAGAACAAGTTGCAAATTGTATAAAAAAAATACAAACATCAGTAAACAAGCTGTCTTGTGCTTCATTTCTAAAAGCCAAAAAAAAAAATCCAAACCTTTGAATATGTCGATATAGAGAATAAAGATAATATTATAAAAATGGAGAAAAATGCAATTTTTGCATCTGAATCAGCATATTTTTATTTTAATATATTCATTGACAGAGGACTCCTTTTTATACTGTGAAAGTGGGTTTTTAATGCAGTATTTTAGAAAAGGGCTAGTCTGGCACTAGCTACGGTTGCTAGCAAGCCTATAATGCTGGCTCTGTGTTTAGAAAATGATGGTAATTTATTACAAAGAGACTTTTATTCTAGTATTTTTAGCTCACAGCCGAGTGTTTAATGAATCTCTGCTTGGGCTCATTGAATTCATGTTCTCCCCTCCCCCTGGCCCATTTTAACCATTAAGGTACTGCTATTCTTGCTGCAATTACAAAAGCTGTGCTTGATCTACTGAATAGTGAGCTCACTCACAAGGTGCTGTGCCTTAGCACAAACAAGACCTGAAGATTTTCTGTAGAAGCCACCAAAGACTAGTTGTTTATAAGTCTCAAGAGCCCAAAAGGCAGCTGGATACTTGAGGGTGGCTGGTAAGCTAAAGATGGTAGCTCAAAACCAACCAAAATTGATCCTGTCTCTGTCCCTCACTAAAAATGGCATGTTTAGCATAAGTGAGCAGACTCTCAAACTCTTCCATCTACTCTGAAGCATGGTTTGTGAGGTCTTCCTGGAGAATAGTCTGCCTCTAGATTGAGGCTCTAGTGTTTGAATGTGACAAGAGGGAGTACCTTCATATGGCTTTTCCTTCTTTTCTTCTATTCATCTTGAATGATGGAATTCAAGATGCAATCAGAAATTTGTAGCTTGCTTTCTGCCGTAGCAGTCTTTTGCCTTCTGTGACTCAAGTGAATATTGAAGAACAGGAAGGCTTGTAAGAAACTGGATTTCCATTCCTAAACAAATATAAAATACTTTTTTCAATTTAGATGTCACCTCTTCTCCCCAGAGAAGTTGTGGATCAAAGTCCCATCCCTGGAAAGTGTTCAAAGCCAGGTTGAACAGGGCTTTGAGAAACCTGGTCTAGGGGAAGGTGTCAGTGCCTGTGGCAGGGGGTCGGAACTGGATGAGCTTTAAGGTCCCTTCCAACCAAATCATTCTATGATAACGCAATTGTGACACACAGTATTGGGCAGGTTACCTTCACTGAGCTTTCTCCCATTTCAAGAAGAACCATTTAAGAATAAAAGGGTATTGTTTATAAATGAGTTCTTCTTGTTGCAGTTGCCTGTTTTTGAGACTGAAAGACATTAACTGGTCCCAACTGTGGTTTTGTGCTAACCTCTTTCCCAACCATGTAATGACTTTCCAAAACTTTCTTTTTTTCTTTCCTGTGTGTAAGTTAGAATCATAGAGGAGTTAGGGTTGGAAAGGACCTTAAGATCATCCAGTTCCAACCCCCCTGCCATGGGCAGGGATACCTCACACTAAACCATGCCACCCAAGGCTCTGTCCAACCCGGCCTTGAACACCACCAGGGATGGAGCATTCACAACTTCCCTGAGCAACCCATTCCAGTGCCTCACCACCCTTACAGTAAAGAATTTCTTCCTTATATCCAATCTAAACTTCCCCTGTTTAACTTTGAACCCATTACCACTTGTCCTATAGCTACCGTCCCTAATGAAGAGTCCATCCTCAGCATCCCCATAGCCCCCCTTCAGATACTGGAAGGCTGCTACGAGGTCTCCACGCAGCCTTTTCCTCTCCAGGCTGAACAGCCCCAACTTTCTCATCCTATCTCCATACGGGAGGTGCTCCAGACCCCTGATCATCCTCGTGGCCCTCCTCTGGACTTGTTCCAACAGTTCCATGTCCCTTTTCTGTTGAGGACACCAGAACTGCACAGAATACTCCAAGTGAGGTCTCATGAGAGCAGAGTAGAGGGGCAGGATCACCTCCTTCGACCTGCTGGTCATGCTCCTTTTGATGCAGCCCAGGATATGGGGCTTTACTCACATAATCTTTTAAGTTGCTTTACTCACATAATCTTTTCAATTGTAGAATACAGGACTGTACACAAGTAGAGGTTTTGTGGCTTTGGTCTCTTCTCTGTAGCAGAAGCAGAGATCTTAACCTGAAATTTGCCACTGTTGTGTGATTTTGGAAGAATGTTGAATGGGTCAGGATCTTGTAATTAACAGCTTATTCCTTATTAGAGTTGAAGGTGGTTCTTGGAGGAGTTTAGAACAGTCTGTTGTTCAGAGCGTATTCCAGTGAAGCCTCATTGGAAGAATATAATTAATCTTTGTTATTTCTGGGTCTGAAATAAGTCTTCCTTTGGGGGACAGTGCATCAGGCAGATCATAGTGGGTGAGAAGCAGAGTGTACATTGCGCTGATTAGGTGTTTTTTTGGGGTGCTAAATTTGGTAAGTGCTTGGGCTGAAGTTATCCGGGTGTTAGGAGTTGTGAAAGTGGTGTGTGCAGTTCATAAATGTTCTGAGATATGTTAAAAAAATCAAGTTCAAATATTCAAGCCATGCTTTTGAAAATTTACAAGCAAGATGTTTTACTGAGGATAGCGCTAGGTTTCTTAACTCCTGAACCTTCCTTAAGTCAAATAAGTAGTAAGCTTCCATCATATGTGCTGGTCCCAAAATAAACTTGGCTGCGTTTCATTAAACATGAAACAAAAAGTGTGTTAAGGGGGAGTTAAATGTTGGACGCTTTTCCTTATACTAAGATTTTCTAGTTACCTTCTTGCATTGCTGAAGTCTGTCACTTGGAACTGTTTGCCCCTCTTGTGGTTTCTGCTCAGTTATCTCTTCAGAGGAGGTTAGTGGCCACCTGGTCAGGTAACTCTTTAAAGCAGAGTCTCCTTTAACTGTTCATGTGTAATTACTTTTAATGAGAGTTAGAAGCTGGCTCTGACTGGGACATGTATTTTTTCAGCTTTCCATGAAGTTGTTCTTTTGGGTGAACAGAGAAGTTACACCAAACCTTTTCTTGTACTAATGGCAGAAGTTAAAAGTTATTTTTAATGCTTGCCTTCCCACTTTCTCTAAATGAATGGGAGAGGCGTCACAAACTCCGTAGTGTTAGGTGGATACTATTCAAATCTCTGTACCTTGTCATGGTATTTCCTAGTCCTGTACCATTTCCTAATGGGTGGTGCTGTAGATTTCATATCGGTATTTCTTCCGAATTTGTTAAATGTCAGTTCAAAAGACAACCATTATGTAGTCTAGCAAAGAAATGTGAAGCATTGCATGCAAAATGTGATGGCCAAGACAAAATGAGTTGTATGTGGAGAAGACTGAATTGCAGGGAAGGCTGCTGAGGTCAGTATTCAAGTAGGGAACAGGTTAATCATTTGGGGAGGAGATGAAAACATGAGGAGCTGTTTTTAGAAGATGTATAATAAGTTTATAAGCAACTATGATGCAAGAAGATTATTTCAAATAAAAATAAATACTGAAGTTGATGGTCTTCAAAGGCACATGGTTTTGGGAAATTGCTGGTGTGGTACTACAAGGTGGGGTTGTGATGCCAGAAGGGAAGGAAGACCAGAGGTGGCCATAGCAAACATTAAAATGGTGACCGCAGTGTGGTGGGGCTGCATTTATCAGGGATAATCTCCACTTCAATGTGTTATGACTTACTGGCATGATAGGAATTGGAGGTCACATTTTCATATGATAAGCTTGCTTTAAATTCTTCATTTTAGAATGAAGAATTTAAAGAATGAAGACACCTTGGGCTCAAACTACAACAGTAAGAACCCTCACCATCACAGTGAAGTTATTGCTACCCTTGGGTCAGCAATCTAGAAATGCTTTGGAGCAAACTACACTGCTTTGCTCTCTCCTGTGTGACCGATGGGGACTGTTGGATCAGTGTAAGGCACTTTCTGCACCAGCTAAATGATGGGTACCCTAAGGCTTGAATGAGGGTAGTGCCCACTGAAAATGCACATTGCTTCCTATGCAACAAAAACATACTGGCGTAACTGTTGCGTCAGCAGGACAGACGCTTCACAGTAGTGTTGTGCAGATTGGGTCTATTTTACAGCACACTCACACATCTAGCAGTGGGTCAGGATACGGTTGTGATAATGTCATATGTGTGCTAACCACAGAGACAGTCTTCGGTTAATTTCTTGTTTGAAGCACTATGAAATCAACAGTACCCAGACTTGAGAACAAAGCAGAGGAGATATGGAAAATAATGACAACTGAAAAGAAAAAGAAAGGTTTTGATTTAGCCTCCTGGTTGTGTTCTGCAGGCATCGCAGCAAAAGTCTGTAGGACAATAAGATGTCTTTGCATGTGTTTATGTGAAGCCCTCCCACATATATGGGATGGCATGTAAGAAAACCATGAAGGAGCATACTGCATTTTCAGAGAGCTCTGTGAGCTGATTGCAGGTGGGGAATCAACAAATCCATGCTGAATAAGAAACAGGTAGATTGAGATACGGAAGGCCAAGCTTCTCTGTGAAGGAACAGAGAGGATCGGGAGAGGGTACAGATCAGGTCGGTAAAGGGATCTTCACATCAGCTTCTGAAGGAATTTGAGCAGGTTGTCAAGCACTGCCACATCCATTTCTCTGTTGTTAGAACTTAAGATGGGAGTAGGTAAAATGTGCATGTTGGCATCTTTTTGGCTAATATCTATGGTCCAGTTGAGGTAGAAGAAAATGGAGATAAAGCATTGTAGTCACGCAGAGTTGATGATAGGATTCAGGAAATGTAGTCCAAAATGCGTATTTGCACAGAAAGCAGAACATTAACCATCAGTACCATAAAAGCTTAATATCTTCTTTGAGTTGGTGTGAAACTTACCTGGAAGTACCAAGGGAATGTTCTTATTTCTGTTCAAGAAAACCTCGAACTGGCTAGCATCAACTTCGGTCTTTATCGAGCAAGTGCTCTGTCTGTGTAGGTAGTGATGGGTTGGGTGTGCCAGAGGTGTCTGGAGATGTTACTAATGAGAAGCTGTAAAAAATCCTAATGTGAACTGCTTCTCAGATCAGACGCGTGGCAAAAAATTGCACTACAAGAGACTGTTGTCATTCAGAATTATGTGGAATTCCTTCAGGAAATATAGTTAAACATGAAAGGTCACATTGCACACCTCAAACTGGTATGATAGACTATATCAAATTGTCACATAACTTCCTTCCATCTGCAAATCCAGAAGTTTCTTAAAGCTCTGAATCAGATACTTCTATGGCCAATGGACTAGTCTTGCTTTGTTGTTGTTTTCTTTAAATTTAATCCCTGTCTGGCTCTGCTTCTTGATAGCTGGTTGAAGCAAACATTCTAAATGGCAATATACCATTTATACTAAAAACTAGCATGAAGGAAGACAACTGTGGATGCTTTATCAAGGCCATACCCAAATTTCTAAATGCACTTGTGTTTTTTGGGATCTGGTGGTTCTTCTAAGCAATTCAACCTTAATTGTGGGTTTTATATGTATGTTTGTAGAATTACTTCAGGCATAACCAAAATATAGAAAACACAAAATACTGTATCAGGTGTGCAGGTTTGTGTATCTGATGGATTTGAGTCTTTTCTCTTGCATTTAATTGTATTTTTCTTTTTTACAGGAAATAATGAACAAAGTGTGCCACAACTCTTGATCAGAGACCTGAAATTTGAGAAGAAGTCATTAGCTAAGCTCATGTTTTCTCCTGATCAAGAAAATCATCCATCAAAAGCACCAGTGAAATATGGTGAATTGATCGTATTAGGGTAAGTGTTTGTGTCTTGGTTGGAAGTAAGAATGAAGGTAGGATTTCAGGGTGCACTTCCAGCATGTAAAATGCAGGTTGCTGTGAGATGGTCCCACAACCTACCGCTTGAACTCTCTCTTTTGCAATGTGTCTAGTGAGCGTGCAACTGAATAGTGAGGCTGATTAGCTTTTCTTCAGTAGCTGAACTCATGTAAGGAGGGGAGTGGAAGGAAGGCTGCCTTTTTCAGTGGCAGCCAGGTGTTACACATTGCAAAATTGCATTGCAGTGTGCCTACTGTTTTGTGACAGTGTGAGCATGCAGGTCAGAACTGAGTAGATGCAAGTTGATTTTCAGGTCTTGTGTTCATTGCACTTAAGTGTTTTTGTGACAAAGACAGCCAATTTGTGAAGGTTTTCCCAGCTGGTTCCAGGTTTGGTTGAGACATATGACTAATGTGATTATGTGTAAGGAGAGGTTCCCTAGGACTTTAAGTAAAATAAAAGGAGTTTTATTTATATTTTCTTTAAAAAAAAGGTAGTAGCTGACTAGAATATCCAGGTTCAAACAGAAGATGTTAATAAAACAAGTTTGCCAGCTGGCCTGTTTATGTTGTCATGTTCAAAGTGAGGCTCTGAGGGTTTTATAATGGATTAAATTCGAGTCTCAGAGGACATCACATCTATTTCTTGTGGGTCTTTATTTCAATCAAAATTCTCTAAAATACTTCATCTCCACCAGGGTTGGTGAGTATTGAGAGTCTTTCATTTATAGCATGATTCCATTTAGAGAAATAGCAGCAGATAGGCATATAGCCATACTTGTTCTCATGTTTTGGACCAGAGTCTTTCACTTGTCAATAGCAGCTTTGAGATTGATCTGGGTAGCATTCCTTGCCCTACAAGCTTTGTGTGTACACGCTGTAATTCTTTGGGCATGTTTCACTGTTGTATCTATCAATTCTCAGATTTAAATGTGACTGATGGGAAATCTGTAATTACTAATATCATACTAATTAATTGTCTTAGAATTAAAGTTCTCATCTATATCTCATGGGAATCTAAATAATACAGGAAGATGGACTTTTTTCTTTTTCTGTGCTATTTTGATAGGTACAATGGGTCTCTCCCAAATGGAGATAGAGGAAGAAGAAAAAGTAGGTTTGCTTTATTTAAAAGGCCCAAGGCAAATGGGGTGAAACCTAGCACTGTGCATATTGCCTGTACCCCTCAAGCAGCAAAGGTAAGTTCAATTTGTCTAGTTAAGTATCTTAAGTATCATTTCTCCTGCGGCTGTATAAAGAGTTGAGTGAAGTCAGTGCTGTTATGCTGAGATGAAGTGGTGTAAAAAGCATGAAGCTCTGGCTATGGAAAGTATAGTTCGTGTTTATCCAAGGTTTTCTTGGTACCCATCAGGGCTAGCAAGGAACTGTTCAGCAAAACAAAACTAATGCCCAGTCCTTGCTGTGTCCAGAAAGAAACATGTTTATTTTTGAAACACGAATGTTAAGGGCATGGGCCAGTCATGTAAAACACTTTGTTTTGTTTTCCTTCCAAACTCACTGCGGACATCTGGTCTCGACTTCCTGTTTTCGCACTCCCTCATGCTTTAGGGCTAACTTCACGTGAAGCTGACTTTTAAATGGTCCTCTGCCAAAGCTCGGAGTGCACTTGCTGCACCATCCAGTGGGGAATTCCCCAGGGATGAGGACAGGTGGTTTTTGCAGGGCGTGTTTTATAGTGCTTGTAATCAGTTTCAGAGTTCCCCTTACGAAGCAGTAAAGGAAGGGCTTAGGTCCTGAAGCTGAATTGTATTTCATGTCAAAACTAATATAGCTAAAGTATTACCATGAAATACTGTGTTGTGGTGATTCAAGTGTATGTGCAATCATGTTCAACAACAAATGGAACATTTCTACTAAAACCAATGGAATTTGAGAATGCTATGGGGTTGTTTAGAGATCACCAGTGTCAAGGCCCTTAAATACAGTAGTGTTAAGTTTGACTCCCTAAATACCTTGACACTTAATGTTACTGATTCCTAAATTCAGGGAATGGCATAAAGTATTCTGAAATCAAAAGCATTTTTCTAACCAAAATTCTGGCAACAGAATTAAATCTATAGGAGATGTGTGAGAATAACATTTATTTTTACTAATTCTTTATGGCCTTCAAGTAAGCGGTATCTAGAAGCACTTTTAGAAGAGTGTTTGTTCAGTTCCCAGGAGGTAGTTGCAGAATGAAAATCTAGACTAACTGAAACGTAGATTACTTTGCTGCAACTTCTGCAGCCTATGCCGAGTTTCTTCATTTTACATGGTTTACCACTACTACTTATGTTTTTTGTCTATATATCTTGTTATGAATCACTGATTTTGCTATGGACTCAGATCCTGATTTTAGAACAAAGTCCCTAAGGTTTTTTTTTATCCTCAGTTTGCTTTTGAAATTCAGGCTGGGAAGGCCGTGGTACTCAGTTTTGGCCTTTGCACTCAGTTGTTTGTTATTTTGTGTTAAGACCGATGTTGCTTTAACGTGAAGCATGACTAATAATATGTCTTGGTTAGGTGTATTCTGTTGCAGCATGTGGTGAAGAGACCAGTTTGGTCTGTTGCTGATTCAATCCCGCAGCTTTTTTTAATGGCCAGGATTGGCTTTTGTGAAGTTTAACTACAGGTGTGTCATAACAACCATCTGTCTTAATGCATTAATTGAGCAGAACAGGAGCTTGGTTATATATATATTGTTTGCTTTGCTGCTATATTCAGTAGGGTTATTGTTCACTGGTTCAGTAATATTTGGTATTTTTTTCCACAGGCAATAAGTAATAAGGACCAACACAGCATATCTTACACTTTGTCTCGGGCACAGACAGTAGTAGTTGAATATACACATGACAGCAACACAGATATGTTCCAGGTATGTAAAGGAAGTATATATAAATGTATTCTCACTTTTGGTGGTTTCTAACAAGACATCCTCTCTGCATGCCTTTTCCCTCAGACCCCAAAGTTTGCATGTGTCGCTTTCTGCACTTTACTGTTCAGAGACATCTCACTCTGTTCATTCCCAGGCCATCACATGAACAAGGCTGTATATCTGAGCCTCTCTTTTAGGCTTGGTCAGAGGTGAAAGTTGGGGTTTTTTTTGTGACTAATGCATGAGATTATGGTTCTGCCTTTGATTGCCAGTCTGCAAGTCACATAACCTGTCTCCTAGTCCCTCCTTGCAACATGAAGTATAAAGAGCACAATTCTCTTCAAGCACTTGGAGCTTTGCTTCTGGCATTTACGAAGGGATTTGGGATTAGCCAGTTGGAGACAGGGTAGAAGAAATACAGTGTGAAAAGACAGGAAAGCTTTTGACACAACTAATATGAAAAGTACCCCTAACTCCTTTAAGCAAACCCAGAAATAAGTCTAAAGTGCTGGGAAATGTGGCAAGAGGAGGCCTAATTCTGGTGTGCTAGCAGTTCATAGCAACTTTGCTGCAGTTCCTGTATGTATGAGAAGGAACCACAAACACATCTGCAGCTGTGGTGCACGCTCATATCTTATAATTGTTTCCTGTTTTTCTCAAAAGGAAGAGTTTTGTTTTAGGGTTTCTTTGTGTGAGCTTTGTTCCTTCTGATTCCGGGACTGATCTTGCATTGATTTTTTTTTTTCTTGTTGTTGTCACTGAATGATGGTAAGGAGTTTTGCTGTCACAGCATTTAGCTGTGATGCCACTGCAGGATCTAAGGAGATGGGAGGTGTTGGAAAGCGGTGGAGGAAGCTGCTCTGTAACTGCGAGTACCTACAACAGAGCAAAAGGGCTGTAATGACCTAAGTGCAGCATAAGCTATTGCTTGTGTGAGTGTTCTCTCTTCAGGCATGCTGTGGCATGTATGCTGCTCTAAAATTGCCAGTGGCAGTCCCTGTGTACTGATGGGTTATCCTGACTAAGGAGCATTAGAAAAATACATTCTGACAAAGCAGTTTCAGTCTCATGAAAACTCTCTGGCCTTCACCAAAAAGCACCTCAGGCTTTTGGGTCTCCTGCACAGCAGTTAACCAGTCTTAAGGTGACCAGCTATTTTAGAAGAGGCTGAGAGCTCTGGAAGTGCGAGAAGGATAGTGGGCTTTAAACTTGGCTATGGTGATGTTTGGGAGAGGGATGTAACTTCTCTTCCTACTTCATAAGGAAAAGGACAAGATGAGTTGACTGAACAGCAGTGAAACCCATGTAGTTCTATCAAACCCAGGCCAGTTGTGTGGGACTGCAAAAGTCATTCTTGCATGCAACCAGAAAAGAGGGCACAGCTAGTAGAAAAAATGTGATTGTAGTCAGATGTTGCGTTCTTGTTGTATTCTGTGCATAGTAATGTAACCCCTCCCCACCACAAACATCTTGTACCTGGTCTTTCCTGACAGATTTGGTGCTCCTTCGTGCCCCACCAGAGCTGGAGAGTCAGCTCATGTAATCTAATTTTCCTGCATCCACATCTCACAGTCTGGCATTGTTCAGAGTGTTCTGGGCATTCTGAGTGACTGAATATCACACCTCTTTTCATCTAACTGCTGTTTCCTAGCTGGTTTGGTGCTGCTGCTGCAGCTGATCCAGCTGACCTGAGTGTAACCTTTCTGATGAGAAGGCCTTCAATGGGAGGTTGTCTCAGAGTTAACTTAATTACATCTTTTTATTTCCCTTTCCTTCAGTTGGCTGTACTCAGCCTTCAGAATAGCTTTGGTCACATGGAGGTAGAGCAACACTTAGATTCGGATTAGGCTTTAGAAACCTGAATTAAGATTGGTGGAGGGGAATCCTTTAAACTGAATTTTTTTTCTTGGTCATTTAAATGTCTTGAGCTTGAATATTCGTTGACTTAAAAGCAAACTTCTAAGCATTTTGGTTTGTTTATGTTTGGTTTCTTTAATCCCTTTCCAGATTGGTCGCTCAACGGAAAGCCCTATAGACTTTGTAGTGACAGATACGGTTCCTGGGAGTCAGAGTAACTCAGATACACAGTCTGTGCAGAGCACTATATCAAGGTTTGCCTGCAGAATCATCTGTGAACGTAACCCTCCTTTTACAGCAAGGATATATGCTGCAGGATTTGACTCCTCAAAAAACATCTTTCTTGGGGTAAGGGAACGCTTTTTTTACCTCCATGTTCAGTGCAGGCTTATTTTTAAACTAATTCATAGATGCACTTCAGCCAAATTAAAAGTTTTCATTGATGTAATTTCTCTTAGGAGAAAGCTGCAAAGTGGAAGACATCAGATGGGCAAATGGATGGACTAACCACAAATGGAGTTCTTGTTATGCATCCTCGTAATGGATTTACCGAAGACTCCAAGCCAGGCGTGTGGAGAGAGATATCTGTGTGTGGGAATGTGTTCAGCCTCCGTGAAACCAGATCAGCTCAGCAGAGGGGAAAAATGGTAAGAGTGGTGTTTTGTGCAACCCCTGTTCAAAATGGGTACAACCGTAAGTGGTAAAGCCTGGGATCTGCCTCATTCTTTGTAAGGTATCACCTCTGTAATTACACTGACTTCTTACATGAAGGTGTCTTGCTCAACCTGAATAACTGATGTTTTATCTGCAAACTAGTACTTAATTGCATCTCTCT
The DNA here is from genome assembly GCA_028858755.1 of Ara ararauna. Lineage (NCBI taxonomy): Eukaryota > Metazoa > Chordata > Aves > Psittaciformes > Psittacidae > Ara > Ara ararauna. The sequence goes on from CM054379.1 coordinate 11,347,294, forward strand.
CCCGAATTCTAGACTGCTCTCCTAGGTTGAGTTGCCAGTTTGCTCTGCTCTTTGCAAACTGTTGTAGTCATGTCTATGTTTAAAGAGTATTTTCTTGATTCTCCCTCTTGAGTTCATGCTTTTAAGGTTTCCCACTTTTTATAGAATAATAAAGAATAACCACAATTTTATTGACGTGTGCCTATATACCTGGATACCACTCTCCACCTTGGCATTCTGAGTGTTCCCCTTGTTACCAAAGCATTGCCAGCATTGCCAGGAGATAATTGGTTGGATTCGGTACCATTTGGGATCTGTTAGCAAAAAGAAATACTACATGATAGTACATTATAGATAGATACATTAAGTGATGCATTTAACTGGAATGCTAACAGCTGACTTTTTCTGGAGGAGAGGAAGGCCATGTGGAAAGGTGGCTTTGAAGAAAAAACAGTCTAAAATGTGATGGAGGGCTAAAGACTTGTGCTGTATTCCTCCTTGATGCATTTCAAGTAACATAGTTGTGACTGCTGTAGGGATGGAGTTGAGGGAAGTCGTTAGGGTTGGAGAGAAGCTTTTCATGCCTTACTTTTTTAAGGTATACATTAATCTCTTCTTAAGAAGCTTTGGTTTGTTGTCTTTTGAAAAGAGGGCAGAGAGAAGCTGCCACTGGGCTGTTCTATGGGCATCTTGTACAGGACAGTCAAGAGCTGCTTGAAACTTTTTGTCTGGCAGATTTGTATTATGAAAGTGCCTTATGTTACTCCTCAGGTAACACCTCTCCTTCTCTTTGTCCATCACAAGGTTGAGAATGAAACGAACCAGCTCCAGGATGGCTCTCTGATTGACTTGTGTGGAGCAACACTGCTGTGGCGCACTGCGGAAGGGCTTTCACGCACTCCTACTGTCAAGCACCTGGAGGCCCTAAGACAGGAAATAAATGCAGCCAGGCCCCAGTGTCCTGTGGGGTTTAACACCTTGGCATTTCCCAGCATGAAGAGAAAAGATGTAGTAGACGAAAAGCAGCCGTGGGTGTACCTGAACTGTGGCCACGTCCACGGCTATCACAACTGGGGAAACAAAGAGGAGAGAGACGGCAAGGATCGTGAGTGTCCCATGTGCCGCTCAGTGGGCCCCTACGTGCCTCTGTGGCTTGGATGCGAGGCGGGATTTTATGTGGATGCAGGACCTCCAACTCATGCGTTCAGCCCGTGTGGACACGTGTGCTCAGAAAAGACAACTGCATATTGGTCCCAAATTCCTCTTCCTCACGGTACTCACACTTTTCACGCAGCCTGTCCGTTCTGTGCACATCAGCTGGCTGGTGAGCAAGGCTACATCAGACTCATTTTCCAAGGACCTCTTGACTAACGCACGTTTCCAAGGACTGCAGTAAACTGATAAGCTGAGAGATCCCAATTTTTAAACCAACTGTTTTTCATATTCTCTGGGCTTTGCTGGTTTGCATTAAGATGAAGAATTTGGGGTTGGTTTTTTTTTTTGTTACAGTGGCTAAATCCCTCTCTGTTGAGAAAAGTCTGGAAATGGAAGAAATGGGGGAGGGGGGGAGAAGAGGGATATATTCTTTTTTTAGTCAATAACTACTTCTGAAGTCAAAGGAGTGTTGCAGAGTGAACTTCGATGCCTTCCGTTTAATGGTTTTGAATCACATGCCCACAGTGTTTGAAAGTTGTTTCATTCTTTTTGTATATGGAGGGTAAATAGTTCAAAGAACATTAGTTTACAGCTTGGATGCAAACGTTGTAAAATATAACGTGTATATTAACTCTTTTCTATTTATCTTTATTATTGCAAATACGTAGAATGTTTAGAGAGTAGCATGGTCATAGTGTGTTACATCCGGCCATTGGATGTGTAGAGTAGTTCTGGATGGAGAAGAACATGAGATGGAAATGGTAGAAAAATCTTTTAATCTAAAATACTGAGTTCTTAGAGTAGTTAAAATACTTTTTAAACAAAGCTAATGCAAATGATGATGGCATAAAGGTGTGCTTTAACCATGTTGAAAGGTAGTTAAGGAGGACTTCTTGAAATGTCTTTTTGGTAGGTAGGACTGTACTGAAGATCTGGTTATGAGGAGAAGTATTTACCAGATTCTTGAATATGCAACTTAGTCTAGATTAAGGATTTTTTTCTCCCTTCATGCTAACACATCTCTTTATTTAGCATTAGTGATGTTCGTGAGGGGTTTTCCAATGTTAAACGTGAACAAACCTGAAAGATGAGGCTCATTTTGTGCCTTGCTCTTTGGGGCAGGGGGTGGGGGGAGAGGTGGATGCACACGTGCACATGTGGGGGGAGCAGGGAGCAATTTATCAATCAGCCACAGCCCCAGCTTGTGGCAGGCTTGTCAGTCGGATACAGGAGCCACGGGCTTCATGTGCTTGCCTTTACCTTGTTGTGAGGTGCGAATACTCATCTCAGCCACACATGGAACAAAGTCGAAGCCTGGTACCCAAGGGACACGCCCCTGCATCCTTGTGCATCCTGTCTCAGTTGGCAATCTGTTAGGGGAGCGCTTGAGCTGGGACTGGACTGGACTCACAGACCTCAGTGTGTGATGCTTTGGTAAGGTCCACTCACACTGCAGTGGGCTCTAGTAAGACTCTTTCTCCTCTCCCTACCCCTCCTTTCCCTCTTAATCCATCAGAGACGGCCAGTGCACTACATCCAGCTTTGCTGCTAACCCACAGTGCTTCATGGCAAATACACAACCTGACCTTTTTAGGATTGAGTTGAGCTTTTTTTTATGGCCAGCTTCATACTTTGTTCTTTTCTCAACATACGTACTGTATAATTGGCAGTAGCGAATTTCTGTACTTTATAGCATAGCTTTAAGTTTTCCTTTCAAAGCTATTCTAAAGTTTTCTTGGTTTAAAGAGATACCTATGTTGCTTAGATGTCATGAATTATTTACTTTGACTGTCAATTGTTTCTCCATTTCTAAAAGGAAATTATATATATTGTTTGGTTCACTCAGGAAATGCATGTGCCAGGAAACCTGTATTATAAGTTCAGTTAGCTGTCATGTACAAGTAACTGCTGTTACTCCCTGTCCACAGAAATATAACTGATTTTGACATTTTTCCAGATTATATGCATTAAGTAATGAAACTTATGCAGCAAGAAATCCCTGTATTGTAGTTGTTCTAATCATTTTATTCAAACTATAGTATACTGTAGTTTAATTTTTATTTGCAAATTAATTTATTCAAACTACGTGAGTAAACACTTTTCAAAAACAGAAAATCTGGGATTTGTCTGTTGCTTTGTTTCCAAGAGGTGGGAAAAGTGGCTGGAGATGGCCCTTCTGCTCTCATGTGTCTGTTCTGCACGTGTGGATTAAGATCACAGAAAAGCAACTGCAAAGAGCTTGCATGTTATCCTGGTCGTGGATTTGAATGGCTCCTTTCAGATGTGACCAGTTTTATATTTAACTCTGCTTTAACAGAGGCAAGATCATTGTTCGGAAGATGCGGTTAAATGACTGAAAGACAAAGAAAAGCCATGGGAAAATCTAATTGATCTCTTCAACCAATAGCTACAACTGAGGAAATGTAAGCATAACCTTTAAATGGCTCTTGTAAAATGGCAAGAGCTCTGGGTTCCATCTTCCACAATATCAGATTGACACATCTGCTCTGGTCCTGATCTTGTTGGGTAAGGGGATACGAAAAAGCAGAAAAGGATGTGAAGCAAGCTACAGAGCAGAATGAATAATATAAAGATGAATTGTGAAAGCGGTAAACAGGATGGTAGCAGGCATATGCAAAGTGGTGTGTATGCTCACCCTGTGTTGGAGGCACAGCTGGATGCTGATGTGGAGCCAACAGTACATTCGGGCACATGCCCACCTGACAAAGAGAGGTTCATGCCCAACACACAACCACCATGAAGCCTCTGCCCTATTAAGGTGGTACATTATGCTTTCATTGTACTATTCTACCCCACCCTGCCGAAAAAACAAGAGGAACCCCCCAGAAGTGGGTGCAGTCTTCACGGAACTGGCTGTTACTCTGGGTAACATCGTGCTGAGATAACCCTTCCAAGCCTGCACCATGCTCTCTGCCTTTTGTATGCTTTTCTTGACCCAAACTGGGCTTGTTAATTCTATTTTTAACTGAGCAGAACATGGATTCAAATGCCTGAGACATGGAAATCCCACTGTCAAGAGCAGGACAGCAGCAGTCAAGTTGTTTGGGGAGCAATTTCGATACCACATGCAAGGTAGCTAAAAGCAGTAACTTTGACTGCAGTTCCCTATTGGCTTCTCAAGTAAGCGATTTAAATAGGAGGTCTCGTACTCCGTAAACTGTAAAATGAATGTCAGACTAAAAGTAAAATGATCCCTTTGGCTCAACCAGCTGACTGAGGTGCTCTGAACTCAGAACCTCTGCTTCTGAACAAGTGTGGGAGCTGGCAGAACTGCAAGGGGCTGCACCGTGCTGGCTCTGAGATTATCCCCGCTCCACTTGTGTGCAGCCAAAATCAGCCCCTTGAACCTGCAGAAAACCATCCCCAAGTGGCATCCATGGCCTTAGCCTTCTTTCAAAGGTTTGTTCGAATGGAAAGAGGCATCCATGATAATGGAACAGGATGGATGGGAGATCACTGCAGGTGTGAGGAGCGGATGAGGGGATGAGGTGAGGGCAGGCCCTTTTCTAGCCTTAAAGTTCTGCGCAGACCTGCCTCTGGAAATGAGCAGTTATACTTTCTGCAGTTGGTTTGTGACAGCCTCTCTGTTCTGCCCAGCTCTTTGTGTGATGTGTAAAGCAGGTGATTTAATGAGCTAATTTGCTTTTCAGCTGCAGGAAACTGCCTGGATCTAACACTGGTAAAAGGCAGCAGCTTGGCACAGCACTGGCTAATGAAGCCCTCTCTTGTTTCGCAGAGCAGGAGTGGGGCAGCTTGGTGTGTTGATTCACAGCAGGGCAGGAGCATGTTGATGGGAGGTTGCTGGGGGCTTTCCTTCGAGAGGCTGTGGGTAGCCCAGCACTACCAGAGCCTTCTGTTCCCTTCACTGACTCAGCCACCGGGTTTAAGCCAACACCACGAGCACGTGGTGTAGCTCTGAGATGCGTGGTGCAGGCTGAGGATGAGGTTTTCTGATCCCATCTGTGCCACGCTTGTTACTCCTGCAAGAATGAAGCTGGTACCCTGAGTGGTTTAACAAGGTGATGAAGTCGCCCCAGCAATCCTCCTCTGCTTGAAGGTGCTCTGCACATCCCACAGTGACCCTGCTGTGGTGTGCTTGGTCTCCTTCCGAAGAGACACTTTCCAGACCTGATGCTAAAAATACATTCCCAATTTTGCAATCTAAGTCTATCACAATGACTACAGCTACCTACCTGCACACTGTCTTTCAGCCTGGATTAGGACTGGTTGCTGTTGGCTTAGACCAGATTTCCTGGTCCTAGTCTTGGCTCATGCAGTCCCTGTTTCCTTTCCTGTAAAATCATTGGCAAAGCTTGTCTATTTTTAATTGTAGCACTCGGCTTAAACATAAGGGCTGTGATCATCCTGGGAATGCAGCTTCTGAGGCTCTTTCGTGGCTGCAGATCACTTGTACATGCGCTGTTGTGCACCCTGTGAGAAAGACCTGGGAAAGCATCTCTGTGGCAGCTGTGATGATTCCAGTGACTTGTGTCAGCAGCTCTGGGGCAAGTGTGGCCTCTGCATGGGCAGCAGCAAGAGCTGAGGCCCGTGTTTCCTTGCAGAGAACAGCACTGTGTCAAACCCTGCTGTTGGATGCGGTATCCCATGGTAACGTACACCGAGCCGAGCCGGGAAACACCGATGTGTGCTACTGCATGAGAAACAGCCTGCTTCAGCTGTGCTGGGAGCTGCTGGTTGTTGGTCTGGTCCTGTCTCCCTCTTGAGAGAAAAAGGTGGGACAGGTTTAAAGAGCAGAATAAAAGTGCTTTGATTTCCCCAAGCTTAAGCTGGTGCTCTGTGCATGCAGCCGTACCCAACACAGCCCTGGGGACTGCAGAGCCTGCGGTGGCTTCACATGTGCCTGAGGCTTTACATTTTAGCCATAAGCCCCAGTGCTTGAGTCTTTATGTGCTGCCTTGGTCCCCCTGCGAGCCGCTGCACATCCTCCTCCCTCCTGCCCTGGCAGATACGGTCCCTTCCACAGCCACAGTATGTAGGGGACTTTGCAGGAGCAGCCCCCAGCAGAACCTTGTGTGGGATCAGGTTGGGCATCAGCTGGGGCTGCATCCCCTGAGGCTGAGCCTGGTAGGAGATGAGCAACTGGAGGCAAAGCGCCAGCTATGACAGTCAGGAGCTCCCTGCCACTTGATTTGGCTGCTAGCACTCTCCATCCCTGTCCTACTACCCCTCTTGCAGGGCTGGAATAGGAACCAGCACTGGCATCACCCTGTTCTGTGGCCTGTGATGCTGGCCTGGCTCTGCTGCCACGGGTGCACTTGTGGCAGCAATGAAGGGACCAGCAGATACCCAGGTCTGCTGCCCCCAGTGAGGGTCCATTGCTGTCATGCAGGGGTTCAGACATCTCTCATCCTCTGCGTGGGCAGCAGTGACCTTATGGATCAAGTAGAGAAGCACTTTCCTGCTGGCAGAGGCATCTCCTTTGTAATCTGGCAGTGCCTGCAATATCGTGATGTTTTCATTTTGAAGGCTTTTGCTGATTTAGTGTCACCAAACAGCTCTGAGGCAGCAGTGAATTATTAATCTGCTTTGACTTCCCTCCTTTACCCTGTCTACATACATCACAACAGCTCTGTACTGAGGTCGCTACTGGAGATGCGGTGCCTTTCAGAAACATGGTGAGGGTACAGAGTCCTCTGGAGTGATAACTCCGCCAGGATTGTCTATTTTATCTCTGCATATTGAAATCATCCCATTAAAAGGCTTCTCCTCTGCAGCACATGATGGACTCCTAAGGATTCCCCATGAGCGTGCCACACAAAGCATGAGGCACAGAGACAGTAGATGAGAAGTGCAGTACACTGTTAACTCACGTGGGGAGGAAGCTTTCTTATACATGTTCTTTACTACTAACACCCAAGATCATCCTGTCTGTTTGTTAATGGCTTATGTTCTTTGGTCCCTTTATTTTGTTTCCGCTTCAACCCCCCAAAAAAGTTAAATCAGATTCACTTTGCAGCTCATTTAACAGTTTCTCACTCATGTTATGAGTTATGATTACTTTTTAAAGTGTTTCTATTGAAATATGTGACTTTTAATGCATTAAATTGGAAAATGCTGTAAATGTGAGCTGGTGAAGGATAAGGAAAGAGCTTAAGGAATGGCTTTCCTGGGCTCCTGGGCATCAGCCACGTGCAGGATGAGTCTTGCGGTAAGCACAGGATTTCATCTCTGGGCTTTCCCTGGATTAGATCCCCAGCACCTCCCACATCCCAGCCCCCTGATACCTGTAAAATTACACTATAATGCAATCACTTTACAAATGGGATCTACCTTCGCTACTGCCTTTGGTTGGCTGCAATTTAGGAGCTGAGTGAACACAAAGCCTTTAGTGCTTCCATATCCTCTTCTCTCCAAAACAGTATTTTTAGCTGATCCCAGAAGATTTGAAACAAAACAAATGCATGCAGTGATATTCTAAACTTGCCTGGATGCAAGGCTAAAAACTGCAGCTCGCGGTCATGCGCTGTAGGAGAGGAATTGAGTCAACTCCTCCTTTCCAAAAACCCATGCTGCTGTCTTTTTTTTCCCTGCCGTGTGGGAGGAGGAATTAGTTATTCAGTGGAACGAGGACAATTAAAAGCAAACGCAGCTTCCAGCGATGCCATCATCTGTTCTTTTAGCCCTGAGCAACACAGAGCCAACCTGGCTTTTTAGCGGGCCTCTTTTTCTCTTCCTCTGGCCTGTGCTTCCAGTTGCCACTTTCACATCTCCATAGGTCTGGGATGTTGGTGTGCCTGCTTTCATTTTGCCTGGACAGTCACCCAAAATGTGACTTTAAAGGGGATGAAAGGCTTCAGACTGCGGTGGATCGAGAGGTGTTGGTGTCACTTGCCCAGCTTGCCGTTCTGTGGAGTGCATGGGGACATGTCCGTGGGTCCTGTGGTGCCATCCTCTACCATTGCTGGAGGGTAAATGTTGTCTGAGATGGGTGGCAGGGGCGCAGACACATCTCATCTGCTGCCCCTTCCATACAACTGGTGGTCAGGGTGGCAAGCCGTGCAGAGCCAGTACAGGCTCTGCAGAGCAAAGCTGCCGGGGCCTCAAGGCATTTAATCAGCTTGCTTCGCTTTGGAAGGGGAGCTACAGCAGCAGATCTCCGAAACACCCTATAACAGTACAGAGCATGGGTATTTGATGCTTCCCAAGTGGCTTGAGAGCAGCTTTCCGGAGGGGCAGGGTGAGCAATGCCCGGGCCCTCGGCTCCGCCGTTGCTCCGGGTGTTCTCGGTGTTACTCAGTGTTTCTGCCAGCGTCACTCTTTATCACGTGGAAATCTCACTCCGCCTGTTCTCCAGCAGCAGAAGCAGAAGGTGTGTGTGGAAGCGCCTTTGGGCGTCGATGAATCAGCGCTCGTGTGGCTCATGTCGCGCTCCTTGGCAACGGCCTGCCAGGGAAAGCCATCACCAGAGCCGGGGCAAGTGCCTTTGCAAAAGGGGACCTTGGGTAGAGCCTGTGCCAGCCCCAAGGGAAAAATCACTCCATCCCTCAGTCTTTAAAACAACATTGCCAAATGCCCTGTGTTTATCCAGTGGAGTGGTTTTCATGCCATGGAATGCTGGGAACAGTGTTCCACACATCAGCATACATATATTTATAGACCATGTGTGCCTGCTTTTTGTTATATTTTGGTCTTTATAGGCTAATGGTTAATGAAGCCAAGGCTGTATTTATGTTCCTGCAGTGAAAAACGTGTTGAATGGTATTACGCAAGAGGCTTAGGTTCTGCTGGCCCCAAACAATCTTTCCGAATGTAATTTAGTGGCTAATTCATAGAATGGTTTGGTTGAGAGGGACCTTAAAGCTCATCCAGTTGCACCCCCCCCCTTGCCATGGGATAAGGTTGCTCGAAGTCTCATCCAACCTGGCCTTGATTCGCACTACAGAGGTGTAAAGGTGGGATCTCAGAGGTTGGCTTCCCCAGTACAGAGCAGAGGAGGAGAAGAGGAGCTGTTGGAGTCCCCAGGGTGGGGGCATTTAACCTACCTTTGCTCTAGGTACTCAATGCTACACAGTGTGTTCTGTGTAGCAGCAGTCTCTGAATTCCTTTTCTCATATCAGCTTGCCACCTGGCAGATCCTTACGTCCTAGAATCACAGAGTGGTTTGGGTTGGAAGGGAACTTCTAAGCTCATCTAGTCCAATCCCCTGCAATGAGCAGGGACACCTTCATCAGATCAGGTTGCCCAGAACCGCGTCCAGCCTGGCCTTGGATGTCTCCAGGGATGGTGCACCCACCACCTCTCTGGGCAACCTGTGTCAGTGTTTTACCACCCTCACTGTAAAAATTGTCTTCCTCACGTCCAGCCTGAACCTCCCCTCTTTTAGTTGAAAACCATCACCCCCCGTCCTACTGCAAGAGGCCCTGCTGAAAAGTCTCTCCCCACCTATAAGAAAGCTGCTTTTAAGAACTGAAAGGCAGCCGTAAAGTCTCTATGGAGCCTTCTCTTCTCCAGGTTGAACAACCCCAACTCTCTCAGCCTCTCCTCAGAGGAGAGGTGCTCCATCCTGTACACATCTGGTCAGCAATCACCCTATGTTTGCTCCCAGAATCTGAGTGGCAACGTGAAGCAGTGTTGGGTCCAAGCACCTCACAGGTGATTCTGTCCCATCCATGGCAGAACCTCCACCAGGGAAGCCATCAGTTAATCCATTTAATATGGGCTTACCTGATAGGGGACAGTGCTAATCTTTTACTCACAATGTCGCTCTGTCCCAAGTCAGACATCTTACAGAACTCCATTGCGACTGCTTGTATCTGCCAAACTTGTTATCTTAAAGGAGGAAAGCAGGTTTGCCAGATGTTTTTCTTCATAAAAAAGCCATGTTGATTTGCATTATGTTGTTTTCCTTTATGTGTGACCACTGATCAGCTTCCTCTTTATTTTGCTCAGTAGGGATGTCAGATGAGTTAGGCTGCAATGGCAGTTCTGGCTCTCTTTTGAGTAGCAGATCTCAGTGTCTCTGGAATTTCCCTACTATTTCAAAGGAAAAAAAACACAACAATAAGAGTTTCCAGGTTCCATCAAAAACCTTTTTCACCAGTTTTGGATGTGAGCTTCTTTTCATCAGCTGATTTAAAAACATATTGTGTTCATAATGTACTCACAGATCCCCGGAAGGTCCTCTCCTGCATTAGTCTGCTCCATGGCAGGGTTGGCTCTACTCAAATCCTGCTTGCAAGTGTTCCTTTCACTTACCTTTGAAAATCTGCAGTACTGGAGCTCCACAACTTCTCCAGGCAGCCTGTTCCTCAGTACAACTATCCTCCTAGTGGGAAATTGCTCCTCATCTTGAACCTAAAGCCCCACAAAGAAAGCACATTACTGCTTGTTCTCCCCACAGAATGCGAAGTCGATAGTTTTTTCTCCCTCTTTCTAGCAGCCTTTTACACAGTTGAAGGCAATGAGCATATTTCTTCTCATCCTTTTCTTCTCCTATTGACCTTCATAGGCTGTGTTTGCCAGGCTGCTGGGGTTCTTGTTTCTGTATCCTGAACGCTGCGTTCAACTTCACCATGTCCTCCCCAAGGCCCTCCACTTGCCAAGTAAAGTGAGAAGGTCCCTGCTGGTGTCCTGAATGCTGTGTGTCCCCCAAAGACTCTTCCCTACCTCCTCCACTGGTGAAAGATACCCTGATGGTTCTTCATTTCAGTATACTTCTGCCCATTGGGAAGCATTTCAATTTTGGGTGCCTGAGCATAGAACATGGAGCAATTTGGATCTTCTACAGAGTCCTTTCAGGTTTTAACCGCAAGGTGAAGGGGATGATCCACACCAAAACAACCCTACACAGTCAGTCAGACTGCTAGCGTTAGAAGCCCGAGTTGCCACATGCTGGAGACGGTGTTCAGACCTCACGGATGTCTGGGGCTTGTTTCCTTCATATTGACCAGGTATTAAGGGGCAAGTAGATACAAGTAGGCAGGAGTAGATCTCTTGAATCCCACCTTGTCTGCCACATGTCCTGCTATTTAGGCTCTTGTTTACAGTTTTTGTGCACTTTTTAGAGAAGATACAAAGAGTGCATCTCTATTCCAGCTGCAAAGGATTGCAAATTTGTAAATCTTCATCCAAAGAGAACATTAATATTGTTAAACTTCTGGAATTTCAGGATATGGTTTATCACCTCAGAAGGATAACTACTTCATGCCTCAGTTTACCTCCAGTACAGGTTGCCTGCTTCTAAGATGGGTACTAATGGCAGCGTGGAGGCATACTTCAAATGGTACAGAGCAGAGCTGCTACAGGACAAGAGCTGGGAGCTTCACCATTGTCAGAGGAGTGTCTGTAAACAGTAGGTGCTTCCCAGTACTTGGATTTGAACCTGGCATGAGACAAGAGCTGCTACTCATGATTCGCCTTCAAGGGGCAAAAATGCTGTGGAGCTTCTAATGAACTGCCTAAGATATACGTTTGGGACAGGTGATTTCATTACAATAGAAACCTAAATGAGGATTTCTTCACATACATATCTGTGAAGTAAAATACCAGAGAAGCCTATAGAAGTACAGAATTGGCCAGAAAGTGTAATTAAACCAGTTTGCCAGAAACATGTTTCAAAAGAACACTTTTTGTGAATTTACAAGTTTCAGTAAATACTCCTCAGGAAAACTGAATACAAGGAAAACTAGTTTGGAAAAGTTAATGGCAGAATTTTGACTCCTAATGAACATCTTATGTTACTACTGCCTTGTGCTGTGATCTGATAAAAGAGCTGCATTTATTTCAAAAGTAATGAATTGAGGTTGCTACTTTGATCTCATAGCAGCCTTCCGGTATCTGAAGGGGGCCTATAGGGATGCTGGGGAGGGACCCTTCGTTAGGGACTGTAGTGATAGGACAAGGGGTAATGGGTTCAAACTTAAACAGGGGAAGTTTAGATTGGCTATGAGGAAGAAATTCTTTACTGTAAGGGTGGTGAGGCACTGGAATGGGTTGCCCAGGGAAGCTGTGAACGCTCCATCGCTGGTGGTGTTCAAGGACAGGCTGGACAGAGCCGTGGGTGATATGGTTTAGTGGAAGGTGTCCTTGCCCATGGCAGGGGGGTTGGAACTAGATGACCTTAAGGTCCTTTCCAACCCCAACTATTCTATGATTCTATGATTCTACACAAGCAAATATTAGTGCTGTTGACAGTGCTGCTGCTGACAGTGCCACTGCTGCACAAGGGAGTGGGGTTGTGCACCCCTGGGATGGGCGTAGAGCAAATTCCACCTGGAAAAACAGGATGGAGATGCTCCCTTCTTACCATGGGCTTCTGTGCTTCTCCTGGAGCACCCCCAATTTGCTGGTTTTTGGAGGATAGATCCTGTATTAGGATCAGTCCTACACAGACCAACAGCCTTGGACAACCAAGCCTCTTCCTTGTGAAACCAACTCATTAATGAACAAAGCTAGAACTCATCAACTCCCCCTCTAATAAAGTAAACTGAAGAGCAAGTTGAGACCAAAGACTTACCTGCTGTTTGGGGCTATTCTTTGTTTTCTTAAATCAAAAAGCCCAAAACAGCTCAAAGCCAAAGCTGTTGTGTTCAAGCACTTCTACAGGGTGCGGAAATAAAGATGTTACAACTTTCTGGTACACCTGTTATCAACCAAGAGCTTCCTCTGCCTGACACTGAATGAACTCATCCAACAAATGGACCTGGAAGAAAAAAAGGGAGGAAAGGTGCCTAACAAGCCTTAAACCTCTGATACTCAATTTATTAAAGTTTAATGATGAGCTATTAATAATGAATGGAGTCAGGACAATGGGAGGACTGCGGTATAATGGCCTCAAGATTTGTAGTTAGCCAGATTTCTCTACAGAGCTGGGAAAGAGGAGGTCAGCTTTCAAAAGGGATGAAAAGGCTCCTCAGAGGGACACATGTGAGCAGCAGTCTGCAGGCTGGATAGATTGCTGGAAGGATATTTTAAGTGTTTCTTTCATTAAAAGCTGATATAGGGGTCGGTGTCACACATGTCTTGTAAGGAAAAGATGCTCGTGAATGCCAAGACCTTGAGTATAATGTAGGGAATTTGGGTCATTTCCTCACCGATGGTGATTTCCTGTGTGAAATTAACACTTTCTCCCTGCATCTCCTATCCATTGTGGTATATGCACAGAAATACAGCCTCCTGCCTCTTGGGCCACATTTTGGGAGCCAGCGTTCCCATGGCGGTGGCTGTCAGGGACATGCAGAGCTGGGGATGTGATGAACGTTACACGTTGAGCATAACCTGTTCACCTTGTAGTAATGTTGTCTAGACTGTTTCCTTTGGTGGCTGCATGAGGCAGGGTCACTCAAGTGAAGTCTGTGCAGCATATCTGTGACTTCTCTTTCCTAGCTGCCAGGCCAGCTGCCTTATCAAAGAGAGAAATGGAGTTGGATAGCCACAGCTTGTTTTTGTAAGCCTGTACTGCTTTAGGACCATGTGGGCCTTTAAGATTAATTAATGCTGTATTTGGATGTCTCCCTAGATATTGGTAATAGGTTCTCTGGTCCTGTGGGACCTCTCCTGTCCCCTGCAGTTCATAAAGTCGCCCACTGACAACCATTTGATTGGTTTCTTGAAGGCTCCAGAGTAAATTTTACTTGTCCCTGCTGACTCTGAATTCCTCTCATCTCTCTTAACTATTGTTTAAGCTGCTCTCTTCCTCATCTGGCCTGTATTTCCTGTCTCTGGTTGTTACTATGAAACGTGTTAATAAGCATCTGGATGCCATTAACATATTCTGTGAGAACAGAAGCAGGATAAAAAGTGGAAATTGCAGACAGAGCCTATGCAGAAGTAAATCTGTGTTCTTTCGTGTTTGCACCAGGAGCAACCTCCCAGAGGAAGGCATCTTGCACCCTTCTTGTGCTTGTGAAACAGACCACTAGGAGTGATTAAGATCAGCAAGGTAGGTGTAAAAACACAGTATGGACAAGGGAGTTACCATGTGGTAGTAAGAAATGCTTCCACAGGATCCAGAGGGTATTAGAAAGAGCTTGGTGTGCCTGTGGTCATCTCAGAAAGACCTGTACCTGTAAGCATTCATGCTCTGGCTCTGCGAGCAGGGAATAACAAGGGGAAGGACAGAAGACTGCTGATCACTTTTCTCCTTGCTTTTCAGGGCTGGGTGAATCCACAGAGTGTATGTGAGGCTCTTTTGAACAGTCACCAGCAGATGAAGTAATTGGAGGCCTCACCCACACCGTAGTTTATTCAGCCAGCTGCTGTAGGTCTTCTAACAGAGGTGCTTTTTAATATGCACAAACATCTTACTAAGTCAAGCACTGAAAAATGTCACTTTGATTTTGACATGCTACCCACAAAGTATGATGTGTTTTCTGTTGTGTGCTGTTGTCAAGGTGAAGAAATGCACTAATGTGGATTTTTAATTACTTTGATCTTGGGCTCTGGTATAAGCTGTAGGGGAAACGTCATCCTAGATGAATAAACAGATGGTGCAACAGCTGATCAGACCTCTGCTGAGGAGCCACGCTCTTCAAACGCAAGGAGGTGATTTCGGTCTTGTTTCAATTTCTAGCTTCTTCAATCCTGTTACTCAGTTCCTACAGAGGCTTCTGCTGGGAGCAAGCAAACACCAGGAGACAAGAAAAGACTTGTATTGTCTGAAATGCAGGTCCCCTTCATTTCTGGAAATCTGGGAAAAGGCTGCCATCTGCTGTAATACAGAGCAGTTGCTGGAAATAAAGCCTACCTAAATCAAATCACAGTACTCACGTTGAAGCAGTGATGAGCTTAAGGTAGAAGCAAGGTTAAGACAAGCAAAGACAAACTGTGTGCTTAAAATGCCTGTTGATGCTTCCCCCACAGATCACTCTTCTAAAAATGGCTATTGCCTATCCCTACAAAATCATGCCCTTAGAGGAAAAGAATTATTCTTGTGGTCCTCACCCGCTTTAATCGCTGGGATTTCCAGTCAAGGTCAGAGATAATGGAGTAGTCTGCTGCAAGAGGACAGTGTGCTGCTCCCTCAGTTCAATCTGGGCACCCAGGTACTTCTAAAGCCTCTCAGCTGTACAATTATGTAATTCATAAAGGTGTGTGTGTGATACCTAAGATAGCAACAAGTTAGCTTGGCCACTTCTGCATTTCTTGGTTGGGATTCTATGGCTGTATCCACTGCCCGTGGACCTTGCAACCTAGAGGAGTATCAAGTCTAGGAAACCATCTATAATTCAGGGCCTTTATTTCTGATCTTTAAAGCAAAACCTGTACTGAACCCTGTGGTAAAACTAGAACCTAATTCATATCTCTGAAAGTCCCTAAAAACCCAGCCTTGCTTGCTTGGTACCTCCTTTCGACATCATCAACTTGGTCTGCTTTTTCTGCACTAAATTTTTCTCACTCCACATCATCACTTGGTTTGAAACTGCACATCTTGACTAGCAAGTAATCTCAGAAAGAGTTGCTTTTATTTTGCCTGAGTAAAGATAGACGGAGGGGTCAGAAAGAATTGTTCCAAACAAACAAGTTAGCATTGGAAAAGGTGGGAATAAAGGACAGGAGTTCCTGACACCCTGCTCGTTCTGTAAACGCGTGGCTATGGCATGGCAACTCCAGCAGGGGCATGTTCCTGGAGTCCTTTAAGAATCAAACACTTCATCCCACCCATTCTCAGCTGAAAAGGATGTACATAGGAGATGCAGTTTTTAGCACATTTGGGTTGTGTATTGTCTGCTTGTAGGCATGTGTCCATCCCTCTGCCAAGTGGTGCCTAATACATTAAACCCCACCAAAGTCAGGATGTTTTGCTGCTTCTGGAATACCAGGATGGTTGGAAACAGTGAGGTCTGCCAAGGGAAATCATAGATTTTTGGCTGTGTTTTGTTACAGTGGTCAGGAGGTCTAACCTCATACATTGCTGAAGAGACGGTCAGCTCAAGATGGTAGGTACTCAAGCCTACAGGGTGGAAGTGGACGGAGAGAGGCCAATAAAAGAGAGCTAAGTATTTGTCAGCAGTACAAAGGTGTGGATAACACTGGTGAAAACACCCAGGATGTGACGTAGACAGGAAAAAGACATGAGAGAGAGAGAGAGAGGAACTTCAGGAGTATCTCAAAGAGCAGTAGGATTAGAAAATGAGTCTACAGGCTGCAAAAGGAGAAGACTTGCATAGATCCAGCAAAGTTGGAGGGCTTGATAAGGCATCTGAATCCCTGTGGATGATTAAAGTACATGCTAATCGTAAATTCCATATGCATTAGATATACCTGGTCTCTACACAGTGATTCCTTGTTGCCCAACAGGGGAATCTCTTGTGTTTTTCAGTAACTTCCCATGTTGCTGTTTAATTTAAAAGGGAAACTCAGAGTCCATGGTTGATGATATTGGAGTTGCTGCTCGGACCAGGCTGTTTCCCATTACACTTCCCTGAAAGCATCCCACTAGAATCCCTCCTTTTGTCATGTTGGGGTGGCAGTGGCCGAATTCAAAGGGAGTGCTGCACATAACAAAGCTAGCCTGGAAAGCTGACATAAAAAAGCCAGAGCCCCTGATGACTCAGGTATTAATGTACTCCACTTCATCAGAATAAGCTGCCATCTGATAAACTGTGCTCACTCCAGATACAGAAGCAAGAGCTTTTAATTTTATGTAGCCTCTCTACTAGAGACTGACAGTACCAAGAAGAAACTGGGTTAAACACAGATACATCTGCAGCATGTCTAATGTGCTGAGGAATGTCTTAGAGCCAGGAGGAGCTCCGCTACCATTGCAGATATGGAGGAACAAATGTTGCAGCATTTAGGAGCATTAGGAGAGATTTAGCATTCCCGCTTTATGGGCTGCCTTTATGTTGTGACTGTGTCTTGGTGGTGTCTGTTAGGAAACTGTCCTAGACAGAGCTATTAACCTCCACTACCCTGATGCAGCCATTATTCCTCCCTGCACTCCCCTTCTTCTCACACTTTGTATGCTCTGACATGCAGTAGTGGCCCAGCTCATTCTCATCTCTGAAGGAAAATGTGGGTATTGTCCTCCAGTGTCAGACCAGGCAACCATCCTGCCCTGTATCTTGCTTCTAGCAAGAATACAGCATGTCAGGTGGTGGCCTGTGAGCACAGAGGTGGGCCAGCCATCTGTCTTCTCTACTTGGGTCTGATCCTGGGCTTTAATAGTTAGCATTTGGTTCAAAATTGTCACATGTATTAATTTTGAAGGCCCCTAATGCTGCCCTATGAAACTGCCAACCCATTCTACGTCTTTCTAAGCCCTTGTCTTGAAAGGTTTCTTGTGGTCTTGAGCACCACGCTCCACTTACACATGCTATTGGCATGAAAAATTCAGTTGTAATATCCCTTCACATCACTGAAGACAAGAAGAGCAGAAACTCTCCATCTGCTTTCTCTGCAGTGTTATTTTATATATTCCTTTTATACCCTTTGCTTCCTCCAAGGAGAGCTTTTCCTTGATCTTTGGTTGTTCCTGTCGTTGTTTAATGCTGCTCTTTTAGAGACAAGATTACCCACTACACCCAGTGCTCCTGGGGGACCTGCCCCTCTAATTACATTTAATCATTATTTTCCCTCATATTCCCTACGGATCCAAATACCTTGTTCGTTTTTTCACTTGCACTTCAAGCTGAGCAAAGGTTTTCTCTGAAAGCTTCTGAAGGCTTGAGAACTCTGCAAGCAAGGACCTCCTAAAAATACCAGGGCATCCCAGGAAAGGAGCCCAGATATTACTAGAGATAACCCAGCTTTTACAATAGTTGGCTACTAGTTCTGCCACTGAGCAATAATCTGCATTTCCTTACTTTTTATTGTCTCTTGCATTGTCTCGTATCTGGGAAAACATTGAGCTACTTTGTTCCTTTTACTGCTTATTCTCTACATCACAAAACCCACTGTTTCCCTTGTTTCTTTTCCAGGAAGACTTCTGAACCCGAATGAGTGTAGGAAAAAACCCTGTCATGTTTCTGTTGTTTTTCAAGAGTGCCAATTTAACTCACAGAGCTGAAAAAGTAGCAATAGAAAATTTTTCCAGGCTAAAACTGCTGGGGATTGGACTTGTTTACCTAGGAGAGACCTTGTAGGGCTATGTCCCATATGCACAGGAATAAGGATGTTTGTCATTTCATATCACCGGGGCACTGTACCACGCTGGCAGCGCTGAGTCACGCTTCCCTGCAAAGCCAACGTGGCCTTTGGCAATCAGAAGGAAGAAGAGGTAACTGAAACGCTGCAGTCAGAAGACTTACCATAAAAGCATACTTCATGGAAGTAAGTTGTACTTGAAGAGGTAGACAGACAACACATCAAGTGAACGTTGGCTGACTGACTCACAATTTTCCCACCCAACTCTGCTGGTAAATCAATGGCCATTCTGATCTGCAGAGGACCGTCAGCACATTCAGACTGCAAATATGAGAGTTCACAAGAGCAGACGGGCTGTGTGTCTTGGGGGAGTTTAAACCAGCCTTTCTTCTCAAAGTCACTAGAAATCACACACTGAGTATCCCACAGTGCCAGGGGGAAGAGGTACCTCTGGCTGGACTGGCGCTGTTACTGCCACTGTGGTGTTTAGCCAAAAGATGACAGTCAGAAAAGCAAGCAGTGGGAGGTAACTGCACCTCTGTCACCCTTTCCTTCTGATCCACAAATATTATGCAGCATTAGTTTATTCTTCCTGAAAGGAACAGAGGGCTTTGCTGTTAATACAAAATGCAACAGAACAATAACATTAACTCAGAGATAACGTCAATGAAGCGTAAGGTAGAAAATCAAACAAGAAATCAAATAATGTGTTACTTTCCCTGTGTGAGTGGGTAACAAGGGTCTCTTCATTGCAACTGAGAAGTATTAAAGGTCATGGGGAGGGGGCATTGAGGGTATGGCTTTCCCCTGTGTCTCTGGCAAAATTAATCACTGTGGTTTTGAACATACCTCTTTGGTGAAAGAGAAACACAGACCTGAGGTTTTCAGCCAGATCAGTACTTCCTGGATAAATGTCAACTGAGGGCTAAGTCCAGCTCTACATAAAGGTCATTTCATGCTAGGTGAGTGATGCAGAATTTCTTTTTAAAGCTGCTCTGAGTAATCAATTGAGATTAACCTGGCAGGATGTCTGCCCGAGTTGGGTGAAGGTGGTTCAAGATCAGAGTTCTGAACCTCAGCAGCTGAGGGCTGAGGTCAGTCCTGCACAGCTGGACTTGGCCCCAGCTCCATTTGTAAACCAGGACCATACACACTGCACTGTCAAGTGTATCAGCCCATGATTCACCCAAGGGAGGCACAGAAAATAGTATCCACGCTGCAGAACTCACCTTCAGCCTCAAGCTGACCCGTAGGGCTGGAGAGGGGAAACCTGATTGACCACTGAGGCTGTGGGAAGGGCTTTCCCTTCACAATTAGCATCTGTAGTTAATAACCACCCATAGCTGCTCCTCTTCTGGGGATTCCCTTTCTTTTCCCCTTTCCCCTCCCTTCCCATCCCCTCCCATCTGTCTCTTTGCCAGTGGAAGTGGTTATGCACATACTCCCAGGTCCCTTTCCAAAGTCAGGCTGCTGAAAGCAAACAATGAGTGGGATTCGGGCAAACCCAAACTTTCCATCTCACTGGCAAGTGCTTGCAGGAGCCATGGGGACACCCCCAGCCAGCTGGCAGCAATGATGAGGTGGCAGGGCAGGAATGCCATCCTCAGCCCACGAGGCTGAGGACATCTGTCTCACACAACAGTAACACAAAGCAGAACTATGATGGAGGACAGGGCTGACACAGCCTCCATCCCTCCCACAGCCTCTGTGATTGCATTGACTTTATCCATGTGAGTAAATTCTGCAAACTCAGTCTTTCTGCAGTCTGGATCTATACACAGCGATCAGTTTAATGTTATGCTCATGATCTCTCACTTTATTGCAACCGTGTCTTGTTCTAGGGGTTAGAAGACAGATTGCAACTAATGTGATCCCCAAGCAAAAAAAAAAAAAACCCAACCCCAGCACACTTTCCCCATGAGAAACATGTTCATTGTGTGCCTGCACTCCGAACACAGTTAAGATTTATGGACAAAGAGATTTCTGCCAGGTAGTGGAAAAGATGCTATGAAAAAATTGTGAGTGACATTTGCAGGTTGCTGCAGAGAAATTCCCATTGGCTTCCTAACAAGCATTTCATATTTAACGTGGGGTTTTTTACTCCTTTGCTGTTCCAGCTTCCAGTAAAGCCTGTTTGAGCTGTGCTGAGCTGTTATTAATTCCAGCACCTTGGAAAGCCAAGGATGGTATTTCAAAGCATGAGAAGGTACATCTTTATTTTCTAAAGCTGTCTAGGAAAGGCACGATGGATGTAAAGAGGATGCAGCAGCGCTGGTGGTGATCACTGATGTTAAAGCCAACAGTTACGAAGTAACAGCAACATTAAACTAGTATTTCTTTCTGGTAGTGCCACATTTTCTGCTCTTTAAGCTCATTGTATAAAACAGTTACCTCTTGCTGGGTAAGATGAGATCAGATTTCATTGCAATTTCACATGCAAAGCAGCAAATGAAGCTATTTCAGCTTATGTCAGTGTCCCCCAGACAATCACACACATGCGAGTGGCAGTCAGCCGGCCAGCCTGAGTAGCCTTCAGTCCACACAGGAGCACGTTAAGCTGTGCTTTCAATAGGCTTTGCAATGAAAAGTTTGGTGCTGCATGAGCTGTGAGCCACAGACATTGTAAAAACAGCCAGGAATATTCTGCTGCAAAAAGCTTGGGATGCACAGCAGCAGTTTTCCCTCTCCAGTTGTTGTGGTTCAGGGCGTTAACATGAATCAACAATAGCAACAACAACAAGAACACCCAAACCTCCATCTGGGCATGAAATGACCACTTGCAAACAGGGCTGGAATGTTCTGACTATTGGAAAACAGCTGTCCTCATGCTGTAAAAAAACGGGATTTGAAGGTACTCTCTGTGCCCTCAATAAATGGTGATGTTGCACAACTAGGGCTGCAAGACGTGCAGGCTGAGGCTGTGATTATCTCAGGGAAGTGTCCTGGGCTGATCTCCACCATGTTCATGCTTTTCCATGTGGGTTGTGGGTGAGTTTTTTTGGCTTTGTAGCATCAGGCCTTCTGGGTCTTGTAGATAGGCAAGTGAGAGGGAAATAATTGCACGGTAGGCATCTTATGATCCTTATTTGTGCCCCGTGGCATTACTCAATATTTCACACTCTGAAATGTGGGGCCCATTGATTCATCCATATGTGTGGTGGCCTGAGAAAGTGAAATTAAGCAGGAAAAAAGGAGCCAGAAATTTCCATTGGCCTCTGAGGGCAAATGATAATGAAATCCTCCAACTTACTTCTTGAGGAGTTCCTTTCTGCAGTGTCCTGAGGTCTGCAGAGCTAACACCTGACTTGAGCTCCACAACCCCACAGGAAGATGACTGTGTGCTGGGTAGGACAGCAGGTCCTACAAATAGCTGTGACCCAGGAGGCTCCATGTCTGGGTCCAAAAGCCGTGGCAGCCTAGTGCTCAAGTCCATGGGAATGTGAGGTGGGAGGGTGGTCCCACTGGAAATGGCAGCCGAGGTGTGTGATACCAGCAGCAATACGCTGGTGTGAATCCCTGGGTCAGTCTTGCTGCTGGAGGCAAAGCAGAAGCAAAACAGAGCCTTGAAGTGACACAGGGGCCACACAGTTCACCCTGTGAGCACGATATCCAAGCACCTGAAACCACAGCCTCTACTGCGGGATGTACAACGGCTTGCTTGCTGATGGGTCTGTGCTTTGAATGTGCCAAACCTGGTTATCCCTTGGGATAAACCTTCCACAACCTGTGGTAATGACGTTTAATGCATAGCTTCAGCCTGATGCAGCTTTTTGGCATGCTGCAAAGGAAGTCTGATGGGAGGAATGAAATGGGATACTGCAACCACAATACGCAGCCTCCCCAAGACAGTGTCTGGAGCAAAGCAAATGTCTTTAATGCGGGGTTGTGTGGTGAACAAAGTGTCTCCACAATTCTCTTGTACTTTCTTCCTGATATTTGTTTATTTTATGTGTATATGTATGTATTTCTTCTGCAATTCATTCCTTCTCTTGCAAACAGCCCAGCCTGCTGCACCAGTGACTAGCATGGGGTCAGTATAGGCGTCAGCAGCTTTCAGTTGCTATTAGTACATTAGTGACAAGAGACAACATTAAGACAGGAGCCTGCTATCTGAGTGTCCCAAGCCAAAGGGTGAACACGGGTCAGGTCAGACACATTTCTCAAGGAAGCTCTTGTAGAATCCTTGTGACTCCCAAGCACCTGATCCCAGTGACAGTCCAAAGTCTGCAAAACAAGTTGTACCCAACAAACGTCTGTCAACATCAGCTACCAAGGAGCAAAGAGCCCTCTCCAGCCCAGCTGGGGTGATACCAGCCTGCCTGGTGTCAGCACAGGGGCGGGCACAGAAATGAGTTAGCAAGGCATGAGCCAGGGTGTGAACCCTTGGACCTCCACATACGTGCACTTACGCAGCCCATGCCCACGTACTCATGTGTCTCTGGTCATCAACACAAATGGAATTATTGCTATTAATTAATCAGAGCCTCCCTGTCTTGTGATACCTTTTGTTGACTAACACAGCACTATGGCCGAGGATTAAAGAGCATTGAAGCTACGATCAAGCATAAGGCTGTTTTGCTTACTTGGGACCTAACATGTCTATTTCAGCATCTTCTGTAGCCTGATGGAGAATTACAGCCTAAAACGTAAGTTTGAATAACAAGTTACCAGCCAGGGATTGCTGTGTAGGACACCAGGTGAAAGCCTCTGAGCAATACCATGGCCACTTGGCACAACTCCCCCACCACTGCACTATGTGATGGCGGCGACCAAAACCCACGGGGGAGCAGCTGCCACCGCAGAGCCCGGCTGCTGCGGCTCACTGCTGGCATGGAGACCACAAGGCATCCATGGCCCTAAGGAGACCCTGCTCCCCCACCGGGGCCACTGCTGGGGCACGTTTGTGGCACTCCAGTGTGGCAGCACCTTGGTTGTGGGGCACTTGTGGGGCCCCTCAAATAGCAGCAGCTTGTCCATGGGGCTTCTCAAATGGTGCTGCTTTGGCCGTGGGGCACTTGTGCAGCCTCTCAAATGGCGGCGCCCCGGCCGTGAGGCACTCGCAGCCCCTCTCCGCCCGGGGACGGCGGCGGGCTCGGCGGGTGCCGTCCCCCCCTCAGCCGTGCAGCATACCCGGGGCGGGCCCAGCATCAAGACCCGACCCCGGTCCCGCAGGTACGCAACCCCCAGCCCGGCGCGCCCGGACACGGGCAGCCCCTTCCGCCGGCCGCGGCGGCAGCTCCTCCCCCGGGCGGCGGGGAGAGGCGGTGCCTCTGCCCCTCCCGCCGCCGCCGCCGCTGCTGCTGTTGCCGCCGCCGCCGCCGCCGCCGGCCGGGCCCTTCCTGCGCCGCCCTGCCTTGCCCTGCGCGGCGGGGAGCGACGTGTCGCTGCGGAGGTGCCGCGCTAGGCCGCCCGGCGCCGCAGGTAGGCAGCGGGGAGCTGCCCGGCGCTAGGCCGCGGCGCAGGTGCCTCCGCCCGCGGCCGCGGGGCTCTCCCGAGGAGCGGCCGCGAAAGTTGAGTTTCCCCGGGTGCCCTTTGTCTTTGCGGGGCCGGGCCCTCCGCGGGGCGAGGGCAGGGGGCGGCCTGGGCCGTGTGGAGGGGAGGAGGGCGTGAGGGAAGCGGCGCCAGTTTCGAGGCGCGGGGGGTGCCGCCCGGTTCTCCCCCTTTCTCCGCGAATTTAGGTTGTGTATTTCCATGGTAACCCCCCGGTGGGAAGGCGGTGTTTGGAAGCGGTGCCCGTGCCTGGCAGGGAGGCGCTGAGCGTGTGTGGCGGTGCTGGGCCGCCGCGAGCACGGCCATCGCGGGCCTCGCTCATGTGGGCTCTCTCCCGCAGGTCACCAACACGCCATCCCCGAGCTCTGGGACCACCTGGCGGTTTTCCATAGGATGCGACGGGGAGAGATATGACGACGGCCTCCCTGAGATCCTCCTGGCGTGTTCTCGCTAAGGTGCGGCGGGCTCCTCGTCGGGCACCGCTGTTGTAAGCGGTTGGCGCGGGGAAGTGATGTTTGGAGCAAGTGTTGGGGGTTTTAATCTGTAACGCTGGCACATGGCACCCATGTTAATGGCAACCGGGATGGACTGGGATGTGGAGCGCTAACGTATTTGTTGTTTCCAAAAGCCATTTAGGCTCACAGTAGTTCCTGGGTTTATAGACAATCCTAAATTTGTGTCCATAGACAAACATTTCTTGGCTTTCCTTACTGTAATTTTTCAAACACAGGATGTGCTATTGACAGAAATACCCATATGTGTTGGTAAAATACCAACCTCCTGCACTCTCAACAAAAAATTAACTTTCTCTTTGTCCAGTTTTGGCCTTAGTATTGTGTTGATTCTCTTTTACCTATGTTCTCTAAATACTTAGTATTTCTGTTACAGAATGTCATAGAATCATAGAATGGTTTGGGTTGGAAAAGTCCTTAAATCGTCTCGGTCCAGCTCCCCTCCCATGGGCAGGTCCACTTCCCATTAGACCAGGTTGTTCAAAGCTCTGTCCAGCCTTTCCTTGTGATCCCAAACATGTGAAGTGATCCCAAAAGTGTAAAGTACCTATTTATAGCACACAAAAATATTATTTGACAACAGATTTGCATGTGTGGTGGTTTTGAGAGTTTTCAAGTGCAGGTGTTATATTGACTTTACTGGCTTACTGTAGCCTATCTGATGGAGCCCCGAGTGAGAGGAAGGCCTACAGACTTCTGCACAGCTGTGGCCCTCTGTAGTCACAGCTGCTTTGCAGGCCTGTGAAAGAATGCTCTTACTAAAAAAACCTGACTGTAGTGCATTAATTGTTGTAGAGGCTGCAGTAATTACTACTTTAGCATGAGAGCCAGCGTGACTCTTTGCCAAACTGCGCATAGACAAAAGCTATAGTTCCCTTGAAATCCTCTGGGCAAAGGATGGTGCTTCTGTTGGGTAGGAAAACAATGCCTAAAATGAATTAATTGACAGGAGATCTACAGTTGTCTAAGCCAGAGCTGCTGTGCATCATGTGGACAGCCTCGCCAGTGAGGTCTGAAGGCTGCACTCTAGGAAGCAGCTCTAACTCTTCCATCCCATTTGACATCCCTGTGTCTTCAGTAGTGTCTTCTCTGTAGTAGGAGTCTGGTGCATGTGCGGAGGAATTTTGCCTGTGTTGACAGCACAAGCTTCATGGGAGGAGAAGGGGATGTACATTTCAAAGGTTGAATGGGAATATTGTTTGCCTGAGGAGCGTGAGGAACCATTAGAGAGAGTGGAGAAAGCAGACCACAGACTTGCTCTTTGGCAGTTTGAGCAGGAAGAAGTTGGGAAATGGAATCATGTAGGTATTGTTTCTTCTTTTGGGGCAGCAACTCCATGTAAAAGCCACTTCTGCTTTTATTCTTCAGACGTTTGGGGAAATGAGGAGCTGAAAGTTTGTTAAGGAGAGGAGTGAAGGGCCATAGACATCTTACCCTCATTCCAGTTGGGAGGCTCAGTTTCCTTTTGGTTTATTTTTTTATTTTATTACACTTTATTTTCTTATTCCTCATTTTATGACTGTAGTGTAAGAAAAGAAAGGGTGAGCCTGAATGACTGTTATACATGTATATTTCTGTGGTTTTATATGATTAAGTCCAAAGAAATCTTTACAAGCACATCTGATAATTGTCTTCCCCATGTTTTTAACTTTTTGCACCCACTTCACCTAGGAACTAGGTTTTAAAAAAGATCTGAGCATTCTTTCAAAAGGTAAGGAATCCTTAATGTATTTCCCTCAATAGTCAAAAATGGTGGATTCATTTACTGATCAGGTGTTCCAAAATACTCATATTTCGATAGAGAAAAAGCTAGGATATTTCAACTATTAATCTGGTTCTTAAAACAAAAAAAGGGAGCCACTTTGGAGGCGTGTGTGTTAAAGATTGAGTATTGGAGTAGCGTGTGTGGTGCTTTGCAATATGGCAGTGAGTTCCCATCAGTTTTACACAGTTACAGTAAGCAGTGGTGTAAGATCTTAATTTTATTTGTTGGCATTCATGGCAGGGGGTTGGAACTAGGTGATCTTAAGGTCCTTTCCAACCCTTACGATTCTGTGATTCTAAATGTAGCATTTTTTACTGTAAGGGTGGTGAGGCGCTGGAATGGGTTGCCCAGGGAAGTTGTGAATGCTCCATCGCTGGTGATGTTCAAGGCTGGATTGGACATAGTCTTGGGTGGCATGGTTTAGTGGGAGGTGTCCCTGCCCATGGCAGGGGGGTTGGAACTTGATGATCTTAAGGTCCTTTCCAACCCTAACTATTCTATGATTCTATAACCATACTGGTTTTCATGTTTATAGAAATATTTTTATTGTAAATAGAAGCTATTTGAGGGATGAAAAGGAAGCGATGTGAGTACAGGTGATCTATTTAATTTGATCTGCTATTGGGTTGGGATGAACGCCACAGGAACTATCAACAAACATTGGTGGCACTTTCTGTTGCTCACCAAGGTAAAGTTTGGATGATCTTGTTTGCTGAGTACTTGCCCTACAGAGTGATTTTCTCCTTCCTGCAAGTGGCATCTGTGTCAAGACTACTCAATAAGACTTGCTGTGAGCTATGCTGTGCCTGCTTTTGGATAATCCATACTCTCGGTTTTTTGCATAATGTCAGAACTATTACATATTTTTATTTGGCTCTTTCATAGCTACTTGCAGTTGTTCAGGGCTCTGGTAAGGCTTTGGAAAGATGTGATTCTCATAAGAAGTCACATTTTTAGAAAATTGGTTTCAGATTAACAAACTGAGCTTAATCCTGTTTAAAGTAGCAAGTGGAGAGCCTGCGCAGGGAAGCTTAATGTTGGTGCAGATTGCATCAGCTTCTGTCAAACTCCTTTTGTGAAGTCAGGACATTAGTGTTAGAATTTTTGCTTGGGCTGGTGCAGTTCTTCTGCCTTTCCTCAAAATGCCACTGCTCTGTGGTCCCTGCCTTTGACAGGCTTCTAGGTTGGAATGCCTGCTGGGGCTCCTTGATCTTTCTTCAAGCTGCATGTACCTCTGAGTAGCTATACGAGATGCTCATATTTCACCATTTTCCAAGAGGATAATGCACACTGTAATGATGAGATGTCTGCAAAAAAGGAGTACAAAGGGATTTCACTCTCATCTTGTGTGATAGTGTGGGCAACTAACCAGAAGGCTTTTTCTTTACCTACATATTTCTACTGCTTTGTTAATTGTTCCTGAGTGATTCCACCACCCCTAGCATGGAAAAACCTGACATATAATGACCTAAATAGCTGTAGGGAGGTCT
Source organism: Ara ararauna (assembly GCA_028858755.1). Taxonomy (NCBI): domain Eukaryota; kingdom Metazoa; phylum Chordata; class Aves; order Psittaciformes; family Psittacidae; genus Ara; species Ara ararauna. Next base: position 11,374,752 of record CM054379.1, read on the forward strand.
GTTTCTTCAGCACAGAAACTGCCTTCCAATTTCAAGTTAGTGTTCAGCATTGGGAAGTTAGGTTTCCGGATGAGGGGTAGTACATTCAGTGTATCACAGATGTTTCATTTAATTGTTTTGTTCAGTACCTGAATAAAAGTGAAATACTGCTTTTAAGATAGTTTGTCCATAGGGAGATAAATTGCTTTCCGGGTTTTGACAAAATGTTTACCCTTGTGTATTATTCTAGATAACCTGTGCAGACATGTATTCAAATAACTGTGTTATTCAGTGGTGGGGCTTTTTAAGACAATTGTTTTCAGAGGATCTTGTTGTATTTAAAGAAGTGAAGCTCAACTAAAGTGGCTTCAGCTGGAGAGGGCAAAAGAAACCAATACAAAATATAAGAACGTGAAAGTGAGATGCTGTTTGACCCTGGCCTTGCAGTCTACCCGCAGTGCTTTGCAGTGGAGATACAGCTGTCCTGTTCTTTCTTTGTATTCAGATCACTTTTTTTCTTGCCTGTTTCCCTGTTTGAGGGGGAGCATTTTGAGTTGGCATTATGAAAGAGATGATTTAAGGGGATGGTGGTGGTGCCATTACTCTTTAAGCTATTCAAGTGCTTTTGCTTTTCCACAGTTCCCATTATGCAGTTTGCTAAGAAAGTCTGGCTCAGCTCAGCGCTGTTCAAGGAATTGCAGAATGGGCAGGATCGTAAAAGCACATGTGGCTGAGCAGGGCTGATGAGAAATGCATGTAACTCATACATAGCTTCCTTGTCAGGCTGCTTTCATACCAGCAAGGCTAATCTAGAGGATCATCACTCATGCTAACTCTGCAGAGAAGGCATACCCTCAGTATGGGAACATGAAGTCTGGGATACTATTAAAAGATATGTGGAATGCACTAATATACATGAATATAAATATATGTATATTTATTAGGCTTTCAGAAAGGTTGGACTGACGCATGCTCCTCTCCAAGTTGTGTAAGGAGGTTTGGTGTTGGAGCATGCGCCAAATGCAGATGGATTGCCATGAAGACAAGTCGCAGTCGCTCTGACTCTTGCCTTGTCCACCTGACAATCATCTTCTTCTTTCTGTAAAGCCCCAGGATGGAAATAGGTGTTCAGAAAGAGCTTGGGTTAGCAGAACAGCTTCCGCAGCCTTAACCTCATTCTCTGAAACTGCTTAAACATTTCTGCTGAAAGCTAACCTTTTTGGCTCTTCCACTGAAAGAGGGATGTCTGCCTTGGGGCACAGGGACAAGTGTGGAAATTTCAGCCTGAGGAATTTCAGCTGGTTGAAAGAAATGGAAAGCTTGTGTTAGTCCAGGCTGGTTCACATTGTCTTCCAAAGGTGGTGTGTACTTTGCTCATACCATGGTTTCCTTGTTACAGAGTTAAGTCCTGCTGATTTAGCAGGAAGAGCCGTATAATAACAGCGTGGGAAAGCTGACCTTTGAGGACAGAGTAAATATATTAGACGAATAACAGGCATGTTGTTAGTTGTCGAGGTCTTGGAAGGAATCCCATGTGCATTTTTCTCTTGCAGTTAGATTCAGGTATCCTTTTCCTTTTAAGTATCCTTGATATTTATCACTTCTAGAAATGCTGAAATATTTTGCTTTAGGGTGACTTGTGGGTGGCTTCTGATGGTTTTGTATTCCAAAGGATGTTGGGTAACCAGAGCAGTACTTTAAAATGTTTTGATTTCACTCTGTTGTTGCCAAAGCCATGAAAAGCAGCAGGGATTTTAGCATGCCATTCATATTCATAGAGAAACTTCTCCTTGCCTTACGTTTGAAACGCAGAGGGTACCTCTTGGAAGGTACCTAGTGGTGTCCAACTGTGGCTTATTGTGGACAATGGGGAATACTTAAAGGAGAACTTGCTCAGTGTTGTGTGGTCAGTGGAGGCTCTGGGCTGTCTCCCCTGGATGCTTAGGTTCTCTTCTCAGATGTTGCTATTTTTGAAGCCAGAATCAAGTTTGGAGAGCACATTCTATGACTTGTATGAAGGGCTGGAGCTAATAAGCAGCTTGTTCCTGGGTGTCCCTTGTAATACCAGTTAACTTATCAAAACTACCAATTTAAGTTGAAGGTATTATTAGTAGGTTGTAGATTTATTTTCATTTGGGAGGGAGAGCACTGAGAAGGGAGAAATACAGGTTTCTTCAGGGTATAAATTGAGACTTCAGGAACCTTGCAGGGGTTGTACTGGATTGTAAGTCCTAATTTGTATTATTAATACAAATCACAGCTTTACAGACCTAAGTGTGTGCACATGAAAGTTCCCAGTAAAAATTACTAATTCATGGAAAGCTGTTACGTTAAGTAAGAAATAGAAAATTGTTTGACAATGCTGATGGGGAAACTGCCCAGAAATGAGGGAGTATGAAGTTAATGTCCATGAATACGTGAGGTTTAGTTTGCGCCTTCTCTAATATTGTGTTTATGTGGAGTGAACACTGGATGTTTTGGTAGCAAAGACTTACCATCTGAAAAACAAAGTGTGCAAATGACACAACATGGAAAGGCAGTTTCTCAAGAACTTCCTGCAGATCTTAATACTTACAGAAGCAAGCACATGCTCAAGAGTTATAACCATCCTGTGCAATTAATTCTGAGTAATACACTTTGTTGTTGTGTTTTTCTTCTAACTGCTGAAACCTCAGGTGTGAACTCGAGTCATAGTGTAGTCATCACAGAATTAACTTCTTAAAATTCATGTGATTAATACTTTACTAACTGCACAGATCTTCTACTTTGCTGGCTGCGCAGTGTCCAAGCATGTGGTTATTACATTTGTCTTCACAGCCATTTTATTCCATGCTGTACATTGTACAGCTATGTCATATCATAGTTGTTGAGCAAGGGTTTTTTTTTTAAGAGGAAGCTGTAAGGTTTTTGAGTATGAAATGTTAATCTTCATGTGTTGGGGCTGTAAAAATACTATAAATTCAAATCATCAAAACTGTTTGTTGTTGCAGTAGTTGATTTTTAATTTTTTTTTTTTGTAAAAATGTGTTTTAACATTAGTCTTATTTTTTAAACTGAGGAAAGTAATGCAGTGTGCAAAATAAATTTAATATCTTGAAGGTAAGTTGCAGATACAGCTGTTATCATGTGTTCCAACTTCCATCATTACTCGTGTGTCTAACCCCTAAAGGTTTTTTTATTGTGTTAGTAATACACATTGCTAGATAAAATGTCAGTAAATTATGGTGATTAGTGGAGACAACAGAGAGAATCTAACCCAATTTTATTCATATATAATTTAAATATTGATGTCATTAAGTTACACAGTTGCCTATTCTTATTGCTGCACATATGCTCTTCTAAGTAGGAGGCTCAGGGGACTCACCATTTCATAATTCATTCTGCACGGCTTGTGCAGTTAACTACATTTACCTGCATTGCACTTGCATTTAAACTTGAGTGAAAATATTCTGCAGCAGTTTTGTTCTGTGTTAACACTGAGTTGCTTGATGGGGTTTTTATGTTTTAATCAGCAGATTTATATATAGTTGCATATTTTAAAATGCTGATTCAGAAGGCTGGTTATGGATTTGTTTGTCTATAAAATGTTTAGTAGTGTAGCATGAAGGATGGCTGTTCTCTTGGTGAACAAATGAAACTGTTCTTAGTTGTGTGCAAGGTTAGTGTACACAGGCAGCTAATAACAAGGTGTAGGGCAGGATTTTTGTCTTCATATAGACTTGTCACAGATTCCTTTGTAATTTGTATTTAATTCGGATAATATTGTTCAGTTTTCTTTCTCTGAAGTGATACTTATTAGGCTAATTTAAGGACTGCAGTTTGAGGGATTCCTGGTTTTGGGCAGTACAGATGGATTTATTCCTGTGCAAATGTGGCTGTTCATTGAGGTTAATTATCCATAAGGTTCTGACTTATGAGGCTACTAGAATAGCTGTTAACTATGAATAATTTAGTACAGCATCATATTGCGTGCCACTTAAGAAGGCCTCTGCCTGTGAATCCTTATATCTTTCTGGAATTCACTCAAGAGTATGAAGGTTACTGCTTGCACTGGTATTTTATTGTACTCTTTTCATTCTATTTTAAGATTTGTCTGTACAATGGCAATGTGAATAATTTATGGCAATAAGTAATCTGTGCAAGAGTAGGCATAGTTTGTTTTTGAAAAGCTGAGGTATTGAGCTAGTTTTCAGTGTTGTCTTTTAATTTAAATCTTGGACTGGCATAATGCAGTTAGTTTTCTCCACTGAGATTTATGTAGTTGGGACAATTCCTGTCTTAGAATATGCTTCATTATGGGGAAAAAAGTGAGGCTTAATGAAAGACTTGCTAGCAGGAGTACAAGATTTCAGTGCTTTCTACAAATTGCCTTAGTTGCTCATACATCTGGCTCAAGCAGGCTATGTCTCATATTACAGAGGCTTTTTTCAGGAGAAAAGCTGCAAATGCAGAACTTTGAAGCAGTTCCAAGTGCAGATAAATTTACTGTATGCCTTTAGGAGACTTGATCATTGTAACTCAGCACTGGCTGTGCTTTTGTAAGAATGCAATAATGATGGTGTTTTGTCATTAACATATACTAGATTTTTTCATAAAAGCACCCAAAAACATTAGGGAAAAGCTTCATGAAGAAAGAAGTTGTTTTGAAGACGTTGAGGGAAGAACATAAGAACATGAACATGCAACAATAGTAGTAGAGCAAAATGTTTCTTTGGAGCTTTTTGGGAAGAGGAACTGATGCTTTATGATATTTAAGGAAGGTCTGTCAGATGTCTGGAAAGGGTTTTTCCCTTTCTGATTACTTCCAGATTTCCATTAGTGCTGCCATTCTCTATCTTGACTCGTAAGTTTTTCTGGTATAAGAAAGAAGGGAATCCCCTTCCAAGATAACCTGGGAGATGGATTTTCAGTCCTTGTGCAGCAGTTTTAGAAAGGGTTCTGCTGTTCTGTTTTCAACTTAGTTGACTTTAGAAAAGTCACTTTTAAAAGTAACAGTAGAAGTGCATTATCCTCCTTGTCTTGCTGTGTTGTCAGATGGCAAGGGAGAGAAGCAAGTGGACATCAGGAACAGTACCCAGTGGACAGTGCTTTGGCCAGAATACATGTTTGTTAGTCATTATGGGCCCATTCATTAGGATGCTCTGTTACAGCTGTACGTGTCTTAACTCTTCTTTTGAATTGTTCTGTGGGACACTTGCAGTCTCATTTAGAAAGTAGAAGGGTTTTTTTTCTGTTCCAAATGAGATTTGTGGTGCTGTTAGAAGCTGACGTGGTGACGTACACTCATCCTTTGGTGCCCACCTCAGCGATTGAAGATAAAATAGGCCTTTAATCTTTTTGTGCTCCTTCACAGGGTAGTGAGTAATTTTAGGTGTCCATTAAGGGTTGGTAGTTCAACGCTAAGGTCTTGCTAGCTGTGTTTATTTCTCTTTGAAGGTGAGGAATCATATCAGTCCCTTTGAATGGGCACTCTTTGAGCGGTGCATTATGGGGGTGTTTTAATAAACTCTCAGACCTCAGTTCTGCAGTTTACTACTGACTCAACCCATACTTTGATGGAAATGCAGCTTTGTTTACTGATGGAAAGAACTCATTACATTGTTCAGCCCTGGTGTAAAATTTGTAAGGCTGCTTGTTTTCAAATTGGAAGCTTAAAATCCTGAAAGCTGAAAATTAGTGGGATATTCCTTACTCCAGAGCTTTTTGAATTATTTTTTAATTGTCTGCTCTCTGAAAATACTTTTTTATGCTGAAATAAATTATAGTTTATTTTACTAGGCAGCCATGAAAAGTTGCATTGTCAATTTTCCTGATTCAGGGGATAAAATATGTATGTGTTGTATGGGTAGTATCTGCTCGTGCTTTTCTGGTGTGCTTGTATTCTTCAGATTCTGATTTGTCTGAAATCTGATTATTTCAATTACTAGAAGTCATGAATAATATATGGTATCTGTGGGTAGCTGTTGCTTGTCAGAACCAGGAATCTAGGTTGCAGACCTCCTTTGGAAAAAAGGGCAAACCTCCTGTTGCTGGGGTCCTAATGTTAAGGCAGTGCAACAGTGAGGACACAGAATACCCCACCTTCACCCGTTGCCTTTCTCACCGAGGCGTGTATCTCATTGTGGTTAAACCTCACTGAGCATGGCATGCCTTTGCAGACCTCTCACAGAATGCTCTGCCCATCTCTTGAGTAGAGCAGTTGCAGGAAGCCTCTTTGGGGTGGGCATGGGCTTGTGAGCTCCCTCAACTGTGGTTATGTGGGCTTTTAATCCTGGCCTAAGCCCATCCTGCAGATGGGTTAGTTTTTCTGAGGTTTGTCTTAATTGCCAGCAGTTGCTGGTTTGCAAAACAGTTTTTTGAAGACTGGCACCATTTGTGTCTTTTTCCTTGCCCTGCCTGGGCTGTCAGGGTTGCTGTGGAGTGCAGCCCCCAAAATATCAAAAGCATGGCGGGAACCAGATGCAAAAGGTGATGTGCTCCCTCAGTCACTGAGCGTAGTAGGTAGGAGGGCTGTGTGATGTGGAAGGCTCTACATTTGTCTCCTCAAGCTTTCTGCTAGCAGTGAGGAAGTTCTGCTGTGAATGTGTGCAGTATGGCCGCAGTAGTTACAGCAATAGAAAGGAAGAATTGCCTCAAAATCTTTTTTTTAAATGCACAATTTTATTGGTCCTGCATGCAAGAACAAGCTACTGTCCAAACCTGAAAGCGTGGGAGACAGCAGGCTGTGAAGTTACATTCTGCTGTTAATTTTCACCTTTAAAATAATCTTTCCCCTGTTACTGTTGAAATGTCAGTTAGTGTTGCAGTTAAAAAATTACTGTGCAGCTGATGGAGTGTTATTGTTTTGATACATTCTGTAACCACATCTTTATGTTAAAGCCTTGATATTTATCGTTTCTTATTTAGCTTTTATCAAGTGGTGATTTTATGCAATGGCATCAAGCCACAGTTCTTCACCAGTGCCTCAGTCAAACAGCAGTGATGCTTTCTTTAAAAAGGAAATGGATGCCACGAAACGCTTTCGACCTGTGCAGTCACTGCCTGATGTGTGTCCCAAGGAGCCTACAGGTAATGTTGGTGTGCAAGGAGAGTGAAAATAGGGTTAAACTTGCTAATCCATTGACAGTTCTTGTATACTGCGTGTAGTGTACTAAGCCCTAGTGTAAAAGTACACTGTAATTCTGCTTTGTACCACCCAGTGTCCCTTTGGAGCAATGGGAGAACTTTCCTAGTTGCAGCTTGCTTTCAGATGTTCATGTTATAGATGGGATCTTGCTTATGTGATTTCACATTATAGCTATGATCCATACTACATGCAAGAAGAGGGTATGTTCTGTCAGAGCCTGTAACAGACCTGTCCAGTGTGCTCGGAATCTAGCTGCATTACTTCTGTGAAACAGCCCAGCCCTCTTGCAGTAGGAAGCAAGAGACCAAAATCTGTCTCTAGTGCTATTGTAAAACCAGGTGTTGGTCAGTTACAGCTGCAGGGCTATACTAAATCTTAGTTTATAAAAAGAAGTAGGTGGTGTCTTAAGAATTATGAAATGTAATGCTAATGAATTTCAACTGTGCTTTGGATTGAGCTCAGATTTTTCAAACTACGTTTATGTTTGGATTTTTTTTGTCTTCAATAAAAGCTAATGTTGTTGAGCTAAATATATTTAATGAGTATGAATACACCGCTGTTCAAAACTTGTGCTGGTTAATCTGATAGAAGAAATGCAGGTTAGTGTTGCAGAAGGAGACTTTTGCATAGATAAGTCCAATCCACTACATAATTGTGAAAACGTGGTTTGCTTAAGAACCACACTTAGGAAAAATACGACTGTCAGTTTCTTACCTTAACTAACTGTCTTGTCTTTTGTCCCGCAGGCGATCCCCATAATTTATGTGACAGCCCATCTCTAGTTGCGGATCAGCACAGATGGACTATTTATCATTCCAAAGTCAATCTCCCAGCAGCACTGAATGATCCTAGGTTAGCAAAAAGGGAATCTGATTTCTTTACAAAAACATGGGGAGTGGACTTTGTGGACACTGAAGTCACGCCCTCATTCTACCTCCCACAGATCACCAAGGAACATTTTGCATTATACCAACAGGAAATCGCTCCGGTAAGAAGCAAAATTTGATACACACAGTACCAGGAGAGATTTGAGATCCTTCTTCTAATTAGAGGTTGTCCCTGTTAGTGGTCCCTTACACAGTTAGCTGATAATGAATTTGCTCTTCAGTGCTTGTTGAGTCTTCATTAGGCGTTTCTTATTTTGTAATCTCACTATTAGTAGTGTGGAAAATGCAGTCTAAGTTCTCTCTGGGCAAATTCATGGGGTTTTTTTTATTTGTATTTCTGACTACTGAGCTCTGCAGCAGTGCTTACAGTTCATATTTATTCTTTCTGATTATTAATCCTTTTTCTTTAAGGCTTGTTTAATGATTGGGCTTTACAGTGCAACATAGCATTTTCAGACCTTTGGATCAAATATAAAACATGACTATGTACTGCAGGGATTGGAGGTTTGTTTTTTTTAAATCTCTAATTTAAACAATTATACGTGGAGTTCTTAAACTATAAATAGGCCTATTATCTCAATGATTTCTTTTGTAACAGGAAAGTTTAAGCTACATCTAAGGACACCAGGACCAGTAGGAGACTTCTACAAACTCTTAAAATACAGGTGTCAGTAAGTATGTAGTATTCTTTTTTCTTATTTTCTGACTGAAAGAATATGTAGAAGTCTCCCACTGTTTTCTGCTTCCTTGGTTTGTAACTTTCTTTTGTTTGGTTTTTTTTTTTTTTCTGGCTGGTACAGAATTGGCTGCAGGAAGTGTTACTTGTATACATCATAGTTAAAGAATGTCAAGATGAATTGTCTGTAACTGAACTGTTGCCATTAGTTCACATGTTCAACATTTAAAATGTCTAAGAGCTAGTCCATTGAAATGAGCATGTGATGCAGTGACTGCTAAATGAAAGAAGATTTTGGGAGGAAGGAGCTGACCTGTGATGTAGCTTCTAGCAGAGATCTAGCTAACCTCAGTGTTCTTTAGAAATGTAGTTTCTCACCACTGTGGTCTCTGGTGTTTTTTACACCTGTAGATAAAATTTGAAACTCGGCATGACAAAACAAGATATGTGGTTTCAGCAAGGCACACGTTGGATGTGGAGCCAGTTTCTACTTTGATCCAGTTTAATTTAACGATGAAAAATCATTCACTGTGTGTTAGTGTGCTTCCTGGATTAGAAATCAAATGTTTGGATATGTAATCACAATTGATCTATGGTTCCATCTCATCACGTAGAGAAGTTATACCTCTTCAAGAACTTCTGTGCCCCGTCGCTCTTGAGATGTAAAGATACAGAGAAAAACAGCATATCAACTACAGGCTGCAATTTTTGGTACATTTCACCTGGACAAACATCATCTGAGCTTTTAAGAGGAGAAAATACTGTTGTGTTAAGAACTTATCAGAATTATTTGATTTCAGTGAAACCTATGTTTCACTGAAAATATGCAGACTATTCTGTTTCAAAGGAAAAAAATCTCTTGTTTAAGCTTCAGAATAATCCTTTACTGTATTTTCTCTTTTACAGAGAGAGAAGGTTCATGAAAGATGCAAGAACATTTGTACTCCTAAAGATACCTTCGACGGGACTCTATTACACACCCACGGTACAGTCAGAGCTTTTCCCTAGTCTTTAAAAAAGTAATATAATTTTATTACCAGTATGTTATAGCATTCAAAACTGAATGCTATCGCATACTGATAATCTGTTTTACTTGCTTGAAGGCTTCATGTGCAATAACACTGATGATGATTTCTTTGTCACAATAATTGAAAACTGAGATATGGTTGACTTAGAAGTATTCATGGCCACTGTTGATATTTTATAGGTCAGAATGCTTGTTATACATGCTCTTAAACTTTTTCTTGTCATGTTTCCATTCATGGCAGGTCATCATATTTTCTTTAACTTCCTTTTATTTAAGATCTGTGGAAATTGTTGTGTCAGCAGCTGTTGTCTTTGCAGTGAAGAATGGCACTGGGCCATTCCTGTCTCTATGCCCTGACAATCCCAGAATGGCAGAGATGGGAGGTGACACCTCAAAATGGTCTACTCCAAACCACTTGCTCAAGTAGGGTGACCTACAGGAGGACGGTGTCCAGCTGTGTTTTGAATTTATCCATGGACGGATAAATTCACACCGGCTCTCTAGCTGTGTAAACACTGTTTCAGTGTTTGACCACTCTCACTGTAAAAGTATTTTCTTTATGTTCAGATGGCATTTTTAATTTATCAGTTTCCGCCCATTGCCTCTTACCCTGTCACTGGGCACCGCTGAGAAGAGCCTGCTCTGTCTTCTTTGCACCCTCCCATTAGGTACGTGAAACCATTGATTAGATACCCCTGATCTTTTTGAGGCTAAGCAGTCTCAGCTCTCTCAACCTCTCCTGGTCTCTTGATCATCTTTGTGACCCTTCACTGGACTCACTCCAGTATATGTAGGTCTGTGTTGTACTGGGGAGCTCAGAATTGGGCACAGATGTCTTGCCACTGCTGAGTGGAGAGAGGGAGGATCACCTTCCCTCAACCTACTGACAGTGCTCTGTCTAATGTGACTTGGGATGCTTTGCCGTAGGCAGGAGTGCACTGCTGCATCATGGTCAGTTTGTTACCTGCCAGAATCCCAGGTCCCTCTCTGCAGGGGTGCTTTCTAGCTACTAGACCACTTGCCTTTAACGATGCCCAGAGTTATTTCTGTCCAGGTGCAGGATTTTGCCTTTTCCTGTGTTTCATGCTGTTCCACTCTGGCCAGTTGTCTGCTTAGTATTCCTCTGGTTAGCGTTAGCAAAGATTACCTGGCGAACTTCTTTTGGTGTCTGCAGCTATAGCAAGGCTGAATTTCAAGATTTTACAGATGTAGTTCAGCTTATGTGAAACTGGACAAAGGAAGGTGAGACACAAAATGAAAAAGAAATGACAAGAAAAAGGAAAATAAACAATCACATCCTGGAGCAAGCTTTTAATGTTTAATTTATTTTATTTTCTCAAAAATATTACCGTAAAAGGGCTCATTTGCCAGTCAGTGTTTGATCAGGCTTGTCTATATCCATGTTTACAGGTAACACAGCAAGAAGCACTCAGTAGCGTACTCCTTTTGATCAAGTTCTTTCAGTCGGCTTTCTTCCTCTGTTTCCATGCAAAAGGAAGTCCTTCTGTAGGGTTTCTCTGTGATTGGTGTTATTTTGGAATAGCTGTTCCTGAATGAGTCTGTCTGTGCCACATACTGCAAAATAAGAGTTCCTTCTTCAGGCTTAACTTAATCCATTTTGAAAGAGTCCTTTGTTTTTGCACAAGAGAAAATTACTGTGTCACCAAAGTAGCTGGGAGCTTCTGGGGTAGATGGACAGTTCTGGTAGAAGCATCATTTGGTAAACTGAAACTCTTATTTTCTGTAATTTCTTTTGTTCGCATTACTTGTTTTCCTCTAACTCCAGCCCACAAGACTTGGCCTTTCACTTCCATTGCAGTTGGTCTGACCAAAGACTGAGGAGAGCAAAATGATTCCTAGGTTGTCTTATGTATTTCAAACCAAATAAAGTAAGGAACAAATCAGCTAAGAACCAAAGAGTGTTTTGAAGAATCAGAATATTTCAGGTTGGAAGGGAATTCAGAAGGTCTTTACTGCAGCTGCCATCTCAAAGCCACTTTGGTTGGGAGGTCAGGCCAGGCTGCTCAGGGCTTTACCTAGTTGGGCCATGAAAACCTCCAAGGATGGAGCATACCCCGCCCCTCTGGACAGCCTGCTCCAGTGCTTGATTGTCCTCATGGTGAAAAAGGCTTTCCTCGTTCAGTCAGAATGTTTCATTTCAGTTTTAACCTTGTCCACCCACCCTGTGTGTCCCGTGTGTAGAACCTGGCATTGTTGTCTTGAAAACTTCCTCATAGGGTTTAACAGTATTCATGGTAACTGTTCTCTGTTGTTTGCTCATGCATGACTACTCCTGTTTTGTTTAATTTTAGATAAATCCAGGACAGATCTGGAACAAGTACCTAAGGTATGGTCCCTGTGCATGCTAAGCTTTTGTAAGGATTTCTCGCATGTAGTCGTGAATATAAGAATGTACTCTCTTCTTTGTAGAAGTTTTGTCCAAGCCGATTACTTGAGCTGATTCTCAAGAGGATCTGCAGTGCTCAGAATTTAAAAGACTAAGAGCAATCTGCTTTTTCTTTCCCTTTTTCTTTCGTTTGTTCCTGCTGTTTTCTGTGGTCTTGACTTTTCTCTTTAAGTAGAATACAGTTGCCATTATTTTTTTCATCTTTAAAAACATCAGAGCTGGGATCAATTAGCCACTTTGTGTCCTTGGAGGAAATGAGAAGTGAAGAGCTTAATAGAAGCTTGAATATTGTACAGTGTACAACTTAACATTAGATTTAACTCCTTGAATCCTTGAGCAGAGCCCTGTTGCATATATGCTTGCAGTGTATATGATCTGGGACTTTTTTGTGACAGGTTGACAAAAGACGCAACTCTAGATTTCATTTCAGGCTGAATAATTTTTTCTATGTACATTAAGAAGTCAGTGTTAGTATGGGTCAGTGTCTCTGTGCCAGTCGTGTAGGCTGTTATTTGAATAGCTGTCACTGCAATGTTTAAAGTCCATGAAACAAGAATGCTTTGAGTGTGGTGTGATGCTACAGTCTATGTTAAACCTTTTAAAATTACACTTCATAAGTACAGGGAAAGGGTGCTACTGTCTGCCTGGAAGCTTAACGTTTGTACCAGTTTTGTCAAGTAAAAGTATCATAATCAGGGAGAGTTTTTGATTAATAGTTCTCTAAGATGTGTAGTTAATGTTGTGTGTTACTGACTCTTTTCCATGACAAGCATGTTTGCTGCATTGTGCTAAAGGAAATCAGCTGTTCCCTCTCAGGCAACACTTGGTGCACCCTGACAGCTGGCTGGATCCTCACTCTGGTAGAAGCTATAGCCCCAGAAATGAGCAGATCAGCAGTAGGATGCCCTTGCTGTTGAAAAGCTCTGTTTGCTCTGATCCTTTAGAGGATGCACCTGAAGTTTGATGCTGCCTACGCTTTCACACTTGGGATGTTTAGATCATCTTGTATGCTTGATAGCCTGTGTAATTTTGGAGCTGTGCCTACCACTTCTAGGAAGATAAGACTTTGTCAGATCACACAAGTTTTTAAGGTGTGAAGAAAATTGGTCGGAAAGTCTGGAATGAGTTTGTTTGCCTGGATAAATGAAAGCTTGTTTTTTGACATTAACAAATAAGGTCCCTTTTAGCTTCATGAGATGGGAGGTGTGTTTAACTGGGGAGGAAATTGTAGGGGTGAGGGAGGCGCATTTATTTCTTTTGTTTTTCTGTTTCAGATTTTTATGAAACCAGATTTTGCATTGGAAGATTCCTTAACCTTTAATGCCGTTTTACCATGGTCTCATTTTAGTACTGCTGGTGGAAAAGGAAATCGTGATGCAGCTTCCTCCAAGTTACTTCAAGAAAAGGTACAACTGTCATACAAAATGTCATTATCCGTTGCAGCTGTTAGTTACTGCAAAGAAACGTTACTGCTGTTCTGTACTCTTTGTTGAGATATCACTGTTGTGGGCTTTGTTGTCTCTCATTTTACACCAGGCTGCAGACTGTTAATAAACAATGCAGGAAGCATCTTGCTGAAAGAGAACTTTTTTCCTCTGCTGAATAAATCTATCGAATCTGATAAAAAAAGAATCTGTATATGGCATAATAACTGGCTCTTTGTGGCTACTGGAACTTAGTGAAGCGGGTATATGCTGAGAAGCTTCAGAGGTATGGAGCTGTTTGTTAGGAAGAGCAGTTCTCTGAGAAGGGAAAGCTAGTTGTACACTGTTTAAGACCATTGCTTTCTCACATCTCAGGAAAACCAGATTCAAGGCACTGTGGTTTCTGTGCTGAAAGAAATATGAAATCCTAAGGTTTTTGTATGTCAGGCACTTCCTATCACTTTTGTCATGTTATCTGCGCTGATCTATTTTTGTATTTCACAAAGGACTTGAGTGCATTAGAGAGTGAAAGCAGAGGAGTTTCTTTTATATCGGAAACAGAATTCTTTACTTGTTCTTTTTTATGTTTTTTTAAGTAGTCACACTATAGAAAAATCCCACAATGAATCATTTTAATGGTACAAATACCTATAAAATGCTTATAGAAAATCTATTCAATTTTGGAATGTTTTCTAACTTCAGTTTTCCCTCCTGTGTTATCTAATAAAGCTTCTGGGAGCAAGGAGGGGGAAAGAAAAAAAAATAGTAGTGAGGTGCCTGAAGAAATAGTAACATGAGATCCTCCAGAAGGTGTTCCCACATTTCGAGGAGTTATCCTTCCTGTTCTCCTGCCAGGCCTGGAGGAAGAGGCAGGCTCTGCGGGAGGCTAACTTATTATTTGTTGGGTTGTCCTCCGCACCTATATTTGGAGGAATACTTCTTTGGAGTTTCCTGGAGCAGTTGCTGTCTGAAGATGAAAAAGCAGTGCCTGGCATAAGGTTTAACCTCAAAAAGTGCTTGGCAGCAGCAGGATGGACACTCAACATGGACTTAGAACAGAGGAGACCCAGAGGCCTCTGATGCAGTGGAGTAAAAATAAGGCTTTGAATAGCCATGAGCCATGCTGCTTTGGAGAGGTGGTAACAAGTATCTAAATAGTATAAAACAGTTCTGTTGCTTCCAAAGCCACGAGCCTGACAGACAAATTATTACACTGCTTCATATTGCTGAAATGGGCCAAAGTTTTTTGTTTTACTTTTTAAAGGCTTTGAACTGCATGAAGTTTACACTTAACCGTGTATAAATAGGCACCCTGCTGCCATAATTAGCCTTGGCTCCAGGCACTGGTTTTCAACAGGATTTGGAAAACCCTGCTATAAGCATACATACTTCAGCTATTAGTGCTTTTTGACTGCTGCTGATCTACTTGAACGATTTCTTCCTGACATTCTTCTCTTCCTTACCTCCTTCCATGTCTTGCCCTACATTGGGACTGTAAGCTCTATGAGGCAGGTACTATAATTTTGTTCTGTTTGTTCTACCTCACTTAGCATAGTGGAGGGACCTGGGGCATCTGCTTGGTATAATCAAATAAATAATCATCATAACCTTTCCTCTGATCCCTGTGTCACAGTCTGTCTCAGCTTTTCCTGTGGGCTACGTGTGTCACAGCTGCTTGGTGGAGGATGCTTTTGATTAAACTTACTACAAAAAAGATGGGTTTGCATCTTGAATAAATCCTTAGTGTTAAATACACACCGGATGAAAATAATTGTAAGAAGGAAACATTCTCCAGCTGATTTTCTTTCCATCTCTGGAAGGGCCTTTTGAAATTCAGCATGAGGTTTGAGTGCTTGGCACCTCTTAGAAACCAGGTCATCTGAGTATTAGCATTCAGATGAGCATCCTAATGCCTCAGTCCTTTGAGTTTGCATATTCAGCATAAGCCAGAACACAGAGCTTTTACAGCTCAAATAATCAGGGCCAATCCAGCGGTCTGGTAACTGTTTGACATAGTTTTTGAATTTTAGCTTCTAAACATGTAGGCATACTCTGTGTCTGGGAATCCAGTGCACATGAAATACACTTAATGGGAACTCCAGCTGGCTGGCAAAAAAGCCCTGCAGCCAGATATATCCTGAGGATTTTTCTACAAAGAAGATGCTACAGCCTTATAAATGAACAGAGCCATTCCATCGAGTGTAGTTGGGCTGCATCTTTAGCAGCTTCAATGATCCAAAGTACATGGCATATTTGCATGTGTATGCTTTTCTTACTTGCAAGCTAATATCCAGAGCTGTCTCCTGGTTAATGGCCATATTCTAACAGGGCCAGTGTGCATCCATGTAGTACAAAAGCTTAAGTATTTTGAAATTATTTGCTCTTCTGCCTTATAATATTCAAGCAGAAGAGGCATCAAGTCAGCCTTCCCAAAGTGATTTTGAAGTCATTTAAAAACAAATGATCAAACCACAGCAGGTAGCTCTTTGCTTGCTAATCTGACAAACAGCTTTAATTTTTATTAGCAACATTTTCTGGTAATACAATAAGACAAATACCCTGGAAGTGTATTTGCATGGTCATAAACTTGCCAAGTCATGACAACACTGTTTGTTTTTCCTCCTCCCTCTTCTTTCTAGCTGAGCCATTATCTGGACATTGTGGAAGTCAATATTGCACATCAGATATCTCTGCGCTCAGAAGCATTTTTTCATGCAATGACCTCTCAGCATGAGTTGCAAGACTACCTCAGGAAAACCTCCCAGGCTGTAAAATTACTTAGAGAGAAAATCGCCCAAATTGATAAAGTAATGTGTGAAGGATCACTTCAAGTTTTAAGACTGTCACTCACCAGAAATAACTGTATAAAAGCATACAATAAACTGAAGTTAATGGCTACTGTACACCAAACACAGCCCACGGTACAGTTGCTGCTATCCACTTCTGAGTTTGTTGGAGCTTTGGACTTAATAGCAACCACACAGGAGGTGTTACAGCAAGAGCTTCAAGGCATTCACAGTTTCCGGTAGGTAATCATCTAGGAAATTACCAAAATGCAAGTAGAGCTGTAATATGGTGAGCACATTATGTTGATTGAAAGGGTTTCTTTTACTTTTGTTTGTTCATTCTTGGAGAACATAGTCCAAAAGGTACAAAATGTAAGTGTGGCATAAGCACTGTGACTAATGCATGTGCTAGAAATTATTTTGAGGGGTAGAGTGAACTTCTAACATCTAAATGCTTTCTTTATACTCCATTCTTGTTTACAGGTGGTTTAGGAGTATAGCCACACAGTGGCTGAACCTTCATCTTACAGGGCATGTAGCCCACAGCGAAGACATGGTTTCCAAGTGGTGATCAGTCCTCATGCAGGCAGCACCCCAGAGATACTACCAGGCTGGTGTCTTTAGTGGCTGACTAAGTCTTGTGATGTTACTGGAACATGCACGGAGCTTGTGTCACATAGGTCAGCCTCCAGCCTGTGCTTGTGCTGGAAGAAGCTTTGCTGGAAAAGCCAGTGCTGAGCTATCAAACCATGGCTGAAAATGTGGTTTGAGGTTGACATCTGGTCAGATGGGACAGTTTCGGCCATGTCTGCTCTTGTAGAGAGCAACCCCCATGGCCAGGGGGTTTCTTCCTTTTGCTTCACCTGACTGAGAAATCCAGTTCTGTGAGCTGCTGAAGTTTGGAAGGGAAGAAACAGTGGGAAGGTGCTGCCCAAGCTGCTGTTGCTACTGTTTTTTGCCCATGTTTGCTAAAGTGATGGGAGTTAGTGAGTCCAAGGCCCTGTGCTGGCTGCTTCTGTTAACAGTGGATGCTTAGAGCTCCACTTGGGAGATGCCACTGCGCTGGGCAAGGTCCCCCTGTGGTAGACAAGAGTTTTAATACAGTGGAATCCTTTTATCTGATTTAAAATAAGCTATCATAACTGTCATACAGAGTTTAAAAGTGGGGTATGCAAAGCTGCCACTATGCTATGAAGGTAGCAGAAGTAGTCTATGTTAAATCAGTTCTGGAGCTTACATCAGCCTGTTCAGGAGCTGTATACTTAGTTTTAGAACTTGATGCTGGTGGTGGTTGTGTTTTGTTTAGGGGTTATGTGGTTCCCACAGCTTTGTGGTTCTAAGCTTGCACAATAAAAGCATGGTTGTTGCTCAATAACTGTAATATGAATGTTCAAAACTGTATACAGTTACTTCTCTTTTTCATTTGTTCTCATGATCTCCTTTTCTAACATTCCTTCTAGCTGGTTTGGAAAAAAGACTCAAGTTTTATGTAGAAAAGATCTCAGAAGAAGTATTTTAAAATATAAAAAACCCCTATATATGTATTTATGAAGAGCTAATATATAAATAGAATATATAAATTAAATATATAAAAATATATTTATAAATATATGAATAATACATAAATATAAAAATTTTTATAAATATATACTATAAACTGCTGGAAGGGAAGTTGTCAGCAGCTCTTAGTCTTTTTCTTTTAGCTTAGATGGTCCATCTTCAGACACCTCAGTGCGGTTTCTTTCCTCTTTACTGATTCTACTCTTAACCACTTGATTGTGATGCAGAGCTCTCAACTGAGTCACGTTTGTATTTACCTTGATGCTAATGAATGTACTTCTACAACCCCATGACAACATCAGTTAGTTGTATTTTGCAATCAAGTAACCGACGTGCTGTATCAGCGGAGTGCGCAATTTTGCTGTTACTGTGGTTGGTATACATCATGTCCCAAGAATGTGCCAGTATCTTAAAATTGCACTTTGGGAGAGTTAAAAGTAGTGATGTGAGTGGGAAGTGTCGCTTCTTCTTTGGATATTAATGGTTTAGAAAGGTGAGTCCAATACAACCCGAAGTCGTCATCTCCATCAGAGATGCAAGTGCAGGTGAGAAGCCCTGCACAGTTGTTCTCAGAGTGCCCTGTGTGTATAGTGTCTGAAGAAATAATGTGCAGTGGAGAGGTGAAGGTCCTGATAAAACTTCCCAGTGGAATGTTGTGTTTCTAAAAATAAATAGTATTTATAAAAGGATCTAAATTGATGGCATACACAAATACTTCAGCTTTTTCCAAAAAACACCAAATGGACGTTCTTGCTTTGTTCTGAGCAAGAATGCCACAGTTGTCAAGTGAGTTAAATGCCGGATTTATTTTAAGAGGTTGACTTCTAAATCAGTATCTCCTTTTTCTAAATAATTAGGATCTCTTCTCATTAATATACAATAACTTTTCTATTTTTGTGATTTGTTTCTATTTATAGCAAAACATTAAAGCACCTTAATGGTGCTGTGAGGTTATAAATTGCTGTCTTTAATCTAGGTTAATATCCTCAGTGATTATATGTATTGGTCCAAACTATGATTTTTGCTTGCTGCTACTGTAAGATAGAATTAAAATTCTAACCGTTTCAAGTTCCTCTTTTTTATTCTACCAAATTTTTAATTTACCAATTAATTTTACCAAAAAAAAAAACCCAACTTGAGAAAACGTGTTCACTAAATTGCGAATATGTACTGCCAGTTTTTACACTGTTCTTGCAGTCCTTGTTGGGATGTTGGAGTTACAGTGAGTTTTTCGCATGGGTATGCTGGCAACCCATGCGTTTATACTTTTTCGTACAGTAAAACACAGATACTTGGAAAAACAGTTCTCATCTGTGTATTTTTAAAGAGCTTTTACCCTGCACTCCTAATCTGACATCACAGGATTGTAGTATTCAGTCACTGAAAGGACCTGATGTGTGACTGGTACCTCTTAGATGATAATCGCCAAGGTGTTTCAATGGAGTACGAATTAAGGTTTAACTTGTTCCTGCATCTTCCAGGGTGGAGGGATTTTTTTGTTGTTGTTAGGAGCTAGAACATCTTGGCCAAAGTGCTGGGAACTCTTGTTGGATGTTTCCATAACCTGAGGTTTGAGAGTGTAGGTTATGGCATGCTTCAATGTATGTAGGCACAGTTACAGAAATAATTTACGGAAAGGAAATTTGTGCTTACCTAAGTAGAAGCCTTTGTGTTGTAGATATTAGTCTTGCAGTAAGTTTTGCAACTCCAGTCATTACATTGCAAATAATAATCTTTAGGGTTTGTTTCTGTTTTCTTTGGTTTGACATATCCATGATGCAACTGGCTTGGATTTCCTAGAGGGCGTTTTTGTTTAAATTAGGAATCTGAAATGTGTTCATTTTGTCTATCCCAGCCAGTTCTTGACCAACAATTTCCAAAGCAGGCGCATCGCTGGTCATCTTAAAATTAAAGAAATTAATCTGCTTCACTCAGATCCAGCAAGATTCCTTCAGTTCAGCTTAGTGCTGGGCCATGTGGGCTTCTGCACGGAGGAGCAATTCTGGCATCATGCTTCCTCACACCCTAGTGCTGACTTTGCCCTAGGTGGCCTGCAAGGCTGGATGCAGTGGACTTTGCATTGGTACAGCAGTCCTGCTACCAGGGGGTCTCAAGGCGTTGTTGCTGCTCTATGCAAGCTAATGGTCCAACTACACCAGCACCAAATTAAAGCCAGTGAGCCATGCATGTTTATCGTCCCCATTTTGTGTTCAGGTTTATCTAAAATACCACAGCTCCTGTTAATTCTCATTGGAAAAGTGTCTATTTCTTTCCTTTCTTCTTAACAGAAGAAGCAGTCTGATTTTTGCAGATCCCTGATGCTCGCACTCAGTGGAAGTTGGAAAGCATGGCTGAAAGTGTTTGGCATGTCTGAAATTCTCACTTTTAATTTTACTCTGCTAAAAGTTTCTCTAGCTGCACAACTTTTAAAGGTTGATCGACATTTCTGATGTGAGAAATTCCCTTGTGGGTCTGTATGACAACAGTCTGCAGAAGATGTTTTAAAATCTGCAATACATGGGAAAAGTATTTTTAATTTAGACTAGCATAAAAATGGGAAATGTGAAAAGTGTTCTGTGTTCTCTGAGAGCCATTGTATCATTTAAAGCTATTACTGCGTCTCAGTCATGTGAATTAAATCTGTGACCACATTAAAAGCTCTAATGTTTGAAGTGGCAGAATTGATGAGCTGAGGAAATGGGCAAGCAAAAGAAGTATTCATTTTTAACACCTTTATACTGACAAGCATTGAGTGTTCTCAGTTCTGGTTTGCTTCACTGGGAAGAGAGGTATGCAACACCTTCCAAAAATAAAGCCCTAATTCCAGTTTTTACCCTCCATCAATATTCAAGTCCATATGTTTCACTGCAAGGTGATGGTGCCTCTGACAGATGCATGGTTTCAACTGCTCTAAGAAGTAAAAATTTGAGCCCCCCATTAAGCCAGCATTGATTGCATGGAAATTACCTGCTGGGTGGTTATTTTCTTCAACTGTGAGCTAATGGTTCATTTTCAGGTTGGTTATTTAGCTCGTATCTCCATGGCTGTTTTTCTTAGGCATCTTGGCTCACAGCTTTGTGAACTGGAAAAGCTGATAGATAAAATGATGATTGCAGAGTTTTCGACGTACGCTCGCAATGATTTAAATAGACCCCTAGAAGATGATTGCCAAATTCTAGAAGAGGTATGTCTGTTATCAAAATAAACTCTGATGAATATGTTTGCATCTTTAACACGCTTAATTAGCACTAACTAATGCGCTCAGGCCCCTAGCAGCAACATTATAATTTCATACTATTTCACTTCTTCCCCTGCTCCCTTTTTTCTACTTGATAAATAATTGTAGCCGATCTCATGGAACTGCATTCCAGTTCTACTTTATTTTTTAAAAATAATCAGTTCTCTTTTCTCTGATTAAATGTACTCAGTTCACTTCGTGAACCTCAGCCTGTAAGTGGAAAAGAACATGGACTCTCATATCTACTTGACTGTAAAATGTCACCTTTGCAATGAAACCTGATAGTTGCATGCTGTTCTCGTTCTGTCTCCCTATGCATTTATGGGTGCTTATATCAAGCATATGGGTGCCCTGAATGCATGCTTCATTTGCAGTATATATATATTCCTCATTCCTCTGAAGATCATAAACATCCGAAGATGAAGCTATTGTGATTACTTTCTAGCCAGGAAAGATTTTTCTGGAGTTTGCTGTACTCTTCTTCAGTAATTGTTAGACCCTGTTAACTGTTAGGTCTTGTTTCATCAATTGGTTTCATAAACCACTTAAATATTCCCATTTCTGCCCTATAGTTTCTCCCCACCTTTGTGCTGCAGTATGGTAGCCTCTCACTTGTGCTGGTGCAATTTGTTTAGTGCCATTCTTGCTCAGGGTAAGGAAACTCACTAATCTCTAGAGATACCCATGTTCTTAAAGCACAAGTGGATGAGCACAACTGAGGAACAGGCATGAAAGGGGTTGTGAGGGACTCAGCTGGTATTGCCGCAGGAGTCTTTATACAGTTAAAGTATGGCATTAGTCTCAAGGCCCTGGACTGATCTAAACACTGTTCACTGAGTGTTTGATACATGAACTTAGTGCTGTGAAATTTCTTAAAACTGTTTTTTGTCCTCACCTTCATATTTTTAGTGTGGGGGTTTTTTGGGGTTTTTTTTGTGTTTTGGGTTTTTTTTAATTTTCTTTTTTTTCTTTCTTGCTAGGAGAGACTTGTATCACTGGTATTTGGACTTCTAAAACAAAGAAAGCTAAATTTTTATGAAATATATGGAGATGAAATGATTATTACTGCAAAGAACGTAATTAAACAGGTAAGCCAAACACTTCTAACGTATCTGACAAGCTTGCCTCAAACCCTTACAAATGACTGTTCAAGTAGTTAAAGAACATCTCTGATAAAGTTTTGTGGTGGTGGATGGTCTCTCATCTAGAGCAGCTGAGCTTGCAGACACTAAGGAATTCCTGAAAAAGAAAGGTCTGTTTGCAGAAATAGACCTTCTGGAAGGAGCAGGCAGCATAAGTACTGCACATCACAGCTTTCTCTGTACAGTTACCATTGTTCTGAATTACCTGGTTTAGCATAGGTTTTTTTTTCATTCTCTTAAGATTTGGCTTTCTCAAATAGTAAAGTTGTTGTCATAGCACTGTTTCAAAGACACCCAACAAAGAAAAAAAAATCAAAACCACACCAAAAATCCCCCCCCCATACTTCAGAAAAACAAAACCCCAAGTTCTTAGTGTAAATACATAAAAGAGAATTTAAAAACTTGCCAGTTGATACAATGGATTTCCTAACAAATGCTACAGTAAACATTGCTTGCCTCAATGTTAGTACAGACCAAGCCTAGGCACATGATAAAAGGTTGGAAAAAAAATCTTGTCCACATTGGTGTGGTTATTTGCCATTTAGGATAGTGAATCTGTCTTTTCAAACCAAAACTCTTTGTAGATCAAACCAGCTAAAACCAACAAATAAAGTTCAGATGACTTCTATGAGGGAGAACGCATGGACTGGTTTGGGCAGTGACCTGTTTGCAAACAAGAACTTAGACTGAAATTTGAACTTACGTTTGGTACTTTTAATTTTACTCGTCTTAATTGTTTGTATGTGTATGTGAGGATGTTGTGTGTTTTTCTCCCCTAAAGGTATGTGATTATTTCACGAGTCATGTTCTAATGTGTTATGAGTTACCTCTGGTTTGTATCTCAAAGGCTGGGGGATAATCAGATTGTGGGTTTGCCATCAGAGGAAGACACTCTCTTGTTCTCCTAGTACAGTATGCTGTTCACAGCTGTGTTATAAACCAGATTGGGAGCCTAGCTTTTAGAAGTTGGGATTTTTGTTTTTAATTATTATTTTAAGTTTTGTGGTTTAAAACAACAGATTAGCTGTCCCAATCCACTCCCAGGGTTCTGTTGATCTGGCTTTGGGTGGGCATAGATGACGCAGGCCCGTATTGCCAGCATTGTGGCAGAACTAGAAGACAGACAGTGATGTGTGTGGCTGCACCACCACTTCTTGGACTTGGTGATGATGCAGGTACTTTCTCACTTGACTCCAATACAATTTAAATTGAGTTAAGTGCTTCTGTAGCTTGTTCTCTCCCTGCCTGAAAGCAGTGGAATGCTGGGACAGGTCATTGCCCTCCTTCCTGAAAGATCAGCAGAGGGTGTGAGTGAGTGCTGCTTTCTAGTCATGCTCTGTTACTGTAAGCCTGAGAAAACAAAGGCATACAGATGTGCTTTGGGCCTTCATACAAGGATTAACACCAAAGGAAAATACACGTGAATTAATAACACCAGGGTAAAACTGTTCATCTGCCCATCAGCCTCCATTGGCTTTTCACTTATCTGTATCAGCAGTCATAAGGAGACTTTTTTTTTTCCCCTTTAAATTCTTTGTTTAGTTGCATAATAGGCAGGTTTTCCTGCTCATTCTCAGTCATAAAGTGCTTTTCCTGTTCTACTGGGAATATTTGTCTTTATGTTGGATTTTTCAGGTGTCAGCTTTGCTCATTAAATAGACAAAGTTTAATTAACCTGCTGTGTAAGTTTCTATTGAACAGGGAAAATAGGATCAGAGTACTTCCGTGTGGTTTGTGCAACACGTGTTATAGCCTATTGTCTTAACTCTTAGGTGTATTTTTCTTTAATAAGGAAACTGTTCCCTTCCCAGGTCTCAAATGTGCTTCCTGTTCAAATGCATTGCTTGACTGTTCTCGTTAGTAATTTAGTAGCTCTTTAAGGCCAGAGAGATGAAAGAGCAGAGGTTTGTAAGCACCAAACACAATGCATAGTTCAAAACCAAAGTGTGTTTTTAAGAAGCTTCTGTACTAACCACCATTATTCAAAACATATGTAGAATACATGAAGTTTGAGGTGGCAGCCCCCAGTCACCATTTGGATTGTACATACTCACTTAAACGCAAGATGAGTTCAAATGCTACTGACTCATTTGATCAGGTTATACATTGATTCGCATTTGGAAGAAAACGCCTAATTCAGTCTGAATGGAGGTGATTTGTACCTAGGGCTTACAAGTAACGTGAGAAGAGATGGGTGAAATTTCTGTAAAACAGTAGATGTGTTTGGAAGGAAAATTGATTGTGCTGGAGTCCTGAAGAAACCGACCAGTTTTGTGTGTAGTTGAAGAGCAAGTGTCCTTTGAGGGAAGGCCACAGCGTAGCAATAAAGATGCAGAGCAATCTAGAGACAGAGGCAGGCTGTGAAGGGTCCAGACAGACAGCAAATACCATGTCTGCTAGGAGAGCAGTTGAAACTGGGTCTGCCTTAACATTTGAAAGCGCAGGACTGTAGGTGTGTGATTCTGCACTTCCCTGGTGCTGCTATAGGTTGGTTCTAGAGTCCTGTATTTAAAGCTGAAAAGGAAGTCAGCCAACATGTTCCCAAGTCAGTCACTTTGTAAGGAGGGAGAATATGGCTTCTAAAGCACCTGACCTGGGAGACAGTTTTGAAACAATGCTTAGCATCCATGCTCAGCAAAGCAGGTACCTTTGAGATGGAGCTCATGTGCCCTCCAGAGCTTTAGTACACAGTTGGGAGCATTTTGATCATCTGTATTTTGCAAATAGACATTTTTGGGGGTGGTTTGGGGGTGGTTCTCGTGGGGGCTTTGTTGTTTTTAGAGAAACAAGTTGTTAAATGATACAAATACATCTTTATTATTTTACCTTTTTGTGTGTTATTGAACTCAGCAGCAGTTAGAAAGAAGCTAAGTTCTCTTTTTGTTTTGTTTTTTCCCCCTTTAATTTTGACAGTGTGTGGTTAATACGGTATCGCAGATAGAAGAAATAGATACAGAAGTGGTTGTTAAGTAAGTATACAGCCAGATCTTTTTTTTTTTTGGTGGCGGGTGGGGATAGGAGATGGATGTTGTTTAGCACAGGTGAACTTAACGTTCTAATTTATGGTTAAATATCCCTGTAAGGATTACCCTTCTCTTTCACTTTAAGCCTCTGCGTCTGTTTTCCTCTGTGAGAATATTGTTTCCCCCTTCTCATTCAGATTCTAACATGACCTTAAACTTACCTTTAAAATAAATACTAGAATTCAGAGCATCTCATTGCATGAAGCATAAACTAGTGTATTTAGGCATGTATCTCTTAACTACTTGAAAGCATTTCCTATTGTCATAACTTGGGATTTTGTACTCAAATGTGTCAGTAGTTTCACTACGTCCTACATAAATAAGAATAGGAGTCATCCAGAGAGGAGACCAGGCAACTTCAGCCCTAGAACTGGGCCAGCAGGAACCTCACAAAGCCCAACAAAGCCAAATGCCAAGTTCTTGGCATCTTGTGTCTTGGGAGAGGAGCAACCCTTTGCAAGAGGAGAGGGCAGAGCTGGCTGGCTTCAGTGCAGCTTTGCAGGGTGTGACCTGGTGGAGAACTGTTTGACCATAGACCAGCAGCATGTTCTTGCAGCCACAACCTGGGCCATGTTAGCATAGCTTGCAGGTTGAGGAACAAGAAAGACATTGAGATCTAGCAGAGGCCACTGGGTTGGTTGAGGCTGAAGTGTAGAGTGTAGTAGGAGCAGCCAAGGGAGCAGAGTTCCCCTCCAGCCTGGAGAGGGGAAAACTCAGGGCAGAACTGCCCACAGCTACCCCATGGGAGGGTTGTAGCAGAGCTTTAGACAGAGCCAGGCTCCTCCTAGAGGTGTGTAGGGGAAGGACAAATGGTAATGGGAACATGGAATATGGGAAATGCTAATTGAATTTTAGGAAAAATGTGATTCCTATAAGGATGGTCAAACACTGGAACAGGGGCCCAGAGAATCTGTGGGATCTCTATTCTGGGACATAGTCAGGCCTTTGACTGGGCATGGCCCAGAGCAGCCCAGTCTAGTTGGGCATGCGTTGAGCAGGGTTTGGACAAGGCATCTCCCGAGGTCCCAGCTTCAGAGGCCCCTGCAGCTGCTGTTTTGCTGGAGCTCTGCAATTCATTTTGCTGAGCAAAGGGTTACCCCAAGGTAATAAAAACAGACCAGCTGATAAAGCAAAGTGAGTGGCAAAACCTCCATGGGATTCATACCCGACTGGGAAAAGACTGGGCACAGGGTCATTTTTAAACACCGGATATTTGCTCACCATTCTCCAATGTTTACTGTTCTGCTGTTGGGTTCTGTGTATTACAGGGTTTAACTTTCGTTCTGTCAGTGTCTTTTCTGCCCTCTGCCACAAACAGCTGACTTGCACTTTAATAGCAGAAGTGGTCTCATTGCAGTGCAAAAAAAATGGGCTTAATAACACAGCTTTTGTAACACGAAGTACTTTCTTCTTTTTTTTTTTTTTCTCCTTTTTCTCACATGATTTGTGAAAATGTTATTAACCCCCTCCCTTGTTGGTAATACACGCCTATCCCAGGGAAAAGAACATTGTTTCCTGGAAAAAACTAAATGATAAATGTGAGGCTTTCACTGTGTTAGTATGATCTATTTTTTGTATATCTCCTTCTCCATTCTGCTTGCATACATTGTGTTGGTAGTGACTGTTGTTCAGGTGATGTCTGTTGTTCTGCCAGATCAGAGTCTACACAGTTTTCCTTATATTTGCAGTATTTTTTCTATGTGCCAGTAGGTATCATGGCCAGTCAGCATTTCTGGTTTACTGAATACTGCTCTTTTTTTAGGATTGCAGACCAGATGAGGATGATGAATTTTCCTCAGTGGTTTGATTTACTGAAGAATATTTTTTCTAAGTTTACCATCTTCCTCAAGAGAATAAAGGTAAGACATTCATTTACGAAGAGCTTCACATAGTTCAGACATGAAATGGAATGAAGCTACTTCTCATTTGAAGTCTTAAGATGTTGATTTTGCTTATGGAGTTTCAAACTTTTGATTGAAAGAAGGATATGTGAGTATTGGCATTCAGGGCAAAAATGATTAGTGCTAACAAAGAGTGGGAAGTGGGAAGGGGGTAATACCTCTTGTTGCGTGATTACATCCATTTCAGGCTGCTAGGGATTAGGACGGAACTTTTGTATCTGTTAGATTGCTCCAAATGAGGTTTCTTTCACCATTCTCAGAAACATCTGATATTGGTTACGGTCTTGGACAGATGGGTCTGCCTCTGAATGCTAATTACAGGACAGAAAATAACACCAGGATTTAGTGTAGTTCTGTAGGTAAAAGAAAATTTTCTAGCACGAGCCTGTAGCACAGAGTTTTGGGTGGTTTTTTTGTAATAAATGTTATATTTCTTTCTAGGCAACATTAAATACTATCCGTAGCGTGGTTTTCTTGGTTCTAGACAAGAACCAAAAGACCAGAGACCTGGAGGACACCTTGCAAAAGAGCTCTAAGGACAGTACGGTAGACACAGAAGTAGCTTACCTGACTCATGAAGGCATGTTCATAAGCGATGCATTCAGCGAAGGGGACCTCCCGCCTGTGGCAGCTGACACTACCTCTCAAAGAAACACTTCTCCAAACAGTGAGCCGTGTAGCAGCGATTCGGTTTCTGAACCAGAATGCACTACTGATTCCTCATCCAGCAAAGAGCAAACCTCATCTTCGGTTACTCCAGGGGCAGTAGAGATGATGTGAGTAAAAGCGCAACTTTACAACATGTCAGAAATAAGGTGTTAGGTGCAGGCAGTTGTAAGTGCTGTGGCTCTCCACCGTACCCCTAAAGATTGCCATCAGATTGCACTGTCCCCAGGTCACCTTTGTTTCATTTATTTGCCTTATTTTCACTTCTGTTTGTAGTAGTACGGGGACTGATTATGTCACTTCTTACAGAAGAGGACCCCTCTCCATTTGCTCTGCTGGGGAGCCTGCTTCTGTAGAGAGAAGGAGAGATGCAAGCCTAGCCTACATGAAAGACATGGTTTGTCTTGCCTTTTTAACAGGCAGAAGCATCTTTGTTCACTGAGGTTATTTTTGCCCTGGGTTTTTTTGTACGCTGGCTTCATGGAACAAATATAAATTCCATAAAGCCATCTAAGTAAATAAACAGATAAATTCTAGAGAGAAATCTGCTCTTCATTGTCACTGTTTAACTAGGGTTAAATAAATCCATCTTGCTTGGTACCCTGCTGAAAGATGGAAAGTAGCAAGTGGCCTGCTTCTTCTAGCTGTTTGGTACTCAAGTGTCTATACTTGCGTGTTGTAGGCAACTATCAGCTTTGATAGAAACGTTCTCCTTCAGATCAAAATGCTGCTGAAGGAGATAGATCTAAAATAAATATGTAAATAAAACTTCAAGCTTCTGTATGTCGAAACATCTGTCATATGCTGGAAAAGAAATACAACGTGGAGCTTAGGGCTAGAGTGAGGAGCTGGGAAGGAGAAAAGGGGTGGATCTGAACTGGTCTGGAGCACTTTGCCAAGTTCGCTTAAAATATACCACCAAGTTAGAGCTCTTGAGCAATAAAGTTGTTTCTGAGGCTGGTTGCATAACTTTGCTCTGAAATGAACTCACTTCATCCTCTTCTGGTTTTCTTTCCACCTCTGCTCTGTATGTGGAGCGGGCTGATAAAATTACACGGTTAGACCAATGTTAGCCCAGTTGCTGCTCTGTAGCCTCTCAGGTTTTCTCTCTCCTCTCATACTGACTGTCTCTTGAGTAGCCACGCCAGACCAGAAGTTTATCTTAACTAATCGCATGAATGGCAGGATTGTACTTATGGCTGGCCTCCATACAGCAGGCAAATCACAAAATATGTTTCTAAAAAGCGCTAAATTAGGAGCCTGAAGTGTAAAGAGCTAATAGAATTACAATCTATAGATCAAGGTCATGGGAGTGCAGAGTATGCTTTAGGCCTTATATTGAAAGAAAAATGTGATTTATCTGTCGTATGCTTGCAGGGCTCAAGTGTTGCAGGAGCTGGGTAAAGTTTAGCTCAGTAAATATTAATAGTTATTGTATTAGTAATGGCTGTGTTGTGTTTTCTCTTAGACCATTAATAGCAATTAGAGTGTGGATTTAAAACAAAATATCAGGATGTGCAGTTGTGCATTTCCTTGTTAGAGGGTCTGACATGACACTGACAGCAACTTATAAGGTCCCAACTGTACCAAGTGACTGGTGATTAACTGTCTGCATGTGACAGTTGCTGCAAGACTCTTTCTTCCTTCGACCTGTGAGCAGAAATATTGTTTTTCTGATAAACTGATGCTTAACCAATTGGTTCTGTCATTTATAGGATCAGTGATGACATGAAGCTGACTGACTTGGAACTGGTCAGGCTGGCGAACAATATTCAAGAGTTACTTTATAATGCCTCTGATATCTGCCATGATCGTTCAGTCAAGTTCCTCATGGCAAGAGCAAAGGTAAGCAGCATGACTCAGACTGCTGTTGGTGTCTCACCCTTACTGAGAATTTACTCCTAAGTTACTGGTTTAATGAGTAAGAGTTCTGAAATAGCATTCTCAATTGAAATTAAGTAACCTAACCATTCTGTGAACTGTTCCTGCTGCCTCAGGCACTTGATCTTAATGCCCAGAGCACACAAGCATTAACATACCATGTCATTGTAAGGCTATGTGGGTTTCTGCTGCTTTCTTTTTTTAAATGTTCTGACTTGCTGTCTTTGAAGCTGCATGCAGAGAATGCAAATGTATGATAAGGTAGCTGCTTGCACTGCAATCTGCCTTCTCTGTCCTATATAGGGTTAAGTAATTTGTCTCTTAAAATACTAGTAGCCGCAAGACATGCTGATGAGTTATTTCTTTCCATTTCTGAATTTGTCTCCTTACAATGGTTTCCTTTGCATATAGGACGGCTTCCTAGAGAAGCTGAATTCCAATGAGTTTGTTACTCTTTCTCGCTTGATGGAAGGGTTTATCTTAGATACTGAGCAGATCTGCGGCAGGAAAAGTATGTCCTTGAGAGGAGCACTGCAGAGTCAAGCCAATAGGTTTGTGAACAGATTCCATGAGGAGAGGAAGACGAAACTAAGGTATCTGGGTAGAAGATCTTTGTGTTCTTACATGAATAACTTTATCAATCGTATGCCAGGCAAACACAATCTCTTGTTGCCTGAAAGAATAGTAAGCCAGAACGCTGGTACTTAAGAGCAAGGGGTGAAAAAAACTGTATTAAACACCAAATATTTTCAGTTGGTTTAGACTTATAGTGTTTTCATAATTTAATTTATTCAACCTGGATTGTTACACACTTAGAATCATACTTACCTAAAAGAGGACAATAATTAGCTGCAGGAAGTACTCAAGACTGACATCGAAGGGCAGGATTGCTTTGTCTTAGGGGTTAAGTAACATGCATCAAGTCTATTCATTTTCATCCATCTAAAGCTCTTAAAATTCCATTATTTATACATTACTTCAGTGGCAGTGATCTCATAAGAATCTTTAATGCCTGGTGAAGTCTTTTGTCCTCTATGATAAATGGAATGAACAAAATCTGAGATCTCTAAGCCAATGCTGTGTTTTTCTGTTTTGCTCCTGCCAACTGTTGGGCACCTCTTTCTAATGAAGATGAATAGCATAACATTTTGGGCCAGTGGCTTTGTTTAAGTTACTGTAGCTTTGATTCCATGCTATTACAGGCAGGAGAAGTGTCAAGACAAGGCATTTCATTTTCTCAGCCTCCTCTCTTTTGTGTTTTTAACTAGCCTGCTTTTGGACAATGAGCGCTGGAAGCAAGCTGAAGTTCCTGCCGAGTTTCAGGATCTTGTTGATTCAGTGTCAGATGGCAGAATTTCTCTCCCTGAAAAAAAGCCAGCAGGTGTGTATCTTCAGACCTGCTGTTAACTGAGTTATTAGCAGCAAATGTTGCTCTGCTATAGAATGTTGATGGATGTAATCCGATGTCACTCTTGATCTGTGTTTGCTCGCTGTCTTTGAAACTTCTTGTGCTGAACTTAAAAGAGTATTTATTTATTGAAACCCACTGAAGTGTTAGCACAGGGAAAGAGCTGCTTTTTTATACAAGTATTCCTGGTAGAGACTTACAGTCTTTGCATAAATGTAGTCTTTCCCCAGAACATACCACTGAAGTGTTGCAAGGGACCACAGAGAGCGTATGTGCTCAGCCACCTTGTGTTAAAGAAAGCTTGCTCCTTCACATTACTTCATCTGCCAGTTGCTCAAATGAAAGGCAGTGTGCTATGTGGCTGCTCATGGAAGTGAAAACTCATGTACGTTCAATTATTTACCTTGCCACAGAAACCTCATTTGAACTTGGACAAGTCACTTTTTTCTCCTCATGCCCCATTTCCCTGTGTGAAAAGTGGGAATGGATAATGCATTCTTACCTTGTGGGGATACTCATCCAATATTGCAGTGATTAATGTGTGTGAACAGCTAGAAGAAGAAGAAACCATGCATAGAGGGGAAGGAAAATGGCAGTAGATGAGTGAGTGAAAAGAAAATAAGGTAATGTCATGGTGAAGAAACCCTGACCCTTCAACAGGCGTATAGCAGATACAGGGAGTGTATTAGGCAATAATCACTCCAGTTTTTGAACACGGCACCAAAATATACTCATCGACCATTGCTCTTAAACTAAGCTCTTGCAGCTTCCTTCAAGAAGGTAGGAAACTTGTGGCATGAAAGCTGCATCAGGAAGAGCTTCTACTATGAAGCCTGAGGAAGAAGTGTTTGAAACTAAAATATTAATATACACAGCAAGTCATTTGAGAATGTATAGTAGAAAACCCAGTGACTTTTTCTGCTTTTCTTCTGTTTGTAACCTTGTATTTGAAGTTTCTAGTTACATGACAACTGTGGGGCTTTAGGGGATTTTTGGTCCAAAATAGTAGCAGATGACAAAGTAATTTTACAGGTTGTACTAATTAGGATGGGTGACCAACTGTATAATAAATACAATAAAAGAGAGCAGTGCTCCAAGAATTGATGATGTT
Source organism: Ara ararauna (assembly GCA_028858755.1). Taxonomy (NCBI): domain Eukaryota; kingdom Metazoa; phylum Chordata; class Aves; order Psittaciformes; family Psittacidae; genus Ara; species Ara ararauna. The sequence goes on from CM054379.1 coordinate 11,406,994, forward strand.
TTTTTCCAAGACTTAGCAAGGGAGCACTAGATTTTTAGAAACTAGTGCTTTTTGTACTTGTTTTTAGTTCAACTCATCCCTTTTCCTTTCTTGCCAACATATCTAGCTACTGAAGAAAGAAAGCCAGCTGAATTCCTTGTTGTTGAAGGACAAAAATATGCAACAGTTGGGTAAGATGCACACTTTTCTGTTAGCAATGGGTTAGTTGGCAAGAGCTTTGAGTAGAACTGTGATGAATACTAACAGCTTTAACAATCTTTTAAAGATAAAAAACCCCTTCTCTTTCCACAGACTAGATTCTGTTTAGTTCCCAAACAGTTCTGAAACATCGCAAGCTCTTCTGTGCATTAAAGCTCTGTTTCTTCTCTGAAATTTATGGTTTCATTAGTTTTTATTTCCTCCACCCCTCAATTATTTCATGAAGACACATAGTCATGAAAATACAGGTTTGTCTTCATACCGCACTTGTTATTTCTTGCAATATAGGTTATCTCTGTCAAAATCATAGAACCATAAAATAGTTTGGGTTGGAAGGGACTTCTGAAAGTCATTTAGTCCCCATCCCTCTACTAAAATGTCTGTTCCCATCCTTCTTATAAGCCCCCTTTAAGTACTAAAAGGCTGCAATAAGGTTTCTCCAGAGCCCTCTCTTCTCTACACTGAACAACCACAAAATACATGAGTCTACTAGTGAATGATTGCTTATCTTACTCAGGATAAGAAATAAGATATAGGCTGTGTCAGAAGCTGCGTACGCTATTGCTTTGGATTGGAAAGTAGTTTCTTAAAGCTGGTTGTATCAAAGACATTTTAAAATATGATACTCACATACATCTTTCATTTAAAAGCATGTTGTGTTTCCAACAACTGTGAGGCTGGAGCATTAAATATGCATGAGAGCGTTTTTGGGGAGGGAGGAAAACCTGAAAGATCTCACTCACCAGAGTCTTAACATCAATTTACCCTGAACTTGAAAGTTCTGATTTACATAATGTCTTCGACCAGCTGTCATTTTATGAGTTGCTTCACGATGATATCATTGTTCAATTAGAAGCAGAAGCTGATGGCTCAGAATTTCTGTGCCAGCCAACTGATATCATTGTAAAAGATCATTTCAGGTTGAGTAGAAGCATTTGAACATGCCTTAAAGGATAAAATTTACTTAATGGATGATGTGTTTGATAATCCATCTCTGCTTATTTGAAACTTGATATATTTGGCTTTGTGAAGCAATTGTCAGCTTCATTTTGGTGCAAGTATTTGTTTCGGTTCTACACATTTTTGCGTACAGTTTCATTGTATTTAATCAAATAAAACGCATTCATGAAAAGAAGCCCGAATAATTCTCCAGGTATTTGCTTTCCAGTTCATTGTTCATCATCTTTCTGCACTCTGCTGCTTAAAGGAAGAGAGATGTTTAACTTTTTGAAATGTTAGAATATCTACTCTGAACGTGTGCTCTTGCCTTACTTTTCTTGCTCCCTGTGTACTTGAATTCAAAGGATCGTACCTGCTCTTTGTGGAGCTTTCTGGATTCCATCCAGTAGCTCCCAAATTTTCCAGTGTCTGCTGAATTCAAGGGAAATTACAGGTGTTGAGCATCTTTTGAATATTTGGTGCCTTTTCTTCAAAGCTGCTTTCTCTGTTTGTGACTCCTTAGCATTCATTGCATCCTTTTCAGTGGTGGTTGTTGTCTGCATTCTCTAGATTTTTATGCTTGCCCAAAGTTGTCCAGAATCATACAGCTGAATAAGACAGGAGCTTTGCATTATTTGTCCCCTGCCAACATCTACATGAAGACCTCTAGTTCCCCTGGAAGCACTAGTAGCTTTTTTGGAGATTAAAAAGTTGTATCAAGGAACCTCAGAGATTTTTCTCTCGCATATGTTAAGTACTTTTCCAGATGCCACCCTGTGGAGCTGGGTATTCTTTATAACCATGTTTATGTGTATCTCCTTTTATGTTTTACTTCTATGTCAGATCAGTTAGTTGGTTTATTTAATGCTATAACGTGTAGCATTAGGTAGCTTTCTGTCAGCATGACTGGCCCGTGTTTGATTTTTTTCAGTATCTTCTGTTCACTGAGATGACATTTGGCTGTTTCCTGTCTTGTAGGACAGTATTGTTGTTAATAAGAATAATCCTTGAGTACTGCCAGTGTGTGGATAACATTCCGTCCATCACCACTGACATGCTTACCCGCCTGTCCGATTTACTGAAGGTATGGCTCCAAATGTACCATCTGTGCTAATCAGGGGTATCCAGGGCAGAGAACGTGTCTTGCTCTGTGATGCTTCATGTGTTTTTATGATTTCATATAAATGATACAAATTGTCTATAAATTAATGTGTTACTGTGCCATAAGGTGGCATTTTAAACTAAGGGCATTAAAGATGCAATTGGTTGTGTGAATTAACTTCAGGAAGGCTGCCTTTCCCCTTGTTTAATTGGAAATCCCATCTAGCTGTACTTGTCATAGCTGCTTGTCCTTCAGTCTGGGTGTAGGATTAATGCTGCTGAAGAAAAAGCAGTTGATGCTGCAGAGATGTATCTGTATTCCAGGTGGAAACAAGTCCCTGGGTTTTTACAAGTCAGTAGATGTATAGTCAATAGAAGCATGAAAAATAGTATGAGGTGAAGCTTCTGTTGTAAAATGTAAAGATGATGAAAGACCCGGACCTGCTTGTCATTTATTTCTCACTAGAGAAAAGCTGGTAAAGCACATATAGAGAAAGGTAATACAGGTAATAATAAAAGGAGCACAAGAATGCACCTTAAAATGGTCATTTATTTATATAGGCTCCAAAACCTAGCAGTTAATTTATTTCAAGGTTTTCACTTGTGTCTTTGCCCACAAAGGTTGTGTCAGGTGTTGAGAGTTCTAAACATCAGCATAATCAATAATAGATGAACAGATTCTACTCTTCAGAAGTATATTTTCTTAAGGTGGGGGCAGGGGAGGGGAAACACAGCCTGGGAGATGGATCTTTAAATAAACCTCCTGTTGATAAGTTCTTGCCTGAATAACCAGGTGCAGATACAATCCTCCCTGCAGTCATCATTTAGGTTCATCCATGAACCTTCCCCTTTGAAAGCAGTGTTCAAGGCAAATCAGTCAGCCTGGAGCTGGGGATGCATGCCCCTCTTCACCTCTTGTTCTCCACTTGCTGCTTCACTCAAGTGTGACAGCGCCTTTTTGCAGGCAGGTAGAACAGCAGCAGATGCCTCAGACATGGCCAGATTGGCATCTACTTCTCTCTCCGTACTGTATCTTGTTCCAGCTCTATGTATTTTATTTTATTCCTCGGTAGTCACACATCATATGCAGTTTAAATACTGTATTTCCTATCTGGCAGCAAGGTCCCATCAATTGGAAAGATGACAAGAACAGCTAGCGAAAACAAAAGCTTATTTTCTACTACTTTGAACAAAGTAAGAACCATTCATTTGTCCTTGCAGGTCACTACACATTTTGACAGCTGACAAAGCTAGCGATCATTGAAGGTAGCAAGATATGATGGAAACTGCTAAGAGTTCCCAGTTAGTGGAATTCCAGGCTGTTTTGACCTGTGGCTGCAACCAGAGTGAACTGTCACCTATTTTATCATGGATAAAATCATGATCATAATTACTGGAGTTGTTCAGGTGGTGCAGACAAGAGAAGGCTTGCAGCCACGCTGCCAGAACACAGGAATGATTTTCTCCAAACAGTCACAAGGAGGGGATATTGCTCTTTCAACGGTTCAGGCATGCTGCTTCCTCACTGCTTTGTCTGCAACAGGCAGACAAATATGCACAACAGGCCGGGGGAGAGGATGAGTGTCTATCATGCTTTATAAAGCATGCTTTTAATGGTCTGCCACACAGTCAAAGAGTTGGCGCTGTAACTTCAGAGAAGCTTAGGCTGTGTAGGATACAGGTCTTTGGCTCAGTGGATCTACTACTGAAGACCACCAGGAGGCATAAGGAAAGGTTTTGCTTTGCAGGAGGAGGAGATAAAGTGTCAGTTTCCGAGCCCGACTTCTGTCTGAGAGCAGAGTAGATTATGCCTCTCAGGTCAAGGACCACACCTATTTCAGGTTCAGTTGTGGCACTAGGTCTGGGTTCCCTGGATACATTGCTCTGGCAGCCCAGAGCAAGTGTGTGGGGTTCACAGTGCTCCTGAGTTTTGGGACTGACTCCAAGCAATAGCCAGAAAAATTGTTTCCTGTTTTTACTTGAGCTGGGTTGAAATTTTGGGTCTTTTCTTGCATTATCGTGAAGCGAGACCTGTGAAGCAGGTTTGTGTGCCTCCAGGTAAAGGAGCTCTCTATGGGGTGATGTTGTCACAATTCTTGTGAGTCTTTCTTCAGGTGCATGAGAGAGTCATCTCTCTGTAGGTTTTTGTCTCCCAGTTTCCACCCCAGTGTCAACAGGATAGTTCTGTTCAAACATGAGCCCTGCGACCTATTCAGTGCAGGAGATCAGGGACAACAGCCATGGCTCCTCTGTCTCTACTGCATCACCCAAGCCACTCTAGATTGTCTGGTGTCTCAAGCTGGGTGATGGAGCAGAATTCCAAAATAAGACAGAATATGCTAACAGGAACTGTGTTACTGCGCAGAGGCTTTGCTGGCCTGTATACATGGTGATAACTTTTTTCCTGGAACTAAGTTAGGAAGATCAAGTCATGAGTACTGGGTTTTGACATGGCTTAACATCATCCGTGCGTAATTTCTTAATCTCTCTATTTTATAATGTTACAAACACAGATTCAGCCACCTCAGCAGTAGTGAGTTTCAGTGCTTTCAAGTTTTCTTTAACATCAGAAGTGGGGAAGGTCTAGAGCCAGAACAGAAACTTGTTCTTTTCATATTTTCCATTCTGATATTACACTTGTCTCCTCTACTTAGCAGAACTAGTGAGATCCTTGCTCTTCTCTCCATCCAAGGCCCTGATATGAGAAGCAGGTTTTATAGATTCCTAGTACAAAGCTGTGTTTGTGTGCAGCTTTCAAAGCAAGGCTGAACATAGTCTGCAGCAAGTCTGACTTGCTGCTTTTCTTTCGCACTCTTGAAACCTCACCCAAAGGTCTCGTAGAGAAGCAGAGATTAGTCCCTGAATTGAAATCACTGTGGTTTTAATAACAGTATTTCCCTTTGCCGAAATGCTGCCTTGAGTGCTCTAGCATAAGCTGAGTCAAAAAATGCTATGGGCCAGTGACTACTGAGTGTAGTTTTGTCTTACCAGTTAACAGTTGTGGACTCCTCTGTAGTAAAGAATCTGAAACTCTGGAAGTGGCCTTCATAGTAATCTGTTTAATCTTGCAAAGTTCTATTGGTGGTATTTCTGAACTGTGGCTATGTGTAGTTAAAGAGTCAGTGTGCGTTTTCACTGCCTGTTTTTTCTTTCTCACAGTATTTCAACTCCAGAAGTTGCCAACTCGTGCTTGGGGCTGGTGCGTTACAAGTTGTTGGTTTGAAAACAATCACTACAAAAAACCTAGGTATGGATTTCTGCATTTTAACATCTCAAAAACACCCTAGACGTTTGTGTTAAGCTATGTTTGGTGGTGCTGTGCATGGCACACAAGGTAGTAAGACCTTGTTGGTTAGGGGGCAAAACATACATAAAAGTTGATTGTCTGATTAAGGGATGCAGTAAAATCCATACAGTTCCTTTGCTGTCTACTGGACCACTTTAAATGTAAAGTTTTGCTGTGTTACATGAAGGAAACAGGAACAAGTATACAAGCTAGCAAGTTTTCCGTGGCAGTGTTTTGACTGTGGGAAGGTATAGCTGCTTTTTTGATGGTGACTTTGGCACACTTGGGAGCTGCTTAGTGTTCAGATCTTGAGACTGGGGATAGGTAGAGGAATGCAGCCAAACCCCTGTCTCCTGTGCATTTTGCTGAGCTGTGCTGTCTGCCCCATGGTGCTGTATTCTGTCATGCTGTGTCCACACATAGCTCCTGTGGGTTATAACCACATGTCAGTGATGCACAGAGTGATTTTTGTGGGTGACTCTGGATCAAGCAGTCTTTATGTGGCTGAATGTCCTGGCACAGTCAGGTAGCTCAAGGACTCTGTGGCTATGTGCTGAATCCAAATTATGATGTGGGTTAGATTAGAGTTTCTCATTTTCAGTGTGCAGCTATTTAGCTGAATTGACAGATCCAACTTACCCGCCTAGACTGCCGTAGCTGCTTTGAGGAGCTGGGGAGAACTAGGTGCACTGCTCCATGCTCCAGAAAAGTCAGACATGCTACTTGAGACCCCCAGTTTTAATCTGTCTCCTGATATTAAGAGCCTTTAGTTGATGGGTGAAGCAGGTGTTTAAACTTTCAGGATGTCCTGATCAGCGATCTGCATTTCCCTTTTTGAAAAGGAACAGCTTGAGGAGGATGAGTTGAGAGGGGCCACGAGCCGAAGTGTTGGAGCAGACAACACGGAAAGAAAAGCTGGCTGAGGTCTTTGCTCCAGAAGGCTTAGCTGGTGTGGTGACTGTGCTGGCACCACCATGTGTCCTGCTGCTGGCTCAGGCCCTGTTGGACGACACAGGGGAAGCTCAGCTTTGGGAATCCTGCTGGTGCCGCAGGCAGGAGCAGGTTGTGAGCAGCTCAGCAATTGCAGGGCAGGGTGTTTATGTACATCTCCTGCAGAAGAAATATTGATGCCTTGAGAATGTGGCTGCTGCTGAGGTTAGGTAGCTGATGAGTCAGGTCTTTTGAGATCTCTCCGATGTCTGCTTGTGCTCAGGGCTCAAAATGTCAAGTAGACACTTAAAGCCTCTTGTAAAATGAGTCCCTTACCCTGTATTTTACAGAAGCTTGGTGTGATCAGCCAGGTACTAGTCTGGTGTGTTCACTGGGTGAGGTTTCCCAGTGGAAACAAACACCTCCTGTTTTAAAAACTAACTAACTAAAGGCATGTTAAATTGTCAGATCATTATTTATGTTTAAACAGATACGTCTGAGCAAAATGACTCTTCCTGTGTAATAATGAAGTTATTTTTCTTTCCCTCTCTCACTTCTTGATTTACAGCTCTTTCTTCACGTTGCCTACAGCTAATCGTACACTACATTCCTATTATCAGGGCTCATTTTGAAGCTCGTCTGCAGCCGAAGCAGTATAGCATGCTCAGGCATTTTGACCACATCACAAAGGTAATTCTGCTGGCATTTCCTAATGAAACACAAAGTTCTGCTTTTCAGGTGTGCTCTGAAGAATATGAATGCCATTAGATAGTAAATAAAACCTGCTTTCTTCCATTACAGGATTATCACGACCATGTAGCTGAGATTTCAGCAAAGCTCGTTGCCATAATGGATAGCTTATTTGACAAGCTGTTATCCAAGGTAATGATTTATGGTAATAATTACACGCTCTCTAAATTTCAACTGGAGGTCTCATTGTATAGAGTCTGGATATTTCAAATGGAGACATAGACTTTCCTAATCAGGACTTGTTTAAGCTTCTTTAAACCATGTAAACACAGAGCTCTGTGCTGTGCTTGTGAATGTGCTTTGTCTTTTACATTTGCACCTGGGTGTCATTTGCTCCCACCAGAAAAAGTTGTTTGTTTTCTCCTTCAGCAATAACTTCAGAACTGCTTTGCTTGGTGCTTTGCTCTGGTGTTTAGAAACTGAAGTGCTCTCCTACCCTCAGCAGTTTTATCCACTGACAGCTCTTATCTGCAGTCAGGCTGAGCCAGTTCCCGTTTCCTGCTCTTCCCAGCGGTGCCTCTTTGGAAGTGGGGAGGGTGTAATTTCCTGCAGCTGAGGAAACTGCAAAAACTGCTGAGGAGGATGAGTTTATGGAGGGGAAGGACCAGCTCATCTATTGGGCTGCAGGCCTGGGGACTAAAGGTCTGTGCTTAGCAGTGTCTGCTGTGTAGCAGTGTTAATAGCTGACCCATGAAGTGCTCCTGGTGGTTTGCTTTTTGAGCACTCCTCAGTGGAACAGGTTGGTCCTGAGCTGGATCCACTCAAGGTGGAATATGCTGACAGTCTGCCCCAAGATGGGACCTCCTGGTCCCACAGATCTAATGGATAAAGAACATGAGCTTTTAAAGCTGAGTGTTTTGCTTTGGATCTTACCCTCTTTAAAAAGAAGCTGTTCCATGAGAGAAATAAATTAATTCTTTAGTGAGAGATTCCTTTTATTGGCCTGGATCAACCTCTTCTTTGCAGGAGCTTATGAGAAGCAGAGGTTGGGGACAAACTGATGGGGCCTGCAGGGAGACAGCTGTGAGAGGCAGGATTTCTGTCCTCTTTGCTGTTTCTATCATTTTATTGTTTATTTTATATTGTGCTTTCTCTTTTCACTCGTTTCTTTGGGCTATTAAATAGTATCACTGAAATTTAGGGGGAAAAAGAGCGAACGCATTTAAATTAGGATTCTTGTGTGTGCACTTCTAAAAAACCATGTTTATGTCCTTTTCTAGAGATCAAGTAGTGGTCTGCTGCTTTTCTGTTGTTGTTATTGGGTTGTTTTTTTTCCCCCATATAAAAATACCTGTTCTGTGAAGAAAATTGACTTTTTTATCACTTTACCGCTTATCTCTTGAAAATAAGAGACAAATGCAAGAGTTTAGGTTATTGATGCTGAACAAGTTAGCCCACAACAAACCAGTAACGCTGTTTATGTTCTTGATGGTAGTTAGTAAGTATCCATCCCTTGCTGTCCTTCCATCTTTACAGCCCATTCCCCCTTTCTGAACGGGCGTGAGATACAGACTGAGAGTATTCCCATCCTTTAAAGTTCTTGAAGGCTTGAGTGAGAGTGCCTGGCTGACGTGAATGCAACCCGCAGGGCACAGGAGAAAAGGAGACCACGTGTTGATTTTCCTCCATTCCTAACTTACCCCATAATTTGGCTCATCTTGTTCCTGAAATAATAAAATCCTGGCACTGAAGGCTGTGAGGAGCATAAAAACAGGAAATGTGCAAGCAGGAATGTCAGTGCAACCATGTCGCTGTGTCCTTTGGTTTGTATGTTCTTGTGAGAGTCCCATTTCAGTGCTGTCTGGATAAAGTGGTTACCCGCTTTGAAGTGTGTGAATATGAATGACTAAGCGAAGGAGTTTCACAGCAGTGCATGGTTTGAAGACTGGCATTGCACAGTCCAGAAACCTGCTTTGTAGGAGACCAGCAGTTTGTTCCAGTAGATGGGACGTTGACCTGGCACTCGGGTAACATGGGCAAGTTACTTTCCCATTTCTAGGCTGTGCTTCCCTCTCGTTGCTCCGTGGAACAGGTTCTGTCTTCACACTGCCACAGGATGAGGCTGTGCACTCAGTGAGGCGTTTCACAACAGCATGGACAGTTCCCAGCATGTGTCCATTAACTCTGGCAGGGAGATAAAGCAGGAGCAGGGTATTTGCAGCTATAATTAACATGTGAAGAAGGCATAGGTTTTTATAAAGGGATAAATGTTCATGGAAAGAATCCAGTGGGAGTTCTGAGCTTCTCTTGGACGTTGCTGTCTTGTGACTGCTTGGACAGAACAGCAGTAATTTTTTCTCTGCTCCCTCATGGTATTACAGGCTGTTGACCTTAGCTGGAGATAAAAATGGCCAGCAGCTCGGAGGGATGGAGCTCATGTTTCTCTCTGATGCTGTTGCTTTTCTCCCATCACGATGAAGAGTTTGATGTCTGTAGTCATGCAAGAGCCATGGCTGTAGCTTGCCATTCCCCTTTGGCTTTACAACGTACTGGTAAATAGTAAATTGCTGTTGCCTAACTCATGTCTTGAGGCACAATCCTGTGTGCTTTGTGGTTGTCCCACAAAGGGCTCCTGGAGCAGCAATAAGCACTGTTCTTCTGCTACTTCCCCTGTCAAAACCAGGCCATTGGCTTGGCCTTTCATAAAGACTTTCTCAAACCTCCCCATTTCTTCTATTCTCTCACACTCTGGCAAGCCTTGATCTCTTTCACAACCCAGCCCAGTGTAAGAGAGACCATCTCCTCCAATGTGTTTGTAAGGAATGTAGTTACAATGATTCAGTTCTTCCACTGAATTGTGCAAGGCCCTGTGGGGAAGAATCACCCCACCAAAGGTTCACCTACCAGTGTTTAACCCAGACCTGTGCTAGCACAGCCTCTCCACCAGGAACTGAAGGGGGATGTTGTTTGGCTTTTTTCTTTGATAAATACGGAGTTTTCAGGAGCTTCCATTACTTTACACTTTCCTTTCCTTGTTTCTTCAGAAATTGGGACGTTTATGATCTCAGAGAAGTAGGTTTCTCTCATCAGGTCCTTGGGGGGCACATTCCTCAGCGGTAGAACTGCTTGTCTGTCATTAACTCACACAAATAGGAAGGAGTGGGCCAGCTAGCAGGCCACATGGCGTGCATCTGTGGAGCTGGCACAGTGATTATTCTCTGTGTATCTGTATTTCACAGGGTAGTGGAAACCAGCAAAAAGCAGTGAGCAAAGAGAAGCAATTCAGGGTAACAAAGATGAATTATGATGAGTTATGAAATCCTCAGTTTTTGTACTGCTTCGAGTGTTCCTGCTTGCTTATAAAGCAAGAAATGCTAAATGACTATGATGCGAGTCCTTGGCTGAACCAGATCATGCCCAGCTTTAATTTGTGATGTCCTAAATGAGCCCTGATTCGTGATGGCATTAGCAACGCAGGGCTTCAGGCTGGGAGCTCTCCTATGTAAACTGCTTTAAAGTGGTAAGAAGGAGTAACTGGTTGTGGTTTTATTTCCAGTATGAAGTGAAAGCTCCTGTTCCTTCAGCATGCTTCAGGAATATCTGCAAGCAAATGGCAAAGATGCATGAAGCTATATATGATCTCCTTCCCGAGGAGCAAACTCAGGTGAATGTTATTTTTGAGATCCATGTAACACCTCCCATGCAAGGGCACATGAACTCAGTAACAGGAGAGACTTCTGCTTTGTACAGGGGGGAAGGGAATTCTTTTTTGAGTCTTTGTGAAGCCCACACACCAAAGGGGTTGGCAGCAGTCGCACTGACAGCTCGGTCTGAGCTGAAGGAAGTGTTTGGATGTGCAGGGAGAATAAGACATGCAAAAGAACTGACTGATGCCAGTGTTTTGAGTGGCATTTTAGTGCCTAGAGAGGTGAATCAATTCAGGAACTAGTGCTGAAGTTCTGCACAAATGGCAACACTTTGAGGGTCAAGTACAGCCCTTTTAGAGAATTCTTCTGAAAGGCTGCTCAAACGTGGTGGCTTTTGAAGGTCCTGCATGTATCATGCAGCAAATTGTACCAGGTGTGCTTTCTGGGTGTTTTGTTGCAGTAATTTCCACTGCAGAGTTGTAAATCTAATGACAGGAAGGACTGAACCAGTCACTGAATACACCAACTTGTAGCTTCTCTTTTGCACTAGATTAAATGGTCCCTTCAAACTGTTTTTCTCTTGGGGAAAAAAGGCTGTGAGTAGTTATAGTACAGGAAAGAGACTTGTTATTTTCTAGCCTTAATACAAATCATTAGATACTTCAGGATACAGGAAATTCATGTTCAAAGAATGTGGCGTCTAAGAGCAATATGTAACGATTAAGTGAGGGTGTCCACTGTCCTCTGTGATATGAACTGTGCATGGCCACAAAGATTAGGAGGCCAAAGGGAAGATGATGTGAATCGCAAAACAAAAGCGAAGGTCAGTGATTTAGTGTTCACAGGGTATCTCTTCTCTGTAGGCAGCGGTGCAGGCATGGGGATGGTTCCTCACTCTGCCTCTGTGGTTTCTTCCAGATGTTGTTTTTACGCATTAACGCAAGCTACAAACTTCACCTGAAGAGGCAGCTGGCCCACCTCAATGTAGTCAATGATGGAGGACCTCTGAACGGGTATGTTCGGGCATTTGGGTTTTTACTGCTTACTTTAGGTGAGCAGGCTTTGTCTGCTGCAAGAAGTTGTGATTGCGGAATGCAGCCACGCTCCATGTTTCAGTATGTCCCATCTGGAGCTTCCTTACAGCAGAGGATGTGACTTGTGCCTCTGTAGCTAGGAATGCAGACAGCTTAGTAATCGACTGGGAGTTGGGCATTGTCCTACTGGAAACTTGATGTAGGTTTCCTCGTATGTGGATTGCTTTTTCTCCTGTCGTGACAGCTGTAGCCACAGTTTAATTCGCAGGAATTGCATGATTCATGAAGCAGTTTTGAAACATGGAGAATGACTCACGGCGCTAGGAAAGCAAATACAGGAAATGGTATTTCATCCATGCCATGGGCAGCTTCTCCACTGAAACTGGTTTTGCAGTAGAACTACACTGGAAACGGAGATGATGCTCACAGAGCTCTTCGCCTGGCCCAGCACAGCCCTCCATTGCCACCCTGGTCAGTGGTGCCTCTCCTGGGAGGAGGTGTCTGGCTGCGCCTGGTGTCCCACACCTCCCAGGAGAGCCATCAGCCTCCTGCAGCCTGAATTCTGCTGTAAGTTGGGTTGTCCCCTCGTAGAGTGGGGTTTGTAGTTGTTCTTAATGACTTGGCAGTGTTTATTTGGAGTGTAGTAAGGGTGATATTGGTGTACCCACATGTGAGAAGCATTGTCTTTGGTTGAAGAAGCCAGAGTGGGAAGCTTATAAGCATTTCATACATTGCTGTAATGAAAAAGAGGACTGGAGTACCTCTCTTCTGAAGACAGGCTGAGAGAGCCAGGATTGTTCAGCCTGGAGAAGGCTCGGGCGAGACCTTAGAGCAGCTTCCAATGCCTAAAGAGGCTACAAGAAATCTAGAGAGGGACTTTTTACAAGGGTATGTAGTGACAGAACAAGGGGGAATGGCTTTAAACTGACAGAGGGGAGACTGAGATGAGATATTAGGAAGAAATTTGTTACTATGAGGGTGGTGAGGAGCTGGCACAGAGAAGCTGCTGCTGCCCCATCCCTGGCAGTGTTCAAGGCCAGGTTGGACCGGGCTTGGAGCAACCTGGTCTAGTAGAAAGTACACTGCCCATGGCAGGGGGTTGGAACTGGATGAGCTTTACAGTCCCTTCCAACCCAAACCATTCTGGGATTCTAAGAGTTTTGTTCCTATTCAGTTTATTCTTGCCTCTCCTGCCCTAAGCTTATTTATCCTTGTGCTCTGTGAAAGAGCTTATCTGAAATGGTTTTTTGTACTTTTCTGTGGTGTATGTGCAGGATAACATCCAGCTGCCTTTGGTACTTCCTGAAGTATTTGTAAGCCAAGAAGCTTATTGCATGGCAGTCAGGGCACAGCCCCAGCAGAAAGGAGAGCACCCAGAGCGTGTTGGGGAGCGTTTCACAGTGCACTGTGCTGTCTTCATCCTGCTCTGATGCTTGTAGTCAGATGGCCTAAAAGGATCCCTTTGAGATGGGAGGGCTGCGGGCAGGCGTTCCAGTGTATTTCCCAGCACATTCATCCTCCCTGTCAGAAGGGTGTTCCTGCTGCCACTGGGAACAGTCCTACCCCGAGCTTGTTTGTTCCACAGCAGTTTCTTACTTCAGGACACAGCTCTGGGAATGCGGAGTTGGGGCTGTTGAAGAAGGGAAACATCAAACACTGCTGTTCTTGCTGCTGTTCCAGCAGTCTTCACTGACCTAGTTCTTAACATGCTTCTCTGATCCTTGCCCTATTTTAAACTGCGTGTTTCTGTAACAGGAACAATCCAGGACTGTGAATCCTGGTATAATGTTTTTACTATGAAAATACAACTTTTAATCCTCCACCTTGCTCCTTTCGAGCTAGAAACATGATCACACTTCTGATACGTATGTCCTGGTGTGCACCAGGCATTTTCACTCTGTAACTACTACAAACAGTGTAACTGTTCTGCTGTTTGGTTGCTTTTACATTAACCTGCTAGGATACAGAAGTTAATGTTGCAATAATTAATGTCGCAGTTGATGGAATAGAGGTTTAAGTCCCGGTAAAACAGGGATTACAGCAAGAGAAGTTTTAGATTTTAGATTCCTGCTGCATTTTCTGAGTGCAATGTTTGAACTTCTCTATTTTTAGGGAACCTTTACCTAGTAAAATGTTAGGTTTGCACCTACTGGTGTAATGCTGCTAGGTACAATCACTGCTGTTAAAACACATCTGTAGCAGTGGGTTTTGAATTGCTAGTTAAAATATCTCATCCAGGCACAGTGTTTGAACATCTATTGCCGTAATCGTCCAAGTCATGAACAAACCCTGCTTGTTTCTGACTGCTCTGGGTGGATGTGAGAGCTTCCGGTGCTAACCTTGTTGTATGTTTCACTGCAGACTGGTTACTTCAGATGTAGCTTTTTACACTGGAAACCTTCAAGCCCTGAAAGGCCTTAACAACTTAGACCTAAACATGGCTGAAATTTGGGAGCAGAAGAGGTGATAATCCACTGGGAGCAGTCACTTGGCTCTGACAACAGACTGACTTTCTTCTAAGCAGCCTGACGACTGTGAGGTGAATACTTAAGACCAGAGTCCAAGAAAGGACACTATTGATAGTTGGGGGAACTAGACGCAGAGCGAGCTGCAGGGAGTGATCTTTCCAGTGTCCTTCAGCAAGAAACAAGTGATCAGCTGTCTGTGCAATGTTTTTTCATTCTCTCTGGAAACAGACTCAGGTTTCTTTGGACCAAATCCAAAAGAACACATAGCTGTAACACAGCTGTAGTTGTCTAGAATGCTCTGTATATCTTTATATTAAAAAGATGCTTTGCATTTCTTCTAGTGCAATGAAATCCACACGGTGTCCCACCTTATTTAATGATGGTACAATATGAAAATCCTGCAGTTGGAACTCTGTAGAAAATGTTTTTCTCTATGAAAACTATGCTGTTTAAAATTTATTTTTTTACAGAACTTTATATAAATAAATGTCTTTTGATTGCTTGCATATAGGGTTCAGATTTGTTAGGGAGCAGCCCTGTTTTGGGGGGTTTCTCACAGCTGGGCTCTAAACTGCCACCTGAAGATATGACTCTAACAGGCAGTTGGCTGAAGCCATCATCAAAGAAGTAGTGAGGACAGAACAGGTAGTAAAAAGGGTGGGGATGGCTTCCTGCCCTTGGCACAGCCACTGCCAAGAGGGGAAGGACAGGGAGTGTGCTTCAGGGCTTTGCTTATTGCTCTGCAGTGCTGTAGACACGAAGTGATGGGTATAACATCTGAGGAGGACACAGAAAACAGGGCAGGAAGGATTTTGAAGTTTTTAGGCTGCTTATAAAAGGCTGCACCACCGAGGAAGGTGCAGCTGAGATTAATTTATTGAAGAGTTTTTAACACTACCTTTTAAGACTGGATGCTGCCAGTACTAAGGAAAAGTGCCTGTGTATCTCACCTCACACCTCTCTCCCGACCCGTAGTCCGAGTGCCTAACCCTGTGCTGCAGATGTACGACGGAATGGTCTACAGTGTGTGTGCGTGTGTGTGTATGTGTGCGCCTCGGGTTCTCCAGCCAGGCATGCTTATCTGTTAGCAGAACAGATGTCATTAATTGTCGGTCAAAATAAAGCTCTGAAATCACAGTTGTTTTTAAAGACCAACTTCTTTAATGGTACATACCAGTGTTATACTAAGCTTATAAAATAAAAGTTGTCTGCATGTAAATACAAGAGAAACATTAAGAAATCAATAGTGATCAGGACAGGGATTTCGATTCCTGTACAAATTTAGAAATGACTCAAGAGAAGATAAATTAACATACATGGCTGTGACAATATGAACATGGGTGTAGTCAACGTGATCCATTTATTGAAAAAGAAGAGGGCAGATTGAGGCTTCGGATATGAACAGGAGATCCAGTCTTAAAGGGGATGTGAGAAAGCAAACACCACACGTGGATACTGAGGCATTTTTCTCAAGTATTGGATTCTTTGGGTGAGTTCGGAACAGCGACGATTCCCACTCGCACAATACAGAAATGGAGGTATCGGCAGCCTCACCCCAACTATCACAACGTACAACTGGGGTGAGACATCGCACTTGTAGCCGGGGGGGGGGGCTGAAGAGGGCTCTGGGGTGGGAGAGTTGTGAGCACATGAACTACAGGGGTTTTGACAGCCCATTTAGCAGTAGTGAAACGTTTGGTTTTCAACTGTGCCTTCTGAAAGTCACACGCGTAGCTAACCACGTTGTCCCACCTGTATTGCTTCACAGCTTGCTTTCTGCAGTTACAAGCAATTCAAAACTACTAAATGTCAGAGGCGAGCCTCTTCACTTCTTATCAAAGAAGATCTGTCCATCTTACCGCAAGACAAACAGTATTGCACTTCAAGGTATATTAACTGAGTTACAGAATCTCTTTGAAGGACTGAAGCGTTACTCACGCACATCCATGGCGCTATGTGTCTGCTTAACGAGATAAGCACGAGAAAGTAACTGGAAATTAATACTGCAGGGTACTATGGAGATGACAAAGTGTAGGCCCGCTGTGTACTTATATTTCTAATGCTTAAAAGGTTCTTCCGTCAGGAGGCTGGTTTAGCACAGCAGTCTGCAGCACTGACCATGCTCTTTCACCCACTCAGTGGTCCAGGATCCGCAGGTTGCCAGACACGATTTTGTTCTCTAGTAGAGCTCCAGCTGGGATGTCAATTCTGTCACCGTGATTTGCGATGATGATAACTGTTCCCTGGACGTACAGGAAACAAAACAAGTGTTCAGAAACTTTGTAGTACCTGTTGATTTGGGCCAAGCAAGTGAAGCGCTGTCTGGAGGACATGTGAGGTGCCAGCTGTAACACAGCCAGGTCCTGGATGCAGCCAGTTGTACTGCTTCTGCATAGACTGTTTTTTCCCCCCACAACAAAGGTTTTAAACAAGCAATATTGGAAACGCTACAATTACCGGCATACTAGATACTATCAGTTTATAAGCAGAGCTGATGGCTTCTTTGAAGACACGTGCTTGCTGTAAGCACTCTTATTGCGTGTGCTTGCTTTTAGGTGCAAAAATGTTGCCCACATGAGTATGTTGTAGTAGAGCTTGCCACTAGAGGCAAGTACACGGAAAGAACCAGGAAGAGACACACACATCTGAGCATGCAGACTGGTAACAGCCTCAGTTTGAGTGCTTGCATCACTGATCTGTGGCAACAGCTAAACTGCCCTGGACTGATACAGGGCCATGACAGAATTCTGCTTAGGACTGGCCAGATCCTAAGGAAGGATTTGAGAGGGAAAGTAAGTAACTTGTTCAGCTTCAACATCTACCAATGAATCAAGAACCCCAACTGATAAGAAGGGGCCTGTGGCTATAAAGGGGCCTGGGCAGCAAGGTGCTGTGTGTTAATGGACAAAGAACTGGGCCTTGTTTTGGACCGAGCATCCTGAGGTCGGTGATGTTTCAAAGGTTCACAGATAAGCCTCGTATCTCACTAGGACTGTACACGGAAGGAGCTGTAGTGGCCAGTTAATTCCTAGGAGCGCTTCCATGGCCTGTGTGTAAAGGCCCTGGCTGAAGCAGGTTCAGTTACCAGGGACCAGAGATCAGTCATGTTTAATTGCAGGAGCATCCCAATTACACACTCACCTTTAATGAAACATTCTTCCCAAATGTAACATCACCTGAAACTGTGAGATGATCCAGCTCCAGCATGTCTGGAATACTTTCAAACCTCCGCAGGTAATCTTGAACCTTTTGGAGAAAGGAAAGAATAGGGACAGTTTTAAATCCATCTGTGAATCAAGACAAGTGTGAGAGCTTCCTGAAAACTCCTGTCAGGGACCTTTCTAGTATCTACATCTGAGTTAATGCAGGAGTTGCTACTTGAAAAGAAACCTATTGACATAGCGTGACCAGCAGGTCAAAGGAGGTGATCCTGCCCCTCTAATCAGCTCTCGTGAGACCTCACTTGGAGTACTGTGTGCAGTTCTGGTGTCCTCAACATAAAAAAGAAATGGAACCGTTGGAACAAGTCCAGAGGAGGGCCACGAGGATGATCAGGGGACTGGAGCACCTCCCGTATGAAGATAGGATGAGAAAGTTGGGGCTGTTCAGCCTGCAGAAGAGAAGGCTGCATGGAGACCTCAGAGCAGCCTTCCAGTATCTGAAGGGGGGTTATAAGGATGCTGGGGAGGGACTCTTCATTAGGGACTGTAGTGATAGGACAAGGGGTAATGGGTTCAAACTTAAACAGGGGAAGTTTAGATTGGATATAAGGAGAAAGTTCTTTACTGTAAGGGTGGTGAGGCACTGGAATGGGTTGCCCAGGGAAGTTGTGAATGCTCCATTGCTGGCAGTGTTCAAGGCCGGGTTGGACAAAGCCTTGGGTGACATGGTTTAGTGTGAGGTGTCCCTGCCCCTGGCAGGGGGGTTGGAACTAGATGATCTTAAGGTCCTTTCCAACCCTAACTATTCTATGATTCTGTGACTTTTTTTTTCAGAGGTAACTATGAGAAACAGCAAGGGCAGCATCTAACCCGTGTTGGACAAGCTCTAGAGAGCACACAAAGCCCAATTCACCTTCTATTTCCTCAAAGAATAGGGTGAAGGAGCACCTGACAGCAGTATGACATCATGCATGCATGTGGGAAAGCTCAGATGGGCGGAGGTTGATAAAACTAAACCTCACTTTTCCGTTAGTTATTGCTATGGACTGTTTTTATTCAAAAAGATAACGCCCAAAGTGTAATTACAGGAGTTTACCTTTGTGAAAGAACTCCCCAGTTTGACAAGAGGCACTGTTGGAAATTCTCGCTTCTCACTCATGGTTAGGGATCCAGCATTAAGGCTATACAAATTGGACATCACAAGCAAGAGATCTGACGTGGTCTTAACAGGCAGAAAACGACTACGAGGTACGTTTATCCCTAGAGAGTTCTCAAAACTCTTAATAGCAGCACCAACTGCAGTCTCCAACTGGATGATGTTCAAGCCTCCATCCAGAGTCTGGAAGAGAAAACTCGTGTCAACATAACCAGCAGGTAACAGCACCCAGAACTAAAGCTGAGCCAAAGTCAGAGCTGACAGAGCAGCTCCTTTCTGAAGGCAGCAGTCCCTGTTCAGTTACCTAGAAACAAACACTTTGAATCCGTTTCCTCTAACATCTTCCTAGCGGATTACCTTTGGGTTAACAATGATCTCCATGTCAATAGCATTTTTCTCTTGCAGCCTTTTAATCGCAGACAGAGCAATCCACAAATTGTTGGTATTGAAGATTTTGAATTTGGACACGGACTTGAATTCATCCACGTGTGCTTTCGGGACCTGAGCTATCTCCACAAGCCTCAGCTTGTTTTCATATTGCGTGAGCGTGCCACCCTGCAGGGAGCAAAGAAGACTGAAGTCTTGCTCATGAGAAACTCTCCCCTCACCCCAAACAGACACACTGGTTAGTTGGCATTTAAAGTTGAACCTGGGTGAAAACATGTTGCTCGTGTTTAGCTACCAGGTTACTAATTATAAAGTATGTTTAAAGTACAGTCAGAACTGTCAAACGATCATGTTTCAGCACTCCAAGACAGTTAATTCTTCTAAGGAAAGTTGCTGAGAAACATTTGCAAGTGCTGCTGTTGTAAAAAGTCACCTTGAGCAGTCCTCTGCCAGATTACAGAGCAAAATCTAAATGAAATCCAACAGTTCTGTACTTGTGGCACTTACAGAGAAACAACTTCGGTTACCTGAACTGCATTTCTGTGGTTTCACAGGACTAAGCCAGAGCTTTTTTAATATCTAATGAATACAGAGAAAAATCACGTTTCCTCCCCATCCTCACATTTAAAAGAGGCAAAGTACAGTTACAGGATGAGCTACTGCACCCTGGAAGTATTTAGTATGTGCCACAAACATCTCACAAGTTGTCAAACCTCGACTTTGTACAAAGTCAAGGGGTTTGGGCAGTAGGAGGCTGGCAGCCAAGCAGAGCTGTGCAGTGCACACTGACAGCTGGGTAAGTGGCTGAGGTGTTTTACAGTCAGTGGAGATAGAACTGCTGGATCCCACCCCTCAACGCTCTGCTTTTACCATCCTCGAACTCCTCCCCTGTGGAACTGACAGTCTGGAGAAGGCGTGGAGGCTGTGACCAGCACCCTACAGAAGTCACTTGTGTTCTCAGTCATCAGCTGAGTCCAGGCTGTCCTTGTCCGCTGCTGCCCAGAACCTAGATCCAATTTATTGCATGGATGAGAACTTCATAAACTTGCTGATTTTGTGCATCTTGAATTAGATCACAGCTGATGTGTTAAATGCTGCCTGAAATAGCACTAAGAAGATGTAATGTGTGTCTGAATTCATGCATACAGAAAAGACAAGAGGCTGTGATTGTCACCAATATGCCAAGCACTCAGACACACTTGCACAACTCCCTTTACCTTCACATCCGCCCTGGTTTTGTTTGTCACCTCCATGACAAATTCACAGCGTTTTCCATTGGGTGGGTTCATAAGATGGTTAAGAATGTAAAGGTCCACAGTGGCACCCAAGTTATCTATATTGGACACAAAAATATACTCCTTCCCCTCTGCGATGAGGTTATCCAGCAGACCGGAGTTATAGAAACTGGCATAGATATCCCCATGGCCTGGGGGATACCAGCACTCTGTATTCTCTCCTGAGTAAGATACATCCTTGGCTATCGGCAGCAGAGTTTCCTTGTTAATTCTGGGATACCTGGGGAGACAATGGGTTGTGTTAAGTTCTCACCAACATCAGACTAACATGAAGGAAAAAAAATAGAAGAGTAAAGGTGCAATTACATAGGCTTTTCCGTACAGCTTTTGAAGGCATCATGTTTCTAGATCGGTGTAAGTACACCAAATTGAAAGACCCATACAAATAGTGAGCTATCACTGAGAAGCTGCAGAATTCAGTCTCTTATTCAAGGATTTAAAGCCACAGTTCTCAAACCATGCTGTAAACCAGCTTTCCTCTGACAGAGCATGCTGAGCACACCTCTAACATCATCAGCCACTTCACATTAGAGGTTGTTCTTGATACAGAAGCCATATTCTCTTTCCCTCCAGAGCCCAGGTACCCAAAAAGCAAGTTCAGGAATCAAGTGGCCAGCATCCAGTAGACCATTATCCATGCATTCCTTAGAAACTGTCATCCCCACACACCCCTCTCCCTAATTTTAATACAATGCCTTTAACTCTGCTTAACATTGTGATGCTTCAGTCCTTCAGAGAGGCCCAAAATTGAGACTAAACCTGGGTACAGAAGACATTTTGCTACCTCAGTGTCTCAAACTAAAACCCCACACCATTGGGAATGTGAAGAAATGCAAACCAGCTTTGCCTTTCAACCCAAGTGCAGAAGCTTTGTGGTACCTGCTCTGATTAAAAGTATATATCTTCACACGGCTGTGACTGTACTTCTGCAAGATTTTCTTTGTGTCGTCATCAGTGTTGAAGGAATTCATGAGAACAAGAGGAACATCGGTGTTGTAGGATTTGTTTAAATGCTGAGATGGGAAAGAAATGGTAAATTCAGCATGTATTGTTAGCTTTAACTCCTGACACCTAAGGTTTGGGGAGAAAAAAAGTAGATAAAACAGACTGAAAATAATAAATGCATGAGATAAAATGCTGACAGAAAGGATACTAAATTAGGTAAAGGAAAACAAACCCTTGTAAGTAGTAAAGATAAGGGCCACATTAATTAATGTAGAATTAATCTTTGGTTTAAAAATCTGCATTGAGATTTAAAATTTGAAAAGCACACCACCACAAAATAATGACTTTAAGTTTTAGGCTGCTGTTGAAATTACAAAAGGCATGTTCTCCCTCCAGTTACTGAAGTCTGTCAGGGTGAAGTTTCACTTTGGAGCTGTCTTGGCAGGCTACGAGATGGACAGGAGTATCAAGAGTACATAATGAATGGAACATCACCCTGTTAACTATTTGGAAATCTATTGAACGGAGCTGAAATACACAAGAGCATTTCCATGTGCACAGGCAAAAATCAAAAAACACAACAGCACTCCTCCAAAAACAGAGTGTGCAGAAAAAAAGGATACTTCAGTGAGTTTTAAGCTTCATATCTCAGATAGCCCTCATCTGCTGGGGAGTGGTTAGGATCATTACCCTCTGGTGCAGCCAGAGGCTTCCACCAGGATCCTTTTGAGAAAGCACCCACAGCAGCAGAGGATTAGGACTGCATTAGCTGGATATAAATTTAAGTCTGCTATAGAACTGTCTAACAGACATGGGAGAGTCACTCCAAACAAACACCACACTGAGGCAAAAGCTGTTGGAGCTCCAGAAACCATGGAACAGGCACACCCAATTTCCTACTCTAACGAGCATCATAATTATCTGCTGTGTGAGGAATATTCTGCATTAAAACCATAAGCTGAAATGTCCTCTCAACACCAGCAGCTGTTATTTTCTTTTGCTTCTCTTTCTTTAGAGGAAAATGCCAGCAATCGCTTCCAGCATGAGAGTTTTAATTCAACAAGGAACTTGGAGCTGTTCTGAAGAGCTTTGTTCACATAAAAAAGGCTTTTAAAAAGCTAAACTCAAACTCGCACCTGGAGGAGCCAGAAACAGGAGTGAGCCATGCCAGGCCAGCTCTACAGTTAGATTAATGGTGTTTCTGGAGACAATCAGCACTGGCTGTTGTGCACAGGCTGAATTACACTTGTGCTAACATGTATTGAGTGAACAGAGTTCAGTGGCTGGTTGCTCTGTCCCTTTCATGCCTATTCTTTCTAAAGCAATTCCCCACTTCACCACTAGCAAATGTGATCAGACCTAATGTCCCTCTCCTCTTCCTTTTGGCAAGCCTCCACTGCAATCTCTCTTCAAGGGTCATGCAGCAAAGCTCAGTGTGTCTTGCTTCCACCAGCACAGAAAGCAAAGCCCATCAGAAGTTACCTCAATCTGCTGAACTGTAAGATCCAAGAAGGTGTTCTCGTTCCGCACCCCAATGAGGCTTTTTGGGCCTTTACAACCCATGCTCGTGCCCAAGCCGCCATTTAGTTTCACAACCACCAGCTTGTTCAAGACAGAAGCAATGTTATCAGGCAGTCCTCTGGCCTTTATCTTCTCATAGGGCTGGATCTGTAAAAACAATCAACCAAGCCTCAGCAGTCAGATATTTGGAAGGGAACTGCTTTCTGCTAAATACCTTCAAAACTTCAAATTTGGCAATAACATCCACATTTATTTACAGGATTTACTAAAGAATATTTGCAGAATGAGTCTGCAATAATCTGATTTGTTACAAAATACAAATAACCCTATTTGTTGCTACAATAACCTCTCTTCTTGAGAGGTTCTATAGGTTTTGTGACACCAGTCACAATCAGCTTCATCCGGATGTAATGATGTCTCTGCTCTTCCAGACAGAGAGGACTGACTTGAGAGTGAAGACGGGTAAGGAAGAAGTCAGGCCACTTATGCCAGTTTCTACAACCCTCCTCTCATCCTGCAGAAGGAGAGGGTTCTTCTTGTGAGCCATCTAACTCACTTCCCCTGTAAGATGACCCCCTTCAGTCAGGTCACTATTCAGGAACACAGGCCCTGCATTGCAGAACATAAGACTTTTCTTCCACGAACAGCTTAAACTTTGCTTTGAGGTTGTCAAAGGCAACATTCTTAACAAAAGTTTGGTTCTTTGACTCAGTTTAAACCAATTTTTATTCCAACTATTATTACTATATAATAATCTCTTCCAACAGTATGCTACAAAGTGGAAGAAAATTCCTAGTTCTTATCCTGCTATTTTCAGGATGAATTCACCCAGGTCACATTAAACCTTGCAGAAAGTCTTCTACCTTGCTGACAGCTATAGCCTACAGATTTACAGAGTATGGGCTACATTTGGGACTAGTACTGGAGAGCAAAATCAGACTTGTAATGACTGTTTGCCTTACATTAGGCACTGTTTATCCCCTAAGCCAAAGCACCTAAGTCAAAGAAACAAAGGTAACAATGCAGTGATAAGTATCATGCCAAAGCTGTTAGAGCAAAATCAATAAAGTTATCCTTTTGCCTGCCCTTCTAGAGATTTTCTTGTGAAGAAAAGCCTTGGTGTTTCAGTGCTGTGTGTATTCCAGCAGCGAGGAATTCATTCTAGCTCTGGTAAGGGGTGTGTAAGATCCACAGCTGACTTCCAAAAACAAATACAGAGTAGCTTTCAGAACTGTTTGCTTTGGGCAAGTCAGGCTGGGGTTTGAATGGAAATTCATGTTGCACTGGAACAAGAGTCATATTTCTCACCCGGATGTGCGGGGGTAGAGAGGAGAGTTTGTGTATTCCAACATTCCAGCACGCCACAGGCAGCAGATTAGAGCAGATCCCTCACATCAGGGAAATTCTGCCTTATGGAATCTGGAAAGCTTATGGCATGTTTAAAAATAAGATCACTCCAAATGGAGTTAGCACAGCTCAGGCAGCAAGCAGCAACACAACCACTGCCATTTCACACAGGACACATGCAGGAACTTCCTTCCAAAGGCCCGAGAACTTTTCAGGAACAGAAATGTGCAAAAAGCAGAACTTTGCTGTGTTTTGTCAACAAGAGAGACTGTGTTCAGGCTGGGTAGATGCCTTGAAAAACAACCCTTCTCACTAAAAGATAATAAACACTGATTTCAACGTACTGATGAACATTGATTTTGATGTACTGAAGGAACATCAGAAAGCTTCATGAACAATTCCTTACCAGCAGGATCTACAGAGAGTTACACTCGAGATTTACTACTTCCCATCCACTCCAAGGCCAGTACCATTCCGTATTAAACTCCAACTGCATCTAAAACATTGAGGTTTGAGCTTTAGCGGGGTGCGATGTGAGTCACACCCACAGCGCTCAGAAACCATCTGAACAGCCAAAAAAATGATCTCAAGTCTCACTACGTTCTCTCCTTGCAACATTCACAACATAGCTCTCCAAAAAGCAGGCAGTCTGCCACTCAGTTCAGGGCCAGACTGCCTCAAAATCATCTGCTTTTGCTTAAGTGCCGACTACCTTTTCATGCCTTTGCTATCATGCCTGAAAATCACTTATGCATTAAGCTCAGAGTAAAATCCTGATGAAGTTAATGGCTCCATCAAGGACTTAGTTCACTGGATGTTGCATCAGCTACAACACACAATTTATAACTCAGCCTTGCTAAATATTTCAGTTCTTCTGGCACAGGCATTGGAAATAACAACTTGGCAAAAAAGTCCTGGATCTTGAAAGGTCTTCAACTCAGAGAATAACAATGTCAAGAACTCCAAGTCAAGCAGGATTGTTGCAGCATTAGGACTGCTGGATGCCAGTGCCATCATCTAGCAGCTCCTGTCACGTGTAGGCACCAATATGCAGAACTAACTCATCACCTCTTAGTATATACACAAACATAAGAAGTGCTCCACAGTAATGAAAATCAATTCTTGCTCTAAGGGTCTGGAACAGTGGACTTGCCAAGCAAGTGTTCATGGGGAAATACTTCAGGAACAAAACCAGGCAGGAATGACATGGCTTATTTATATCTTACTTGCCTCATGCATTTCCCTTTACAACAGATTTGAGACCCCGGTACTTGAGGATCAGAAAAGTGAGGAAGATGATGATAAGGGATCATCCAGGTCAGAAGAGCTCCCACACAAGTCAGAGAACACCTCATATTAGGACCAGCTCTACCAGGAAAAAAAGAGTGGTGGTAATTGCTGACTCCACCCTAAGGGGAGCAGAGGGCCCATATGTCAGCCTGATCAGACTCATAGGGAAGTTTGCTGCATCCCTTGGGCCAAGGTAAGGGATGTCACCAGAAAACTCACTCGTCTGGTATGGCCCTGTGACTACAACCCTTTATTAGTCTTCCAGATGGGCAAGGAGGAAATCTCTTCAAGAAGCCTAAGGGGACTCAAGGACTTCAGGGCCTTGGGGTGACTGGTTCAGGGGTCAGGAGCCCAGGCAGTGTTCTCACCCCTCCTACCAGTCTCAATCAATGTCAATGGTTACATCAGAAAAATCTCACTAATTCCTGGCTCCGTGACTGGTGTCAGCGCCAGCATTTTGGGTTTTTGACCACTGGGCAAGTTCATACAGCACCAAGCCTGCTGGCAGCAGACAAAGGTATGCCTGTCCCAAAGGGGAAAAAGGATCCTAGCCCAGGAGCTAACAGGGCTTATAGAGAGTGCTTTAAACTAGGTTTGAAGGTGGAAGGGGATAACACCAGGCTTGCTAGACAAGAGCCACGGGGTAGCATGCCACTGCTGGAGCCCAGACTGAGGGCAACTTAAATGCATTTATACCAATGCCCACAGCATGTAAGCCATTGTGCAGCAGGGAAATGATAACATAACCACCATCACAGAAATGTGGTGGAATGATTCACATGATTGGAGTGCTGCAACAAATAGCTACAGGCACTTCAGAAGGGACAGGCAAGGAAAGAGAGGTGGTAGGGTTGTGTAGTATGTCAGGGAGTGCATCGACTGCTTTGAACTCAATGTTGTGAGTGAGAAGGCTGAATGTTTGTGGGTGAAGATCAAGGGGAAGGCCAACCATGCAGATATCTAGTAGGAGTCTGTTATAGACCAGCCAGTCAGGATGAAGCTACACATGAAGTGTTCTTCAAACAGCTGGGAGAAGTTTCACAATCACTTGCCCTTGTTCTCATGGAGGACTTCAACCTACCAGATGTCTGCTGGTTGATGAGGAAAAGGCCGTGGATATCATTTATTTGGACTTCAGGAAAGCATATGACACTGTCTTCCACAGCATTCTCCTGGAGAAATTAGCTGCTCATGGCCTGGATAAGGTGTATTTTTCACTGGGTTAGAAATCGGCTGGATGGCCAAGCCCAAAGAGTGGTGGCAAACTGTATCACATCTAGTTGGTGACCAGTCACTAGTGGTGCCCCTCAGGGCTTGGGGCCAGTGTTGTTTAGTACCTTTTTCAATGATCTGGAT
Source organism: Ara ararauna (assembly GCA_028858755.1). Lineage (NCBI taxonomy): Eukaryota > Metazoa > Chordata > Aves > Psittaciformes > Psittacidae > Ara > Ara ararauna. The sequence continues at coordinate 11,433,745 of CM054379.1, forward strand.
GAGGGGATCAAGTGCACCCTCAGTAAATTTGTGGACAACACAAGGTTGGGTGGGAGTGTTGATCTGCTGGAGGGTAGAGAAGCTCTGCAGGGGGATCAGGACAGGCTGGCTTGATAGGCTGTAGCCAACAGTATGAGGTTCAACAAGGCAAAGTGCCAGGTCCTGCATTTGGGCCACAACAACCCCATGCACTGCTACAGGCTTGGAGCAGAGTGGCTGGAAAGCTGCCTGGTGAGAAAGGACCTGGGGGTGCTGGCTGACAGAGCTGAACATCAGCAGCTTGTGCCCAGGCAGCCAAGAAGGCCACTGCCATCAGTGATACGGTTTAGTGGTGTCTTCACAGTCCTGGGGTAATAAGTTAGACTTGATGATCTTAAACCTAGTTTCCAACCTAGTTGATTCTATGACTACAGCATTACTCATTTGAGACATGTCTCAAAACTGTGGTTTGGGATTGTTCTATGATGACATATGTAGCTTCTTTTGATTTTGCAGACAATGTCACAGAAGTGATTTTCAGAACAGTTTGCATGAGACAACGTTGGGAGTTTGACTAACAGATTTCAGAAGCATACTCCTACTGCAAGGAGGTTTGCAAGAGTTTGTCAGAGACAGACAAAATGAGCATCAGGGCTGTCTTCGTGGGTAGACTGGAAAGGAATACACCCATGTTAGTCAATATGTACTTACAGAGCAACAAGGAAATATTTGCTCAGCACCAAGGGACAGTTTAAGAAATAGCAACAAGTGAACCCTTAAAATCTGTTTCCAGAGTTTAAGATTAGGAAGATATTCTGGTTTTTCAGTAAAGCCATGATATTCATTCTTTTCCTTCATAATTTAGTTCATTGAGATTACAACCTCAGCTACAGACAAGAATCCAACTGCTGGAGAAAAAAAGCCTGACAGACAAGCTCCTTTCACACTCACATTGCTTTGGATGCTCTTTTTACATCCTAGGTGATGTTCTACATTGCTACTCTGAGGTTTACTCAATCACTGTAGCTCTCAGTCTTCCCATCAGGACTTTGCTATTGCTTCCAATTCAAACAAACAGATTGCTGCAATCTACATTAACAGGATTAGATTACACTTGCCATGTCCACATTCCTTATCTCCTTCTCCTTGTTAACCACCATTCTGACTAAGTATACTTTCTTCTATGAAGACTGCAACAGTAATGGGCCCCAACTATGCTAGCTACCACTGCAAGCATTTGGACATATGGAAGCAAAGCATCTGGAAGGAAAAAACCAGTCACACGTTTACCAATATAGCATGAAACAGGTTCAATCTTCTGTTATTGTTGTGTGGAGCTTACAAGTTGCTTGCCATTTAGTATTAAGGAAAACATGGAGGTCAGGGATGAAATCTCCCATTGCAGATAAAAACGGAGGAATATTACAAGACAATCACCTCTGTTTCAATTTACTGGCAAGAGCCTTTACTTATCAGCAGATGCTTCAGGAAGGAACAGTGAGTTACAATCAAAGAACAAGTACAACAGATAACACATTACATGACCCATGGAAGTCTGATCAGAAATTCTGCCCCTGCATAGCACAGTCCTGTGGCATTGGGGAAAAGCCTGGAAACCTTTCCAACCTGATCAGAAAGTAAGAAGTCACTTACGTAACATAGAAAATTAAAAGATAATGCAATAAACTATTAAGGAACTTTTTTTAGCTGTTAAAAGTAAACACAAATTCCCACACACACACACTTTGGCACATTTTTTGGTGCTTTTATTTTCTTATAGATATACACACACATGTATGTCTATGCATACACACATACATGAACATATATGCCTAAACAGGTACTCTGAGCTCTACTAGGTACCAGCTGAAGACTGCACTTGGCAGAATTCTTAGTGCTTTGGACTGTTCAAGCAGCAAACCAATTCTTCAAAACAATCTTCTGGTATCAATATAAAAAGGACATGGAGCTGTTGGAGCAAGTCCAGAGGAGGGCCACGAGGATGATCAGGGGACTGGAGCACCTCCCATACGAAGATAGGCTGAGAAAGTTGGGGGTGTTCAGCCTGGAGAAGAGAAGGCTGCGTGGAGACCTCCTAACAGCCTCCCAGGATCTGAAGGGGGCCTACAAGGATACTGGAGAGAGACTCTTCATTAGGGACTGTAGTGATAGGACAAGGGGTAATGGGTTCAAACTAAAACAGGGGAAATTCAGGTCAGATATAAAGAAGTTCTTTACTGTGAGTGGTGAGGTACTGGAACAAGTTGCACAAAGAAGTATTAAATGCTCCATCCCTCACAGGGATGCTCCATCCAGGCCAGGCTGGACAGAGCCTTGGGCAACATGGTCTATGGCAGGGTGTCCCTGCCCATGGCAGGGAGGTTCTAAGTAGAATGTCTTTTCCAACCCAAACCATTCCGTGATTCTATGAATCACAGACAAATAAATTCACTCTGGGGAGAGTGTGTCAGTGCCTTCTAGGCCTTGATCCTTTTAGTGAGAAATTCTCAAAAGCAGCCAGCACCCTGCCACATCACCTCATAAAACAAGCTCATCCATACAGGCAATTATAAATCACTTGTGAGATTACCAATGAATTTCCAAACAAAGTCTTGTGTGTGCTGCTGTCAGTCTCTGTGCTGTTTTAAAAAGACCAGAATGAAAGCATTCTGTGAGGGTTTATAGCTAGGAAAAGAAAACTCAAGTAGAACTGAACACTCAGAAATTCTGCATATATTCACAGATGGATTCACGTGTCCCAAGGAACTCAGTACTGCAGTCTTAATTCTGAAGCCCTTCTAAAATAAATCACTCTTTACCCCTCTTAAAAGCTCATATACTGTTCTTACCTACATTAGGTAAGAACATTACATTACTGTTCTTAGCTGCATTACTAACATACACTAACAATTCTGGAATTTTGGTCTCAGAAATCAGCTTTTATCTAGTAATTCCAGAAGGCATCACCCCTCAACAAAGAATAATTTGAGAGAAGTTAAGCTGCAGGTCACTTGAAAAGGGTTTCGCGTAAGGCACATTATCGCTTTTCACAGTATGTTCCCTACATGACTGACATGTTAAAAGAAGGTGGAGGCAGGATAAATCCATGCAGGGTTTGAGGAAGGGAGGGAGATGGAACTCCTGTAGTCAGCAAATAAAGAAAAGCTTGCTCTCACTTTTTGAGAGTGTTCAACCCACATCCTGTCAGATCAGGAAGTCTAAGTATCACCCAAGTAATGCTAAAGCATGAATGTGAAGAATGCATAGAAGGAAGTTTGTTGGCAGGTATTTTTCCCTACCTTTCTTCTGTGACATTTACTAAGCATGACTATTTGGTTTGCAGTTCATTCTAGGAAGCAAAATTTCATTTAAGATCACACATGCACCTCACCTGACCCAGAGTGACTTGATTTGGCAGGATTCTTACCTTTCTCTCTGTCACAAGCTGCTACACAGCTAAGGGACACATTTGAGAATGAGCCAGTACAGGCCACAGAGAAGAAAAGAGATAACTCTTTCCTAATCTTGTCTCCTTTCAGCCCTCTGTGACCTCAGACCTTTGTCTAAATTCTTTTTTAAGCAGCTTGCCATGCCTGGGAATCTCCTATCACTCTATTTCAGAGTCTTATCATAACCCTCCTGTCTGACATTTGCTCCCAATGTCCTACCCAGTAATCTTCAGTCCTTTATAGAACTTGAAAGTTTTTCCACTGAAGGTCTGCAAAACTTTAAAATAGACAATAGGTCTCCCTCTCACAAAGCAGCCCATTCACTCACATCAAATTGCTGTCATTTAATCCCAGGACTTATCTTGACCCAGAGAACAGTTTATTCCTTTCACTGTTGCAACTACCTTTTTACATATATAAGAGACTTATCACTCCCCAGTCACTCACCCCCTCTAGATTAAAAGCAACGCCCTTTTCTTCAGCCTTCCTTGTAAGTCATGTTAGCTAGAACTCCAGTTTCTCACCTTGTCCTCTTTATTGAAGGTGGATTTTTCTTCCCAAAGTAATACCTCATTCAGTGTTACAGTACAGATGACAGAGACATCACAGGTTTTTGAAGTTAGAAGAAAACACTCTACCTTGGAAAAACCCTAGACTTGCTCTAAAACAGCATCATTCTTCAACGCTTTAGAGAGCAGCGCTGCATCTGTTCTGGAAGTAACTGGACAGCCTGCCTTTCAGTTGGAAACAGAGCCTCAACTGAATCAACACAGAGAGGCTAAGAGAAACCACAAATGTGTGAGGACACAGAAGTCCTGCAATATGCCAAGATGACCACACTGGGAAAAGCAAGAATTCATAGCACAACTACACCGTTAGCTATGCAAGAGTCAAGAGACAGCCTTAGGGCTGCAGATGAATCAATAAAATGGTTAGGTTTAATAGGAAGTATTAAAAAGCCCTATTTAGTGCTTTTTCAGCAGCAGCTCAAGTGGTAGGTTTTAAGTTATAACAACATAGATGACATTAGAAAATTATACTCCAGAAAACCCCAGTCGACTGCTTGTTTCAGATTCCTCGCTTTCACTGAGCTGCTGCAGGTTACAGAAGTTGCTAAATGAGCTATATAAGCCAGCCCACTTGCCATATGTCCCTTCCAAATTATTTAGCAGCATGGATTGCTGGAAACAGTTTCATCTGAGACACGCAACCTTCTTCCACTGGCAGGTGGGAAATGGGAACAACCAGGGCCCTACCTACTTCTCTTCCAACACAAGTTACCATTTACTCCGCAGAAGGTACCAAATGGTAAGATGGCATCCATCCCATTTTGTTCCTGTGCTCAAAAAGCAGCTAACAAAATAACACCAAAGTACTCAACACATATGTTAAGCACGACCTGATGTTCAGAAACACATACAACATATGTCAATAAGTAATTATTCTTCAGTTAGAACCCAAAGCGTTGTCCTATGTGATTTTACAGAACCATGGCAGATATATTCATTCTGTGGGTGACAACAAAATTTACTACAAGCAGCAATTATCAGTTTTATGTTCCTTACAGGCTGTCACTTCATTGCAACTTACAGAATCTTCTGGAGGTCTCTGAATCTTCCCCCAGTCCACAGATGGTCCCTTTTCTTGTAGGAATCTATGAAATAGCTTCTTAAATCCTTCCAGGTCATTTTTAGTGTGCTACAAAGAAGAAATGCATTAGTTAATATTGGTATTTAATGCTTATCTATTCAATCACAGCAGCATTTCTACAAACCTGATGTACCATCTATTTATAAGAATAATTTTATCAGCACTGAAGCAGATTTCCTATAATTTAAGAAAACATTCTAGAAGGTACCAAAAGCTCATTTCCACTATGACCCAAGGTACAAAAGCAACCTGGGCACCCAAAAGACAAAGCAAAATCATAACCACTAGAATTTGGCCCAATCTTCACGGTAAGCTTTACCCTCACTTTCTACAACCCATTAAAGATTACATAGAAAACCTTTACTACCTAAAGACAATTAAACACTTAGTAACTCTGTCATCCAGTTAATAAGAACTGGAAGTCTATTTACATTGCATCCAGGCTACTCTTCCACACAGGACCAGGGCATATTCTGAAATTAAGGATCATGATATTCTATGATTTGTCTCCCTGCATAATATTTGCCTTTACCTCCTGCACCCTATTTCTCACACTGTGAATTGCATCCACATTGTGATCCTTACCTCTAGTTCATTTGAAGGTGCGGTCGCAAGTATCTTATCAAGTTCTACTTTCATTGAATATTCCAGCTCTTGTCGAATAACTTCCTGAAACTGTGAAGTGCCAGCTTGAGACATTGCTTTGCTGAAATCTTAAACAGAAATTATAAGAGTTAAATGGAAAAGAAGAAAAGTAGCTTATTTAGACTACAAACAGCCTTCCATTTTCTTTTAAAAATTAATAAACTCATATAATCCAGCCTCATTTTATTACTGTGCTAGCACTCCATGAATCTAGGTTTTGTTCTTGGTAATTTTGAGAACAGACCTTAAATTGGGGCCAAAAGAACAACAATTCTTATCTCAAAACTCAAAAAACTCTCAGAAGACCAATGATCCATCTCAAGAAGTGTTCATAATCCACAGCAGTACACTTTTTTGCTAGAGAGCAAAGGAATTCACATCCTACTGCCTTCAGTAAGTAGAAGTGTGAAATAGCTTTTTACTAATAAAGTTCTTTTATGTAGAACATTGTGATCGAGAGTATCCTGCTCACACAAGCAAATAAAAACATATGCTTTAATGATTTCTACAGTGCACTTTCACATGATATTCAGTTTGTTCCACTAAATACCCTACCACTTTATCGTGTGAGCGTTTTCACACTCCAGCGTGTTTCAGTTACTAAGCAACACAGAAAATTAGTCTGTCTATCACTTCAGCATTTGTTTTGCTTTTGAAAGTGATAAGCTCCATGGAAGTGAAAAAGAGTAAATATACAAATGTTTTATACAGTGAAGTCCACATGACAGAAAGAAACGGGAGAGGACATGACTATTTTCCAACAGAAAGTGTTTGAAGTGAGCATGTACTCCAAAGACATTCTGAGTATGCCCTCTAAAGACCTCCGTTAATTTAATTTCTGCCAAATCCCTTGAGTAATCACTTCTCCGCAACACGGAGAGTCATGTATTGCCAAATATAGCTGGATTTCAGAAACACCCTGAATACTACTGCAAAAAGGGACAGCAGGAAACTTTGCAAGTGATCAGAGTGATACTGCCAGAAAATATTGTTAGAAGAGGAACCTGCATTTAAAGTTTACTGATTTAGAACATGCATTAAAAGGCTGTTGAATGTAAGAAAGTCAGAGGCAGATCATTTTAATACAATTTTGATTTTATTTTAGGGTTTTTAAGCAAAGTGTTCCACAGCCTCAGCGACAGTATCTAATCCTTGCTTTGAAGCCCACAGAAGCCATTTTCCTGACTGCACTGTTTTGCAGGTAGGGGAGGAGAAAAAAAAAGACAGACAAGTGCTGCAGTGCACATAGTGTGTGAGGTGCAACACAGGGGAAACGCCAGCTCAAGATGAACAGTGCAACGAACAATAGGTTCTTTTTTTTATTCAAATGCTTCATTTAGTAGAAAAGCAGGTAATAGTTGAAAGCCTGCTAGGCATATCTTTCCAGGTCAAACATGTAAAAACATGGGCAGGACAGCTCTTCATTAGGAAGCACTTCCTCCTACAGGAAAACGAGGAGGTCTACAACCAGGTTGGTATGTTCATATCAAACAGCTACAAGTACGGTCTTTTCATGCACACATTTTGGGTTAATGCACACTGAAACATGGTTTAAACTTCCATAAAAATAATTACTAGGAGATGCTTTCGTATGTTTGTAACCCTCCCAACAACATGTTGTAATACATGATTTCTGCTACAGCAACAACAGTGGCCATTTTTCACAGTTCATCAGTCTGTAAAACATCTGAACCTCCCAATATGATGCAATACATCTCAAAACAAACTCTGCAAATACCAAGTATCCAACAGGGACCATCATTCATGCTGTTAAACACATTGAGGCTAAGTAAGGCAGAGCCAGCTAGCAACTTCCCTGGGCAAGTAGGAAAATCCTGTTCAGTCATATTAGCCAAGACTTGTATCTACCAGATAAAAGCATTTAAAGATCAAGTAACGTTACAAATCAAAAGAAAAAAGCATCATAAAAGTAAATGTGTGATAATGTTTGTTTGGGGCCTTTTTATATATATTATCTATATAGAAAAATATATAAAATACTAAGAATTCTCCCCAGCTTAATGAGGAAACGCTAAACGCATTTGAGCACCCATGTCCTCATAGAGAAGCAAAGCCAACCTGTTGCTCATTCCAAGCATCAAGCAGAGCAGCCTGCTAGATGAGACATTTCTTACTGAAGCCCAGTCCACCAAAGCTACCAGAGCTGTCGGCTGCACCCTGCACTGGCAACAGAGATTATTTAGGGTTTATGTTGACCATTTAACAACTACTGCACCCACTCATCTCATCCAGATCCAACGTGCCAGGACACGATTGCTTGGGGAAAGCATTATGAGTACTATTATTATTATTTTGGGGAAAGAAAGAGGTAGACATGGCTGGAGTCCATAAAAGCATGTGTTTGCCTGGTGCAGGAAAAGTATCTATTCTGCCTAAGTAAGAATTTGAATACTGTAACTAAGCAGCCAAGAGAAATAGCAACTCGAAGGGTTTCTGCTTTTAAGATGCCTCTGCAAGGGATTTTAAGCCTTTATCTTAAGAGATGCCCACCAAAATCTGGACTGGATGGGGAACTATGGCACTCTCTAAAGGCTCCTGAGAGCAAGAGCACAACAGCAGCATTAGCGCATCCACTCCAAACGAACAAACTCAGTACTGGTTATTCCCATGTTGCTGTCCCTCAGATTTTTTGGGAAGAACCTGTTATTTATGCATGATAATTGCAGTCCTTCAACATGAGCTACTGTTAAATTCAACAGTCTGGGCGAAGGTTGATTTCCCTTTTCACCTTGCAGGTATGAGGAAGTAGAAGGGCCAATGCAACTGTATACCTGAAAGCAGTTATTTCCTATAGGCAAGGAAAATTTCCTATGGTTTAATGAAAAGTAGTTATTGTGCCTCTGAAAGTCAGACGGGGGCAGAGGTGTTGAGCAATTGCAGGAAGATATTTCCGAGGGTACATGTGGACATAAAGTCACTAATTATTTTTAAAAAGAAATGCCTCCTCCAAGAAGATATTTTGCAACCAATGCCTCAGATTTCAGCCTAAGCTCACTTTTACGGGATCACTGTTCTTGAACACTCATCTGAAGGAAGAAAAGAGTGGGATAAGGTAGTGGAAGACTCTCAGGGAACCAGCCCACGCAGGTGATTAGCAAAGAACAGAGGAACACAACTAAATACTTGAGGCTTCAGAAATTGAGCTGTGCAAAAGTGACCACCCAGGATATCTTATTTTAATGTTTTTGGTAGAAAGAACTTCCTCACGTAGTAGAGAAAAGGAAGCTCTTTTGCCAAGCTCTAAGTGATGTCTGACATGTGGAGAGTTTCACTCAAACGTTCCTGCCCCCACTGTTATTTCTAGCCTGCTTTTGTGCTCCACTCTCACTGCTAACCTGGCCCCTGCCCTCACAGTATATGGCTGAGAATTTATGGTTTACAATACAGGACTTCAGAACTGACATATGAGAAGACAAAATATGATAAACCAGATCAAGCTAATAAAAAGGAGGTCTTTGTACACTGTCAGAAACAAAATAAGTGACAGATGTCCTCAGGAAAACTGCACAAGAACAGAACAGCAGTGACCCCTTACTTAAGGGTCTGCACATATTTCCTCCTCTCATTCTACAGTAAAAGCAGAGAATGCATTAAAATTGATTAGTTTTGTTCATTAATTCACTCTGAAGAGAAGTTCACTGCCTCGGTACTCAGTACACAAGGACCCAGCAGAGGAGGGAGTTGTCGGACAAGTCAAGCAAAAAGTCCCCTCTCTCAGGATTAAAAAAAACAGGAACCTTTCAAACTGAGGGTTATCAATTGTCATTACTTTTGCAATCCAAGTCAGTATACAGAAGGACTTACAGCAGAATATGTCTTATGTCTCCTTGGAGCCAGACTACTTGTACAAAAATCAGGAAAGGTGGCCAGTAAGTTATAACACTCGGCTGAACTTTATGCTGAGGGTACAGAATGAACGCCTTCACTTCCACCGACTCCCCTGAAAAGTTCAAGGCAATTTTTATCCCTGATGAGGGTAAACATCTCTCCTTACTCACGCTATAATGTGCAATGGTAAGAAACAGTAGTTTGTTTGATTTTGTTGAACTGAACATACCCACTCAGCCTTTACAAACATTTTTCTTTTCCTACTACTAGAGGCAAAGTTTGCCAACATATGGTGGACTGAAGCACACGTGAAGCAAAACCTAAACATACTCTCTTCTTAACAGATGATCATGTTAGCCTGAGCTAACTCAGAAGTCTGCATCCTAGGAAGCCACTCCTGCCAGCTGCACACACCAAGAGTTTAGGTGTTGCAGTCAGACACAGCTGGATTCCTCAGTCTAGCAGCTGATCCTCATGCTAAATATATCACTTGACACTGGTAACATGTTTTAGTACTATGAGCCTGAAAAGAGAGTAGTTAAATGGCAAGTACATTTTTAAAAAGCTTCCATGATTGTCAAGTCTCTGGTAATATTTTAAAAACTGGTTATCATTTTTTATAGGCTTCTCCAGCTTTCAGTTTCATAAATAATACCACTTGCCTGCAAGATGGCCACCTTCAGCAGTAGGCTGAGATAAGCTAACTCCATTTAGAAAGAACAAAATGTAGTTTCCTAACGTGTCTAACTGCAAGAAGCGGCTTATCTTGGTAACTTTCAGAGTGGACGGTTGAGCAACATGGCCCAAACACTTCCCCCTTTGGCTCTCTGCATTTTGCTCAGGTGCTACAGGACATTTGTAGACAGTCAATGCATTTACACACCGAGTGTAGAACTGTCCTACACATCCACTGGGAGAGCAACAGCAATTTCCCAGAGCTTGCCAAGGCCGCCTGGTTGCCTGCAGCGTCCAAGTTTGCAAGGCAAAAGACCTGCTCATGCTCCTTCTATGGGCAACACTACATTTGTTGATAGGCCTGCATGGATTTCTGTTAGGGAAACCTACAGGCACGGATTTCATTACAAAAAGCACACAAGCACCATTAGGAACACTGGAAAGCAGGGGGAGAAAACTGCCACAGCAATGCACCAAAGTCGGTTTTCTTCCCAAAATGACCTCTTGTGGGCTGAGTTCCCCGTTTCGCAATAAAGAAATCTGAAACTGACCACGTACACACACGCTCACACATGCAGAGAGTAAAGGAGAGCACCGGAGCCTACCGGGATCAGAAAACGCCAAAATACACTCTGAAAAGAAGTGAATACGTTCGACCCCAGCGCTTTCACCCTCAAGTTTAACAGACCGCTTAGTGGAGCGGGGGAATACGTGCTTGCAAGACCCCACCGGTGCACCGGCACTGGATAACAGCCCCGCCGCTACAACCGCCTAGTTCCACCGTGTGCCTCTACCGCACCAGAGAGCCAGGCATCCAACCGAGCCCAGCCGAGCCGGCAGAGGCCCCGCTGCTGAACAGCAAATAACACTTGGAGCAAGCTCCTGCACATCACCGCTCGCCTGCCGATCGCGCCGCTACACCTATCGCTGCCTGAGTTCTACGGAAATAAGCGGGGGAAAAAACCTAGAGCTCTATGTACACACAGCTGAAGAGTCAATAAATAAATACATTCCAACGCGAGTCAGCTTACCTTTCGCAAAAGCCGACATTTTCGCTCTTTAGCAAAACACACACTTTGCCCTTATAAATACAGAGTAACCTGTTTCAGAGGGGTTTTGCCCCAAGGCTGGGGTGGGAGGGCGAGCTGCGGAGCCCGGCCGCTGTGCGGCGGGGAGGCGGGAGAGACAGCAGTCCCGGCGGCAGCAGCAGCCCGCCCGCCGCGCTGGCCCCTCCGCCGAGCTGTCCCTCCCGGGCCGGCGGGCGGGAGGCAACCCCCGAGGAATTTAAATTTCATCAATGAAAGAGGCGGACCCGCCGCGCCCCGGGTTTCGCCACCCCCGACCCTCCCCTCCTCTCCCCTCCCCGCCGGGCTGCACCGCCCGCCTCCCCGGGGCTCCCCGCACGGCTCCTCCCCGCTCCCGCACGGGACGAGACGGGACAGGCCGGGCCGTGTGCCCCGCGCGGCCGTTAGGCCTGAGGGCGGCCCCGCCTCTCCCTCAGGCAGCGGGGGGGGGCGCGAGGGACCTGCCCTCGCCGCCGCCGCTCCCTCACGCCACACCGGGGAGGGGATGGGGATGTGGGGGGGAGGGGGCTCCGGTCCCACCGTACCCACCTCGTCGCTGCCGGCACCGCGGGCGGCGGGGGGCGGGGAGGGGCGGGGCGGCGGAGCGAAGACCCCCCTCGTCCCTCCCCCCTCCCCCTCCGGCCAGGGCGGGGTCCCGGAGCCTTCCCGGCGGGACCCGCGCGGCCGCGGCGGCGGAAGTGGGCGGGACAGTGGCGGGATAGGTCGTGGTGGGCTCGGCTTCGGCTCGGCTCGGCTTCGGCTTCGGCTTCGGCTCGGTTCGGTTCGGCTTCGGCTTCGGCTTCGGCTTCGGCTTCGGCTTCGGCTTCGGCTCCGGCTCGGCTCGGCTCGGCTCGGCTCGGCTCGGCTCGCGGGTCTGCGCTGTCGTACTTCACGCCGCTGTTCCCCCCGGGGGCCCTCCGCCGCGCGGGAGAGGCGTGGATGTGAATCGCGGTGGCGGTTCTGTCGCGACATCCGCTGTTCAGGGGTGGGAGCTTCGGAAAACGGGGTTTGGGGACGAGAATAAAGGGAATTCAGTGCCCGGTGTGTGCGATAGCTCTGATGTATCAAGGTTAGCCTAGGGTCTTTCGGTTCTGCCTGCTCTCAGCATGGAGGTACCGAGCTGGTGGAGCATCCTTAGTGAGCAAGGAGGTGCTGGAGGACAAGCACCGCTTCTGGACCAGCTGTAATTTCCCTCTTGGTTTAATATTTTGCCCATTTTTGGTTGAAGACGCCGTTTCTGCTGACACCCGGTGATGGCAGAAAACCCCGTGCTCCTGCCAACCATGCATACTCTCGGGTAGATAGCAGCAACCTGGTTTTGTATCAGTGGGCGCTAAACAACACCACAGTCCAGAATCCAAAAGGGCTGGGAGCAGATACGAGCTCTAGGCTTGAGAAAGTGGGATCGGGCTGAGGTGCAATAGGGCCAAGGCAGCTCCATGTCGGAGCGTTGCCCTGCAGCAGCACCTGCAGAAGGGAAGTGCCCTGATGCCGCTCAGCAGCCCCACACGCTGATCCAATCCCACCTTCACTGGTGGTGTGGGTCAGTGTGCCAGGCTTTGCTGTGTTTTGGGGGATGCAGGGGTGCTCCTTCCCTCCTGCCAGCTTTACATGCGCTTATGTTGTCGAGGTGATTCTCCCCTTCTACTCTGCTCATATGAGACCCCACCTGCAGTGCTGCATCTGGCTCTGGGGCCCCCAACACAAGAGGGACATGGACCTGTTGAAGCAAGTCCAGAGGAGGCCATGAAGATGATCAGAGAACTGGAGCACCTCTCCTGTGAAGACAGGCTGAGAGAGCTGGGGTTGTTCAGCCTGGAAAAGAGAAGGCTGAGGCAGCCGGCTCGTTTTGGGATGATGGTTCCCATCTGGATATGCCCATTTCTTTCAGCTTTAAAGAAAAACAAAAATGCAGCGACCTGAAGTGCTGAATGAATTTTGTATTCACTTGATCTGGGAGCATCCCTTTGCACTGTCAGATGGGTTCAGCAGCTCGCTACATGCTTCCCGTCAAGGAATTCCTCTTCTCCCCTAGATGTACCGCAGGGAAAGTCCTTGATTCAATCCAGGACTTCAGCAAAGTCTAGATCCTTCTTTCCAGACAATGATAGGAACTTGCCGTTACCTTAAATGCATGAGCAGCCGCACAACCAGCGCCTGCAAGCCAAAAATGCAAGCTAGATGATCTCCAAGTAGCACTACAACAACTCTTTTACAGTCATCCTTTTACAAGATAATTACAGACATAAGTTACTGGGTAGTAAACAGGGATAACTTTTTATCTGCCTGCAGTAGAACTAATGCCAGTAACCTGTCTCAGGGTGGTGGAACCAGAAAAAAACCCTCCTTCCTTCACTGAGTTTTATGGAAGTAAGGCAGAAATCAAGAGTGAGTGATGATGGTGTTGGTCAGGCCACTGTGTCACTTGGGCTGTGCAGCATGATTCCCGGGCCTTATTTTTACTAAGCTAATTGCCCAAGAGCTAGGTAAAATGAGAGAGGTTTTTCTCAAGGACACATGCAAGCTGATGCATACAGCCTCCCAATGTCACTGCTCCCAAAAACTCCAACGCAGCATGCACAGGGAGCGACATGCTGGCAGCCCATTCATTTTCACTGACGTTTTGGGTTAAGCAGCCGTAGAAATGACAACGACAGGAGGTGAAATGGCCTGAATGAAAATTAAGCTTTTGTTCCCCCTGTGCCTGATGTCACCGCCTCACCCAGGGGTTCTGCATCTTCCAGGAACATGAGGCTGCAACACGTCACTAATGTAACAGCAGCAATGGGAGAAAGGCACCAAACGCAAACCACCACCTGGTTTCTTGTGCCTCATAAATAAAATGCTTTGTAAATGCACCTCATGAATAAAATAAATACAATAATAGTGATTTCCTTTGGTTTTATCAACTGGGAAGCTGACACCAATGCAAGATGCTGCCAGAACAGCTGGTCCCATCCTGTGGCTCAGGTTTTGGCTTTTGGATGGGTTCATTTCTGGTAGGCAAGTGAGTGGTGCCATGAGAAGGAAAAAAGCCATTCTGGCTTTGTCCCTTCATCTCCCTCTCATTTATTTCTTCCTTATCTCTCCCTGTTGAGTTTCCCACTAGGGACATTTATTTTCCCTCTATCCTCTGTCTGGTTTTAAGCCACTTAATTTATTGTGAATTAACTGACCTGTCTGAGCTGAGCAGGATCAGCAGATAATGGAAATCGGTGTTTATGGGGGAAAAGACAGAGCAAATGCCAGGAAAACATGGGCAGGAAGCACTTGAAAAAAAGGCCAAGGTGTGAAGACAAGGGGTAATAGAAAAAAGTTAGTTTTTTGGTTCTCCAAATAAGATCAATAGCAGCCAGATGCTTTACAGCCATTTCTCCTTTAAGCTGAACGGGGATGTCCCAGGTTTCTTTTTTCCCTGCATCCCCAGCTCCAGCAAGCAGGCAGGGGGAGACCCTATCCCCATCATGCCCAAGCCCCTCTCCCCAGGACCCCCACCAAGGCCGTTTCAGAGCAAGGGCTTGAGCCTAATTTGTGGTATAAGGATAGAGTTGAAATAGTCTGAGGGCTTGGCTCTGCCAGGAGAGTATTCCAGCTGCCTTGTCAGGGCCTTGTGTGCACCCAAGACTAAGAAAATAGGGGTGAAAGTTGCAGAATATAATAGATTTCCTAATTTTATAGGTCTGCCCTTCCTGCAAAATGGTCTACTCCCAGTTTTGTGCCCCCAGGGTCTTGCACTTAGTAAAAGCACCCTTTAATATCCATGGGTATGTGTGTATATTAAAAACCACATAACTATATATTATATGTATGATATATTTTCTATGTTATATAAATATGTATTTACATACTTATCTCTAATATAAACATACATAGATAAATCCAATTAATTATAAATGTATATTTATACTATATACATATAATCTCAGGAGGTGCATCCGGGAGTCCAGCAAAGCAGACATGTTACACACATGAATCCCCAAGGATGTGTGTATATATATATTTTTTTTGTATAAACATATATATTTATATTTATCATATAAATATGTATTACTATGTATATATTACTATATATCATTCTATATAGTCCAATATATTTCTTATATTTTTATATATTCTATAAATATATGTATAATATAAGTAAGCATATATAAATGTATATTTAATATTGATACCTGTGAGGTACACAGAATACATGTCATTATATTTAGCAATATATTATTATATTAATGTATATTTAGGTTTTGGTTTGTTTGGGGGTTTTTAAATCAGGTTTTTGGCAGGAAGGGGCAGTGAGTGGCTGTGAAACAGTAAAAATCCACCTCCTGGCCCCCTTGCTGAGGTGCATGGGGCACTCCCTGCCTGAGCTCCACCACCTCCTGCCTGTCCAGAGAGCGCAAACACCTCCTGACAGAGTCCCAGGGTGCCCTGGGACTTGTTTCCTGTGGCAAACACCCATTTGCAGTGTGTCATAAGCGAGAAGAGGCTCATAAGTAAGCACCATTGGTTCCACTCCAGTTTCCCCTTCAAACAGCCTCTGCTGGCTGGGGAGCAGTGAGTTAAAACACAAGCCTGGGAGGATGTAAGGCATTCTATTACAAATGTAATAGACCAAACAGTTCAAAGCTTTAAAATCACATCATTATAAAACACCCTTCTTGGGCTCCGGTCTGTGATACCCCAGGACTCCAACACAGGGCGCAGGAACCTGCAACTATGTTCTTCCATAATCTTTCCCAAGTGTTTAAAAAGGCATAAAAAGCCATGATCTATGGCCAGCAGTGTAAGGCTCCTCCAGCAGTGAAGCAGGTGGAGCTGAGCAAGGGCTGTATGAGCAGGATATGGATGGGGAGACGCCTGTGAGCAGGGCTTAGCATCCTGGGAAAACTGTTGAGATGCTTCAGCTGATCATTGTGTGGGCTTTTCCTTTTAATTTTGTATAAAATGCAATAAAATAAAATACTATTTTAAAATTAAATTCTTTGCCTTTCTCTGCCTCTTTCTTTCACATGTTTAAATCCAGGACACACAGCACACCTTTAGGGCAACAGCTGAAAGCCACTGGATCAGAAACAAGGCTGGTTGCACCCAAAAATCTCCTGTTAATATTGGCAGGGTCTGTCTGGAGGTTTTGGGCATTGACACTCAGAGTACTCTTGGACAGTGTTTTTGTGAAGTAGCAAACCATCACACGACAGAGGCAGCAAGGGCAGGGTCTCCTGGTTTTGAGGGGGTTTAGTGGCGGTGGGAATGGCTGGAGCTGCTCAGGAGTCATAAGGTAATGGGGGTTATTTTGTCCAGAAATAGACTGGAATAACTCAGCATCTATTTTTAACTCCCTTCTTGCAGTAATTTAGCATCACCTGGTCCTTGTGGCACGTTGGCATGCAAACAGCATGCACATAACTCCTGATGCAAAGCTTGTGAGGGAGCTTTGTTTGGAATAACGAAGCCCTTTCTGGTCTGGAGGTGTTGGTGTGGCAGAGGGGAAGGCAGGGTTTCTTTATGTCCTGTCCCATGAACTGCTTCTCCACAAGCTGGCAGTCTTTCTGCTGACTTTTCATGGGAAATAAGGACAAGCCCTCATGGCAAATAACAGATGAGTCTTGTCCTTACCACCACCCAGTCATCACCATGTCACGTTTGCCCCGGGTCTATTCCCACCACTGTGATTAAGGGCAAATCAGGTGTCAGCTCACCCTGTTGGACACGGCCGTATTAATTCTTGGCATGGTGCTCTTCCTTTCAGGGCTGAAAGCCAAGCACTGGGGAGATGGGAGGAAAACAGCTTGTTACGGCCATGGCAGGGTGAGAGCCTTCCCTGTTTTTCGCTGCGTGCGCAAGGCTGGACCTAGGACCGAGCTCAGACAAGGTGGCTGTGGTTGTACATCTGTGTGCCCACTCAGAGATCCCAGGTGGAAAATGCCTCACAATGCGTCCCTCCAATGATCCCTAGCTGCCCCATTGAGGTTGTCTGGGGATGCTAACATCAAAACATCCTGTTCTGGGGCTGTAGGTGAAGCCATGAGGGAGAGGAGGCTCTGTTGAAGAGGCACCAGGACTGCACTGTTGGTATTTCCATGCTGGCGAGATACACGCAACAGGGAAGCAAAACAGAGATGTCACGATCCCTTCAAGTATAAGGATGGGGAGGAGCGGAGGAGGCAGCAACCTCCTCGCCCTGAGTCCACACTTGATGGCTATAGCTTCTTCCTCCACACCAGCAGACCCACTCCAGGGGTGCAGGAGTAAGGAGCGCAAACCTCAGCCCTCATCCAGGATGGGAAATTACAGAGCTGTGCTACCAGCTGGCTTCCCACCAGATGTCCCATCCAGGGAGGTGACCTTTTTTTTCCAAATCAGCACATTTTTAATATTTATAATTTTTTTGCATGGTTATCCAAGCAGCAAGTTTCTGAGGAAAAACAAAGCAGTGTTCCCAAGCCCATGTGCAGCAGCATGATGGAGTTTATCCCAGTGAGGGAATGGTGCTCTTCAGTCAACTCCTAGTCCTGCAATGCTGCAAAACCAACCAAGGGACCAACCCCAATGTGTCCAAGTGGCCCTTTTTTCCCCCTGAAATGCATAAAAAAATCAATTTGCATTTTATTTCTTTATTTCTTGTCTGTGCCAAGCAGCACCTTACTGACAGATCACTCCGTCCCTGGCATGTGCAGGATTATGTACACCACTACTGGGGTAAAGAACCAAATATCACTCGTTCTCAAGCATATAACAAATTCTTCAGGCCACCTGATCTTTTCTGGGCCCCTGTGATTTAGCTAGAGGAAGCATATCCCATGATGGTAGTGCTGCCAAGCGCCCAGGGGATGGAGCAGCCCAAAGGGCCAGTGGTGACCTCTGGGTTTCCAGCCATGCCATGTCCTCAGGTGCTGCCTTTGGACCCACTGATTTGCTTTGTATATAGTGAGCTGCAGGTTGGAGTGACAGCATTGGGAAGATCCAACAGAAAGACATGACCGAAGCTGCTGCATCCCAAAACTTCAATGGCAACGTGAGGCTTCCCGACAGCCGAATGTCTCTCCGCAGCTGCTTCTTGTAGACACAACACGTGGTGCAAATACCACCTTCGTGAGGTCACACTGCAGTAATTTCAAGGAGGAGGAATGAGGCATCCCCATGGAAATTTGGCAGGCTTGTGCTGGAGCAAGAGCCAGGATGGCATCACGCCTGGAGCCACGGCTTGGTGAGGATGTCCTGCCCCTGGGAGAAACCTGCACAGAATGTGTGGTCCCTTTGTTCCCCCAGTGTCGCTTCAGGTGTTTATGTTTAAGGAGATGTAGGAGGAAGGCAAGGAACACCAGCTGCTAACCCATCTCAAATAATGGGATTGTAATTGTTGACATTGCTTTCGTTTTGGTTTAATTTTAGATCTTCTCATTTTGGGCACATTCTCTGACAATTAAGTCTATAATAGAAATAACGTACTTATTGATACATATGAGCATGTTTCTCATCTCTTTCATGTCTTTCATGTCTAGCTTGGTCATCCACTGCCAGGCAAGCTCCCTGGAGCCCCTGGGACATGCTCACAAGGATTTTTGAGGTAGGACAGTGACCCCCCACAAATCCTGCTGTGCTCTTTTACTGCTTCCCCAGTGGAAATGAGTGGATTTCGGCCTTCGAGTTCTTGCCTGCTCTGCGCTGGACCCCCCTGCTCTGTCTGCGCTGAAACAATTCTTTTTCACAGACTCTCCCTTAAGTGAGCGCTTAGTAAATCCTTTTAATTAAGGCCATGTTTGCTTCCCTTCCTTAGTTACAGAGGGACAAAAGACTTCAGCTGGAACCCCTGCTTAAATGTTTTCTCAACAGTACTAAATAGTCATGGAGAAGACAGAAGAAATGTCAGAAAACCATTTATTTCCAGTGCCCACACCACCACATATTGTCACCGTGTCATTTTGGTGGCAAAGCCAGAGTCTGAGTTATATTTAGATGACATGTCAGAGCTGCTCAGGCTTTGCTGGTGGCAGCATAAATCATCTTGGAGCACCATCAGCCGCCATCCTTTCCACCCAAGCTTGCGGTTGAGGGGGTTAAAATTTGCCCACAGTATTGTTCTTTAAATGCTGGATGACAACTCTGTTGGACAATAAATCTGTTGATGATAAATCATGGTTACTGTGGTTTAGCTGTTTTCAAGGAGATGCTTACCAAAGCGCAACCCATTCCTTCAACCCTGGAGGCTTCCTTGAGGCAATCATGGCCTGTCCTGGTGGGGCAGGCGGTGGCTGTAGAACACAGCACCAGCAGAGACAGGGCTGCAGAGGGGCCAGCGAGCAAACTCAGACTATAGAGGGAGTCCCTTCTTTAAATCAAAGCCTATAGGAGGCCTCCATCAAAAATCATAGAATCATGAAGTCATAGAATCATTTAGGTTGGAAGGGACCTTAAAGCTCATCCATTTCCAACCCCCTGCCATAGGCAGGAACACCTTTCACTAGACCAGGTTGCTGAAAACCCCATCCAGCCTGGTCAACCTGGCTGGTATGGGTGAGACCAAGCTATGGTTGCGCCTCAAAACATCTTGAACTTGGCAGCACTTCCCCGGAGAAGGGATTTTCCACTTCTCAATCAGGAATAGTGACTGAAGGCTTGTCTGTGCTGCCTGCAGCTGGGCAGTGAGGGAGGGGATGGCTGCACCCTGCTTGCCAGGCAGCTTTGTGACCTGGGAGGGCATAAGCACTGCTGGAGGGGAGCAGTGCAGTGTCTTCCCATTAATCATTCACGACACAGTGATGTTTCTTCAGCAGAAGCACGTGGTCCCAGTGCACACGGGTTTTGGTTTTCCACAGCACTCCCAAGTGATTTGCTGCCTAATACAGTGGGTGAGTAAGAGGCAGTAAAACCCAGACAAGCACAAATTAGCTTTGTGCTCCAGTCCGCGTCCTCCTTGGTGGGGGAAGCCTGTCTCAGGCAGATCTTCCTCACTTGGCTACAGCAGAACCTCTGGCAGCTTGAAGGAAGCATTGCAAGAGGCATCTCTAAAGGTGTCCATGCTTCCACCACCCAAAATTCGGAAGTGAGTGTCCATAAGGAAGTCCTTATGGAGGCTGTATTGGCAGGGTAGCAACGAGGGCTAAATCCCAAGGTCCTGGCTAAGCTTCTACTCAGCAGTGAAACTGTGCTTTGAGTGCAGCCATGAAGGATGCAACATCACAGGCATAAAGCCAAACCTTTCTGTCCTGGGTACATTTTCATGGGGGGGGGGTCCTAAAAACTTCAATCCTGATTAAGTTGCGCTGGGGTTGGCACACAACAAGCCCAGAAGTATTCCTTGCTCTGAAAAACTCTTTGTCAAGGGAAGCACAATGAGCGATTTCTAAGTATCATCGTTCAGCACCTCAGAAATAGAGGGCAGGGGACAAAGCAGGTCTCTGAACGAGTGACTTCTGGACGAAATGGGGCCGGTTAGGAGTGCGAGTGAACAACCTCTGCCAGGCGTCAGAGAGGCCAGGCAGCCTGAAGAACAGGAGACTTCAAGCTGCCTTGGGATATGCTTATTACCAGGAGCATATAATGGGATATGCTCCAGCTGTTGCCTCATCAACAGCTGCTGGAAGCCAACAGCATTTCCTATTCTGCGATTGGGTTTTGATCATACAGAAACAGGAGCTTCACAGCCAGGCTTCCCACCTCAACCACATCTGATCTCTCCAAGGGTACTTCCTGGGTTTTTTTCCCTAGTTTCCCTAAACTATGGGGTGAAACACAAGCAAGTTTAATCTTCTACTATGTGGCTTCACCAGAGAAATCCAGTAACAGCCAGAAATGTTTTACAAGCTTATCTGGGGCAATAAATGTTCTCCGCTCGAGTGAAGAGGCTTTTACAGGAGTTTGACTATACCGGTGGAAGGCCAGCTCTACAACACCGGCAGTTTCTCACTCCTAAGCCTCTCAGCTTTATCTGTAGCTATGGGAAATGACCTTATGTGCCACCAAGAACAGGCTGTGGAGAGACTGCAATGGGACCGCCTCATCACAGAGTAGCAAGGAGCAGGCAGTAGCAAGGGGCTCCCACTGAATGCAAATTGCAGAGGAGCCAAATCCTGCAGCTTTCAGTTAAAAAAGCTTGGAAACCAGTTTGTTAGGAAGGGCAAACCACAGGGCTTGTGGGGTTGCCAGCTGGAAGCCTCAAATAAGGAAAGCAACAAGTTGATTTACTGTGATGGTGAATGCACTGGGCCACATCCCTGTGTTAGTGGTGAGGGGACGGTGCTGTTGTCTTTGTCAGCTGCACAGATTTGACTGGTACTGGGCCAGGCAGTAGCTGAAAGCGCTCTGTATGGGCTCTATGCATATATGACCAAGCGAGCCTGACCTTTGGCATCTCTTGCATTGCTGCACTGGGCTCTGAGGCAGGCCTTGTCATTCTGACTGTTTGAGAAGCTTGGGACTGAGACAAAGAATTAAAAAATAAAACAACTTAAGGGGAAATAGGCAGAAAAAAAAATCAAGACCAGAAGGGCACATGGCCATGCAAGACATCGAACTGTCAGGTCCTGCCTCCCCAGGGGATGTGCTATTTTTACTTGGTTCTATTCCTTCTGGACCTGGACCTCCAGCCGCTGCTCCACAACCCACCAGCTCCTTGGCTGGTGGCACCCCTGCCCAGCCCAGTGCAGGTGCCAGCTTGTCCTTGCCCTCTGTCCCAATAGCACTGCAAAGGTTGCTCCGCTCCAGCAGCTCCATGGCATGGCCAAACCCTGCCTCCGGCTGCAGAGCCACCGCCTTGCCTGGTCATGGCCACTGGCTCCCTGCTCGCAGGTGGTTTGTCCTTTGCCAGCTCCAGCCATGTGAGAATGCAGTGGGGTGCTGTCGTCCCCCAGACACAAGGATCCATATGTCAGAGCTCATCACCTGAGGGAGAGAGGTCCCATAAGCCAGCAGGGCAATGCAAGAGCCTCTTAAAGCAGCCTGCAGGGCTGCTGGAGCACTATCACATGCTCCTGTTTGGCTGGGGTCCCACTTTTAGGGATCTCATAACACTTCCCTGGCAGTGTTCAAGGCCAGGTTGGATGGGGCTTGGAGCAACCTGCTCTAGTGGAAGGTGTCCCTGCCTGTGACAGGGGGGTGGAACTGGATGAGCTTTAAGGTCCCTTCAACCCAAACCATTCTATGATTTTATGATTTTAATGGGTTAAAACTTAAACAGGGAAAGTTTAGATTGGACATGAGGAAGAAATTCTATACTGTTACGGTGGTGAGGTACTGGAATGGGTTGCCCAGGGAAGCTGTGAATGCTCCATCGCTGGCGGTGTTCAAGGCAGGTTGAACAGAGCCTTGAGTGGCATGGTTTAGTGTAAGGTGTCCCTGGCCATGGCAGGGGGGGTGGAACTAGATGATCTTAAGGTCCTTTCCAATCCTAGCTATTCTATGATTCTATGATTCTCCCATGAGGACAGCAGTTCTTACAGCAAGCATGTGGAAGCGAGAGCATGCAGCACCCACAAGCCCCTTTGTAACCCTGTGCAGTCCCTCATGGATGTTCTACATGGTGCTACATGACCAACACTGCAATGTCTGCACTGCAAGGCTGAGCACAGCAATGTCTGATGCAACAAACCACTTTTTACCTGCTTATCATAAGGCTCAGCAGCAGAGGACCTTGTGAAGGGCATTAAAATACTAAATACCCGAGCAACCAACACCATGGGGACTGTGCTGTACTTTATCAGCTTCTTGGGTCTCTCCCGGCGTCATTATCCCCATGTGTTGGTTGCAGCCCCGTGGGACAGCAGATTTCACCCAAGTGGCTGGGAGATGGGGACACAAAGCTTCACACAGCTGGGAACACAACAGCTTGTCAGGAAATAAGCACAGGACTTGTTTTCCTGGAGACAGAAGTTTGATGAGATCAGCTCATGAATTCAGCTGAAGGCGCAGGGTAACTTTCACCTTTTTTAGAGGCCCGGAAGATTGGAAGCTCCCATAAACTTTAATGAGATACTTCTGTAAAACCATTAGTTGAAGCTGTTGAAAAGCAAATTATAGCCATTTATGGGGACTTGAGAAACTCCAGTAGTTATTCACTCAATGAGAGCTGGCACAGCAGCCTTCCCTTCATGGCATTGTCCCTTTGTCAGGAACTTCCTCCTTTCTCTTGACAGGTTTTAATTAAATTTGCCCAGGATGGGCATATTTTCCTTCCCACTTCTCCGAGGACCAGCCTGGAGCCGGATTCAGCTGAGCAGGGAGCCTGGATCATCAACTGGGCACTGATTATGGGAAACCCACGATCCTCAGATAACCAAGGTCTCACCTGAAGCATCCCAAAGGGGAATGTAACAGGTGGCATCCAGAGATCCAGGCCTCTTGGCAACTGGATCTTTTAAAGCAAATTTAGAGAGACTCCTGATCTGGTCAGAGGAGAGGTAGATGTGGCTTTTGGACATATCAAATGGATTTACAGTGCTGCTACTGAAACCTGGGGAGAGGGTGAATCTCTTTGCTGCTTGGCTCTCCTATAAAATAGCTTTAAGAAGGCACAATACCCCTCAGCCTTTCCCCAGATAAGAGAGGAAATCTGGCATGTCACCTTCAGGCTTTGTCTACAGGGCTGAGTCATTACTGTAGCTAATTAGAGGCTTCAAGCTGATTATAAGGACTGCAATAAGTGGAGTTATAAAATCTCTAGGCTTGATACTCCTTAATACAAAAGCCACTCTACGCTGTCTACTGGCCTTAAAATACCCCCGAATGATGTAAAGTGCTCTTAGAGCAAATGGGATGAGTCCATCTGCATTTGGAGATAGCGGCACACATCATAGACCACCAGCATCCAAGGCTGATGGGGCTCTCAAAGGCCCCATCTCCCCCCAAATGAGATGAAAGCACCTTTCTGGTCACAGAGAGTCAGCTCTTTCACAACAGATAAAAATTAAAAACATATACGCAGGCAACTACCTAAAGAGCTGACTGGTATTGACCTGACAAAAGCAGAATAAAATCTTGCCAAGTCCATTTGTGGGTACCTCTGGGGGTATCATAAGACCTTAATAAGTCAGTAAAACTCCTCTCCGGGTCTGTTCTGCCAGGACTTCCATGGCTGGATGCTCCCTGAACTTTATGTGCATTTTAAACTCTTTATAAGCCTGAAGAGAAGAGCTCAACTTTTCTGTATTTCTGATACAGAGAAAGGAAAAGAGCTTCCTATGTTGCTTCAAAATAAAGCGATAGATATCAGCCCATTTTCTATAGAACAACTTTTGAACCAATAGCACCAGGGATGCACAGTGATCTTGTAGCCTAGCGGTGACCATTCGGGAGCAAGGTGCTTCCATCAAACAGAGAAGAACCACCTTCCCCAAACCTGAGAGGACCCTGCCAACTCAGCAGCCCGATAGCTGCTCCATATCCATCCATAGGGTCCTCCCAGAAGCTGCGGTGATGCATCCCAGGGTGGAAGACCATGCACAGGGCTGTAACCCTGGCATAGAAAGGAAGCTGCAAGGGGAAGCCTTATCTCTGCCCTAAGCACAGCTCCAAAAATATGACAATAGTCATGAGACCCACGATCCCGGTCACCCGGTGTAGGGTTACTGCCGCGGTGACCTTTGGATTACAGCATCATCCATCACAGCTTCGAGTCAGCAGATATGTGCAGACAGCAGATTACATTTCCCCAGGAGTAAAATAATGCAGGAAAGGCTGGTGAGTATGGTCCATCATCCCCAGCAGCTCCCTGAGCCTGTGGGGCAGGGAGAGAGGGAGGTAGCTCACAGAATCATAGAATAGTTAGGGTTGGAAAGGACCTTAAGATCATCTAGTTCCAACCCCCCTGCCATGGGCAGGGACACCTCACACTAAACCATGTCACCCAAGGCTCTGTTCAACCTGGCCTTGAACACCGCCAGGGATGGAGCATTCACAACTTCCCTGGGCAACCCATTCCAGTGCCTCACCACCCTTACAGTAAAGAATTTCCTCCTTATAACCAGTCTAAACTTCCCCTGTTTAAGTTTTAACCCATTACCCCTTGTCCTCTCACTACAGTCCCTAATGAAGAGTCCCTCACCAGCATCCCTATAGGCCCCCTTCAGATACTGGAAGGCTGCTCTGAGGTCTCCACACAGCCTTCTCTTCTCCAGGCTGAACAGCCCCAGCTTTCTCTATCTTCATGGGTTTGAAGTCACTGGAGCAACACCTCTATTCACTGTAGGCTCTGCAAGGTCCTAGGTACCAGCATTGGGGAGTTTAGACAAAGAAGCCAAACTACTACAGGTTCCCTCCTACTCACTTCTCAGGGCAGATCAGCCCTCTCATGTGCAGAGGCAGTGCTGCTGCTCAAACGTAATCTGTGATATGTGAAAGAACATGAAAATCCAGCCAAACCAGTATGCCCAGCTGGTGGTATCGGTATCAGGGAGAGCAGCTTGACCCTGGCGGGTGGAAACTGCAACTCCATCTCCTTCAGCCCAGGAATCCTGCCCTGCCCTAGCACCAGCATTTTGGGCAACAGGGAGTGCAGAATACCTCTGTGGTCACCTTTGATCGTCAGCAGAGTATAGATTTTAGGAAGGACCTTTCTCCTGCAATGGGAAGTTTTGCTGTGGGATAACACAGTGGCAGCCCCACTCCTAGTATGTTAGAGGAGGGTATGGGATCAGCATGGAACCCTCCATCAATGGAATTAGAGTTTGGATTGCTGCCACAGCTCTTTGAGGAGAAATTAGGGTTAAGTAGCATGAAGAACTGAGAAGCAACCTCCTTTTGCATGAGGAAGGGATGCTTGTGTATAAATAAATATGTGTATGTATGCATACAAGCATTTTCTGATATAAAGAAAAACACGTTTGCATGGCTTTGCAATCTCATATTAAAACAAATAAAAAGATGTGAAGACTTCTTCATGTCCTGAAGCCTTCCTGCTGCCCTCACCTGTCTAAATGTCTGATCTGAAAGAGATGCTGTACCAGGATGCAGGGAGGCAGAGTGGGGCAAAGGACTGGCACAGCTGGAGCTTGAAACACTTTTGGATCGCATCCTGATCATGGCTGATATAAAAAAAGCACATGAACAGACCTTCCTGCCATCATTTCGGTGACATGCCATTTCCTACTTTCTCCATTCTCTCACTTTTCCTTCTGGGACTTCTCTCTGCAGACATTTCCCACTCTTAACCTGCTTTTCCCCCAGCCGCTGTCTTCTGCCATGATATTTTTAACTTCTCTTTCCTTCTCTGTTTCCCCCAGCTAGCTCCATCCTTTTCAGCTGCAATGACTCTTCCCTCTCTGTTTCCTCTGGACCAGAATAAGAAGAGTCTTGAACCCATCCCTTGTTCCAGATGCAGGAGGAGCACTGCGGAGCATGAGCAGGGCGCACTTCCAGACATGCTGTAGCTCTGCTATGAAGGCTGTCCCTGGCAAGCTGGACCCCAGCTCAGGAGATCTGCTCCTCTATGAACAGCAGCGTGCTTGGGTTTCAACGCCAACCCTTTTGCATCAGTGTGTGGGCTGCGGTCTCCGTGTTTGCCACAGCTAGTTGTGCAAAGCGCAGTGTTTTTGGGAAGAGCAGAAAAGCCTCCCTCGTTGTACTTGCGCTGATGGATTGCACTAACAGAGGACCAGTCTCTGCAGTGTGCAAGAGACTGCTGCTGCAAGGTCAGGTAAATACTAGAGCTGCAAAGTTCCCATCCAAATAGAGATCCACGCTTTTCCCACACATGGGGTGCTCAGAACATGATTTGGGGTTTCTTCCAAAATAAGGACCTACCTGGTTACTTCTGATCCAGCTCTTCCAAAGCTCGGGAAGTCTTAGATGGTTTGGAGCCTCTGCACCAAACCAGAACCAGAGACAGCTAACAGTGTGTGAGTTAGCAGCCAGAAAACATGCAAACAGTGTTTAAACTATCAGGGCTGTATCTGCCACTGTTGTAAACCCTGTAGCTCTGCCATGATTTTGCCAGCAGCACAGGGTGTTGATCACCCATGATTTCATCATAGAGCATCTCCAGACTTGGAATTCACCACCTTGGCGGGTGACTCGGTGTGGAATAATTAGGTAATGCGGGATACTTAGGAATTAAATTTATACTCGAAATGCAGCATTGCCCACACATATGGGAAAAATGGACTTTCAGGGCCTCTCAGGGCGAGATGCAGCCACACCTGGTATGCCAGGAATGTGCACTCCACGGCAGTTCCTGTGGCAACATGGATGGAGGATGGAGCAGGGTAGAGATCTTGTGGCTACTCTCTGTCCTAAAGATGGGAACTAGGTGGTGCAAGAAACCGATAAGCTGCATACTTGCAACCCTGAGCCAGCAGCCTGTCATCTTTTGACAGAATGCCGTCCTCTGTGTGAACTTTGCTTCATTATTATGTCTTTATAATGCATTTACATGCTAAAATACACTCCCATCTCCAATGGGACCCCCCTCCAAAATGAGACCACCCCTCTCTGAGCGTGCGCTCTAAACTTTTGGTGTCATATACCTTTAAAAGCGAAGCGAGAGAGATTTGCACCAATAATAATAAAGGTATATATGACTAGAGTCACTCAAGCTCCACCTTGAAGGTGAAAATAATATAAAATGACCCAAGAGAGAGGGGGATATCAGGGAAGATACCATCGTGGATGAGTTGAGGAAGATAACATCAACAGACTCCTGGGACTGGTCTACAGGCTGGACCTCTCTTCCCCCACATAGGAACGCCTGTGGGTAAGACTTGCACTGTATCCAGTGCTTCCCCGGGAAAACTTAGAATCTCTATGGAGTTACTCTTACTGTTACCTTTATATTTTAGAGCCAGGCTGTGTTAACTTTATCGAGCGCTTGTATCCATGTAGCTATTATTCGCACGTGCTTTTGCGGACAGTATTTATCACCAGCAATCCATAAGAACCTGTACCTGTTGCATCAATAAACTGCACTGTTTCGGTAGCCAATCGCAATAAACTGCACTGTTTTGGTAGCCGATCGTAATTTTCTCCCTGAATGCGACCCCATCTCTCAGTGTGGCCGCGAGGGTTCATGAGCACGATTCAACCGTCAGTGTGGTGCATTATCAGTGAATCTGGGTCAGTGAGGTTCTAAATAGCGAGCGCGGCTGGACTGATAGTAGCCACTGACTGTATTGGGCAGTGTGGTGCACTATCAGTGAATCCGGATCAGTAGTGAATGTGGCCGGACTGGTAGTTGCATACTGGAGCCGTTCCTGGCCCGACTAATAAAGCAAGGGGTTTATTTTTCTCCCTTTAACGCAACACTTGGGCAGCTTGGATGTGGTTGAGGGTAAGAGAGTTTGAGTGTGGATACAATCTGTTCTTTGCCAATTGGCCCCTTATACCAAAAACCCCTCAAATGCATGTTCCCAGCTTGGACAGGGAGACTGTGAAGCTGTGTCTAACAAAAGCCTTAAGAAAAAGAGCTACAGAAATACTCCAGCAGCTTCATGTTTCCCAAGGGCACGAGATGCAGGCTGCCAGATCCCCCACCGACAAAATGTGTTTGCTGGAAGAAACACAGATTTATTGCAGAGAGTCTGGGTCCAGAATCTCTCAGCCCAGTCTGGATCCAAAATACCAGGAATAAAAGGTCCAAAGCCTCTACCCTGGACTCCCAGCTTGGTTTCACACTAGCATGTACTAACATATACAGCATAGATGACCCGGGAGTCCCAAGCGCCTTCCCTAGTGCAAGGTCTTGACCGCCTCTGTGGGTAAATCATTAACACAGCCCCAACAGTTTTGGCCAAGCCGACCAGCCCTGTCCCAAACCATTCCTTAGCACCTCTCCTAGCTCTGTGATGGGCAAAGAAGTGATTAAGTGGGCACCTTGCTTGCAGAAGAGGTCTCTGGTGCCTTTGGGGGATGCACCTAAAGACAAAAGCAGACCTGACCAGCCCAAAGAAGTGGTAAATGCTCCATCCCTGGCAGTGTTCAAGGCCAGGTTGGACAGAGCCTTGGGAGATGTGTTCTAGTGGAAGGTGTCCCTGCCCATGGCAGAGGGGTTGGAACTGGGCAATCTTAATGTCCCTTCAAACCCAAACCATTCTGATTGTATGATTCAATAGAGAGAGAGAAATGTGCTTTTAAAATACTCACCTGCAAGTGCCAAGTGGAGCAGAAGCAAAGTGAGAAAAGAGGCATTTTTCTCTCCGGCTCATTTGCACATTTTCATCTGATCCCACAAGTGCACCAGCACCCGTCTGAGACGCCCAAGAGGAGCCAGCACGGAGAAAAACAAGCAAAAAGCTGCCCTAATAAACCATGTCTATAACAGAGCCACCGCTGGGAACACACATAAATAATAGTAAACCAGTATGGAAAAAATGTCTGTGGTTGCTAAGCAAATTAATGTTCCAGCATAAACTCCAAGTATAAATTAGCTCAGGGTGTGCACATGGGAAAGCAGCCTCTGCAAGGGAATGGGATGCTGAAGAGCTGAATGCTGGACAAGACAGTAATGCTTGGTAGGAAGAGAAGTTAATGCCCCGTTGTTAGAAAAGTGAGCTAGGTAGGAGTTTAGTGGTGCATTGCTCCCATTAAATCTTTCCTGTATGAGCTTTGAGGGCAGCTCTGGCTGGCCCAACTCCTCTGTACCTTTTTCTAGCATATAATAAGGTAATGGCTTGTAATTCTTTGTGCAAGGCTTCCCATGTCTTCCAGGTCGATCCAGCGCTCCCGTTTTGCTCTCCTGGAGCAGGTCCTGGCCATGTCCCCTGTGGCGTTTTGAGGCAAAGCTGATCACACGGCAAAATGGTTAAAAGGCACCAAAAATAACAGGGGCTATTTGAAAAGGCAGTTCTGTGCCAGGAAGACAGCAGACAGACCTTGGGAAGGGAG
Source organism: Ara ararauna (assembly GCA_028858755.1). Classification (NCBI taxonomy): domain Eukaryota; kingdom Metazoa; phylum Chordata; class Aves; order Psittaciformes; family Psittacidae; genus Ara; species Ara ararauna. The sequence goes on from CM054379.1 coordinate 11,463,863, forward strand.
GGAAAGTCGTATTACAATCCCTGCATTGATAGCAGTGCACGCTGAGTGCGCTTTTCATTGCTCACTGCTGCGGAGAGACAGGGGAGGGTTATTGAGCCATTCCCCATCCTGGTCCCACTGGCTCCAGTGGTGTTGGCCTTCTTGTACCCCTTTCAGATGGGGAGGAGAAGCTGATTCTGTGCTTTATTTCCCTTTGAAACAGATCTTTGTTGGACTCAGCAGCGTGCTAGGACTTCAGTGGAATATTTTCAGTGGCTGTGAGTTGTCCTGCGGTTAAATAATAAACACAGCAACAAAACACTGGTACATTTTCGTAGTACAGGAGACAGAGCATCTATTGTCATCAGTTGTTAAGAAGTGCTATTCTTATATGCAGTCCTTGTCCTCCTATTTTATCCAGTTGCCTGTTCCCCAAATGCTTTACTGGGAGCAGATGCTAACTGTATGCCATTAACTCTTATTATATATTCTTCTTTTGATATCCAGCAGTTGTCAACTTTTTGTGAAGTCTTGCTACAGAGAAATGAAAATTAGATGGCCAGTGCTATTCAGTTAAAGAGATTTCATTTCCTAATTCTCCAAAAGAGGGTATAAGCAAGCAGCTTTACTCAGATAAGCAACTACTTTGGAGTGAACCTGTGTCCTACACAAGTAAATCCTTTCCAATGAATTCTGTCTGTGAACATTTGCCATCTAAGTGTTACGTGGCGTAATGCAAGGAAAAAAGCTGAACAACAAGAGGAATTTAAGTTTTGAAATGCTTTAAGAGTTCTAAAACTCTTCATTGCCTCTCTGAATTGCATGTTTCCTACCAGTAATCCCACCTGGAATTTTTCCTGTTAAATACAATGTTTTTTCCAAGACTGGCTTGTAAATCAGGACTATAATGGGACCCACTGAGAGATTCACCATTTCCGTGGGAAATTAGGAGGCTAAGTACGTCCAGATTTAAAAGTACCCACAGAAAACTGCAAGGGACAGTCACCAAAATCTGCTCCACAATGAAGCACATCCAGCTTGTATTAAAGAACTGTGCTCTGTAACTGAGGAGCAGCAATTCCTGCAGAGGTAAATGAACTTGTCTGTGGTGTCCTCAGCCCTGGTTCAACAACAGCCCATGTGCTTGGCTATGCAAAGACAGAATTTGGCCTTTCACTACCATCACATGAAAAATGACTTCAATATGACAAATGAGGTGGTACAAAACCCAGCTGGAGCATGACTCGTGTTTAATTTTCCAGGTATAACTCAGCAAACTTCTGTCCACGAGGCTCCACGTGGCTTCTTTCATTAAACTGTACAGCATGTACCAAGCCCCCTGTCTTTAAGGTGACATTTCAAACCCCCGAAGGGGAGGGACAGTTGTCAGGGCTGTGATTAAAATAGAGCCTTGTTTGTTGGCATGACTTTTACTCAGCTCCCTGGTGATGCGGCAGCGAGCCCTGCCACCTCTCCCAAAATAAGATATGCCTCAGATGGATGCACACGGAATATCCCACTGGATGCTGTCGGCTCCCAGCCTGCCCTTGTTTGCAGCCATCCTAGTTGGGCTAGTGATTGCCTCCGGCCAGCTTTCCATCATCCAGGCATGAGGACAGCCAGGATGCATGCAGGAGTCTCAGATGGGTTGGTAGAGCTATTCCACATGTGGCGAAGCAAACTCAAAGATCTGCAAAGCGCAGTGGTTGTACAGAAGCACAAGAGCAATAATTCGGGGTCCTAAAGCTGCATTTGCTTGTGCTCATGCAGTTCAATGTCTTTTGCAGGACCACAACAATTTGTAAGAAGCCCCAGAAGCTGATGTCCCATTGCATGTCCATCACTTGGCACAGCCCCACAGCCCTGGTAGTGAACTCAGCCCCAGATATAAATAGGGCTGAGCCAGTGTGGCTGAGCCCACATAAGCAGCTTTAATGCAACACCTGCTAATCACTGGCTCCTGGGTGAGACAGGCACGCAAAGCCGCCCTGCCACGGTGGGTTTCCAGAGCTCACACTGGAAGAGAAACCATCCTATGACGTTACTGTCTCAAATGGAGCAAAAAGGATAAGGGGGAGCAGCTGTGGCCATGTGTCATGTTGTGGTTAGTGTTAGACCTGGAAAGGTGCTCACGTGTTGGTAGGGGCAAGGTGGAAAACAGAGGAGCTTTGCAGGGGAATATGAGACAATAAAATACTTTCATTACTTCCACAATCTTCTTGAAAAAAGCCCTATAAGAAACTCCAGCAGCTATTTGCCCAGCTGGCAAAACAGACTAAATCCCCTAAAAGCAAGAAGCCAGGAGGCAACTGCTTGTGTTCCATGCCATGGGATGCCTCATCCCTGGACAGTAAGCTTAAAACACAGACCTCATTGCCACTTTTCTCCAGACGTGCCATTTCACTGAATCTCACTCTGACTTTGGTAGCCTGATAGGGACATGATACTTACCATGACCCAGCCCTCATCAGCTTGTAGTTGTCCAAGTGTCTCAGATCTCCTCTTTTTTATCTAGTCACATATCCCAGCTGTTTCAACAGCTTCCTTGGAAAAGGCACAAGCTATGAAAACACCCTCTTCCTTCTAACAATACAACCTCTACCTGTCATCCCCTCCTTCTCTACATCCTCCAGAGTTCTGCCTGGTGTTTTTGGCCGGGGTGCAAGCAGACAAGACCCGTGCGTGACTCAGTGGCACTTCTCTTCTGAAGGTGAGAGCTGACAAGGGCTGGGCGAGTGCCAGTGCTGGAACTGAGGCCGTCTCAGACCCAGCTGATCCACCTTTCCCAGCTGGGAGTGGATGACTGCGTCTGCCCATCACCAGGCAGCCATGCAGAGTGAAAGGCCGGATGAAATACGTACAGTGCAACTTAAGTATTGCTTTAGGTTGTGAGGATGAGTAGGTTCTCTGCTCTTTGTAACCAGGAAAATCCTTGGTTTGTAGAGTCCAGTCCAATACCAACAGAGGATATTGCAGGAAAAGCAAAACCTGCTTTTTTAACGCTGTTTTTTGGTGACAACAGCATCTAGGTTAACTCAGTTCATCTTATCAGGGGGACTTTGATAAGTGTAAGATTTCATTCTTGTTATCAGTGGGGCAGTGTGTGCACACTGTGAATGGAGGATCTGCTTCCAGGCTCCAGTTTCTGCCAGTGCCTGTGCCAGAGGGCTCTCAAATTGCAGATGATTAAATATTAACATTTATTGCAGCATATCCACTTTGTTCTAGATCAAATGGAAGCTCTTTCTTCCAGGAATGCAGTGGTTATGGTAAGCTGAATTAGGTGGGAGTTCAGCTAGGCACAGTACTGGTAGTGTACAAAGCCTTCAGTTAAATTGATGCTGCCCTCCCATTTTGGGTAGGGTGAATAGCTACATAAATAACACAACATGTACCCTATCCCTCCAGCTCTGATTTAACTCTTTCAGATTGACTTGTATGCTTTTTTTCATTACAGTTCTTCTTTTCTCTCTGCTCTACAACTACTTGGGAAAGGTTTATGTGTCTTTGAACAAAACTCCCCAGAGAGACAGACCCAAACCAATCCTTTTTCCCCAGTTGGCATGACTTTGCAGCGCTTACAGTGTGCTTCACCAAAGCATCACTTGCAGTTTTATGTACAGCAAAGAAAATCTTGGATCACCAGTGAAACAGTCACTTTTTAAATGAAGCAAATAGGAATCAAGTCATTAGAAACAGAAAAGAAACACTTAAAAAGAGAGGGCTGCAGTGACAATAGGCAGCGCTGATAGATACTGAATGCAGTCATAGCTAAGGCGTTTCCATCCTTCTTTACATTGCCCTGTTGAAAACTGATGACTGCTCCAAGAGCTCAAATTTAGTGGCCATTATACAGCTACACAGGAAGGATGTTAAAATAGTGACTGAGAGAGCACGCAGAATAAGAGTGTGCAAACTCACCTTCCCAGCCCCATCATATCTTTCATGGCACAGCTAGACAGCGGCGGGTAAGCTGTGGATTAGTGATTTGCTTTCTTCCGCCCCTCTCACATAAATGCAATAAATCTCTGAAAAAACCTGTGCTCACACATACAAAAGCTAACACAAATGTGTTCACCCCGGGGAGGCTGGAAGGGAAACAGTAGTTTGGCCAAACAATTCATCTTTATGATATTGATTCTGTCAAAGCAGCATAAATGAAAGAAAAGCCCTATGAGTCTGAGTACCAAAGTGCTGCCTCCATTTGATATAATGAGCACGCTTTTTCGGGAAGCATGGAAGCCTGGGAGCCACTTGCTTCCCAGGCTTCTGGCAGGTCAGCTGCCGGCTCGGATGGAACTGTTCAAACAGCAGTAGCCTGAAAAATACCGCAACCCTTTGCTTTTGCTAACCAATTGCACAGCAGGATATGAGTCAGGAGAAAAGGTGAGGTGTGTCCTGATTGCTCCCAGTTACTCAGGTGTTCAAGGACACGAGCTGCCTTAGAGAAGCATGTGCGAGCAGCACACGCTGGGTTTTCATGTAGCACTGATGCTATTTTCTCCAGCTTGGACACTTGCCTCTCTCCTTTCATTGTCTTTTTTGCTGCAGATGGGGGTTCAGCTGAATTCCCAAGCAAGCCGCAGCTCCAGGGGTTGCTGCAGGACACACACCGCATTCACTCCTTGGGGAAGGAGCCCGCTGGCTGCTGCCCACCTTTGGTGCCACTGCACACCCAGATGAAATTGATTTGACCGAAACCCCCCCCATGGCAGGGGGGTTGGAACTTGATGATCTTAAGGTCCTTTCCAATCCCAACTATTGTATGACTCTATGAAATGACCATTAGATGTGGCCGGCTGGCTGCTGAACCTGTGCCCAGAAACAGAAGAAATGGCTGTCCTCTGCCCCTCCAGACCCCCACCTTGAGCTGTGCTGCATCCCAGATATATCCAGAGAGGGATCCCACTGGGATCAAGGTCTGGGTTAGGACAGGAGTCTTCTCCAGCACGGGGGGACCCTACAGATCCCACGTGCTCCCGACTGAACTGAAGGCTCAGTGGTGATGAGAGGAATATTCTTTCATGGAATTTCTAGCAAATTCCATAAGCCCTGCACCAGCTTTGCCCCCAGGGTCATTTCCAAGCACAGGCTCAGTTGCTGTCACTGCCTTGGTCTGGATTTTTGACCTGCATGATTTCCTCCTAAGCCATTCCTGCAACCTCATGTTCTGGCATTCGCCCACATTTCTTCGTGGCAGTAATAGAGTTGCCTGAGCAGCATTTCTCCCTCTGTCTCTGCTCTCACACTGTCACTGCAGCAGGGCAAGATAACCCACTGCAACCCCCTCAGCCACGCTGGCTGCCATCTGTACTCTGCTTTAATCTCATTTGCCTGGCCAACGCCAGAGCGGACGCAGCAGAGGCGCCACGTGGAACAGGCACCTCTCCTGCCATGTGCTCTCACGCCGGTCTCCTCGTGGCCTTTGCTGGAGTTTGGTGGTCCACCAGTTTCCTTCAAAGGTGTGCTGGGAGTGATGGTGCTGCTGCTTGTACCACATCTCTCCAAGCAGGGGGTCGGGTTGTAAGATGGATACCATCCACTCAACTTCCACTCACAGACCTCTTCTGTGTCACACTTCCACCTCCCACCAGTACCTTCTGTCCTGTCTCCTCGTCTGCTTTCTCCTTACTGCAAGACTAATCCACCCACCCTTCTCCATTCCCCTATACTCTCTATTTCCATATTCTCTTCCTCCCAGCTCAATAGCTTTTGTGCTTAACCCTCGGACCAGCCTGGCTCTCTTCCCACTCCTCTCATTTCCACTTATTCAGCTCCTCCTCAGTTGAGGTGACCTCCATGTCCTCCTGGCCAGGTTGTCTTTCTACCAGTGTAACACCTTTCCTTTTTTTTGTCACCTCTCTTTGGGGTTCAGCAACTGGTTTTGTGAGCTTCAGGCTACTGGTTTCTTTGGCTCATTTTCTCCTGTCTTTTGAAATTCATGCTGTTAATAGCCATTCCTTCACTTTGCTTTCAAAAAGTAGGTTAACCTGTGCTAGAATAAAAAACACACGTTCTACTGAAGGAAAAAAACAGGAAAGCTCTTTTTCTTACTAAGCACACACAGAGAAAGATTATTCTCAACCCATTATAAAATGACAAAAAGAGGGAACAGGCTAAGGGAAGGTGACTGGACATGATGCAACAATAAAACAAAGGATGCTAAAAACTGAAATTGAGGGATTTCATTGCAAAGTTGTTGGGCAGCACCGTGTCTACCTGCTGGACAGGCAAAAAGTATCTTGAAATTAAGCTCTTGGACTAACTGGGGGTATACACAAACTTGTTACGATGAAAAATATCAGGTGCTATCAATAGCATATAATGGACTGAAAAGAAGGGTGAGAAGCCGCATTGATTTTGTGCCTGGCCTTGCTTTTATCAAAGTCCAGAACCAAACCCCAGTCAAAATCAATAGCAAAAATGGTTGTGAAACCACAAGACAACTTTGATCAAATTGCATTTCTGTGGATTTGAGTTTCAGTTAGAGGTCACTCGAACTGTGTTTCTTGACCTTTTTCAGTTCTACCTTGCTAAAAAATATCTGGGAGCCCCTTCATGCCATGATCCTCCAATGTTTACATTTCCAGAGAAATTTTATGAGAAGGAAAAGCCAAGGTAAACTTTGAATAATCATTTATAACTTCTTTACCACTCTTCTGTTTGTTTAACTGTGTGCCTGACGATATATGTGGCTCTTTTGCAATCTCTTCCCTGACCTTCCCCTCCTGCCTCTGCAGCCCAGCAGCACTGCCCATGTCATGGGTGGAGGAGCCCCACGTAAGAGCACTGTGAGTCAGGTGACAAGTTATTTGCTCAGGTATTACTCCCATTGCCAAGGGAGTAATAGAGTAGGTGTGGGCCTCATCACCTCCTTTGTGAATATACCAGGAAACAGATGTCCTGTGACGTGAAGAAAGACTATGGCGTTTGCAATAAGGGTCCAGGATATGGCAGCCCTTCTCTCACGGATGAAGTATTTGGGGGCTTTATGATTGGTGTGTTTGATGAACATACACAGTAAAGTATTCATAGGCAATATTTCTGACTCCCCCCCCCCAAGAGTTCAAACAGCTTTTCCCAGGATCGTCTTTCCTGATGAACGTGTCAATGAAACACATTGCTTGGGTGCTTCAAGAGGGACAAGTGTCAGCTCCCAGAAGTTTGGAGGTGTCGTTGGTAGCCTGTAGCAAGACAGCCTGGGATTTGGAAGAGGAGCTGCAGTAACCCTTCTGCTGTCGGATAGCTCTGTCCTCTGTAGAGCCAATACAGGAAGGCAGTTACCCTCAGTACACCATCCAGCTCCTTGCATTCCCTGAACACATTGTCAGCAATTCCCATGCCAAAAGCCAAAATAAGAGGTTATTCTCCATTCATCACATGGCCAAGGTCATTATCCAGGTTTAAAGACCTGGCTGAAAGACCAAGGACTTTCAGTGCAGGTTACCCTGAGCCATGTCTCAAAGTAGCCAGCTTGTTTGGAAAGACCCTTCCGCAGGAAGTTTTGGTCAGGTCTTTCCTTCCGTTGACTTCTCTAGTCTGGGAGGGAAGCAGTGCTGAAAAGTATCAACATCAGCCAAACCTTGAATAACAGCCTCCTTCAGTTAATAGCAGTAAAGGTGAGAGGCCTGATGGTGAAGTGTAGAAGTGGAAATGAAGAAACTCTGAGCGCCCTTATTTTGCCCGCTCACCAAAAAGAAATTAAATCTGTGGTGTTTTCTTTCAGCATCAAAGGTTTCTCTTTGAGACAAAATGAAGCATTTTGTTTCCATGATTGGGTGAAAAGGCAAAGAAAGGGAAGGGTAGTCTCACGTCACAGAGGAGCTTTCGATTGTATCTACGAAGTAGCTCTGAGCTTCACAAAGAACTATTACTTCTGCTGTCCTCTTTGCCTCAGAGGATTTGAACTGCTCAGAAAAATCCCAAGACTCCTGCATATTTTAGGATGCAAAGGGAACTTCTCCTAATCTCACCTTGTAGAAATAACCATACAGCAGTAGGAACTGATACCCTCAAGACCCATTTGCTACAATCTCCACGAGGAGCTAAATAACATTAGCCACGCTTCTGCTCTCTGGATCAAAAGACTGGGAACTAGGATGGAAACTTTCTACACCAAAATGATCACTTTCTGTGAAGTTACTGCTTGGCCAAGAAGCATCATTTCTTTGTAAAGAATGCACTTCTTTGCCTCTGTCTGGCAGGATTCCTGAGACACAGTAAATAGCGCTTGTGTTTTCTCCTGTGCCTACATTGCCTCTACTCCAATTAGGGATCCAGGGCAGAATGTGAAAGATTGGGTCTTTTTCTGTCCAAATGAAGAGGGAGCTCTGTTTCTACCACAAGCCAAAATGTAAACATTTAACATTAAAACCCAAAACAATCAAGAGGCACATCTTCATGTCCAGCACTGCAGGGCTACGGCTGAAGCCACTTCTGTGCCTTCCCTCCAAGTCCTCCTCCAGCTGGTGCAGCTGCCCTGTGGGGACACCTCGTGGTTCCAGGGGCACCTTTGGTTTGGGTGCTGGTGGTGGCTGCCTTCAGGGGAACAACGCTTTGCTATTACACTATGATCTGTGTAAAATGCTGTGACTACCAGTGTGCCAGCTGGGAGGTGAAATGTGAGGCCAAATTTGGAGGTGGAAGCTAAAGGAGAGAAGTCTATAATTTTTGTCAAATACACACTCTCCTAATGATCTTTTTAGCAGCTAGTGCCCATTTCAGACAAAACCAAAATGTTGCATGAGAGATTTGGTTTCCCTGAGTATTGATCACTTCTAGATCAAACCAGTAGACTGAGGAACAACGGCAGCCAGTAGATTGAGGAAGAGATGGTTTCCATTTACTTGGTACTTGCTAGCTCATATCTGGATACTGCACTAAGTTTTGGGGGCCCCAGTAAAACAGCAATGTCAATAAACTGGGGAGAGCTCAAAGGAGACCACCAAGATGGTGCATGAGGGGAGGCTGAGGGACTGAGGCTTGTTCAGTGGAGAAGAGGAGGCTTCAGGGGAACCTCAATGTGGTCTTCCAATACCTACAAGGAGGTCGCTGAGAAGACAAAGCCAGGCTCTTCACTCTGGTGCGCAGCAGAGAGATTACAGACATGGATTGAAACAATGGATTTTACCAGGTATGGGAGGAAAAAGTCACAGTGAGTTTGAGTAAGTACAGAGCAGGCTGCCCAGAAATCCTGTCCGGTTTCCACCCTTGGTTTCAAAGCCTGACAACATAAAGGCCTGAGAAACCTGGTCTGATCTTGCTGTCAGCCTTGCTCTGAGCACAACTTAAGCAAGGGGATCTCCTGAGGTCCCTTCCAACACAGGTGATTCTACAGCTCCATGGCAAATGGTCCTAATGCTGGATAATGAAGCCATGAACCCATTATTTTCAAATTCCTGAGGTTTTAAACCACACACCTTAGAAAAACAGGCAATTAGGGCAGAAAGAATCAAAACCAGACCAGGACATGGGCTCTTCGCTGATGGAAACTTGAAAATGAAGTTAATGACTCTGTCTATTGCACACTGAGGGGAAAATGCTTGGTTTGTTTTCTTTTACTCTTGCTGCATGTGTCTAAAGCTCCTGCCCAGCTTGAAGCTACCCCAGTGCTCATTTTGTCCTTGTGGAAGAGCACCCTTGGTATTCTTCCTGTAAAACATACTCACTTCTTTCTAGGATTTATACCTTGTGATGTATGTGCATTTCTAGAGACATTTTTCTCCCCCTGGAGCAGTGCCTGCCATCTGCTTGTGATGAAGGCTGGTCTGCAACACAGAAAGGTCCTCTCCTAACTCAGACTCTTGTTTTCCAGTGATGGAAACAGCAACAGGAGCCATGTTCCACAGCGATGTCCTATCTCTGTAAAATACTTGATAGCCACAGCTCAAGTGTTTGTTGCTGGCTTGCTGTGGGCAGGAGTTTGACACCATCAGGGTGAAGACCTGTGAAAGACTCACTGTTGTTATGCTGAAGATGAAGAAAAGGTTGGGGTGAGCTACAGGAAAGAAAACCTGGCTATTTTTATACTGGAGAGAGGTGACATACTATTAATTTCTGGTGCATTTGTCATGCTGGCCTCCTCGTGGAAAGCCCATCTGTCCAAACCCTTCTTGCTGCTTTCTTTAGCATGAGAGACTGATCATCTTGGACCGAGCATTGGTTTTGTGAGATGTCTCTGCTCCCTGCACAAAACCTATTTAACTACAGAGCCTTCACAGGCATTCTTCTCGTGGACATAACACTGCATTATCAAGTTAGGCGCAGTGTGAGGCTTCTTACTGGCTTCAGACAGGACAGACGAATCCAAGGCAGATCCCATGCGTTTGATGAACCTTGGTCTGAGTCAACTAGAAGTGCAGTTTGTGGTTACCCAAAGGGATTATCATGCTCATAAACTAATCTTCTGATGATGGGAACCGGAGCAGTCCATCCATACTGCAGCTGATCTGTTTTACACAACAAGACCATCACCACTAGCTGAGGAGGTAGTCCAGCCAGTTGACATACATGTAAACTCAGCCTTTGCAGGAGAAGCCACTTTCCCTCTCTCTGACCTTGAGGACTTTCTGTTCCTGTTGTTCTTTCCTTCAAAGATTTGTGTTTGTGTTTTTATTAAGCCAAGTTATTTATTTGGAAGAAAAGCCAAATGATTTCTTCTTTCTGTGAAGGGCTGTGTGCCAAACAGTCTGATTTCCCAACACACATCAGTGGGTATACTAAAAGATGTCCCTCCCTGCAGATTTTCCTTCGCCTATAGTCTTAGATACTGCCTGGATACCCAGACATCCAGATTGAAAAACAGCAACTATTTTTGTTATTGTTTACTTTGGTTCTTACGCATCTTTGTAATGCATAAATAATTTAACTGAGTGCTTCTGCAGGAACATCCAGAAACAACCTCCACACCAAGGTGACCAGGTGGCCTCATGGCAAGAAAGGCTCAAAGAGGCAAAAGCAATGTGTGACAGGACTAGGTTCCCCGCACCCCCGGGTTGTAATACAGACTGAGGGCAAGCAGCAAATGCCTTTTCTGTTCAGTGAAGACACCCTCCAGCAGATACCCAGTGAAGGCAATAGGACAAGGAGCTTGTCTGCACCTTGAGCCTCAGCACCTTCCCATGCTACCCTTGCTTCTTTAGTTTCTTTCACCATGGGCATGACAGCAGGACAGGAAACCTCCATGCTATTAGTAGAACGCATGATTTCTTCTGATCTACTGCTCAGCAGCTGGAAGGAGGGAGACGGAAGAGCGACAGAGGAACAAGAGGGGCATGAGTCAAGAAGTGGGGCTGACCCCCCTTTCCCACATGAGAATGTTGCACCCAAGGAAGTGGAGGAAATGTGGAAGGGCCCAGATCCAGGCGTGTTGGCCAAAGCAACGTCGTTCAAGTGCTAAAACCCTCAAGATGGCCCAAAAGCAGGGCAGGAGGAGTGACATCACCCAGGTGAGTCCTGGGATGGCAGCAAGGATCCTGGGGAGAGAAATTTGATCTTTGTTGACTCAGACAACTCCACTGGTGAATAATGCAGAAGACCTGAGTACCATACCCAGACATGTGGTAAGCAGCATAGAACCAGGGCCAGGACAGTGTGGGGTGACTGAAAGACAGACACACAGCATCTGCTATTAAAGAAAGCAAAGCTCTGAGAGTGAGACCTTGGGAATCTGATTAAGATGGGAGGCTGGGATGGAGAAGAAGAAAGCTTTGGGAAAACCATCCTGATGTGCTGCTTTCTATTTTTCCAAGCAGAGAAGCTGAACATGAGCAAAATATGTTGACTTCTACCGCTATTTGCAGGTAAATAGGTGCTTCTTATTCATTACAAGATGTTACAGACCAGAAAACAGGGGTAATGTTGCATGCTGCAGTTGTGGTGAAAACACTTATTCAGACAGCTATGAACCAGCTCCATCAGACAGAACTCTGGATGACGATCTTGCTTGGATGCTGCCAGAAGACCTCCAATGCACAGGTACACTTATAGATACACACATATCTGCTCTTATGCTGACACAATCTCACCAGTGTTGCTGATAGGCAGCCCCAGAAGCCAGAGTGGGAGGAAGGAATGAGTAGGTAATTCATTATTCAGCAATCAATGGACACCCAAAACTCTCCAAGCATTGACAGCTAAGCCTGGGCAGCCCTGCAGGCTTTCTCTCTGTGCCCCACACCTCCCCTAAGGTCCATTTAGAGGCTGGACAATGCAGGTCATGGTCTAGTGCAAACCTGCCTTAATTGTCCAAGCAGGCAACAGGAGTGGGAAACTTGAACACAAGCAGAGAACGGATGAAAAGAGGGGGACTAAGACCCTGAAGTAGCAAAGCTCAGCCCATAGTCCACCAGGCTGTTTTAGATGCTCATGGTGGTTGCAAGATCCCAGTGATGGGCAGGCACAGCTGCTCAGCACCACTCAGACATCTGGCCCCTCTCAGGCTTGCTAACAAACACTTTAAGCTGGTTAGGAAGAGGATTTGGGGCTTTAATATTTTATTAGCAACTTATTTTTTATTTTACTATTCTAATAAATTATTTTCTATTTTATTAGGGCATGCTCTGCTCTGCCAGGTGGGACTGACCAAGGAACTTGGTTGGTTTTCCCTGCTGTGAGCAGGCAGATTGGCAGCAAAAACACACTCAGATATCATCCAGCCTTGCCATCCTATGTTTTGTACCCTGTACCTCCATTTAACTTTCACCCTCTCTGCCAGTATGATGCTGGCCCACAGAAGATGTACAACGTGGTCCATTTACTTCCTCTGCAGAGGTCAGCTATCAAAACCTTGGAGATCTTTAAGCATTCGTGTTGCCATGGCTGTGACAACAGGCTTGCCTAAATCCTGCTGCCAGGCGTAAACTGGAGCAGCTCAGTGAAGGGCACATGTGCCTGGGAGACAATGCAATAGGATTCCTTCCTTTGCCCCAAAGTGGGAAAAGGGGGATAGAAATAAGGGAGGAAGTGAGGGCATTTTGTGAACTTCTCATTGTACATGGAAAGACGGCAGGGACAGACGCTGGTTCTGCTCTACAGAAGGATAATGTCCTCTTCACATCACAGCACGCAACTGCAGGAGTGCTGGGAAGGTATCCACATGTGCTGCACTGGGCAGAGATGGAGAAACAGAAATAGAAACAAACATGCTATGATTATACACTTGAGCAAACAATTGCCTGCCAACAAGCAAGATTGCAAAACCTTGTTGTGTGTTTATAATAGAAACCTCATGCAAAAATGCAGACATATTGCTACAGAGCTCTTTCCCCTTCAGGAAATTTGTGATAATCCCACAGAATGTGACCCTAATCTTTTCCCTTTTTAGTATATTCACATGGATTTGGGGTAGGGAGTACATAAATTTCAGATGCATTCTGCATGTGCATCAGGTACACGATTTAAATCAGAACAAATACAGAAAGCATACGTGATAGGAGCCTTCTTAGGGAAATTATAAGTGGCTGAGTTAGAAACCCCAAAGCTTTCAGGCGACCTTCACAGCAGTGCTTGGGTGCTCTCCTCTCCTGCTGGCCAGTGAGTCCCATCAACACCAGTCCAGCCCTGCAGGGGTAGCAGGAGGGGTGCTGGGGAGGTGCTGACAGGGTTCAGTTACAGGCAGCTGGTCTGTAGCAGCTGAGAGCAAACACTTCCTCAGATTTTACTGTTACCAGCCTAAAGAGCACTAAAGAGAAGCTTAATTTACCTCACATTGAGTTTCGATGCAGCTAAATTGGAGTAGGGCTATGTGGAGCCCGTATTAATCATTTCTCTCTATTGGTGCAGCATGCAGATGAATTGTCCAGCACTTGCCAAAAACACCAACCCCATCTGCTGTGGCTTTGCAGAGAGAAGTGGGAATGGCTGGTAATCCTCCAGCTGGCTCCCTCCGTCTTCCAGGTATTTCTATTCAGCAACACCAATAAGCCTAAAACCCTCAGAGGTGGCCTCTGGTCAGTTTCTGTGGGCTCATCTCCTCCTCTCTGCACAGGAAGGCTTCAAGCCAAGCTGTTTCACAGGGTAGGCAGATGTTTATCATGGACCTGGATGCTCTGCTCTGCAGGCATCAGCATCGGCACCACCACCATCCGCACTGAGGAGAAGTTGTCAAACAGCATTTGGGTTTCTTGTGATACAGTATTTCACAATGCGAAGCGTTGCTGGTCTCTAAGTTTTAAGGCCACAAAAGCAGCATAGCCACCCTCACCTCACCTTAACTCCTCCAGTTAGGAAAGGAGAAGTTAATAGGTCAGCATTACTTGCTTTGTGGTGACTTGTTGATTAAGAGGTGGTTGAGCTTTCCTGCCCTGTTTGCCTCTCTCGCCAGTGTCACCTGGTTCATGGCAACCCTGTCTTCTCCAAAGTGCTTGGAAGGAAATGCTGACCATGCCCTTAATGGCAACCCATTCTGCAAGTGCCAACCAAGAGAAGCCGAGGGGCACAGATGGGTTATCTGGCTGCTGTTGGCCAGGATATCTCCTGCAGAATCAGCAGCAGAACTTGTTTCCTGCATTTGTAACCGGATCTCAAGTGCTATTCCTGTTTGAGAATGGAACAGAGGGGCAGGAGCAGGCGTAGCACCAAGTGTCTAACACAATGTGTGTGTGGAATTTATTCTCCTTGTCAAGAAGCCGCCTTTCATGTAGGACGTGTCCTTTGGATGGAGACAGATGCACACCCTGGTGAGGACAAGGGCTACCTTCCTTCTCCTATTCAAGAATTCCCTGGGTCCCCAGCCTTGTAACTGCAGAGTTGGAAGGAGATTTGCCTGTTTTCTCTTAATCAAGTATTTAAATTCTCCAGACTTAGAGGTTGAGGGGAAATCAATCCTCCCAATGTGACTCCCTCTCTACTAGCTCCATCTGGAGGCTCCAAAATAACTTGCTTTATAAAATAACTTCTATTTTTATTTATTTATTTAAGGGTTTATTTAGGATTTAAGGCTGTCTTGGCACTGGAAACCTCTATTGCCTAGAAAGCATCAAGGCAGCAGCAGCTGTGGGTGCAGAAAACTGTCTCTGCTGCTGTCAGACCTGCTAAGCAGAGCCAAAAGCACTATGTTCACCATCCAGCTCAAGGTTCCAGCTAAAAAATAGTTCACTTGTCAGTGTCCTGCAGCAAATACTGCAGCATCACAGATTGCTCTTACAGTAAAGTCCCACCAGAGCTACATACACTGCCCTCTCCCAAAGGAGGAGTTATGTAGGACAGTCCTGGTGTGCGCACTTGGCAGCCGGAAGTGAAGAAAGCCTCTCCTGCTCCACAAGTCTAATAATAGCTAGGTGCAGAGGCAAGGGGACATGCCAGAGCACTGTACTCCCTCTCTGCCTCCACTGGTGAGACAGCCAACCTGGGAAGCTGCAGCTGCTTCAGGCATCCCTGGTAGAACAATCTCGGCACTAGCAATATCATCTGCAGTCTTAAGATGCATCGTGATTGCTGGATAGTGATGGTCCAGGGAGAGTGATGCAAAGACAGAATGAGGAAAATAACTCCTGTTAGGGATAATAATTTTTAATGGCATAATTACCTCAAAAGCTGGATGAGTACCCGGCTAGAGCACCAGGGTGATAATTAATGTACCCAGGGTGCTCCAAAGTCAGATGTCTTGCCTGGTGTATACGCAGCATGAAGGAAAGACATTGCCAAATCTATTTTTTCCTCCTCTAACTGATAACAAGCCCACGCTGGGAGCTCTTGTCAAATCAAGCTGCTGCTCTTGAACTCTGAGTCTGCAAACAGCTGGGCAGTGACATGTCTGTTAGCTTTAACTATTTTAGGGAACAATCTGACCCTTTTCAGTCACAAAACGCATGAAAGGCCAGGCAGCAAAATTTGGATGCAGCAAAATTCCTTGTTGAAATTGTCCAAACCTGCTTTCCTTATCTTTTCCTGTAATTTCACAATTATGGTGTGTGACGAGGAATGGCACCTGACTGCCTGACTACCTGACCCTTGTTCCAAGGCTAACTGCAAGTTGTCCCCTGCTGGCCTCCTGCCCTTCCTCCTGGAACTCGGGCTTTTGGCTTGTTGGTGAAGCTGGTTACTCCTTGGGTCGTGCTGGAATTGCAGCTTCTTTGAGGCAGTTATCAGTCTAAAGATGTGCTCTCCTCCTGGGACCCTCACCTCGAGTACACAGGAGTCACTGGAACAAGCGCGTATGCGTGAGATGAGCACCTAAATGACTGATGAAGGAAAAACTGCAGACTTTCACCTTTTGCTTCCTGCTGAGCTGTTTTCTCTGGTTTTCAGCCCTGGAAGAGCTGTGTATTTTCACTCATCTAACATAAGCTGCCTTTCTCCATCCTTGATCCAGCTGGGATCGATGGGTATTGCTAATACACATCCCCATGCCCCTGTGGGGTACATGCACAACAGAGACATGCCTGTTATGGCTTAGGTTTATTTTGGAGTCAATCTCCCTTCTAATATCAGAAAGAATTGTTAACATTGCCTTTTAGGAGTTTGTTTTGCTTCTTTGTTTGTTTTATAAACTTAGAAAATGCCAGAGAACCTTTGAGGGGTTAATTCTCTCCTATAACTTCTTGTCTGAGGAATAAACCTCATTCTTCCCCATCTTCCTTGGCTCTTCACCTTTTTGGACTCCCTCTGAGCTTGGTCTCATACAGATCTTCCAGGAAAAACCTGCCTTCAAGAAAGTGGGTTTTTTTTCCCCAGAACTGAAGGTCGGAGTGGGAATTAGCACCATGTGCCCATGTTCATGGTGCTGAGGAAGCGGCACATCCTCTGCTTAGAATCTTGCTGAACAGCAAGCTTACCTCTGGGGCTGGCGTTCAAGCCTGCTGGCGTAAGCAGCTCGCACTGTGCTCTCCTCGGTCAGGCATCCTCATGTATAAAAAGCCTGTTGTCAGCTCAGCATGCAGAAGACATTTAGCTAAAAATACTTATTATACTTTCCCTCCAGCAGAAAGTCCTAATGTTCTTTCTCCCCCTCTAGCAGTGCACAAGTGCAAAGCTATGGGCAGAGCTTTCTATTACAATGTTCCCAAGCAAAAGAACCACCACCATCTGCAGGAGAGACCTGCAATATTTACTGTGGCACTGAAAACTTAGACTGCTTTTGCTGAAAACCATCCACTTCAGTTGCTGTTTGGTTTCTTACAAAATCAGTGTTCAGCCAGACTATGAAGTCTCCTTCAGTGGGCTTTCAGCTGGGGTTCAAATTGCTCCTGAAATAACTCCCATGCTGGTTTATTAGTGGCTTTCTAAATCTTCCGTCTCAAGCTTTGAGAAGATTCTGTTCCCATTGGCAATTCCCTTAGGAAATAATCATATAATACTTTTTTTTCTTTATGGTTACAATAGCCATGCTGTATTACTGGTCTCATTTTAAAATGACTCAAGCCATCCGTGTTGAGAAACACTCATGAATGAGAAAGCAAAACTGAATATATGAATATAATCAGTGAAAATTTCACAACAGAGGGCTATGCTGGATCTCTGGAAAGCACAAATCTGGCTTTATAAATGCAGCCTAAACTTTAGCAAACTGCAATATGTATTTTCTCAGCCTCTGACTTAGCTTCAGTATTTGGCCTTTGCACATAGAATCATAGAATACTTAGGGTTGGAAAGGACCTTAAGATCATCTAGTTCCAACCCCTTGCCATGGCCAGGGACACCTGCCACTGAACCATGCCATCCAAGGCTCTGTCCAACACGGACTTGAACACTGCCAGCGATGGAGCATTCACAACTTCCCTGGGCAACCCATTCCAGTGCCTCACCACCCTTACAGTAAAGAATTTCTTCCTCATATCCAGTCTAAACTTCCCCTGTTTAAGTTTGAACCCGTTACCCCATGTCCTATCACTACAGTCCCTAATGAAGAGTCCCTCCCCAGCATCCCTATAGGCCCCCTTCAGATGTATGTGTGCACTGCTGCTGCTGAACACCGCAATGCTAAAGGATGCACAATTCAGCCCAGCAGCTCACTGCAAGCCAACCTGGAGCTGCTGTGCTCAGGTATGTCCCGGCTGCTGTAGCGCTGATAGCAAATGAAAGCTCACCTTCATCCCAAAAGTTATTAGTTGCCTGCAACGATAAAACCATGCATGGTTGATCTGCGTAGCTTGATGATAGCCATGAAGGCCTTGGCTTGTAAAGTCAGTCAGGTGGCTCCTCCAGAGAGGCTTTCCATCATGGTTTGATCAGGGGAATCAATATGTATGCATGCATATGGATGCACATAACAACTGTATTAGTGCTGTTTGGTGGGAAGGCAGTGGTCACCTCTTCCTTCCATCTAGATGCTCAGAGCCTCAAATTCAAGTTGGCTTGAGCTGAGCTTTTAATGCATTCAAGCAATTCCCAGGTTGCATGATAACTGCATGTTTTGAGAGAAAGCAGGCAAAGATCTCTGTGCAATCCCTTTGTACCATTTAGTTACAAACCCCTTGACAATTGTGGTTAGCAGACTTGAAAAACAGAAAGCCTCTGTGCAATTTAATTTTTAGTAAGAAATTAAAATGCACAATTAAAGACTCTGTAAAACCAAATCAATGGGCTCAGTTCTGGCTAAGATGAAGACTGCATCTCTATCTATTACCTGCAGTTACAGCAATTCATTTTAAGCACCTGACTGGACAGCCTCTGTTCTGATACAAAAGCATTTGTCATGCTCCTCTGCAAAGCTGTCACTTAAAAAGTTGCTGGAATTTTTGGAAACAAAACAAAAGTTGGTGTTTGAACACAAAACACCTGCATTTTCAGCTGCAAATACTTATATTTATGTAAGTTCCTCTTTCATTACAACCAAGCTGTAGTAATCCTTTAGGATTTGCTATTTGGAATTCAAAACGTGTCTATAAATCTAAAAAAAGTCCCCAAGCCACACAAAATGGAGGGAAAGAGAGAAATAATTCTAATAAACTTTTCCATGTCAGCTTTCCTCTGTTCTGTAAATCTAGTGCTTTGGAAGCACACTTACTTGCCTGAGAAGTTCTCCTGCCTTTCCTTGTGCAAAGTGAGATTCAAATCCTAGGGATTTGATATGACATGATGCCTTATAAATATGCCTGGGGTGCAAAGCTTTGTGGTGAGCATCAGCATCATGTTGATTCATTTGTAAGAGCTAGAGTTTCCAGCTTCATCTGCAGTCACTGTAAAAAATAGCAGGAATAGCTGCAGTACAAGAACAAGAGACAAACATGAAATAGTTTTTGTTCATTTGGGGAAAAGCTTTATTTCTTCTCTCAAAAGAATTCTTGCTGGGCATGGAAAGCTGTCAAGAAAGCACAAAGAGACCAACTTAGAAGCCTGCCTCATACATCTTGCACTGGCACAAAGGGAGGATTTGGGATCTGCATGTTCCAGGTACTCCGTGACAAAGCATGCCAGTGATACTGAACAACCTCCAGTCTTCCCTGGGAGCCTTTCCCCCAACACACATTCAGCCAGGAGCCCTGATGTTCTCACCTGCTCCATGTAGAGACCTTCTAGAAGTGGATCTGATAACTTAAATCTTAATTTCCCCCAGGATTTGTTTCTCAAAGAAAGTGTGTATGTGCTCACTTGGGAGCTGCTGTTTGAAGTCCTAGCTTTTGTTCTCTTGGGGAAGGAATCAGCAAGTAAAAAGTGGATGTGAAATTCCTTCCTGCACAGAAAGTTTGTATGTGCTGAAAATATGCTCATCACTAGCCAAAGAATAACTTTTGATGTATATGTATTTAGAGTTGTTTACAAGATGCAGTTGGTGTGAACATATTCAGTGGCTTTCAATCACATCAGTTAGAAGTCATTCAGTGCAAACTCCTGCTCAACAACAGGGCTGACCCATAGCTTGTTGCTCAAGCCCATGTCCAGGGCTGTGGTTGCGTCTGTATTTGATTGTCCTTAGATTTGATAAATCAGTTTCTGGTGTCACAACTAACATCCATTGCCTCTTGATCTTCCACTGAGCCTGGCTCTATCTCTGCATCTTGCCATTATGTAAATTTTTCTGAGAAGTGGTCTCTTCCGAGCATTTCCTCTTCCAGGATGAAGAGCCCTAAGTCTTCTCAGCCTCATCTAGTAAATCAAGTCCTCAACAAACACTCAAACAACAAAAATCACAGAATAGAAACATTTCAATGAAGAGCAAAGTACTTAATCCTGTAAGTTCAGAGTAGCAACGTGCAAGTTTCCTCTTGTACTAGAAAACTGACAGAGTGAAAGGCAGAGGAAAAAGCCAATGGCTACTCTTCCTGCTTCCATATGCATATTTTCATATATCTACTAAGAGATAACCAAAGCACCCTGCAAAGACTGCAGACTGTACAAAGTAACACAATAATTAAACAATAGCTAACCACTGCAGGAGGGAAACTCCCAGAAATATAAAAACTGGATTAAAAGAACAGAGGACAAAACAGTTCAGAAACACGAATGTAAAGAATATCCACCACTTGAGAATTTGTAAGTAGTGGAATGGTAGTTAAATATGCAGTCAATGACCAGATGAAAGATTTGCTGTTGAATTGCTTCACAGAAGCCTGGAGGAAATACAAAGTGCTTAAAACTCATTAGAGGAGTCAAATGTAGATTCAAGTGTTAACTTGAGATGTTAACTATGCCATGAGATAGTCTATTGAATACTGAGGTTAATTATACAATTGTTGGCATACACTAAGTGTTGCAAGCATCCCTTTACTAGAAGTTGAGTTGCCTCCTGGAGACAGCTACTTTAAAACAAACATTAAACCCCCCTAAAGAGCCAAACCACGTAGAATTTTTTAAAGATTCTTCCCTACATTATGTTTCTGCAGGTATGGCACAACACATACTGCATACAGCAGGATCTGTCCTATCTAATTTATGGTTTTAAGGCACAGCACAGATATGGAATCTTCTTACTTAGCCAGTAGCCTTCTTAAACCTAGTAACAGTGTGCACTGTAACCACCTCCTTAAGACACTTCGTTTTAAAATAAGTTGTAGCATGGTAATGACTGAAATGAATTCATTTGGTTCCAAGGTTCATGTTGAAATGAGATTCTACTTACTCTGTATTGTA
This sequence comes from Ara ararauna, assembly GCA_028858755.1. Classification (NCBI taxonomy): domain Eukaryota; kingdom Metazoa; phylum Chordata; class Aves; order Psittaciformes; family Psittacidae; genus Ara; species Ara ararauna. The sequence goes on from CM054379.1 coordinate 11,484,851, forward strand.
ACACCAGAAGGCAGTCATCACATTGGCAGCTTGCCTTACCTTCCTAATTTCTGCACAAGTTCCAAACTGTCATGGAAAGAGAGACGTATGAAGCTTCCTTATCATTTCTCCACAGCTAAACTCCAACTGGTTTAGAGGAACGAGAAAAACAGTGGAAAAATACAGTATATACACTTCTTGCCTATTCCTAAGACTGCAAGAACACATAAGTTCCGTCAACAGCTGTTTCATAAACATTCAAGGCATTCACTTACTGTGCCGTCTCCAGCTGGCCTGTGCTGCAGCAGGTACTCCCATTTTCTGAAATGCTCATTTTCCTTTTCAGCTATTTATGTGTAGCAAGTCTTTGTTGCATTACTGCCACTGTAGTTAATTGCTACAGTAATGTTCTGAGAGCAGACTTAATTTTAAGGATAAGCTTATTGATGTTTGCTGATTTATTTTATATTCTAGTTGATAAATCCTCACAGAAACCATTCAATGTTCTTAGAGTTCAGTTTAAGCTTTTTTTTTTTTTGGTCAAAATATTTCCATTGTTTGAATCCTCATTTAATGACAACAAACCAAAAAAAGGGAAATGAGATGACTCCAGATCTGACAGACACAAGATTTACGTTAGTACAAGGCAGAAACATGTATTGGAATAGGACCGACAACTTAACATTGACATTATGTGTATGAGAAAACCATTATTATTATTTAAGGTGCTTAGAAAACAAACAAAATAGGTAGTAGTACCTCTAAGAAATTCCCAGAACAACAAACCTAAAATCTCTTCAGGCTACATGAGGTGGGTTACTATAGGCAGGAGTCTAGAAAAGTTACAGCAACATTCACCTGCACATTTGCAAAGGAATAATTACAGTACAATGCATTTGAACCTTCCTGAAGTTAAAGGCAGCACCAGGAGAACTCTCAAGCAAGTACATTAACCTCACTTCGCCTTAATCAAGTGAGTCCTTTTCTCCTGGGACAAAAGGCTTTGAAGCGACAATGAAATTAATACTGAGCTACAGTACCAATACTGCTTTTGAACTGCAGTGCTGGGGTACAAACCTGCCCTGAGGCTTTTGTGTCTGATGTTGCCATAAAGCAACTTTGCCTGGAAAAAAACCAATAGAAGTGCTAGTCATCAATAAAGCTTCTTAAAACCAGTTTCCCTCGGTTTGTTAAAATAGGTCTTCACTGTTTTTTATGTTGTACTATCAAATCCTGCTAGTTACACAACCAAAACATGCAAATAAAGCACAACAAACTACTCTTAGCCATTACATGATTAAGCATCTTTTAATATTTCTATTGACAAACATTGTAAGCATAACCAGAGTGAACAGTATACACTTGGAGTCTGTCCAGTGACAGATGAGTCACTGAACTACTGGTTCAAGGAGAACTATTGGCATTCTAATTTCATTTTCAGTTGAGCCATAGGATGCTGAAGTGATCACGGACTAAGATGTGCTCCAATAGTGCCAATTTCTAATCAAAACTTGGATTGTGCGTTAGAAGCCAAGGCCAAGGCAAACAATTATTCTGTATCATACAGAGAAAGCAACTAGTATTGAACAGAAAAAGTTTGGTCAACAAACTAGTTTTACTTCTTTAATATCCTTTTGCTAATAACTCAACAGGCACAACAGTACCAGTAAGCCTAAGGACCTTAAAATGCACAATTGCCACAGACAGTTGACTTGAATACAGTAATAGTGTTTGGTAGCAGACTTAGAGACGACTTTTAGATTCTCCCACTCTGAAATCATTTTGTATTTCTTCAGGATCTAGTCATGCACTGGAGAGGAATTCCACAGCAGTCTCCTTCTCTTCAGTTAACTCCTTAGCAGTCAGCTCCATCTTCTCACGAGAAAAATCATTGATAGGAAGACCCTCAACAAACTTCCAGGTCTTGTCCTGTTTGAAAACAAAGAAATAAGAAGCCCCTCCATATAAGAACAAGCTTCTTTCAGTCTGCATGAAGGAAACTTTGCAGCATAAGAAACAAAGTTTATTGCCTTAAAGACTACATCTGGCAGAAGTTAATTCTGAGTTCAGATGAAGAGTGCAACCAGGACCCGCTAGTCAGGTCAGATTCTACTTATCTATCAGTACTTATTTGACAACTACTACCCAATGATTAATAATGGTCCCCTCTGTGAAAGGCTGCTAAAACCCCCATGTCCCAGCAACTGCAGTCCCATACTAAAAAGACTGCTGTCAACAAGTTCATATGACAGTTTAGCTAGGTCTTGCAGAAGGTACTTGCATTTAAATATAGTCTTGTTACCTTGATCACAACAGGGAATGAATATAGCAAGTCTTCAGGAACACCATAAGAATTGCCATCAGAAATTACTCCCATAGAAACAAATTCACCCTGAAACCAGAAAAGTAAGAGATAAATACATTTTTCACTGCTAGAAGTAAGCAAAATCTTCATTTCCCATCTATTGCATCTCCTATGACGCTTTATTCCAGAAAAAGGCAGTCTTCCCCCTCTGAACATAGATACACACTTGAGGTCAGGTGTGTCATCAAGCATTAAGCAAACACACAATTACTCAAGAGCAACATCTTACCGCTGGAGTGCCAAACCAGATGTCCCTCACATGATCACAGATAGCTTTGGCAGCTGACATTGCACTGGACAGCTTCCTAGCCTTAATAACAGCTGCTCCACGTTGCTGAACAGTCTACAATTAACAAAAAAAATCCAACAATTGTAAAACAGCAAAATCATGACTTTAGAAAAACATTGTTAGCAAATGCCATAAGGAAAGACCACCTTACATCATTATTTGATTTCATCAATCAAGACAGTTTTAACACTAAATGAAGATGGCACACAATCCAGAAATACAATCTATAAGAGTTTTGCCAAGATGAGAACATAATGGACTATTTCAGAGGCTGGCTCATTTCTCAGTACCTGCTTTACAGCTAGCAGGCCGCTGATTTCTCTCATTCCAACCAGATGTTTCAAGCTTATACCATCAAGAGACTTCATTTATGTTGACAGCACAGATGTCTTGGAGAAACACTGGCAATGCAGGTTTTTTGCTGAATACCAACATGAACTACTTGCTGCTCTTATTGAACTATTTGCTGCATTTATTTAATGCATAAAATTCATTTAATTCCTGAAGACAGCTGAACCTTTACTCACGTTTACATTTAGAATTTTTGTATTTAAGAATTGCACTTCTTAGAATTAGGATAGGTTCTTAAACTATACAGTTTTTCTAAGTTTTGGTAAGGCTCTACACCAACCAGACCCCAGTCTAGAAAGCAAGAACCACAAAATCTTCTTATCTTAGGCAAAGCATTTTGTCATAAACCAACATTACAATGTACCTAGAAGGCCACACTAGTACCCTGCCTCAGCAATGTAAAGTAAAGCAGGATCAAGGACAGGCTTATGCTTACACTCTGGTTCATTAACTGTGGTTGCCAGCATACAATCATTTATTCTGCAGCAAAAAAAAATGAACTGGAACAAGCTACTATATCCAAAACCAAGATAGGGAAGAGCATGATCATATGACAAAACACATCCTCAGTCCCAAGCGGAGGCTGCCTTGGCTAAGTTAAGAGTTCCTGTACCTGGCTGTCAGCACGCCAGTGACATTACAATACTAAGCAAAGTACAGCTACTTGGGAGTCACATTCACCAACAGCTTTAGTAATGCTTGTTTCATTTTATATTGCATTTAGGTAGCCTGTGCTCTTGATCAATTAATACCTTTGTTTTGTTTTACTAGCCTACATTACTATTTATTATTACCCTACAATAATACATCTTCAGGCGTTCCTAGATTTTTCACATTACTTTTTGGAAATGCTAGTGACAAGGCCACAGATACGGATTTGGAAAGTATGTGTGCATGTGCACATGTATGCACATGCAGGGGGAGAGCTGCTGGGCTTTTTTTGGTGGGAGGGGAGCAGCAAACAGAAGATTACCCCACTTCATCTGCAAAGCTGCCCAAAAAAGTCACCACAGTGAAATATCAGTGGTGCTTGTATGTCAGATGAGTTGCACCTGTGCTATGATCAAAATTTTTTCTTGAATCATTTCAGCACTCCAAATGTATTTTTCCAGTACCATTGACATAGGTTTTCATAGCACCTTAAATTTTTCAAAAGCAAATAACTGATAGAGACAAGCTATCTGAAGATGACTAGTGAGACAGAAAGAGCTGCTTCACTAAGTCAATCAGCCTCATAGCTTCCGATTTCATATGAGGCTAGGAGAAAGCAGAAGCAAACTTAAAAACGAAACAAAACAAACTCAGTTCTTACCAGGATAAAGTCTCCCTTCAGCCAGCTGTCATCTTTTATAGCTTCATAAACTCCAACTTCCTTTCCTTTCACGTTTACCTTTGCATGGTTAACATCTGGATATTGAGTGGAGGAGTGGTTGCCCCAGATGATGACATTCTTCACATCATTAGCAGTCACACCAAGTTTCAAAGCAATCTATTTGGGAATTAAAGATGACCACTGTATTAACTTTAGCTTCTCAATTCACAAGCTGCTTTAAAAGCATTGCTCTGTTTGTATTTTGCAGGGACAACAGAAAGCCTTCTACTTTGAACAGGCCCTGTTTACCTGAGACTTAGCTCTGTTGTGATCCAAACGAGTTAAGCAGCTGAAGTTTTCCTTTGGTATTGACGGAGCTGACTTTGATGCAATCAGGCAGTTGGTATTTGCTGGATTCCCAACTACCACAACCTAAAACCAAAATAGGGTAAGGAGACTGTGGAAAGATGAAGAAGCTGTTTCTGCAAAACAGCTCCCTCAATAGAAACACATGGCTTTGCCTTCAAAGAAGCTATCATAAAGTTAAGTTTTCTAAATCTCTTGGTTGTCTTCAACAAGATTCTTTTACATGTGCATTGTTCACAGTCACTGACTATTCTGTAACTGCACAGAAGAATGTGTTTTACCTAGGTATTTTCTTTATAATTTGACATTCAAACATGAAAGAGAACAAGACTTCTAGGGGGATCTGCACACCGACCCATAGCCTCGCTGCAAACCTCATGTTAATAGATAGAGGGAAAGCCAGATACATACACACTAGTTAGCCCACAGTGAATTCACCATCACCTTTTAAATGCTTTCAAGACTGGCTGCCACTGCTTTATATAATTGCTTTATAATTAAGAAATCCAGAACAGTTACTTATCTCACTGTTCATAGGCAGTTAGAAGTAAAATACTGCCTGAACTTAGATCGATTTCTTACTATGGAAAACTGATTTTTATTCATCCTTCATCTACTAATGTGCCTCAAAAAAAGGATTAATGTCAAGCTCCATATACTCTCAATCACACACAATAATCTGCAAACCTCCCTTTGTATTTCCCCTTTTGAAAGAGAGTTCAGTAATTTTTCCATTACTCTGCATAGTTATACTGATAGTTTTTATTCCTACTGTATAAAGAAGCAAACAAGTCTTTAAAAGCAGTAGGAAGTTCATCAGCAGAGGAAGTAGACATTAAAAAGTCAGTTACAAAGCACAGTCGGAGTCTGGGCCTGAGATTAAGAGCAGTAGGAGAGCAGCCACATGATCCCATTAACTTTGCTGAAGGAATCCGAGAGAGAACAATTAAAAGCTTCCAATGCTCCAAAGACCAAGACAAAAACAACCTAAATAAAGCCAATTTTTTTGTGCAGCTGTAATTCCATACTGATACTGAAGTTAAGGGTCATTATGTTGAAGCCATAGATGGGATATGAAGTAGGCAGCTGCATGTAGATAACTTGGTTCTCCCAGAGAAGAGAGACAATGAGCAGAACACTGCTTTTTAATTTTTTTATGTAATTTGGTGAGGTTTTTTAAAATTAGTGATAACCAGTTCAGAGTATGCGTGGAATACAGCAACACAATGTAAGACTTACCTTTTTCACCAAACAAATTAAGGACCAAATCATCAACTTATTTAACATACCATATCTCATCTAACCTTGACTGTGGTGTACTTTCCAGGGTTTAAGGAAAGGAATGCCTGCAGTGAATAGGGTCCTGCTTACACAGTATCGTTCTGCAACATAACTCAGAGAGGTAACTTTTCAAATTTAGTTTCCGTATTCACCTTTACAGTCTTTTTGGCATACTTGTCCAAGGCTGCACCCTGAGACTTGAAAATTTTCACATTGGCTTTGAGTAAATCCTTCCTCTCCATGCCCTCTCTCCTTGGCATGGAGCCAACCAGAATTGCTATGTCAAGGTCTTTGAATGCGACTTCCTCCTTGTCTGTTGGAATGACCTCTAAGAAAAAGGGGAAAAAATAAATCTAAGTCAGATGAATACTCATGACAAAGCGTTAATGGGAATATTCTTTGGTTCATAAATAGTATATAACCTGATCCAACAACACCACCACCTTCCCAGTCCAAAAATACACATATATTCATTTGGCCCTAATCCACAGATTAAATACGTGCCAGTAAACGGTTTATATATGCAAACACGTATCTAAAGCTTTATATAGAAATTCTGAAAACGCAGGAGAAACCTATGTAAAAGAGATACCTTTCACGTGTCTCTATCCAAATTACATACACATATGTAAATAGGTTGGTCCTCACTTTTACAAAAAATTTTCAGTGACAAGTACCAACACAAATGAAATTTTCATCTCCCTTTAACTCAAAACAAAGAAGGTTTGATTTGTAGAAGGGGTCATAGCTACGTGTTTGGTTGGGGATTTTTCCTTTTTTTCTTAAGTACTGTAATAATTCCAGTAGCATCTTCCACAAAATAGAAAACTAAGAAAGGATCATGTAATATTTCCTTCTGCTTAACTTCCTGACAGCTACAGAAACTCAAAAACGCAACAGCTGTACTAAAGCATCTTATAGGTATAAGAAAAATTTCTTTTGGCTACCTCTCAGCAGCGGTAGAGCACAGTCCTGCAGCTCCATCACTACACCTTCCAATACAGTCATCATGGGGGTGATATCCAGCAGCACAAGAATGAGAGGCTGTAAAGAAAGAAATGGTTTAGTATGAGTTAGGTGTAACATGGTTTGAAAATGAATTTGTCTTGTTGTCTACAAGAAACTGCACGACTTAAAATTCATTTACAGAAAACTGAAGAGCTCCAGCATGACCAGCATCTGAAAGACTGCATAACAGAGAAGGGCTGAATTCATTTTCTCCATTTAAAGAATAAACTACTTGCATATTGGTAAATCATTCTGAGTATCTAGAAGAAAACGAGTCTCAGAGACTGCAGTTGTGACATCAGCTTATTCATTACTCCTATGAAAATAACCCAAGAGTTGGGCTTGTTCAGTCTAGACAGAGAAGGCTCCAGGGAGATCTTATAGCAGCCTTCCAATACCTAAAAGGCCCACAAGAAATCTGGAGAGGAACATGTAGTGACAGGACAAGGGAGAATGGCTTTAAACTGACATTAGGAAGAAATGATTTACTATGAGGGTGGTGAGGCCCTGGCACAGGTTGCCCAGAGAAACTGTGGCTGCCCCATCCCTTGCAGTGTAGAAGGCCAGGTTGGACAGGCCTTTGAGCAACCTGGTCTAATTGAAGATGGCCCTGGCAGGGAGACTGGGACTAGATGATCTTTAATGTCCCTTCCAACCCAAACCATTCTATGATTACTACGCAGCAGAAAAAAAGTGATAATTCAGTGTAAGAGTTACCTGATCTTTGCCAAACACATCTCCCTTGGCAATGCTGTAGAGCAGCGAGTAGGCAATCTGCCCAGCAGCACCAGTCACCAGGACTCTGACAGGTTCACCCTGCAGGAAAATTACAGAGACTTACCCACAGCCACACAGTCCAACCTCACGCCATCTGAGAGTGGTAAAACTTAGCAGTTACTACAGAAAAAAAGTTATGATAATTGAACCTGAATGAAAGCATGTGCCTAAATATGGATCAGGCCCAGCTCCTGAGATCATACTTCTGTTCTGCTAGAACAACCAGCAATTTCTCTACTTGTTTTACAGAAACAGACCAAAAATATCCTTAAGAACTTCCCCTGGAAAAGCTTGCAAAATGCCAGGAATAACAATCTATTTGAAAAAACTCTGTATTCCTTTTAACAATACTGCCTTTTTAATATAAGGCATTACAATATGAACCCACTCATACTTCTAACTTACTACAGAAATTTTACAAACTTTGACACTTCACCAGTTCTCAGATTCTGTTACTTTTGAGGGCTGTTTCCAGTAAGCAGTTTGAATACTTACTTGCAACCAAAGACTTATTGAATGCCAGAAACCAAGGAATCTAGTGGACTTAATGTACTGCCTCACTAAACTGCTCTACAGCAATTTAACCAAACCAAAGACAAAAGCTACATTATGGACAAACACAGATGTTAATATCCATAATACACCTGTCCATTGTCAAACAGACCCAAAACTCTTAGACTGGGGAGAAGACTGCCAACATGCTGCTATACTGCAGATGGGGGGAGAGAGTGTGTGTATGGAAATTGTCTTACCCTATAGCAAACCTCCATTCTGTTAAGCAGAAACAGGATATAGGGAAATCCAAAGGTTATTTCATATTGAAAATATGTAAGGCTGAGAGAGTTGCGGTTGTTCGGCCTGGAGAATAGAAGGCTCCATGAAGACCTTATAATGGCCTTTCAGTATTTAAAGAGGGCTTCTAAAAAAGATGGGGACGAACTTTTTAGTAGGCCTGTTGCAGTAGGACATGGCATAATCGCTTTGAACTGAAAAAGGGTAGATTTGGACAAGATAGAAGGAAAACAATGAAGGTGATGAAACACTGGAACAGACTGCCTACACAAGTGGTAGATGCCCCATTCCTGGAAACATTCCAGGTCAAGCTGGACAAGCCTCTGAGCAACCTGATCTAGCTGAAGATGTGCCTGCTCATTGCAGGGGGGGTTGGACAAGATGACCTTCAAAGATTCCTTCCAACCGGAACCATCCTATGAGAAAGAAAAATATGCCAAAGGACATTCATAATCCAGTATTTTGTAAGCCTGCTTTTTGTGTCTCCCTTTTCCCCTACAGGCAACAGGAGAGGAACAAGCAGGCTCTCACCAAACTGCTGGAAAGCCAAGCCTGCTTTTTCAATAATTAAAAGCTGGTAATTTGAGTTATGGACAAAACATCTTCCATGTTCAATTATGTCTGAGGTGATTTAATTGCACACTGGGCTACACAATGCAAAGCACAGCTTGCAGAGCAAAGGCTATTATTTCACCTGGCGCTGGCAAGGTCGCAGATAGAAAACTGAGCCCAGTTTTGGGACCCCAAGTTCACGTCCTGTAAGATGAGGCTGAGGGCATTAGGACATTAGGTCTGAAGAGAGAGAGGATAAGGACTGATTTAGCAGCAGCCTGTTATAACTTCAAGGAACACTACGAAAATAACACTGCCAAACACCTCAGTAACGGCAGATAGTAGAACAGGGGGCAATAGCTACAAAGCTAAAAACTCTTTATGAGGGCAGTACTGCTGCACTGCAACAGGGTACCCAGAGAGTCTGTGCAACCTTCATCCTTAGTGGTTTTCAAGACCCATATGAAAAAATGTACATGACATGATTCAGCAGGGCAAAAGCCTTTCTATCGGGCTGCACTAACAACTTCCAGACTCAGAACAAGAGAGGTGAGATTGGATGACCTCTAGAGATCCTTTCCAACCAACATTCCTGTCATCGATATTTATAGGAAAACCATTTTGGGATTTGAGTGTATTTTCTCTGCAGAAGTGAGCAGCCTAGCACAGCTGCATCACGCTAGCATTAGATAACTGTAAAAATGAGGCCACCCACCCCATTTTTCCATATGCTGGATAAATTGAGAGCCTAAGTGATGAAATTAAAATACAGAACTTGCAGATTTAGACCTAGAGATGATTTTGCCTCCATTATGGAAATGACACTTTAAATATTTGGTTAAATGGCTACTGGTTACGATGTTGAACTGCATTATTTAATTTTGAACCTGTCTCACTGTGAGTCTCATCCCTCAACCCTTGTCAAACTCCATGAGGAGGAGGAATGAGAGCAAACCATCGATTCTCACTGGTTTAAGATCTCAAAACTAGTTTTGGCACACTATACCTGAGTAGGGAAGTCATACCCTTCAAATGTACCATAGTGTCTGAACGATGGTGGGCAGTACAGTTTAAGAGGTGTGTCAAATTTTAAAGTCAGTTTTTCATCATGTTTTTCAGGAGAATATGCATTTTATTAACATAAAGGGCACAATGAATGCTTTTTTAAGGCAGCTAATCATATTGGTTAAGAAAATAAATGCTAGAAAATTACTGTGCTACAAAATCTTGCTGCTCCAGAACTCACACAGATAACAGGAGAATGCATTTGCTTTGAATTACATGGTATTGTGGATTGATTTCCGAATTGCCAGTAATATGAACAAAGATTTTAAGAGGTTAGGCTTTGTCCCTTGCAACTGGTAAGCCTAACAGAAGTAGCGCCACAGAGCAGGGAGTAGTCAACAAGAATTTTCTCCACAATATGTACTTTATACGCTAATTTTATTTAAACATAAAAAAATGTTAATCTATCCACTAGCATTATAGTAAACAGGAGAGGGAAGGAGTGGAAAATAACCACAAGAGGTAGGACCACTTTTTTTAACCAAAACAGACTTAACATCTAGCCTTGTTTAAAAATGAAGTAAAACACCTTCAGCCACAACTCTGCTTCACCCTCTCAAGAAAATTATGTTACTATGCTCGCTTACTATCATACTTCCTGTTCTCCCCCCATTTGCGGCTGGAGAAGGCAGGAAGAAACATCAGCTAAAATAAGGTAGGAGTACTGCCTACTAGTTTTTTCTCTCCAAACCTTCAGGACATTGTATTCACATACAAGCTTTACCCAATCCCCCACACTAATTGCAAGCAATTAGTACCAAGATAACTTTCATGCTCTCTCTTGATTTCAGAGCTAGATCAGCAAGCCAGGAATGTTGTGCTTCTCACAAAATACAGTTAACTTTCCCCAGAAAACTTATGTCACACATAAAAATTGGCATCACTGAGCATCCGAGGCCACTTTTGGAGGCTGGATGCTCAGAGAAATTAGTAGCTCCCCAGTGGGAGCTGTACACTATACACAATCCGTTCAGGCACTTTAATCTGTGACTTGGCTCCTGCACAGAGCTTCAATGAGAATACTTTCACGCTGTGGTAACTAGAGGTGACCTTTACTCACTCTCAGGTATACAAGAACTAGAGGACAAATTAAATGACATCTAACTGAACTATTTAGTTTCAAAGCCTTCCCCGCTTCACATACAGTTGATGTATAACTAAAAAGTTTTAGGAAACTGATGAGCAGTAAAGGAAATGATAAAAAGGAAGAGAAAACTCTAACTAAACATTGCATCTCCAGATACCCTTCCCCCTCTAATTCAGCAGACAGAAGGACTTCTCCCCTTCCTCAATTATTACAGATAAAAGTAGTTTCCAATATCAGATGAAGAAGTTGTGGGTTTAATGCCCTCCCTCTGCACACACTTTGGCTTAAGAACTCAATGCCCAAATTATCTCCATGATTACTGATGATATTAGCAGACCTTAAAGTATTAGTGGCATACATGAAAATAACACTACACTGCAAACTGATTCTGGAGGTTTCAAAGGTAACAAACTAAATGAAATAACCCACAATCTTATCAAATGTAATCACAAGAAAAATCTATGTCTTGTCAACACAACTGATGGACTTTACATTGCTAATCAGTTATAAAAGACCTCCATAAACATTATTGCTGCTAAACTGTCTGCAAAATATCACCAAAGTTACTCCTGAAGAGTAAAGCCAACTAAGCCAACCCACCTTGCTTGATGAGACAAAATCATCAAGCTCCAGTTCTTGACAAGTCTAGAGTCTGCCTAACAGACTCTGCATCTATAGACGAGACGATTTTATTTCAGAAGTTTAAAGCCCCTGCCCCACACCAAATGCATAATTAAAATACTGAAAGCAAGATAAAAACAGTTACATTCTTAAAAGTCTGGACACCAAATTAAGTTTCAACTAGCAACTGGAGACTAGCAAATTCATGATAGTCAAGTGAAAGCTCAAGTACAAACTAAAATCTGCTGTCTTGTGGCCACTCCCGAGAACCCATATTTTGGATGGAAAAAGTGGAGAAGTAGGACAGATAGGATTTACAGATTTTGGTATTTTTTAGGGTATATCTGAAATAACAAGCCACGTTTCAGGGCATGCCAGAATCTTCTCTATAGCAAAGTACTGAAAGTAAAGGTTTGAATAACAGGATATAAAGTCTAGAAAATGCAGAGATGTCTTTGAAGTTATAAAGGAAGATTCCTGTGCAGGTTTGTGTGTGTGCATATATCTATATGCCACAGAAAAGCAAAGCACTCCAGTTCACCTGTGTAACCAAAGGGCTGAGCCAGGAGTCCTTGACATTTTGGGGGATCTACACAAACAGCTAGATTTCTGACGGCAAGCAGGGATGAAACAAGAGAGGAAAGCATTTTACACGCATTTTTCCTTGAGCTAACACCGAGCTGCACCCAAAGCCTTTCAAGTCCCATGACATGAAGAAGCAGACATTCACATCTTCCCGAAGGTAATGGAGATTAACCAGCGAGGCTCCAGCATAAGGAAAGGGCGCGATTAAGATGCCAGGGAC